>WOXC01004058.1:207500-807500 GCA_011680675.1 Gymnobelideus leadbeateri
TTAAAAAGTCGAATTTGCCAGATGGAAAAAGAATCTCAAAAGCTCACTGAGGAGATTCACTCCTTCAGAGTTAGACTGGAGCAAATGGAAGCTAGTTATGTTATGAGAAATCAAGATGCTGTTAAACAGATCCAAACAAATGAAAAAATAGAATGCAATGTGAAATATCTCATGGGAAAAGCCACTGACCTGGAAAATAGATCCAGGAGAGATAATTTAAAAATTATTGGACTACCTGAAAGCCATGATCAAAGAAAGAACCTAGAAATCATCCTTCAAGAAATTCTCAAGGAAAATTGCCCTGATGTTTTAGACCCAGAGGGCAAAATAGAGGTTGAAAGAATCCACAGATCACCTCCTGAAAAAGATCCCAAAAAGAAAACTCCAGGAATATTATAGCCAGGTTCCAGAATCCCCAGATCAAGGAGAAAATACTCCAAGCAGCCAGGAAGAAACAATTTCAACATTGTGGAAACACAATCAGAATAGCCCAGGACCTGGCAGCTTCTACACTGAGGGATCAAAGGGCATGGAATATGATATTCCAGAGGGCAAAAGAACTGGGAATGAACCCAAGGGTCACCTATCCAGCAAAACTGAGTATTTTGTTTCAGGGGAAAATATGGTCATTCAGTGGAATAGAGGACTTTCAAGCATTCTTGAGGAAAAAACCAGAGTTGAATAGAAAATTTGACATTCAGACACAAGAAGCAAGAGATGCTTGAGAAGGTAATCAAGGAAAAGAAATCAAAAGGAACTTGTCAAAGTTGGACTATTTACAGTCCTACATGGAAAAACAGTAACTGTGTTTAATGAAACCTTTCTCATTATGAAAATAATTGAAGAAGGGTACATGGCATATGTTCACAGGTATACATGGATAGAGGGCACAGGTTGAATTCGATGGGAAGGGATGATTATTATTTTTTTTTTGGAGGGCAATTGGGGTTGGGTGACTTTCCCAGGTTCACGTGGCTGGGTTTTTGTTTGTGTGATGGGTGTCTGGGGCCGGATCTGAGCTCGGATCCTTCTGGCTCCGGGGCTGGCTCTCTGCTCGCTGCGCCACCTAGCCGCCCCAAGGAAGGGATGATTCTTAAGGGGTGAAGTCAAGAGGTGAGAGAGGAAAGTGGCAAGAGGAGATGGAGAGAGACAGGGTAGGGCAAACTATCTCATGTAGAAGAGGCACGGGGAAGTAGTTGCAGGGGAGGGGACGAACAGGAAGGCAAAAAGGCAAAAGCATATTCTCATTGAAGTTGGCTCAAGGAGAGAATCACATACATACTAAATGGAATATCTTACCCTCACTCACTCTCCTGAGTAGGGGAAAGGGGGATGAGAGGGGGATGATGGAGGGGAGGGCATTCTGGGGAGAGGGGAGGTTAGAAGTACCCACTATCAAAGAGGGACAGGATCAAAGTAGGGAATGGACCAGGTGGGAGGTGAGACAGGTGGGAGGGAAATATAAGCAGTCTTTTACAATATATCTACTATGGTAATGTTTTTGCATAGATATACATGTACAACACATACTGAATTGCTTATCTTCTCAGAGGGAGTGGGTGACAAGGGAGAAGGGGAATGGATCTGAAAATCGAAGTTTTAAAATTAAATGTCTCATAAGATGTCCAGGCAGTGGGGCTCAGAGATTCACCTTGCCCTAATGGCAAAATCGAAGGGGGTATGGGAGAAGATATGGGAGAGAGCAGATTGGATGAGGGGATATCTAGTGGGACTGCTATTCTGGGGTGGTGGGTAGGGAAAAAATGGGGGAAAATGTAACTCATAATCTGGTGGAAATGAATGACGTAAACCAGAAGTTAATAAAGCATTTGTTTAATCAAAAAAAAAAAAAAGAAAAAACAAACAAAACAAAGCTAGATGATCCCTGTTCTTGAGGAGCTCGCACTCTGTTTGGGGAATATATAAAAGAAAGTTAAGCTGCAGGGCAGTTGGAAAGACCCAGAAGTCATAAGGGTCTGTCTGCCATCTGTCATATAGGACATAGGGTAAGGCCCACAGGCACATCAGACATCATCAGATGGCAGTGAGAATTTATAGAGCAGGCTATTGTAGACATAAGATGGACCTTACAAGGCAGTGAAAAGATCAGTGGTAAGGCCTGCTAGTCTTGATCTCACTACAAGGAATCAAATTGGTGACTCTCATCTCATCCAAACCAGATGAGTCCAGATGAATTCCATCAGCCTGGGGTTGGGGGGTGGGTGGTGGTGGTAAGGAGAGAAGGCAATGGGGGAAGTGCACCCTCCAGGCCTAGTAGATCTTCCATCTACTTAGTTGTCCTGGATGGCTTTATACCATAGCAATATCTAGAACCTAGCTAGCTATAATCCTGAATTGACTGGAATTTGTAAAAACAAAAACTTTCCAGGGTACATCCTGGGGTCAGTATAGATTCTGTCCAATTTTCCTCACCGTCAGTAGTACCACATAATGACCTACAATGTTCAGAACAATGTCTTTGCAGTACTGTAATCTTCTGATTCAAGAAGAGATTAAGTAATTTTCAGTTTGTTCTATTTGCAAATACTAGAAAGCCTAATATTTTAGAGAGTCTTAACAAAAAAGATTGACATGAACAAGGTTTTCATGTACCTAGTATTTTTTCTGAAACAAATTAATAATTAACTTCTGATACCCCTTTCAGGATTTGTGGGGTGGTAGTGGGGGTAAAAGGCATAACTATTCTTCCTTTTAATGCTTCTGAAGACATTTTATGCGGTGACAAATTGAAGGTAATATCAGAAAACAGTGGGACCTTTAGACCCAAGAGAATGGCATTTGGATCAAAAACTTGGAACCACTACCCTACTCATGTGAACTGTGACATCAAGTTGGTCTACGGTCTTAAGCCATTTTGTTTACAAAACACACCATACATGGTGCATTTTGCTCATTCTTTCTGTTATTTTTAAGATCTTCTTCATCAGATTGAACATAACTTAGACACTGGATTTTATCAATGATTTCCTTCTTGATATTTTAAGCTTCCATTTCTTGTTTGGTTTCTTCTTATGTTCCCTGTCCCTCTTTGACCCTTATCCTTTCATTCATGATCAGATCCCCCAAGGCTGGGCCACAGGGCTGACTATGCCTCCTTGTATTGGGAGATGTGAGGTCAGTGGGTAGGCTCATTAAATTGGAGGAATAGGATGGGCCACCTTCATAGGTTTCCAGGTCCCTCCTTCCCATCAGGTTTGAGGCAGCTCCATAATTAAGCACCTTTTCAGCTTGCTTGATAACTCCTTCCAGTTTCCTTTTCTTCATTTGGCTGACTGAACAGAATCAGCAGTCTGCTGCTTCTTTATGAGATGGAAATGTAGAATATTTGGGCAGAATTGCTGCAGCCGTGGAGGTTCTCTACCCTATGATCAGGCTCCTAGGCACAAGCCCTGTTTTGCTTGTACCTTGTTGCTGGTGGCCTATGTGGGTCGGATGGGAAGGGGCACTGAGAGAAACCTCCAGATGTTAAAGTTTTCTGGTATGAATTTGTAAAGTTTTACCTTGCCCATGGGGTTCTCTCTTCTGATCTTGTGGAATTAACTGTAATTACTCTATATTTGGGATATAATTCCTTCCTTCTGGAAATAATTAACAACAACAATAACAAGAAATTTTTGATGCAGCTTTATCTGATAAAGTCCTCATATCCAAGTTGCATAAGGACTGAATTCAAATGCAGGAGAACAAGAACTATTCTCTAATTTATAAATGGTCAAATCAGAGATGGGGAATCCAAACTTCACAGAACAAATCCCCTTAATAAAAGGATTTGTTCCATAAAATTGGACTCACTCAAAAGGTAGAACCAGAGGACCTAGAAGGCCACATGAGTCCTTGAGGCCGCAGATTCTCCACCCCTGGGTCAAATTATCTGAAAACACAGTTCTCAAAAGAAGAAATCTAAGCTATCAACAGACATGAAAAAATATTCAACTCATTAATAACTACAGAAATGCAAATTAAAACAACTCATATTCTATCTCATACCCATCAAAGAAAATGCTGGTTGTTGGAGGGGCTGCAGAAAAAGGCACACTTCCCTTTTGATGGAGCTATGAAATGGTCCAACCATTCTGGGAAGAATTTTGGAACTATGCTTCCCCTCCTACCCCCCCCAAAAAATCACTGAACTATGTATGTGCTTTGGCTCAGCAGTATCACAACTAGGCTTATAATATCAAAGAAAGAGGGAAAAGACCCATAAGTACAAAAATATTTATACCTTCTCTTTTGTTATAGCAAAGAACTAGAAACATAGGGGTTCCCTTCAATTAGAAAATGCCTGGACAAATTATGGCATATGAAGTGATAGAATATTTTTGTGCTGTGAAAAACTAAAAAACAGTTTCAGAGAAACCTAGGAAGAGTTGCATGAGTTAATGCAGAGTGAAGTAAGCAGAACAAAGAGAAAAAATGATTTGGTAACACCAACATCGTAAAGAAAAACAGCTTTGAAAGATCTGAGAGAGCCTTAAGAACAATAACCAACCACATTTCAGAGGACTGATGATGAAGCATGCTACCCATCTCTTGAGGGGCGTGGAAATCAAGATACAGATGAGATGTACATTTGTGGATGTGGTCAATGTGGGGATTTGTTTTGTTCAACTAATATTTAGTAGAAATGGGTTTTTTGTCAATTTGAGTAGGGGAGTTTGGGATAGAGGAGAGGGGACTAAATAGTGTAATTGAAATAAGAAAGAAGGAAAGTAAGAGAAAGAGATTATTGAAGTATTTCAGCAATGCTTCAGAATGGAATAGAAGATAAGTCAGTTGTAAACAAATGAGTAGGACAGTTTTGAAAAGAAAATGTTGAATCATAACTTTAGGCGCAACATTTGTTTCCTTTCCTAATTTGCATAAAGAAACATTCATCTTATTTAGTGTTCGTTAAGTTCAGAATTTTAAAAAAAATAGAATAAACAGGAAACCATGGAGGGGAAAATCCTTCCTCCCAAGGTTGAAGATGTTTTCAGAAGGTGATTAATCCACCATCAAACTGATTATATTTAGTAAGTACATTTTGATGACAGTCAATATCCAGTCATATTAGATTGTTCTCTAGTCAAGTACTGCTAAGAATGTGCAGTGGATTTCAGTCTGTCTTACAGAAATATCAAAGCTCTTAATTCATTAATTTTGAGTCATACTTTCTCTCTTTGCCATATGTTTTACTGTGTTAAAGTGGGCATAGAGTTGCAAGAGAGAATAAAAAAGAAATAAAGGGAAACATACAAAGTGTGATTTCCTATTTTACAGCCATGTGACAGAGAGGTATACAAGGCAATTTGAGATATACAAAGGCATTTCCCCTCTGTCCTCTTTGGGGCTGATATCATGCTGACATGAACTTTGAGCTGCCAAGCTAAATATACTGGGTCCTAATGGAACATCAGTGGAAATAAAATCTGATGAACAAGAAACTCAGTTGCAGTAAATGTAGCTTGTCAACCATAGTTATTCCATAAAGGTGTCCAGACTGAACTTTCTATACTCCCGAAGAAGCCAGCCACATCAGTTCATCTTGCATTTGAAGAGAAATCAAGACTGAGTATGTGGGTAGGATATTTATTCCGATTATTCTGGTCCAAGTATATAAATGGTGCCATACAGTAACACTATGATTAGTTCACTGAAGAACAGTTGAGGCCAAGATGAAGTAGTCTTTCCATCATTATAAAACACCACAGAAGGCTTGTAAGGAGAACTGTATTAAACTTAGGCAATGAAATCTAAAACCAGGTGGAACATAGTGGTGAATGTTAGTTGAGTGATGATTTTGAATAGAAACCAATCAATAACATTGTGAGTATGTTCTGTGTCTGATTGGGAAAATGTTGCATTTGTCATTTGTTTGCTATGAATTTGGGGAGTTGTAGGACCATAGCATCATAGTGTTAGGGCTAAAAGGCAGCTTTGAGACCATCTAGTCCAATCCTCTCATTTTAACGATGAATAATATCAACTCTCCTCAAAGAACTGATTGACCATTGAAGGCTGAGTTGATTTATCTGACATTTTCAAAATACCTATAATGCCTCATGCTGCGTAATGTAATATACACTGACCATGGTATATTACATCATGGTATATGACCAGGTGCTGACCATACCCTCACCTCAAAACACTGTTTTCAATGAAAAAGTGTGAAAGACCCTTCTACCACTGATAGTAAAATGATTTGAGCTATACCTATTCCTTGCATCCCCTATGACTTGAGTAGTGTGTTCCGGGTAAATGAATCAGCCATACTTCAGCTTCTACATCTATAAAATTGAGTGATGCATGACTGGAGTCAGAAGTATAACAACACAGAAGTATATAGGAAGGACCCATTCTCATATATTTTTTCATATTTTAATGTAAACCTGGGGTATGATAAGACAACCCTCTCTGTTCCTCCCCTTCCCTCCCCCCATCCTCTGTCTCTCTCTCTCAAACACACACACACACACACACACACACACACACACACACAGAGTGTGAGTGAAAGTTCAATGTATGAATGAAGATTAGGCTGCATTTAATATTCCTGGATCTAGCTATGGTGACAAAGGCTAAGTGATTTCCTGTAAAATTCCATAGATCTGGTTTATCTCTGATACTCTGACTTCTCACAAGCACTTCCTTCAACAACTACAATGTTCAGAGCACTGTGCTAAGCATTGGGGACAATATAAATAATACAAAACACACGGAGATCTTCCCTGATGGAACTGGGGAAGGAAGTATGATACAGTGGCAAGAGCACTGGATTTGGAGCCCGAGGACCTGGGGTCATGTCTCTACTCTGCCACTGATGGATGACCTGTGTGATCTCAGACAAGAATATCCTCCGCTTCCTCATCCATATGATGGCAGGTTGGACTCGATGACTTCCCAGTTACCTTCCAGTTCTCAGTCTATGATCCTATGATCCAGTAGGAAGGAACAGCCCTTTGGCAAATGACTATAATGACAATGTAAGTACATCAGAGAGATGCAAATGAAGTGTTTTGTGAGGTGGAAAAGATCATTCCTGAAGGGAACTTCAAGGGAGGCTACATGGAAGAGATGGCATATCAGTGGGACTTCAAAGTATGAGTAGGATTTCAACTGGCAGAAATGGGTCCAGGAGGAGATGGAGATTCTCTACATATAGATGGCATACTTAAGGGTACAGATGTCTTTCATGAGGGATATAGATGAGATAGCAAGTAGCCTGGTTAGGTTGGAACACAGCACACATGGAAAGGAATAATGCCATTTAGGGCTAGAAAAGTAAGGTGATGCTAGACTGTGATAGGTCATGAATACTAGACAAAGGAGTTGTAACTTTATTTGGTAGGCAACTGGCAACTGTAAAGGGGCTTTAAGTTGAAGACTGGCATGATTAAATATTTCCCCTCTACAGTCTTTTTATTATAATTTTTTAACATTGCAGACCACTATATGAACTAGATGAGTCAGAAGACAAAAGTCTAACTCCCAGCATTGGCCACTTCCTAGCCATGTGGCCTCGAACAGGCCACTGCATCTTCTGAGCCTTAGTTTCCCAATCTGTAAAATAAAAAAGGCTAGGATGGATGAGTTCTAACTTCCTCTATGCTCTAAGATTTGAGGAATTCTATCCATCCCTTGCCACGGACCCTTACTAAACCACTTCCTCTCATGGTAGGAATCACCTTAGTGTATTTACCTCCTGATTTCTTTATGTTCAGCCTTTACATCATAGATTTTGAATATGTCTCTACAGATTCAACTTGTTTTGTCAGCCACAAAGGCATCAATGGAAGCTTTAACTACTTTTCACTTCTCACGATGTTGACAACATTCGTTCAGCCTGCTCTTGTTCTGGATATAGTGAAAATAAACCATAGGATTATCCATATTGCTGTCCTATCTTTCTAGCCATCTCCTTGTCAAGGGGGGTGGATGGGACTGGAGTGTAGGTTAGGGGAAGGAGGTGGAGCTTGTTCCAAAAAGAGAGGAAGGGAATATTAAAAATTCTGCAGAAAGAAAAAAGTATATCTGTGGGGGAAAAATGTGTGTATGTATATATATATATATATATGTGTGTGTGTGTGTGTGTGTGTGTGTGTGTGTGTGTGTGTGTGTGTGTGTGTAAATATATGATGAATACTTTTCTCCAAAGAATTCAGAGCACTTTTTTGTCATGTGATTTCCCTTTAACCCTTTCTTTTTAAAATTTTGTTTTATTTTCCTTTTTGTTGTTTTTGAAACTGGATCTCCCTATTTCCCAGGCTAGAAGAGCAGGGACCATTCACAAGCCTGAGCCTACTCAGATGATAATGGGAGCTTTGATCTGATCCATTTCTGGCCAGGAATGACAGGTATACATTGCCTTGGCTGGTAAACAGCTCATTTTCAATGTGAGCCTTCACATTATTCAATTCATTGCCATGACATTCAAAGCCTTCTGCAATCTTGTCCCAACCTGCCTTTTCAACAGTCTTCTAACTTTCTGCTACCTGAACCCTGTATTCTAACCAGATTGGTTTATGTTGTTCCTAGCACGTGCAATGTACCTGCTGTGATATTCTCTCTGCCTGGAATTTTGGTATTTCCCATCTTCACCCATTAAGATCCTATCCTTTTGCTTGGGCCTATAGAACCACAGAATATTAAAGTTGTAAGGTTCATAACATTTAGAACTTGAAGGCACTTTGTAATCCAAAAAAGTAAAAAATAAAGAACACATAATACAAGCCCTTTATTGAAGGAGTGGAGGCCCAGTAAAGTTTAAATAACTCACTCAAGGCCTTACAGTAAATCACTGGTGAACCTTGGGTCTCTTGACTCTAATCCACTCAGACTCTTCTGTGAAATTTTAACTGAACACCCCAGTCAGAAATCATCTTTGCCTTCTCTGAGCACCTAAAATGCTTTGTTTATCCCATTCAGAAGGCTATCCATAGGGGGCAACTAGGTGGCACATTGGATAGAGCACTGGCCTTGGACTCTGGAAAATGAGTTCAAACCCAGCCTCAGGCACTTCCTACCTGTATAATCCAGGGCAGATCACTTAGCCAAATTACTTCCAAAAACAAAAACAAAAAAATCCAAAAGGTTATCATGTGGAAAAGGGATTTGATTTGCTCAGCCTTGGAGAGCAGTACCAAAAACAATCAGTTGAGGAAGCCTTTAGACTCAATTCAGGGAAACACTTCTTGACAGAGCTAACCAAAAGGATAGTGAGCATCCTCAGGAGGTGATGGCTTTCCTCTACCTGGAGATCTTCAACTGAAAGCTGGAAAACCATGTGGTAGGGATATTAGGAGCAATTCCTATTCAGGTGGGACGCAACCTCTTAAGTCCTTCCTGAAATTCTATCTTTTTGATTCATGAGAGGCAGTATGGGACAGTGGATAAAGAGCTGTCCTTGAAACTAGGAAGATCAAAGTTCAAGTCCTGAGCTGGTACATAACTGGTTTTGCAAAGCCAACCACTGTGTGTGAAGCCAAGCCACTAAAGAGGTACAGGCCCTCTCTGAAACACTAAGGTGCAGAGAAGGAGTCAAACTTCAACCTGAATTGGTTGAGGTGGTTTCTTACCACCTCATTTATGTAAACCTTTTCCATAATTTGATAATATTTTTCATAATTTCATAATAAAAATCCATATTCCCCCCATAATTCCATAATACCTTTTCCATTGGATGGTAATCTATATGAGAATAGGAACTACGCCTTTTATTTTCTATATCTCCTACAGCATCTATGTATACAGTAGGTATTTAATACTTATCTCTCGAATGAATGAATGAGATAGGAATAAAGTGGAAAGACTTGAGGTTTCATTCTTAGATGGACCTGGCATGACTCTGGACATCCTAGTTGGAACCAACACTCCAGACTATCCTAAGGATGGGCTGTGTCCTGGAGGATAAGAATAGTGAACTTACATTAGCCTGACCACTCTCCTAGGTGTATTTTCCTTTGTGTCTTCAGGCAACAAAAGATATATTAGCAACCTAGCCTCAACAACAAATCTAAAAGCCATTGTAGTTATTTAATTTGGTGATATTAAATCGTGCCACATATGACAATTTTAAGCTACTTTTCTATTCAAACCCATATCCGTGAGATATTGGGCAACATCTCCCACAGTGGCAGCTTTTGCCCTTCATTCTTAATCTTGTAGAATTTGCAGTTCAGGGGGCTCTAAATTCAGAAACTATGAGGAGAAAGGAATTAAGTCAAGCCAAATCAAGAAGCATTTACTAAGCACTTACTATATGCCAGACACTGTAGTAAGCTTTTGGGATGCAAATAGAAGACAAGGAGTGCTCTGCCCTTAAGGAGCTTATATTCTAATGGGGGAAGAAAGCACATAAAAGGGAATTTTAAAGGTGCAGAGTGCAAGAAAGGGGAAACTAGGTATCTCTGTGGATGTGTGGTAGTAAACTCCAGACTTAGAAACTGAGCCAGGAGGGGAATAAATGTTGGCTAGCTTGTACCCTTTCTCAAAATGGAAGTCTGGGGAGAAGCTCACCCATAGGAGGAAGGAGCTATAGGGACACAGGAATGTTCCAGGGTGAGAAGGCAGTTAAGGCATGGTAGAAAAGTCTGGAGACTCAAAAGCAGAGCTGGGAGAAGAATAGAGCAGAATATAGACATATAAAGAATTTTTTTCCCAAATGCCAAATACCATTCCCCCTTGAGGACAGAGATGCTTGTTTGTAATGCTGAACATGAGGTGTTTCTTTTTACAATTCTATTGACAGGTTTATATATTGACACAGAATCACAGACAGTAGTACCTATGAGGGAGCTGAAAGAGTACACAGAAAGGTACCAAATTACACGGCCAGGAGAGCAAGAGGCAACTTAAAGGTATGATGGAATAACTGCTACTATTACAGTTGGAGTGAAAATAGAGGGCCCGGTCCATGCTGCAGATTATCTGAAGTACAAGATTGTCGGCATTTTTCTGGGGCAGACGTTGGATGGCCGGTTGGCCAGAAGATGACTCACTGAAAAATTACCCTGAGTGGCTGTGTGTTCACTGGGAGACCCCGGTTGGCATTAGAGGTTGTAAATGATGGTCATTCCTAAGAAGTAACAAGAGAGGGTCTGTCAGCTGTGCAATTACTTTGTGTTGGCAGGACACTTTGGAGTCAAGAAAACATTGGCTGGAGTTCAAGGCCAAGATTTTGGATCAGCTGCCACCGTAATTTTTCAAAAATGTGATGACTGCTCCTCAAGAAATAGTTTCCTAAGTAGGCTGTAGGAATGTCTACAGTTCATGTTTGAAAGACTTTGAAAAAAAATGAATCCCTTAAGCAACTATCAACATGGCATAGTTACCATAGGTTATTTGGTGTTTTGAATTAGAGAAATCTGAGAGTTATGAGAAAACTTAGAGGTCAGCTAGTCCAACCCCAGCTCAAATCAGAAATTTTCTATAATATCCCCAACAAGTGGTCATCCATTTGAATAGTTCCAGCGATGGGGAACTCATTACCAAAGGAAGCAATCTGTTCTATTTTTGAATAGTGTAGATTGTTGGGAACCTTCTATTAAGCTAAAAATCCTCTTCTTTATAATTTTCCCCCATTAACCCCAATTCTGAGCAGTTAGGACCAAGCAGAACAAAAGTTCCATCTCTCTTACTTCAAAAGAACTCTAATCTCTCATCCTTCGAAATTTTACTCCTTGTCTTCTCAAGTCATTTCTTCTCAAGGTTAAACATCCCCAGGTTTGTTCAACGAATTCAGTTTCTAGTTTAATGTCTTACACATAAGAGGTACTTAATAAATTGAATTTTTAAATTAATCATTCCCAACTACCATCTCACTATCCCAGTAGTCATCTTCTGTATATGGTCCAAACTGACAATATCTCTTCTAAACATGTTACATTCAGATCTACACAGAGTAAAAATAACTGACATTTACATAGTGCTTTAAAGTTTTAAAATTGCTTTAAATATAGTTATCTATTTTTTAAAACCTGGAAAAATAGATACTATTTGTTATTGTGTCATTTTCAGTCATGTCTGATTCTCTGTAACCCCATTTGGAGTTTTCATAGCAAAGATACTGAACCGGTTTGTCATTTCCTTCTCCAGCTCATTTTACAGATGAGGAAACTGAGGCAAACAGGGTTAGGTGACTTGCCTGGCTCACATAGTTAGTAAATGTCTGAGGCCAGATTTGAACTCAGGAAGAGAGTCTTGCTGACTCCATGCTGGGTATTCTGTCCACTGCACCATCTAACTACCCTATAGATACTATTATAAATATCATAGATGCTATAGACATTATTCATTTGAATTTTACAGATGAAGAATCTAAGGTTCAAAGATGCTAATTGACTTGCCTAGAGTAACATAGTAAAAGTCAGAGGCAAGATTTGAACTCAGATTTTCCTGACTACAGGTCTAGTATGGTATCTATTATACCATGTTGTCTCTCTTGCAATACAGCACTATAGATGTGGTTAGTCCAGAGGAGAAAATAATAAGATTATCTCCTTCCTTGAAATAGGAACTAAACTTTTAAAAATGCATCAATGTCATTTATTTTTGTATCATTTTCATTTCCAAACATAACATAACTCTCCTTATCCTCTATCGAGAGGACTATCTCCTATAATGAAAAAGAATAATAAGAAAAACAATTTAGCAAAACCACCAACACACCAACTCAGTCTGGAAGTGCATGGAATATTCCACACTCATAGTATATTCCCTGACCCCCCAGCTCCAGCTCTGAAAAGAAGAGTTATATTTTTCATTTCTTCTTTAGATAAGCTTATTCATTATGATTACACAGCACTTGTATTTATTTTTTGTTCTTTCCATTTACATTGTTATAGTCATTGTATGCTTTGTTTTTTGGGTTGTACTTTCCTCAGTTTTCATCAGTTCATTTAAGTCTTCCTATGTATCTCTGTATTCTTTATAAGCAATTGCTCATTACTATGCTGAAATAGGCAATTATATTCATGTACCACAATTTATTTATCTATTCCCCAACTGATGAGCAACTATTTTGTTTCTAGTTCTTAGGCATGATAAAAAGGCTAATACACATATATACACATATATGAATATACACACATAGTGTGTGTGTGTGTGTGTGTGTGTGTGTGTGTGTGTAGGGGATCTTTTTATCACTTATCTTCTTGGGGGTATATATGTTGCAGTGGATTCTCTTGCTAAAGGATGGGGGTATCTTAGTCATTTCCTTAACATACAAGTTCCAAATTATTTTCCTGAAAGGCTGGACCAATTCACAGCTTCACCAACAATATATTAATGTGTTTATCTTTTCATAATCCCTTGGAGATTGACTATTACAGCTTTTATAATTGCCAACTTTCTTCCCAATTTTTTCCTCCAGGATTTTAGTGGGCAGAGTCTGCACTCAGAACTGTGACTGGTGCTCTAGTTATTAATATCAAATGAAGCATAAAATAGGGAGACATATGCTCACCAAAAGTTTTTTTGCCAGTGACTTGGAGAATGTTCAAGTAAAAGTTCAAATGGAGAAATTTCTCTCTATAGAGGTGTTCAAGATGCTGATGTTTCAGAAGACATTGTGTTGATTTCAGTAAGCCCTGGAACATTATAGATCTTACTAAATATCATGGAAAATTTTATTAATACTAAATATTATGTAAATCACTCAAACTGTAGCCTAATTATACACACATGGAAAATAAATTGGATGAAGAATGCCTAGTGTCTAGTATATGCTATTGGATGACCTGCAGAGGTAATTCATCAGTAGATAAACTTGGGACAGACATTGGACATGGACAGTGAGCTAGATCCAGAATTGAATAGGAGAAAGGGCTAGTTTCCATCGAAAAATTATACAGTGCTTTCATTAAGACTAAAGTTCTCAGGGCAGAGTACCCCACCCTGCCATGGCAGAGTACCCACCCTGATCCACCTCTAATACTTGTAAAATATGATACTAAACAAATTTTAGAGCTATAGAACACACAAAGTGACAGAGAGAAACAAGTCTCCCACTGAAGGCAAGCCAACAGGGAGGGTCTATCACACCAAACCGGGAGCCAAGGCCAGCCCTGCATGAACTGTCTGTGAATAGCCTTGGGTCACTCTTACCAGCTGCACAGACCAGCCAGAGCAGACTTCAGGAGAGTGAATCACCAGGAGCTATGGCAGTTTCCAGACTTCTCAACCCACAAATGCCAAAGAGAAATTAGAAGGTCAGTGGGAAACTCTGGTAGAACCAGGTGACAGAAGATTATGGTCCTGTTCCTGCCCCCGGGGGCAAGAAGTGTCAGAGGTAGAGCAGCTGCAGCTGCTGCCACATGGCTGCCTCAGGAGCTCCTGGCCTACAGATTATAGGGGGACCAAGTGACCATTCAGAGGGCAATAGTTCTTGCTTTGACCTGCTTGGATCTAGATCATGGTCTTGGGTGGTAGTCCTGGGGTGTGTGGCCAGTGTGCCAGAGTTTGGGATATCTATAGAGGGGGCACCCTCCTCAGACCTCTGACAACATTTTCAAAAGCCCCAGCCATTTGGAACATAGATCTCTCCACTCTGGAAGCAGAGTTCTACCATGGCTAAGAGCTGAAAAGTCAAGTAATTGGCAAGATGAGCAAGCAGAAGAAGCACACTCAGACCATAGAATCCTTTTGGGAGGGACAAAAAGGATCAAAACATGGAACCAGAAGAAGTCAACAAAGTCAAAACTCCTGCATCAAAAGCTTCCAAGAAAAATATGAATTGGTTATAGGCCATGGAGGAGCTCAAGAAGGATTTTGAAACTCAAGTAAGAGAAGTGGAGGAAAAATTAGGAAGAGAAATGAGAATGATGCAAGAAAATTGTGAAAAGTGAGTCATCAGCTTACTAAAGGAGACCCCAGAAAATACTGAAGAAAACACTTTAAAAATAGACTAATTCAAATAGTAAAAGAGACCCAAAAAGCCAATTAGGAGAAGAATGCCTTAAAAAGTCAAATTGCCCAGATGGAAAAGGAATTTCAAAAATTCACCGAAGACAATAATTCCTTCAAAATTAGATTAGAGCGAGGGTGGCTAGGTGGTGCAGTGAATAGCGTGCTAGCCCTGGAGTCAGAAGGACCCGAGTTCTGATCCGGCCTCAGACACTTAACACACACAAACAACAAACCTAGCCATGTTACCTTGGGCAAGTTACTTAACCCCAATTGCCCTCCAAAAAGCAAAAAAAAAAAAAAAAATAGATTAGAGCAAATGGAAGCTAATGCCTTTATGAGAAATCGAGATATTATAAAACAGATCCAAAGAAATAAAAAAAATAGAAGTCAATGTAAAATATCTCATTGGAAAAACCACTGACCTGGAAAATAGATCCAGGAGAGATAATTTTAAAAGTATTGGACTACCTGAAAGCCATGATAAAAAAAAAAGAGCCTAGAAATCATCTTTCAAGAAATTCTCAAGGAAAATTGCCCTGATATTCTAGAACCAGAGGGCAAAATAGAAATTGAAAGAATTCACTGACTGCCTCTTGAAAAAGATCCCAAGAAGAAAACTCCTAGGAATATCATGGACAAATTCCAGAGTTCCCAGGTCAAGGAGAAAATATTATAAGCTTCCAGGAAGAAACAATTTGAGTATTGTGGAATCACAATCAGGATAACACAAGATCTAGCAGCTTCTACACTGAGGGATTGAAGGGCCTGGAATATGATATGATATTCCAAAGGTCAAAGGAGCTAGGATTAAAGCCAAGAATCACCTTCCCAGCAAAACTGAGCATAATACTTCGGGGGAAAATATGGTCATTCAATGAAATAAAGGACTTTCAAGCATTCTTGATGGAAAAAAAAGAGCTGAACAGAAAATTTGATTTTCAAACACAAGAAACAAGAGAAGCATGAGAAGGCAAACAGGAAAAAGAAATCATAAAGAACTTACTAAAGTTGAACTAATTACATTCCTATATGGAAAAACTATAATTGTAACTCAAGAGGCTTTTCTCAGTATGAGGATAGTTGAAGGGAATATATATGTATACATAGATATATATGTATGTATAGGAGGGTGTATGTGTGTATAAGTATACATGTGAGTATGTGTATCCCAGGATCAATTGAATAGGAAGGGATGATATCTAAAAAATAAAATTAAGAGGTGAGAGAGGAATATAATGAGAGATGGAGAAAAGGAGAGATAGAATAAGGTAAATTATCTCATATAAAGGAGGCAAGAGAAAACTGTTACAATGGAGGGGAAGAGCAGGTAGGTGAAAAGGAATGGGTCAACCTTACTCTCATTGAATATGGCTTAAGGAGGGAGTAACATACACACTCATTTAGGTATCTTACCCTATAGGAAAGTAGTGGGGAAGGGGATAAGAGGGGGTATGATAGAAGGGAGGGTAGATTGGGAGAGAGGATAGTTAGAAGCACATACATTTGAAAAGTGACAGGGTCAAAGTAGAAAATAGAATAAGTGGGGCCAGTATAGGATGGAGAGAAATATAGTCAGTCTTTCACAATATAACTACTATGGAAACATTTTGCATAACTGCAAATGTACAACCTATATTTAATTGCTTGTCTTCCTAGTGGGGGTGGGTGATGAGGGAAGAAGGGAAAGAATCTGAAAATCAAAGTTTTAAAAAAAATTGTTTTTTACATGCAACTGGGAAATAAGATATACAGGCATTGGGGTACAGAAATCCATCTTGCCCTACTAGAAAGTTAGAGGGGATATGGAGGAGAATATAAGAGAGAGCAGATTGGGGAAAGGGTACTCAGTAGGCTCACTATCTTGGGGTGTGGGGTAGGGGAAAGACAGGGAGAAAATGTGTAACTCAAAATCTTGTTGAAATGAATGTTGAAAATTAAAAATAAATTTTAAAAAATAAAATAAAATTCTATTTACATTAAAAAATGAATGTTAAAAATTGTCTTTACATGTGATTAGAGAAAATAAAATGCTATTTAAAAGAAAAAAGTAAGGCTAAGGTTCTCCATAAAACAAAGACAATTCTTTCTAACAATATTCTTCCAGGGATATTAAGTGACTAAGAGTCATGAAATACCACAGTCTCAGAAGATTTAAGTTGAAGGTCACCCAAAGGGCAATGGAAATACACATGACATGTGAGTAGGCTGCAACCCACTACCAATGAAGAGAAGGTGGTATAAAAAACATCATTAGACAGTTATACTATATGTGTATATACACACACATAAATCATGACCAATGCAGAGAATTTATTTTGTTTGACTATACATGTCTGTCATAGGGATTTTGTTTTTCTTGCTTTCTCACCCAGGATGGGATTTGAGGAAGATAATGCAGACCTAAAAAGTGTAACAAAATTTCATTTTAAAAAATTGCCAACTCAGGTCTTAGCTCCCTGGTGTCCCCTTTAAACTTTAAGCTACCACAACTTCATGTTTATGGGAGTCACTAAACCCTAGGTTCTTGTGTGGATATTCCTTCTACTAACCAGTAACTCCTCTATAATTCAGTAGATGTTCTTTTAGAGTTGCAAGTGAAAAATGCATTACTTTGTGTCCAACTTTACAGCCTCCATTATCTTGCCCTGAACTAAGCCTCTAGGATACTTCCCGGTCATCTCTATGCCTACTGAACTCTATCCCTCTTTTCAAGATATATTTTTGGTGTGGCCTTCCTACATTTAGCATGTAAGCTCCTTAGGGAAGATGGTCCTTATCCATCAGATGGTACTTATCCATCAGATAAGTAAGGCTTACTTATATTTGCATCCTCAGTTCTTAGTATGGTGCCTGGCACAAGCACTTTTATCTATGTATCCACCTATCTGTCTGCTACCTTTTTGACATATAAAATATAAAATCTTATGACAGGCCTTTGGAAGTTTATACCAAGGTGATGAGACAACTATAGCATTTATTTTCACTATGTAGAAAATGGGATAATAACATGTCATGCCTCACCTGGAGAACGAATGATAAAACAGCTCTTGGCAGTGTGGCTGGTGCATTCATGACATCAGATTCAGTTGTAATGTGGGTCAGTTTTGCTTAATGGTTTTACAAGGAAAGGTTCAATAAGGACAGAGGCACAACAGCAAAATGTTGTGGTGTAAAAACAAAAGGCATTCCATAGCTTGTGGGATGGCTGAATAAATTATGCCACATGAATGCATTAGGATATTACCATTCTGGAAGAAATGATTAATATTAAGAATTCAGAGAAACATTTGAAGACTTATAGGAAAGGATGAAGAGTGAAATAAACAGAATCAGCAAAACAACTTATATGACTGCAACAATATCAACTAAATAAGACAAAATTGAATGCTATTTAATTACAGTGAGTGAGGTTAGGTCCAGAAAAGAGATGAGAAAATGTACCTTTCTCCTTTCCTTGCAGAGGTGGAGAACTATTATAGATGTTGAACATTGTATATATGGACAGAGTTGGTTAATATGTTGACTAATTTTGCTGAACTGATTTGTTCTTTCTATTATATTATTTGTCAAGGAGGGGTTAGTAAATGGAGATGGTATCAAATAGTCAACAGGCATTTATTATATGCCTACTGTGTTCATGGAATGGTACTAAGTACTGAGAATACAAAGAAAGGCAAAAGAGAGTCCCCAGTCTCAAAAAGCTCACAGTCCAATGGGGAAGACAACATCTAACTAACAATGTACAAATAAGCTATAGACAGCATAAATTAGAAATAATCTCAGAAGGAAAGCATAACATTAAGGAGAACTATGAAAATCTTTTTGCAGAAGGCATGGGAATTTAAGTGAGACTTTAAGAAATCCAGAGAAGCCAGAATACAAAGAAGAAGAGATAGTGTTCTAGGCTCCAGTGTGTATGTGTGTGTGTTGGGGGTGGGGGTGGAGAGGGGATAGCCAGTGAAAACGTCCAGAGTCAGGAGATGGAATGCCATGTGTGAGGAATTTATAGTTTCTTCCCTATGTGGATATTCTGATAATACAGGGCAAATTCGAGACAATCAATAGGGCAAAAGCACTAGAATTAAAGCAGATTGGGAAAGGTTTCTTCTCTAGAAAGTTAAATTGTATCTGGAAAATGAAGGAAGCAGCAGGTGAAGGTGGGGAAAGAGAGAATTCTAAGAATGGTAGGGCAGCAGTGAAAATACAAGTTAATAGGGGTTTGGTGCATACCAGATCACTTAAGGTGATGTCATCCATATGGAAGACACTACAGAACTCATTTTGGGAGACTAGAGGACTGGAGCATGTATAGATATACTGTGTCATTCTACCATGTGGTTTGTAACAGTCTTATTCCATTATCTGGACAGTTGTAACTGTCTACATCTTCATAAACCCACCTGATTTAATAAATGTGGCATCTTTTGCTACATTTGCTTCTGAGGTGAAGGATCTGTTCTAACACCATGCAGTAAGAATGGAGGGGCTGAGGGCTGCCTGCTTGCCCCATAAGCTTTCAAGCACTAAGAAATGGGGTCTTTGCCAATGTCTAATGTGAAAGTATCTGCAGATCCTATACCTGATTGTATGCCACCGTGGGGGGAGAGGGGGGAAGAAAGGAAGGAGGGGGAGAAAACTTGAAACTCAAAGAACCAGCAATTGAATCTTGTAAACTCAAAGTAAACAAACAAATTAATAAAGAAATGGGGTATTTGGCCTTTTAATTCATTCTTCTCTTATCTAGGTGCAGGGAGGGGAGTCTCTAATCTAGCCCAGGGACATGAGCCATGGGGATCCAAGAATTCAGGGAGATGTTGTAGTTAGTCAGCAGTGACACCTTGAAGATCATGGGGTCTGGGGACTCCAATCCAAAAGGAACTAGCTTTTCTGACTTTGGACTTGAACTTGATGGGACTGATGCTATGTAGAAACTGAGCTAAACTGTGAACCTAAACCCATTTCCTCCTCGCTGGAGACCATGGTGGTATAGAGGAGATGTTGCGTAGGTTTGTTCTTGCTATATCTTTGAAATAAATAGTAATTTGTAAAGGCTAAGCCTTTGTAAAGGTGCTAAATGGAACTACAATGCAATGTTGAAATGAAAGTTGATGAAAGTTGAAATGATTGAGGAAAACAAAGGTTTGAATCTCATTGATTTATTAAGTAGTGTGTGCTGATTGCCCAACAAACTGGGACCAGTAGCCATCCTCAATTTTGGCACCAAACCCTAAATACAGGGGAAGACAGACTTTTATACATTAAAAACACTTAAATAGGATCAATTAATTAAAATTAAACAATATAACATTAAGTAATCTGATTTCTAATTGGATGAAAAACTAGGTACTTTCCAAGTTGGGAGGGGGAAGAATGAACAGGTACAGTTCCCTGAAGTCAGGAAAGGAGGTGTACTATTCCCCAAAGTGTCTGTAAATAATCAAAGGAACATGGAAATAATAACTGAAGGATCTCAATGGGCCTAAATGATGGGGCAATATAAATATTAATCAACAATAAGATATGATAATCAATAGTGGAATGGAGTAGCCAAAAAAATCTAATGCAATATTAGACTTTACTCTGCCCTGATCAAATCACATTTGAATTACTATATTTACTCCTAGAAACCACATTTTAGGATGGTCATTAATGAGCTGTAGTGCTTCTCTGGGAAGGCAGCCATGCCTAACAAGATCAGTTAAAGGTATTGGGAATAAAGGTTTGCCTAGATAAGTGAATACTTATAGGATAAGCTGGAGGCCATTGGAACAGTCCTCAAGTATTTGAAAGGCTAAAATGTGAATGAGGGAGACTTGTTTTGATATCCTGGATTGATAGCTACAGGGCAAATCATGAAGACTGGGTTTTCTTTTTTTTTCTTTTTTTTAATTTTTAAATTTATTTATTTACTTTTAGTTTACAATATTCAGTTCCACAATCCTTTGAGTTTCAAATTCTCCCCCTCCATCCCACCCACCCCCACGATGGCAGCATGCAATCTGATATAGGTTCTACATATGTCTTCCCATTAAGTATTAGTCAAATTGTAAAGAAGAATTATAACAAATAGAGCGAATGACAAGAAACAAGGAATGAAACAAACAAACAAAAAACACAAAAGAGAGAGCAAGTAGTTTGCTTCAATTTGCATTCAGACTCTGTAGGTCTTTTCTCTGGATGTGAATATCCATTTCCATCATGAGTCTTTTGTAGTTGTCTTACAAGGTTGCATTGCTGAAAGGAGCCCAGTCTATCAAAGTTAGTCATCACAGATACAATGTATCTGTATTTGTGTACAAAGTTCTCCTGGTTCTGCTCTTCTCACTCAGCATCAGTTTATATAAATCTCTCCAGGTTATTATGAAATCCATCTGCTCCTCATTTCTTATAGAACAATAGTATTCCATTACATTTATATACCACAACTTGTTTACCCATTTCCCAATTGATGGGCATCCCCTCAATTTCCAATTCTTTGCCACCATGAAAAGAACTGCTAAAAATATCTTTGTACATATGGGTCCTCCTCCAACTTGTGCGGTCTCTTTGATACAGCTCTAGAAGTGCTATTGCTGGGTCAAAGGGCATGCATATTTTTATAGCCCTTTGGGCATGGTTCCAAATTGCTCTCCAGAATGGTTGGATCAGTTCACAACTCTGCCAACAATGCATTAATGTTCCAATTTTTCCACATCCTCTCCAGCATTTATCATTTTCCTGTTTTAACCAATCTGATTGGTGAGATATGGTACCTCAGTTATTTTGATTTGCATTTCTCTAATCAATAGTCATTTAGAGCATTTTTTCATATGCTTTTAGATATCTTTAATTTTTTCCTCTGAAAACTGCCTGTTCATATCCTTTGACCATTTATCAGTTGGGGAATGACTTGTATCCTTATAAATCTGCCTCAATTCTCTGTGTATTTTAGAAATGAAGCCATTATCAGAGACACTGGTTGTAAAAGTTCTTTCCCAATTTTCCACTTCCCTCCTAATCTTGGTTACATTAACTTCATTTATAAAAAAAAATCTTTTCAGTTTAAAGTATTCAAAGTTATCCATTTTGCATTTCATAATGCTCTCTATCTCTGGTTTGGACTCAAATTCTTCCCTACTCCATAAATCTGACAGATAAACTATTCTTTACTCTCCCAGATTGCTTACAGTATCAGCCTTTATATCTAGGGTGAGCACCCGTTTAGACTTTATTTTGGTATATGGTGTAAGATATTGGTGTATGCCCAGCTTCTGCCATACTGTTTTCCAATTTTCCCAGCAGTTTTTGTCATATAGTGAGTTCTTATTCCAGAAGCTGGAGTCTTTAGGTTTAATCAAAGAGTAGATTACTATAGTCATTGACTGCTGTGTCTTGTGTACATAATCTATTCCACTGATCCACTTTTCTATTTCTCAGCCAGTACAAAGTAGTTTTGATGACTGTTGCTTTATAATACAGTTTAAAATCTGGTATGGGTGAGGCCATATTCCCTAGCATTTCTTTTCATTAATTCCCTTGATATTCTGGACCTCTTGTTCTTCCAGATGAATTTTGTTACTATCTTTTCTAACTCTATAAAACAATTTTTGGTAGATTAATTGGTATGGCACTAAAGAGATAAATTAATTTGGGTAAAATTGTGGAAAACCTGGTTCTCAATCCCACCTCAAACACTATCAAGTCATTGATGGGCAAGTATATCCTCAATTGCACTAGTACACTGCAGAGCTGCTAGCACAGGTTCTTGATCTGCTTTTATAAAGGAAAGATAGCTTCAAAAGAGTTAATTAAACAATGCAGAAAGATATATAAGTAGAAAGCAAAGGTAAAGAAGTGAGCATCCAAGAAAGACTAATATCATCTACTAGTGAAGAGGGTCATCATAAAATGATGAGGTGTAGGGTTAGGGGTTCTCCAGACCCCAAAATACCAACATGTTGAGTTCTGCTGAATTAATTCGACTCAAGCCTTCTCTCAGCCAAAGAAAAGGAAAGTTTATTAGAAGTTCACCATATTGGGTAGACTTTTAAGGGGCCCTGGTATCTGGAAGGATTCTATTGGAAAATTCTATGGCTCTCTCACACACCTGGAGGCAAGATAGGGTCTTATATACAGAAAGGTTGTGGGAGAAATCTAGGGGTAGTCTAGAGGAGGAGTTTGGGGAGGGTCTTCAGGAGGAGTCAATGAGGTCAGACTCCAGTAATGAGTTTGGGGAGGGTCTTCAGGAAGAGTCAAGGAAGTCAGATTCCAGTAAATGAGTGATTAAGGGTGGGAAGTTGCTGGAGGCTACCTGGAGCCAACAGACAATGTTGGTCTAGGCCAGTTCAAAGGTGTAACAGATTTGGATATAAATATTTTGGGAGGAACAAGGGTGGGGGCTAGCTGGATAATGGAGGGCCAAACTAGTAACAGGTTTGGGTCTAGCTATAATGAAAGGCTTATGGCCTCATCTAATGGGAAGATTCAATCAGAGTCCAAGGGGGTTCCCAGAGCTTGTACCTCATCACTAGTTCAGAGGAAATATCAGTACCCTGAAAATAGAGAAAATCAATTAATAATCTAATAGACAGTGATGAGGTATGAGCTCTGGGGGCCACCTCAAGCTCTCCTTGAATCTTTGAGGTACAGGCTCTGGGAACCGCCCCCCCTTGAACTCTGATTAAATTGTCCCATTTGATGAGGCTTTTGCATGAGGCCATAAGCCTTACGTTGTGGCTGGGCCCAGACCTCTGTTACTAGCCTAGCCCTCCATTGTCCATCTACTTCCAACCCTTGAGCCTATCAAAATATCAATCCACCCTTGAACTGGCCTAGGTCACCATTGTCTGTAGCCTCCAGGTAGCCTCAACTTCCCACCCTTAATCACTCATTGACCTCATCTTACTTCTCCTGAAGACCCTCCCCAAACTCCTCCTCTAGACCACCCCAAGATTCCTCCCACAACCTTCTGTATATAAGACCCCATCTTGTCTCCATGTTTGAGAGTGCTGTAGAAGAGTGAGAATGCCATATAATGACCTAGCACAGACTTACTCTGTGTCCAATACAAGCAAACTTTTAATAAACTTTACTTTTCTTTGGCTGAGAAAAGACTTGAGTCGAATTCATTCAGCAGAACCTGGTGTGTTGGTATTTTGGGGTCTCCAGAGCAACCTTAACATTCTTTATGGGTAACCTCTTCAAACAGGGTTCCAACTCTCTTAACAGAGTAATAGAACTATTTACATACATCACCAGACCAAGAGAGAATCAACATCTAGGTTCACAAAGCTGGGGGGTAGTCCTTAACAACAGCTGCCCAGTCTCATCCAGGACATCAAAAAGACCTCAGGCAAAGCATTCTTCCCGTGAGTGAGCCCCTGGCAAAATGCCAGTCTCCCAGAATATATACTGATAGACTCATAGCCAGAAGGCACAAAAGCCCATGTGACTCAATACCTGATTGGCTCAGCGCCTAAAGGTTCAGGACTCAGCACAGAATGTATTACAGCTGTGAACTGGGCCAGAGCAAGACATCTGTAACTGATAAAGCAAAATACCTGGGAACAAGAGATTGTTATGGCCTCAGATGATGGGAAACTGAACTCCAAGAAATAATAACTGAAGTCCACCTTGCTTACGCTTACAGCAAGTCATTTAGTATCTTTGAACTCTGGTTTCCTCATCTGCGAAGTGAAGATCATGTACCCATCCCAAGGAGCTGTTGAGAGGATAATGCAGGTAAAGCACTTTACAGACTTACAGCACTAAATAAATATATCATCATCATCATCTTTATGAGCTCCAGATGCTTGAAGGACTAAGTAAAAAATTGCTTATACTGAACCATGCAGTGGGGTCAAGTGCAAAAAGGTTCAGCACCGTATAAAAGAAACTCAAGCAAGGTAATGATGAGGTATGGGTGCTGGGAGCCCCCTTGACCTCTGCTTGAGTCCTTGAGGTACAGCTCTGGGAATCCCCCTTTAACTCTAATCAAATCATCTTATTTGATGAGACATTTGCATGAGGCCATAAGCCTTACATTGTGGCTGGGCCCAGACCTCTGTTACTAGCCTAGCCCTCCATTGTCCATCTACTTCCAACCCTTGAGCCTATCAAAATATCAATCCACCCTTGAACTGGCCTAGGTCACCATTGCCTGTAGCCTCCAGGTAGCCTCCAGCAACTTCCCACCCTTAATCACTCATTAACCTCATTAACTCCTCCTGAAGACCCTCCCCAAACTCCTCTTCTAAACCACCCCTAGATTCCTCCCACAACCTTCTGTATATAACACCCTGTCTTGTCCTCATTTGTGTGAGAGCACCATAAAAGAATGAGAATGCCATAGAATGACCTAGCACAGATTTACTCTGTGTCTAATGCAAGTGAACTTTTAATAAACTTTGGAGCTACAGAATCCACAAAATGACACAAAGAAGCTAACCTGCCACTGAGGACAGCTCAGCCCAAAGGGTCAGCACAGCACTTTGGGAGCCTAAGGTTTTAGCCCCAGGGCGGACCTGACCAAACACCTGCTGGAGGGACTCCAGAACACCAGCAGCTGTGGCCTTTTCCAGAATTATCAACACATAGATGTCAAGGACAAAGTGAGAGTTCAGTGCACTGTGGACATTGGGACCAGTAGTTGGGAGAGCTTCAGCTTTTGCCCCCAGGGTAAGAAGACACTGAGACACCTCTGGGCAGCCTGCGCCATGTTGCAGCTTCAGCTTCTGGCCTGCAGACTGTAGGTGGACCAAACAACCAGTCTGAGGGGTAATCACTCTTGCTTTAACCTTCTTGGATCTGGATTGTCATCTAGGGTGGAAGTCCTGGAGTGTGTGACCAGCTTGCCAGAGTGTGTAGAGGCTTCAGAGAGGGCACCCAAATAATACCACCGGCATTTGAGAAAACCCTAGCATTTGGGATGGAAGCTCCCCTGTCTGGTGGCAGAGTCCTACTATGGCAAAAAGCCCAAAAGTCAAGTAATTGAGTGGCAACATGACCAGGCAAAGGAAGCAAAACAAACAGAAGAATCCAACATTAGACTCCTATTTTGGGGACAAAAAGGATCAAAGCATAGAACAGGAAGAAGACAGTGAAGTCAGAACTCCTGCACCAAAAGCTTCAAAGGAAAATACAAGCTGGCTATAGAGGACCTTAAGAAGCAGATAAGAGAAGTGGAAGAAAAATTGGGAAGAGAAATGAGAATTATGAAAGAAAATTATGAAATGAGAGTCAACAGCCTGACTGAGGAAAATAGCACCTTAAAAAAATAGACTAACTCAACTGGCAAAAGTGGCTCAAAAAGGCAATCAGGAGAGGAATGCCTTAAAAAGTCAAATTTGCCAGATGGAAAAAGAATCTCAAAAGCTCACTGAGAAGAATCTTTCCTTCAAATTCAGAATGGAGCAAAGGGAAGCTAGTGACTTTAAGAGAAATCAAGATGCTGTTAAACAGATTGAAACAAATGAAAGAATAGAAGGCAACGTGAAATATCTCATGGGAAAAACCACTGACCTGGAAAATAGATCCAGGAGAGATAATTTAAAAATTATTGGATTACCTGAAAGCCATGATCAAAGAAAGAACCTAGAAATCATTCTCCAAGAAATTCTCAAGGAAAACTGCCCTGATGTTTTAGAACCAGAAGGCAAAATAGAGGTTGAAAGAATCCACCAAACACCTCCTAAAAAAGATCACAAAAAGAAAACTCCTAGGAATATTATAGCCAGGTTATGGAATTCCCAGATCAAGGAGAGAATATTACAGTCAGCCAGGAAGAAACAATTTGAATATTATGGAAACACAATCAGGATAACACGGGATCTGGCAGCTTCTACACTGAGGGCTTGAAAGGCCTGGAATATGATATGATATTCCAAAGGTCAAAGGAGCTGGGATTAAAACCAAGAATCACCTACCCAGCAAAACTGAGTATCATGTTTCAGGGGAAAATATGGTCATTCAGTGGAATAGAGGATTTTCAAGTATTCTTGAAGAAAAAACCATAGTTGAATAGAAAATTTGACATTAAGATACAAGAAGGAAGAGAAGCATGAGAAGGTAAACAGGGAAAAGGAATCATAAGGAACTTATCAAAGTTGAACTATTTACATTCCTACATGGAAAAATGATAATAGTTGAAGGGAATATATACATATATAGTCTTTATCAGAGGGTATATAGGCATATGAATACATATGTGAATGTGTGTGTGTGTATATATATATATATATATATATATATATATATATATATATATGTTTACAGGTATACATAGATAGAGGGCACAGGACCAATTTAATAGGAAGGGATGATACTTAAAAGGTAAAATTAAGAGGTGAGAGAGGAATATAATGAGAGGAAATGGGGAGAGACAGAATGGGGCAAACTATCTCATACAGAAGAGGCAAGGGATAATGGGTACAATGGAGGGGAAGAACAGGAAGGCATAAAGGAATGGGTCAACTTTATAATCATTTAATTTGGCTCAGGGAGGGAATGACATATACATGAAACAGGGTATCTCACCCTACAGGAGAGTAGGGGGGAAGGGGATAAGAAGGGGGATGATGGAAGGGAGGGCAGGCTGGGGGGGAGGGAAGTTGGAAGCACACACTTTTGAAAAGGGACAGGACCAAAGTAGAGAATAGAACAAGTGGGAGGTGGGATAGGAGGGAGGGAAATATAATCAGTCTTCTACAATATATCTACTATGGCAATATTTTGCATTAGCTACACATGTACAACCTATATTGGATTGCTTATCTTCCCAGTAAGGGTGGGAGACAAGGGAGGAAGGGAATGAATCTGGAATTCAAAGTTTTAAAATCAAATGTTTAAAAATATGTATATGCTATTATTAATACTATTTTACATGTAATTGGGAAATAAGAGGAGGGGATATCCTGGGGGACTGCTATTTTGGGGAGGTGGATAGGGGAAAAAAGGGGAGAAAATTTGTAACACAAAATCTGGCAGAAATGAATGAAGTCAACCAGAAGCTAATAAAGCATTTGAAAAAAAATAATAGAAGGGAAAGAGAGGGGAGGAAAGGAAAAAAAATAATTGGAAATCAAAATCTTATAAAAGTGAATGTTGAAAACTATCTTTACGTGTAATCGGAAAAATGAAATACTATTGAATGGGAAAAAATAAATTAAAAAAACCGAACCCCTCCCCCGCAAAATAGGTCAGAGAAGGGAGACATATCTGAGAACCAAGGTGCTCAGAAGATGTTTCATGGGAGAGGTGGGATTTCCTGTGGAAGGTTTTTTTCCCCAAAGGATGAGTAGGATTTGAACAGGCAGAGGGTATTGGGGAAGGTATTTTCAGAAAGTTGAAAGCACAGAGGGGAAGAGGGGAAAATGTAAGATTTTGTCAAACAGGAAATAAACCAGTTTAGCTGAAGAAAAGGGTTCATGTAGAGTAGTGGTATAAAACTCAAATAGAAAGAGAGACCACTAATTATAAGTAGAGATCCCTGCTGGCAGATATCAACTTAGAAAATCACATTTGTATTACATGTGTTTTATTTTTTAAAATGTTTTCAAATTACATTTCAGTTGGGTTCAGACTAGACTAATGTTTGTTGTAGACTGCATGTAGCCTGTGGGCTGTGTGTTTGCCACCTCTGATGCAAAGGACTAGAAGGAGAGAAAAAAGGGTAGAAAGAAAGGTTGAGGGTAGATATAGAAGAATGAGGAATGCATGCCTTTGGTCTTAAAATTTGAGACCGTGGTCTGACCCAGTGGAACCACAGAATGACTCCAACGGAAGTGTCTCCTTCACTTTGGGGTTAGAAATATAGACCAAATTCCACCTTTCTTGTAGCAGCTAATCAGGGGACTTGTGTTCAACATAACATCTGCTTTTTTCACCCAACACTCCCTCACTTTGCACCTTTCCTCAATTGTGAAAACTTCCATACTTTGGTGCTGGTTATGGACCCTCAGGGTAATTTTAGCTTATACACTAATGGCAGCTACATAGAGCACATTAAGAAAAGTTCCCTTCTCCCCCAGCATACCCACCCTATCTCCCAGGTGAACTTCTGGTTTTGGCAAGGATTGTTTCTGTGCTCCAGGACAGTGACTGATAAGAGCTCCACCCCACCTCCTACCTCCTTCCCTTTTCATTTTAATTCACAGGATAAGCAGCAATAGAGAAGCTATTATTGCATTATCTTCACCCTCCTCACTCCCTGTCCCATCCTTCTGAACTTCCCTATATCTCTTGAGGGTATCAGCATCCTTCTAGTCACTGAACTTCACAATGTCAGCATCATCTTAACTCCTCACTCCTCCTCACCTCATACATCCACTCAGGCACCAAATCTGGTCTTTCCACATCTCCTCCCCTTCTCTTCACTCAAACAGCCATGCCCCAGTTCAGTCCTTTCTTACCTCTCTTGGACTCTTGCAATGGCCTCCAAATATTCTCCTTTCCCTCAAGTCTCTCCAATCTATGATTCATCTTCTCAGGAGCCACCAAAGTGATTTTTTCTAAATTTCAAGTTTATCAGACCACTCTCCTCTATACTCCAGTGGTTCCCCAGAAACTCTAGGATCCAATATGATTTCATCTTTATTTCATTCTCTTAATTTTTTTACCTTGTATAAGTTTCATAATGTTCATGCTTATTAGTGCAATCATACATGTCTATAATCTATGCTAAAGTGAATATATGTATATATGCGTGTGTGTTTATATATACATATATGGAGTGAATGCTGAAAACTTTTTTACTGATAGGGTTGTATAATTTAAAAAAAAAGAGTTGGATATCATTGCTATAGAAAACAGAAGGGAAGTAACTGAAGAGTTATAAGGAAAATGGCATCATCAAAGAAATTAATGTGGCAGTGGGAAGTAGCTAAGATTGGCATAGGGGCTAGAGTGTGAGGTTTGGACTCAGAAAGTACTGAGTTTGAATCTGACCTCAAATATACTAAGTGTGTGATTCTGATCAAGCCACTTAACCTTTTTCAGACTCAGTTTTCTCATCTGTAAGATGAAGAAAATAATAACATGTATTTCATAGGGTTCCTGTGAGGACCACATGAGATTATTTGCAACCATTAAAATGCAATACATGTTAACTATAAATATTACAAGGGGGAGAGACATGAGGCAAGGTAGATTAACTGGAAAGCTATTGAAGGAGTTGAGGTATACAGTGGTGAAGACTTTAATTGTTATATATTTAGTTGACATTAGCATTACATGTTTTATGACACTGACACATCTTCAGTCAGTTTCGCATTCATTTTTTGTTTGTCATGTTTCCTGTTTGTCATGATTCCCAAGACAGTTATTTTTTAAATTTTTAGATATTTTAGATTTTTTAAAATGTCCATCTTGCTATGAGAAATATAACTTGAGTTACCTTCAACATTTTATAACATTGAAATTAACAACTTATTTAGCTTTATTGTCATTACAGAAATCATTGTGAAAATGGATAGAAACAAAAAACTGAAGGAGTTTCAAGAGACACTTGGAAGGAATAATCAAGAATTTTGGTTATTGGTTTAGTATGAAGACAAGGGAGAAAGAGGAGTTAAAATGCCTTAGTGAGAAGGATTCTGAATTTGAGAATTTGGGGCAATAGGAGCAGCAGTTGTCTTACCTGTTAGAATGTAAGCTCTTGAGGGTAAGGACTATTTCAGTTTTGTTTTTGTATCCCTAGCACCTAATACAGTATCTGGAATACATTAAGTGCTTGATAAGTGCTCTTTGATCAATTGGTGCCTAGAATAGAAATCAAGTTCCTAATTGAAGAGTCTCTGGGATCTCCTTATTCTTCTTCATTTTCCTTTGAGTTAAAGTAATAGAACCCAGATAATCTTCCAGATTATTACTATTGAGATGTTGTCTGTTGCTGCTGATTTCTGCCCCAAAGTCAGAAAAGGGCTTTGACTATGCTAAAAAGTGTTCCTTGGGGAGGGGATCTGGCTGAGTAAACACATAGCTGGCTGTTATCAAACATTTTCCTAGTTCTGGTATGTATACATTTCTTTAATGTACCTAGCATTAACTGCTTTAATTCATGCAAATGTGGGCTACATTTTATTCCTAAGGCCATATTCCTCTCCTTCTGAGTATCAGGAGACGTGTTTGTGCCACTGACACATTCTTTCTCAAGGTGGAGAAAGTCTTATAGAGACAGGACCCCCCCTGCATGGGGTTTGATGCTTCTGGGCTTTGGTTAGCCCTCTGGGCCCCTGAAAGCTTGGGGTTGGGGACAATGCATAGGGCTTTCATTGCTCTCCTTGTCTGAGCCTTGCTTACAAACTTCCTTCTCAGTTGCGGGCCTTATAGAAAAAGTAGAAATAGAGCAAGGTCCACTTTGCTTTTCTGAAAATATCATGTCGTCTGAAGGGGAAGACGAAACTGTCACTCTTCCCCCCTCTTTATCTGGATCAAATGACAAGGGGGACATGAAGTAGAGTTAAGGCTTCCTGTGATGAGTTAAATCCACCCCTTAGAGGTGATGTCTACCCACTAAGTGGGGATCACTGGTGTACAAGGAGGGAACAAAGGTTCTCTCTTTGTCAATCATTTTATTATATTATTAATTTTCTACCAGACCTTTATTTCAATGGGGAACTCCTAGTGAGTAATTATCTGCTAATATAGGTTAGAACCTTCTCTGTAAATGACAGTTTATCAGGGCACCTAGAAGCAAAACTTGAACCCAGGCTTTCCTAACTCTGAGAATAGTTATCAACTTGTCTCCTTCCCTTGCAGATCATTGGGCTCATCCAAATGTCTAAGGAGACTGACTTCTTTTCCTACTCTTTGAGAATCTTGGCAGGTATAACCCAAAATAAACTGCTAGGTGGTGCCATAGTGTACTGGGCCTGGAGTCAGGAAGATGACTTTTTGGGAGTTCAAATCTGACTTCAGACACTTAGTAGTTCTGTAACCCTGAACAAGCCACTTAACCCTGTTTGCCTCAGTTTCCTCATCTGTAAAATAAGCTGGAGAAGGAAGTGGCAAACCACTCTAGTATCTCTGCAAAGAAAATCCAATATAGTGTTACGAAGAGTCAGATACAACTGAAAAACCACTGATCAACAATAGCCCAAGAGGGGAGGCTTGGGTCACAGGAACCTGACTTGGCACATCTATCTTTGACACTGGTATAACCTATTTAACTTTTTTTTTTAAACCTCAAGCTATCTCTCAACAAGAACAGCTATTTTAAGTCTGTCTCTAGGCAAAAAGCATAAAAATGCAATGCTGCTGGAGGTAATTTCTTTGCGGCACTCAGAGCATGGAGAGAGAAACTTGGTTGAGATTGGCAGGGAAGAAGGAAAGATGTGTAGAGGGGAAGGAGTGGTCTCTAGGAGCCACTGGTAATAAGATCTACCACTAAAATTACATGATGCTTTCAGGTTTATAAAGTCCTGTCTTCAAAAGATCCTCTGGGGAATGGTAAGAGTAACAGCAGCAGTAGCAGGGCTGGGTTCCAAGGCACTGACACACGGGGCGAAGTGTTCAGAGGGAGTGGAGTAGAGGGAGGAGTGTCCAGGAGTGATGCTCTTTTCCCCTTGCTGTCCCTGCATGCCATCTCCCAGTCCTCTCTCATCTCTTTGTGTGACTTCCTCCTTCCCTCCCCCTCAAGGTCCATCACTATCAAACTTCTTCCCTTCAGTCAGAATGTCTAGGGATGGAGGCAGGGATTGCTCCATCTATTCATGAAACTAGGCACTGTGGGCCTCGCACCAATTTCTCCTTCCCACCAATTGTTTTTGCCCCAGGTGAAAAAAATCCTTTCTATAGCTCTGAGTATCAGGAGAGGAAATAAAGGTATCTTGAGGTGATGTGGGGGCACTCAGAGAGCTGAAAGAGAGTCTTGACTGGGAATGGAGGGGAAGAAGGAAAGGTTTGTGGGGTGGGAGGGAAGGAATTGTTTCTAGTAGCCATTGGTAATAAAAACTACCACTGAAATTACATAGTCCTTTCAGATTTATGGTGTTGTCTTCGAATCAACCCTAAAAGCTAATAGTGAAAATATTATTATCCTGTTTTACAGATGAGAACATGGAGACCCTCACCCCAACACACACACACACACACACACACACACACACACACACACACACACACACACTACCCCAAGATGTTCCATAACTTGCTAGTGGTCACAGGGCTGCTGGGTCAAGGTGGGTCTCTGGACTCCAAATGCTCTTTCCATTACATGCCACATCACCTCTTGGCTCTCACCAGCCCTGGAAGGTGACAGGGGAAGAGGCTCCTTATTTATCTAGAGTTCCTGTAGTCTTGTTATCCTTTAGGTTCACTTAAAGGTTTTCTGGAAGAGATTTGGAATCCCTTCTCCATCTTCCCAATATCTGACTTCTGAATTTAATCTAACGTGTATTCTGCTACCAGTGGCATCTTTGGGTGTCACTCTGAGGACCTATTGGTGGCAACAGTAGGACCAACAGGGGAACATTTCCCTAGTTATATAGATCATTATATTTCTCTTAAGCTTAAAATAAACCATGACTTAACCTTTTAGACAGAACTGAGATGCTTGAGCTGGGCACAAGTATTCTCTCAGATACTGGGAGCTGCATAGCTTGCTCTTTACCATGACAAAATTGTTTAATAGCTCTTCAGTCTGTGTGTGACAGTCAAAATATTATATAATTATGTGAGGCACTGGCAATATCTTGACTGATATTCAGAGTTTGAAGACTCCAAACTTTAACCCTAACAAGGGAAGGTAAGTTAACACTTATCTAGCAATGAATTAAGTCCTACATTCTTTTGTAACTTTAGTGTATGATATCTTTCATTTGCTGGGGAACAAATAGTCATAAGGGTAAAGTCCTTGCTGAAATTGCAATTTATTGTTGTCTATTGTGGCTAATATTTTTACCTAAACCAGTTTAATGGGGGATAATCCTAATAAAAAGTGATTGTGTACATTATATATTATTTGAAGTTGTTGGATCAAAACCAGAAAAAGAAGTTTGACATTTTTTGTGGGATATTTTTTAATGTGAACATATTGTTATACTCTGGGTATGTGACATTCTTGCTTAATAGAAACATTTACAAGAACATATACACACAAGTCAACATAGCAAATGAAGTAAATACTTTAAATGCTCAACTTGCACCAGAAATAAAATATATCACAAAAATAAACAGAGGTTATGTCCACAGTCATTAATACATTCTACACAAAATGACAATAAATTAAACCACATTATATGCAGATAGTTCTACTTACATTGGTACAAAGCACAGGATATAGCTTGTGCAGCTTTTGCTTTCTCTCCCTACCAGCCTGAGAGTGGGTGAGTAGGCTTGTATTGTCTTGAGTCTGTCTCTGTGATTAATTTAAGGATCAATAGTATCAGACAGAAGAGAACAAGCCAGCTAGACATCTACAGTTTCTACCCTGATCCCCCTTGGTTTCACTTACATGCCTTACAAATGGAAACAAGGCAATATTTCCAGGATACGTCATGTGGGTATGCAGGCCAAACCTATATGGTTATATCTCCAGGCTTTTCAGGAGGCCCCCTTATCCCACAAAGGGGAATAAAACGCCTCCTCAGGCAACATTGTTTGATGTGGGCATTCAATGAGTAAGCCACTATATAAAATTCCCAATCTCCCTCATTTCTTGCTATCTTCTGCCCACTTTTAATGCTTGTTGTTCCCTAATGAATAAAGAAAAGCTAGATATAATGCATAGTAATACTTTACAGCTGGCAAAAGGTGTTTTTCTTCCCTTTTGCCAAGTTACTTAGCTAATTTTAAATAATCAAAGCAGTTGTTTCTTTTTCCAGCTTATTCAAGTTTATCCTAAGACCTATCCAAACACCTGAAATACCAAAGAACTAATAAAACACAAGGTTTTTTATTTCCGATGCTCCATTCATATTGAATCTATTCTGAGTCTTAAGTTTCATATCTTAAAATGTTCATATTAAAAACATCAGATTGTCGAGACCACTATTTTGCCTTTGAAGTAGAATTAATTAGTGGTTAATGAGAAATTTGAACAGAGTCCAATCTAGCACCCTTTGAACATCATATTTATACCAGAAGCTTTGAGCATCTCTTACAAGAGACATCTGTGAACTGTAAGCTTTGAAAGTCAAAGAGCTTGTTTTCTTTTCATATCTAGATAAGACTGATTTATACTACTCCAAAAGCTTGTCTAGAGTCAGCATAAGGATTCCTACAAGACTGGAATATTTTATCTTTTCTTCCTTCAAAAAGTATGCATGTTTAAGTCACAGGTTTTTACCTGCATAGGCAAGATGCTGAGGCTGCATTTAACAACACCTGTGAATGGAGTGCAGCTTATGTAAGCTGGCTCTACTGTACCCTGTTTCCTTAACTGACCCCTCCATGAATACTGCAACTTCCCCTTTTCCTGGTATTTTTGTAAATCCTGAATGTCCGTGACTATTTATCTCCTTAGTTTGGCTCACAGGGAGTTATTGACTGGGGATCAGATTGTTGGTGTTAAACTACTTTAAAAGGGTGATAAAAAGGCAAAAACTCTGACAAACCATCATTTCTCACTCCTCTCTTCCAACTTCTCACCTCAAACTGAGATTTATATTTTTCTATCACTTAGCTATGCAATAGAATTTAGTTTATTATTAGTTGGCTCATTAAGTACTGAACCATAGGTTAAAATAAAAGAAACTACCACAAAACTTTGATTGAATTGCCATTATTTTGCTTGGCATTGTTTTAAAATATTTTTTACCACTTTCAAGCAATCTATTAATTTACTCTGTTGCTAAGGAACATTACTATGCATTCTATTTTAATACAGTCTACAGTTTTACAGGTAGTGTGCTTTCTGACATTCAATGTATTTGGCATAATTTCTATCTTTTTTCTGAGAATATTTCTATGAGTTGTTTGTGTATGCTAATTTAACCAGAAGCCATTAGGTCATGGATTCCCTCCTCTCCAAGCTTTCAAAGGTCTTTGAATGTAGATTTTCAAGTTAGATGAAATAACTCTTAAAATCGAATCTCTGTTTTTAGAGCATAGCAGAATACATTTACATAAGGACTTTGGGAAAATAACTTCCTTTCTCTGGGTCTCAGTTTCCCCTCATTTGTAAAATGATGGTGAAGGGGAGGGGTTGTACTTTGCATCAAATCCATAAAATACTTTCTAGTTCAATGATTCTGGGGCATCTATGACATAAAAAGAGTTTAGATGGGGTGGTGACTGCACAAGCAATGAACCCATGAGTTGGAAAGAAAAGTAAAACAATAAGGAATTCTGAAAGAAATCATGACATTTTGATGGGAAGGGGGGAAAAAAAGCCATTCACTGGCAGCCTGGGAAAAGGAAACCTCCTTCCAACCTCTCCACCCCTTCTAAAAAGAGTCTGAAATGTAAAGAACTAGTTCATGGAATTTTGAAATGAGCTTATGACTACAGGAAAGAGGAGTTACTGATTCTCCAAAGAAATTCAAAGACTTGTCTATAGATTTTTATAGACTTAAAGGCAATTTGTTGAAGACCTGGCAAAATATCTTTTACCTCCAAATTAAAAGCACCATCTGAACAGTTTGGTGATAGACAATGAAAAAATTTTAATTTTTTCCAAAGCCAAGAATAATTAAATTTATTTTGATCATTATTACTTTTAATCTATCTGTGACCAGACTAAAGAAATACTAAGAATTCGTACTTTTTTAAAGACATGATAAAGTTTTATAAAAGTAATCTACAAATCCAAACTCCATTTATTTTAAAATTTGGAAAAAGAATACTGGTTTTAGAGTATAAGTAGCAATTCTCAGAGACGTAAGTGTAACGGTATGGTTTGTCAGTTTTAATTCTAAACCAAAAACCAGAATCTCAGGAGACCCAACCCTGATTTTTTGTGTAATTTTGGACAAGACATCTGACCTCTTTATGCTTGTCTTCCTATTCACAAAAGAGAAGGGTAGTTTTCTATGGATAAGTAAGAGAGAACAGATCAGTCATTTTAATGAGGAAGTAGATATTGGTTCAAGAGATCCACTTTAAGAAGCAAACAGAATGACAATAGGGATGTAAGACTCTCAACATTTATGATATTTTTTCCACATTCTGCACTAGATTTTGATGATTCTGAGCACACCAAATTCTCTCTAATTCCTAAAGAAATTTAGAAGCATTTCTCTACCTGCTATATTCTGAAGAAGAGAGAAACTCAAAAATGAATTTCAAGTAACTTGTGGTCCAGATCCTCCTACATAATTTTCTTTTAGAGTCTGCTCACATGGTAGAAATTTCAATAAAAATGCTTTTTTAAAAAAAAATGATCACTAAAAGTTACTCTGTTACTTCTTTATGCATAACATTGTGAATAACCACAACAAAGATGTGCTTGCTCAGGTTCGTGGAAATGCTATGGATGTAAAACTTTTAGTCATTTTCACTTTTTTGTGAGGCACTAGCTGATAGCTGCTTTTTGCATCAATTTTTATTATTATTTCATCATCTTATTCAAAAATTTCCCTTTCCTACAAAGCATGCTTAGAACCTGCCTTTACTGCCTACTTTTCAATTTAGTTTTTGTTACATTCAGGGCTCACTGTGACACTGAATGTCACAAAGAGATTTTGAAGCAATTTTATGAGTAAACGAAATTAGAAGGCAGGAAAATGTCTTTTCCATGTCTCCTGGCTATCTTCACCTTATTTTAAAAAGAAAGAAGGAAAAATACCCTCCATAAAACAACGAACCTATTTGTCTTTGAACAGAGGCAGAAGCTCTTGAGGAAAGTGAGCCACGGACTGAGTAACAAAGGCATTGTCAGCATTCTACTCTGTGAACTAAAGCCTAATTATTTTTATCTCAGAGAGAAACTTCTTTGTCCTGAAATGAGGAGCAGTAATTTGTTCTCCCTCCCATGTGTGGCAGAATTATTAGCAATATATCTGCCAAATACTCTCTGAAAAAATACCAATTTTGGCAGGTAGACACATGAAACAAACCCAGCTTTCTGGGATTTTTACCTCTCCCAAAGGAACTAAAATGGCATCTTGACACCTAAATCTACATGGATTGTGCTAATTATACACTGAAAGGTCAGGAAAAATTTGATTGATTGAATTGAAATCCTAATACCATATCTAAATAAGAATTATTGGAAAATCATAAGGATTCATGGGTGTGGTTGGAGGGTCATAGGAGATAATTGCATTCTTATCTTAACAAATAATTGTAATGTATTTTTTAATGATTACCTGTTCGTATCAGTTGCATTATAGCTTATAATCTTTCACTATAATTATGTTAGAGGTGACAAATAGTTATAGGTTTATACCTTAGGTGATAAGCTGTCCCCTAGAAGTTGTATTCTTGTGTTAGGTTTCTAAAAAAGAAAAGTTGCCTTCTTTTATTTATAAAATTTACTTCTGCTCCTTTACTTATAGACATTGATCCCCAAACCCATATCCATTTCTTGCCAGGTACTGGTTGGAAGAGTTTATGTGTCACTGAGGTCATCTGCTTTCAGTGTTTCATGTACTGCTATGCCAACTGTTTGGAGCTTAAAGGGCACCCCAGTTATGCCTCTTCATCATTAAGGGATCAACTAATATTCAATCAAAGCCAAGGGAAAGGAGGAGAAGAAGAAATATGCCTTTCAGCCTCAGTATAGCAAAAAACACATTCTTTTGTAGCATTATAGTTTGATGTAGTTTCCCATGTTTTAGAAATATTTCACTCCTCTCTTATTTTTGAATTTTGAACATGTGTGAAAAAAAATGTTTCCTAATAGCAAAAGAAAAAGATAAAAACACCTAAAATACTACTGTGGAATAGATTTCCCCTCCCCATTAAAAAAAGGCTCATAATAGTTATTTTTCCTGTACAAAACTTCTCACATCTCACTAGTATTTACAATTTATTTTTTCCCTGGAAGGGGGGCAAGGAGGAGATCCTCATTTTAGACATGTAGTCAGATTCTGACAGCACATATTGGCTGAAGGACAAGTCAGGCCTAAACTTCCAAACTGCCTACCAGCTCCAGAGAGTGACACTGTTTTTCCAACCTTTCCATTTCTCATTAAGAGAGTTCTGAATGTTAAATCATTTCCAAGCTTAATCTATAAGTAAAGATGCTTTTATACCGGTCAAAAGGCAGCTTTTCAGTCTAAGAAACCACAGCTTTATACTCTTGCTTGACGAGGCTGGTAGAGCCATCAAATTCTAGAGACAACAGCCCTAAGAACCATAAACATATCCATAGACCCTCTAAACAATTAAGAATATCTTATAGAATAACACTTCATCCTTATATTTGCTTGTCATGAGATGAAAGGCCATGTGGCATAATGTGATTAGTAAATCATTCCTGAGCTTCTAAAGAAATTTAAGAACAAAATGAGTTAACTTTTTAAAAGAGTGAGTTCTTCAGGAGCCCCTCTTTTGTTACACTGATGTCTCTCATTCCGTCCATCTTCTTAAAGCATTTAAGGAAGAATGGGAGGGCTTCCCTTATGCCACTGAAAAATGGGATCTGATAGAATCTTCCCTTAACTCCCGATGCTTTCCGATGTTATTTTCTTCCTGCTGGTTTCTTCTCTCAATGGTTATTCTGTATTTCTTCCTTTATGAAAAGAGGGAACAAAGTAAGAAAACCTCATCTGGTTGCACAGCACTATGGCATCTCTTACAAAGTATGCCCTCGGGGGACATCTGAGTTTGAGTTGATAAATTAGAAGTGACAGAAAATGAAGCCCTGGTCAAAGATAAAAGTAGAATGCCTGAAGCATTGTGCCCTCATTCAAGAGCCTTGTGTCGAGGAAAACTGAGATGCTTTCTAAAAGCATCAAGGAACAAATCTTCCCCTTTTTCCTTGGGTACTTTGTGGTTTAAAGGATTAAATCTTGCCTGTCCTACCCAAACTCCCAAACCACTGTTACATGCATGAGCTAAGTATCAAAGTAATTGCACAGTCCTTGAACAAACTGGGGGAAAAATTATTCCCACAAAGTGACACTAAAAATGTTGCCCATTCCTGCAGAATTAGGAGATCCTGCTTTCCAGAATCATGACATACTAAAGACTTTCCAAGAGAATCAAGGAAGGCATAAAGTGCTCTTTTCAGTATATACCAATCATCTCAAATATAAGTAATTATTCAGCTTTACAAATCTTCAGGACATAGAGTAGGATATTAACGTTAGGCCCTTCCAGATCCTGGGTGCAGGCCACAACGACTACACACACAGAGGATATAAACCAGTAAGCTTTTGCCTACCATCTCCAGATGGGTTCTCCACTGACAGAGTCTCCTTATTTCCTGGGTAACTTAAAGAAACTACTAAGGGAGCAGGGTAAAAACAAGGCTAGTTTACAGCAGAACTACTCAAAAGTGCAGCTGAATAATGCATTTGTTCTTTATATATTTTGCAGGAAGATTAATGATTAGTTTCTTTCCTTCTTAGGATCCGGAATGGCTTTGGCCCTGAATTCTTTCATGTATAGGGAGATTGTCTAAAGAAGCACATTGGACATTAAATGCCCTGAGGGACAGAGAGATATGATGGAAAGTTCACTGGACTAGGAAGTTAGAACTAGAGAAGGAGAGAGAATCACAAAGCAATAGAGTAACATGCCTGAGCTTTAACTTTGTGACTCAAGCTCCTCATTAAATGTATCACTATTCAAGACAACTGAGTCACAATTGGGACATGTGCTTTTCCTGGTGAAGTGATGAATTGGTACACTTGGTCACTCTTGTGACAAATGGAACATATGTGTCTACAGCTAGCCTAAATCAGGGAAAAAATATTTGCTGCCAGAGGACACAATGGTTAACTGATCAATGTCTTACATAACATCTATAAAGCCCTTTGAAAACCTTAAATCTCTATGTAAAATCTAGTGATTCTTATCATTTTTACATGGGAGTTGAATATATGATTCTAATGTTCTCATGAACATTATTCTTTCATCAGCTGACCTAATCAGCTGCAGAATAAGGGCTCTAATTATTTAGGCTACCAAACTACCATTTCTCCTAAAGAAGAAAGAAATGGTCAGTTAGACCATGGGGATTTATACACAGAAGACAAGGGATGTGAATAACAAAAGAGAGGTCACTTTAAATATTCTGGAAAGAGGATCTAAAGGGTACTAACCTGAAAAAGTAGAAGGCCATTAACAAGCCAGCTCCTAGTAAGGCCCCCACAACAATTCCTGTGACTGCTGATTCTTCTAGGCCACCTGCTTGAAGAAGAATGAAAGGTTTAGAGTTCAATTTGTGAAATAGACTTAGTGCTGTTTTCACTCTCATTACCAAGTGTTTCCCCATTCTTCATCCTAAGTTGATCTTTCTTTTCCTCTTTGGAAAACTTTTCTAGGGAAAATTGCACATTTTTCCTAAGAGGGTGTCTAGAGAAGAGGGAGAAAATGAACCAGATGGTTCTGGGGCTTAAAGGCAGTGTTTTCTCAGTGTTAAGAGTTTCTGAAAGCTAGACACAGTGATCTATGACCATATTTCCTAAATGCCAACCAAACCATATTTTACTGACCTATAAAATCTTTAGTATGAAAGCTTCCTACTTTTTAAATTTTATGGGAATATACAAAAGATCTGATTTCACCAGCATAAGAAATTCCAACCTGTTATGACTTCATAGATAAATTCTAGGGATCTATTCAACATACACAGAAATTAAGTGAATTGTCCAGGGTGTCACAAGTCATAATTAGGAATTCTTGATTATGGAACAAGAAGGAAGAAGGACACCTCAATTGGGAGAGGGTAGACCCATGAGAAAGAGACTTCAAGAAATCCTATGGTTTCTCTCATCAAAGAAAATAAAGAATTTGGTGCCTTCTTGTTCCAATTAATTATATCTAAGTAAGTGCTAAGGTCTGTTGTTCCTTCATATTTGTCATCCTAGAATTCTGATTATTTTAAGGTAGGTGTACAATAAATGGCTGCCAGGGTATGCTGGAACCAACTAAAGATGACTTTAAGCCCATTGTTAAATTTTTAGTTTGAGCATTTATATGGGCTTGATTTACTGTTTTATTAATTGTGTAGATTTAAGAAAGTGACAATGAAAATGTTAATATTCAGATTAAATTTAAAAGTGTGCTGTGTACATGGAGAGCTATTTCCCTGCACATCCTGAGGAGTTATCACCCTTCTGGATTTATAGAGGAAGATGACTGAAAAAAAGCCTAAAGAGATCTTCCCCCTCTTTAATAAAACAAAACAAAATAAAATATCTCAGGAAAGCTGGTTGGGGCTTTACAGGCAACCTAATTCAACTTCTTTACTTAAAAAGGAGGAAACTGAGGCCCTAGATAAGCAAAATTACTTGCCAAAGCTCCCTGAAGATTCATCCTTTTCTACAGAAAGGGAATCAGATGGAGACCAAAACTCCCAGACCATCAGACAAACCAGATGCCCAGAATTACTGCCAGAGCACGGACTAGAACACAAATCTCCCACCTCCTTGAGCACCAGTCCAGTGTTCCTTCATTCAGGAGGAAAATATCAGGTCTTCTTAAGTGGCACAGAAGAGCCAACCTTTCCAAAGGAGTGGACCCTCATTTCATGTTTTGGGACAAGCAGCTGAGCAGGTTTAGGGGTGGGGAAGGATACCTTGGTCCTTCTAGGAGAACTCTGACCCCAGGTTCACTTCAGCTCAGGCTCCACTCCTGTGGGAAGTTTGAGCATCTTGGGAGGAAAAAAAGGTTTCAAGGAAAGAAAAACTGCCTAGGTTTGGAGGCAGAAGTTCCTTAGGAAGGCTTGGCCATTAAGCGGAGGTCAAAGGGTTTTGATTCTCTTCTGTTCCACCCCACTTAAAATCCTACCTCACTTAAAGGGTAGCTCAGAGGCTTCTGTCAGGAATCCCTATGTTTGAGAAAGGGTTCTTCTTTCCCTTTCCAGGCAGTCCGGTTCCTCTCATGTGTGGGATCCAGGGTTCTGACATAGTCCTTTTGAGTTGATGAAATGACCTGGCACATATTTAAACCTATTTCTCTAGTACAGCACTCAACAGGAAAACTTAAGAAGACAAAAAGGGCAAAATTTCTAGGGAAAGAAAAGGTCCCCAGAACTAGGGAGACAAAAGAATGAGGAAAGCATGGCCCTCTAGCAAGGGTTATCTCCATTCCCAGGTCCTGTCTCATCCAAAGGGCTGCCTTCTTTGCTAGTCAATAATGAGAGAGCAAGGTGAGTACTTCCCTAGCTTGCTTCTGAGGACTGCCTGGCAACTCTGTGGTCCTCTCCCCCAGGCAGCAAGAAGCCCACTATCACTGGCATTGAAGGAGGCCAGGACCAGGTCTATTTTAGCATCTGTATAATTTTTAGCAGTGTATTCACTTGTAGTCATTTGGTAGGCTGATAATTTTTCTCTGTTGATATACAAGACTGTTTAAAAAAATCCAAAGTTTTAATTTTGAAGCAGATCCAGAAAGTTTCAGGTATTTTTAAAATAGTTTTGACACCTAGTTCTCTGTAATCAGGGGAAAAGCTTCAATTCCAATCTCCAAAAATCTGAATTTTTCCTAGTTAGAAGAGATGGATAAGTCCTAGTACTTGGAGTTTCTCCTCAAAAGGGAACCTAAATATCAAATACTTAAATACCTAAATACTTAAAATACCCCTAAATACCAAGTACTTAAAGACCTAAATACTTAAATATACTTCAAATATCTCTAGATACCAAGTGCTTAAAGACAGTGAACCTGAATCTATGCTCTAAATAAGAACTCTCAGTATAAATTACTGACATAATAAGGATGCAAATTTCATAAATATTCCCCATGCCTTTTAAATAAAAGAAAAAAACATAGTTTTAAATCTGGTATTATTGTAAGTCAAAAAGGGAAATGCAGCTATGTAATCAACAAGAGTGCAGGAATCATGTATGCTGTTTGTTTTATGTATGTGCACCAGTGCTGGTGCCAGGGTCATATAAACAGCTTAATAAAAGCTTTAGGTTGATTATGACAGGTTTTCTCTCTGATTTGTTGCTTTTGGGGTGTGTAGAGAGAAGGGAATGGAATGTTAAGTCACTTAACTTACGTGATTTACAAGGAGAAGAGTTTGTGTGCTCCATAACTCTGGTTTCATCTATTCTCAGTTTTAAAGATCCCCCAGGGTACTTTACATTTGGTCTCATTTCAAAACGACCCAGTTTTCCAAAGTAATCACCAATAACCTAGAGAAAGACAAAAAAGAAAGTCAAATTGCAAAATAATTTTTTCCTAAGGGGGGGGGGAAGTCATACAGTTCTGCATTATTATTTGAGAGAACATGCTTTAAACTCCTTGTTTGTGTCAGTCAGTCAGTCAATAAACATTAAGTGACTACTATGTTCCAGAAACTGAACTCAATCCTGAGGATCCAAAGAAAGGCAAAAGACAGTCCCTGCCCTTGAGAAGCTCACAAATCTAATGGGGCATACAAACAACCAGCAACAATGTGCAAAGGAGACATATACAGAATAAATAAAAATAAGCAATAGAAGGAAAGCACTAGCATGAAGAGGGGTTAAGAAAAGCTTCCTGGGGCGTCTAGGTGGTGCAGTGAATAGAGCACCGGCCCTGGAGTCAGGAAGACTTGAGTTCAAATCTGACCTCAGAAATTTAACACTTACTAGCCAGGTAACCTTGGGCAAGTCACTTAGCCCCAACTGCCCTCCAAAAAGCAAAAATAAAAAAGGCTTCCTGTAGAAGGTGACATTTTAGCTGAGACTTGAAGGAAGCAAAGAGGCAGAGACGAGGAGGGAGTGCTTCCTCTGGGTGGTAGAGAGCCAGCAGAAATGCCTAGGCTTGGGGGATGGAGCGTTACTAGATCAAAGAGTATGTGGGGGGTGGGGAGTACAAGGTGTAAAAAGAATAATGATGATGATGATAGTTAATATTTATATAGCACCTACTGTGTGCCAGACACTGAACTAAGCACTTCACAATTACTACTTCATCTGAGCCTCACGACAATCCTGCAAGGTAAATGCTATTATTACCTTCATTTTACAGATGAGAAAACAGAGGCAGACAGAAGTTAACTGACTGGCCCAGGGTCACACAGACTGGAAAGGGTTGGGGGGGTACATTATTAAGGGCTCTGAATGCCAAAAAGAGTATTTTATTTTTGATCCCAAAAGTGATAGGGAGACTGGAGTACACTGAGGAGAAGGGGGTGGCACAGTTGGACCCAAACTTTAGGAAAATTGTTTTGATAGCTGAATGGAGGATCAAGTGGAGTGGGGAGAGGCTTGAGACCACAAGACCAAGCAGCAGGTCATTGCAATAGTCCAGGTATGAAGACATAAGGAGTGGCGATATCAGACGACTGCGCGTGGAGGGGGGTTGACTCTTTGGATGCCAATTTACAATTTGATAATTTATCTCCCCCAAAATAGTACATGCATGTACGTCTAAAGAGTGTGTTCACCTAAAACATCAGCAGTTCACTCACCAGAAGACAAGATTATTTAATTTATGTATTGGATATACATTTTTCTACTCATTTATTTTTAGCATTCCATTTTAAGAATTTTGAGTTCCAAATTCTCCCTTTCTCCCACCCACTGAGAAGGCAGGCAATAGGATATCAATTATTCACTGAAGTCATGCAAAACATATCCCATAATATCCATGTTGCAAACAAAAGCAAGAAAAATTAAGAAAGCAAAAAATAAAACCTATGCTTCAATCTGCATTCAGGGTCTATCAGTTCTTTTTCAGAAGGTAAAGAGCATTTTTCATCATGGGTCCTTTGGAACTGTCTTGGATCATTGTCTTGATTAGAATAGCTAAGTCTTTTGCAGTTTTTCACCCTTATAATATTGCTGTCAGTGTGTACAATGCTCTGGTTCTGCTCATTTCACTTTTCATCAGTTCATCTAAGTCCTTCTAGCTTTTTCTGAAACCATCCCCCACATCAATTCTTTTAATTTCTTTTCCCTGATTACCTTCTCAGGCATCTCTTGCTTCTTGTGCCTGGATGTGTCAAATTTTCTATTCAACTCTGGTTTTTTCCTCAAGAATGCTTGAAAGTCTTCTATTCCACTGAATGACCATATTTTCCCCTGAAACAAAATACTCAGTTTTGCTGGGTAGGTGACCCTTGGGTTCAGTCCCAGCTCTTTTGCCCTCTGGAATATCATATTACATGTCCTTTGATCCCTCAGTGTAGAAGCTGCCAGGTCCTGTGCTAATCTTATTGTGTTTCCACAATATTGAAACTGTTTCCTCCTGGCTGCTTGTAGTATTTTCTCCTTGATCTGGGGATTCCGGAACTTGGCTATAATATTCCTAGGAGTTTTCTTTTTGGGATGTTTTCAGGAGGTGATCTGTGGATTCTTTCAACCTCTATTTTGCCCTCTGGATCTAAAACATCAGGGCAATTTTCCTTGAGAATTTCTTGAAGGGTGATTTCTAGGTTCTTTCTTTGATCATGGTTTTCTGGTAGTCCAATAATTTTTAAATTATCTCTCCTGGATCTATTTTCCATGTCAATGGTTTTTCCCATGAGATATTTCACATTGCCTTCTAATCTTTCATTTGTTTGGATCTGCTTAACAGCATCTTGATTTCTCATAAAGTCATTAGCTTCCATTTGCTCCAGTCTAACTCTGAAGGAATGAATCTCCTCAGTGAACTTTTGAGATTCTTTTTCCATCTGGCAAATTCGACTTTTTAAGGCATTCTTCTCCTCATTGCCCTTTTGGGCCTCCTTTGCCATTTGAGTTAGTCTATTTTTAAGATGTTGTTTTCCTCAGTCAGGCTGTTGACCCTCATTTCATACTTTTCCTGCATCCTTCTCATTTCTCTTCCCAATTTTTCCTCCACTTCTCTTATTTGATTTTTAAAGTCCTTCTTAAGGTCCTCTATGGCCTGTAACCCACTCATATTTTCCTTTGGGGATTTTGGAGCAGGATTTCTGACCTCACAGTCCTCTGACTGTTCCATGCTTCGATCCTCTTTGCCCCCAAAGTAGGAGTCTAAGGTTGCATTTTTCTGTTTAATTTGTTTCCTTTGCCTTGGCATGTTGCCACTTAATTACCTGACTTTTGGGCTTGTTGCCACACTATGGCTCTGCCGCCAGACAGGGGAATTTTCATCTGGAAGGTGTGGGGGACAACTTCCATTTCTGGCAAGCTGGAAACCCACCCACGACCTCCACCCCAGATCACAATCCAGATCCAGGGAGGTTAAAGCAAGAGTGATTACCCCCCAAGACTGATCGCTTGATCTCCCTGCAGTTCACAGGCCATGAGCTGGAGCTGCCTCTGAAAACTACAAAATGGTTTGTCTCCTCAGCGGCTTCTAGCCCCCAGGGGAAGAAGCCGACCCATTCCCCAAATACTGGTCCCAAAGTCCATAGGGCACTAACCTCTCACTTTGTCCTAGGCATGTCTATGTTGATAATTCTGGAATCACCACAGCTGCTAGTGTTCTGGGGTCCCTCCAGCCTGCTGCTGGTCTGGCCGCCCTGGGGCTAAAACCGCTCAAGCCTACCTGGGCTCAGCTCTGTGCTGCTGGCTCCCAGAGCGCTGCACTGGTCCTTCCTGCAGGGCTGCTGGGCTGTCCTCAGGGAGGTTAGCTTCTCTGTGTCGTTCTGTGGGTGCTGGGGCTCCAGAAGTTGTTCAGAGTCCCCTTTTACATGGTTTGGAGGTGATCTGGGGGGAGAGTGGCTTGGACGCACCCCCCTCATCATTTCTTATAGCACAATAGTTTTCCTTCACCATCATACACCACAGCTTGTTCAGCCATTACCCAATTGAAGGGCATCCTTCCTATTGGTTTAGTCATTTTTTAAAGAGATTACTTTAAACCCAAGATCTGGTATTTTGTAGTATAATTCATACTCATCAGGATTAGAGGATCGATCATTTCCAAATAAATGGTTCCTGAAGACATGTTAAAGCCAAGTACTACCAAAAACATCTTTATATAGAAGGTTCCCTGCCTGGATTCCATGACAACTTTCCTGGTATCTTCAAGTTAGCTGGCTCTTCTTGTAGCCATGACCTTTGGAGTTCCCTACCCTACATGTACCCCCATGCTCAGCCTGAGCTGTCTCTCAAAGCATCTTTGGTCCCTAGAGAAATTGTATCCTTCTCTATCTGAAATCAAGTTTCATAGCAGTCTTAAACTGAAACTACCCTGTTTTCATTTATCCAAATCCCAGCTCAGGTGTATTCTGGATTTGAGGTTCCCCCCCAAAAAAGTTTATGAATTAGACTTTCTTCTAACCTGAGAAGGGTTAGAAAGGGCACACAGCTCTCTCTTTATCTTTCAGCTCCTTGCTCTTACAGTTTATTCATTTTTTATCAAATGGGGACATATTTAGGAAACCCACAACTGTTTCTCAAGGCAAGCTTCCTGTTCTCTGTAGTTCCATTTCAAGTCCTATCATGGAAATAGATTACTGTCCCCAGCAACACAAATGGTAATATTTATCCTAACACTATTCAATCACTTTGTCTTTTGGTGCATTAAGATACATCTCCATTTTTTATTAAGAGGGTCCTCAGAGTTTAACAAGAGAAAAATGCATAGTGGCAGAATATTCCTCTTGTCTAGCACACCTTCTTACACATAAGAACCAAGGCCTGATTCTTGATCATCTGGAAATCGTGGTGTGACAAAATAGTAATCCAGCTAGCAGGCCTTGTATTTGGCAGTCACTTGTGGAAGCCTATTTTATCAAACAAGAAAGAAGTTAATTCAGTAAGCTTGGAATTGAGCAAGACTCACATTCTTACCTCTTGGGTACCTGCTTCTGTATCAGTCATTGCGATCACAGAGAAATCACCATATCTGTCTCCATTGGCATCAATGGATACCTGTCCTGCAATACCTGGAGATGGCATTCCAAGAGCTAGAAGTTAGTTACTTAAAATACTTCTCTCCCAAAGAAAACGTGACAAAGATTTGACAGATTTTTTTATATAATATAACAAACTAATACCAGAGAAAATCCCATCAGTCTCTTAGGTGTTTTTGTTGGCATTTATAAAAGAAATTTTAATTTCATCTGTGTCTACATTCCTTAACATTTCTTAACATTCCCTAACATTCCTTAACAATTCTTAACATTTTTTATTTAAAAAGAAAAAGAAATATGACCTTAATTTGAAAATATATTGGAGGGGAGAGGGAGGGTAAGAGAAGAATTACTCCAGAAGAGTGCCAACTGAGAATCCTACATTAAATCTGTTGAGTGAAAAGTTGATCTACATTCACAGACCTTGTGTTAAGGGTGATCAGGGAAAGTATTAAAAATTATCTCAGATTCTTTCAGACCAGTATCAGTATAAAGACAAAGAAAAAGGTAAATATTTTTGGGTCCCTGATATAATACATCACTGTTTACCAAATGAGTCAATGTAAATTGGGTCTTATGGTTTAAATTTTTATGAGACATAACTTTTGATATCATTCATTCATTTTAAAATATTTTAAGTACCTGATAATGTTCAAGGCACCATGCATTGTATACAATGCCAAGATGATTAAAATTAAGCTCCTTGTCTTCAAAGACAAGGATAATGTTGTGGAGAGGATAGTAGTGGGTCTATGATTTCATTGGTATAAGGAATTCCCAGGTGAAGAAACTCCCTCTAAAAGTTCAGACTGGGACTTTATCTTCAGCTTGTAGTCCCAGTAAGATGCTTAGAATCCCTGAAAAGTTAAGCAATATGGCTTCAAGGCAAACTCTGTAGCAACTATGCTTCAGTGACCCTCATGTGGAGATAGTGTACACAAGTAACTATTAAGCAAATTTGAATATGATAAATGCATAAGAAATATACAAATGTTAATGTAAGGGTTCAAAAGAGAGAAAAACCAGGTTTTCTGTCACTTTTTTCTTAAAAAAAAAACTTCCTACTAGAGTTGGGAAGATAGAGTTTTGCAAAAGAAATGCCATTGGAACTGGGTCTTAAAGGATGGGTAGGACTTCCATGTGGAAGCAAGCAAGTGCAGGCTATGAACAAGGAACAATAAATAGTCCAGTCTGGTTGAACAAAGTATATAAAGGGGGAAAATGGGAGATAAGACTTGGAAATGTAGAATGACACTGTGCTGTTGAGTCTCTAAAGTCAAGTTAAGGAGTTTGTAAAATTAATTTAGTAATAAATTAAACCACTGAAAGTTTATGAGTCCCCCCAATTTTATGCCCTTGAGAGTCCGTATAATTTTTAAATGACAATTACTGTCTCTATCCTCAATTGTGATATTTTTCCCATTCAAAATGTCAAACAAAGCTCATGTGCAGCTTCCTGATACACTGATAAATTTGTTGCATTCATTTAAAGATGTATACACCATAAAGAGGTATCAGCCCCAGACCATATTACAGTTCTAAATGACCTGCTAAGAAATAGGGTGAAACCACTAGGTGCAATCCCACAGGCTTGCAGATTAGTGAATTCACCTGAGTTTACTGTGCAAAAGGTGAGATCTCTCAAGATCACAACATAAGTAACATTTCCCCTCACTTTGATTTGCCTAAGGTGACCTCTCTCTCAAGAAGTGAGCTGCATTTCTAGGTCTTCCTCACTCTGACCTTTCACATGAAGACGAAATCCAACTTTCTGTCCAGCCCCTTTAACAAAAGCTTTAAGAAATTAGTCATAGTCACTGCTATATTATCCAAATTTGCTAAATAACCCCTGGGGTCTTTTACCCCCTTGATGATATAATAGTCACTCAGAGGATCCAGAATTTGTTTTTACATAACCTCCCTGACGTTCCTCATGTGCCTTCATAAACGTCCCACAGAGATGTGAAAAAAAGGAGACTGAAAAATGCCAGCGAAGCATAATGGTCAATAGAGTCAAGATAAAAACTTGCTTTGGCCTCACTGACATGGTTAAGGGCGTACAATTCTACTCTTCAGTCCGAATTATAGAGATGGCCACCACTATGTTATCTCATTCTGCTAGGGTGACTTGGACCACAAAACTTGTTTGAGAAGGTAGCCCAAGGGGATACTTAAGTTTATGCCCTGACTCTGGACTGTGATACTCCAATCATTATGGTAGCCTGCCTTTTCCTTAAAGACCCCACTGGTAATATCGAATAGCTCTTTAAAAAAAAAATTGTCCAGAGACTGAAATATGATCACACAAAGTAGTAAGCAATTGCTATGAATGCAAAGTATCCCACAGAAGTTATGTCAACAGAGCAACAAATAAATAAATTTAATGTATTACATATTTATTATACATAATATAATTCTTTAACATATGGTTCTGCATTATAATTACTATATAATTTATTATATATTTTTATATAATCACATACATAATATATAAAAGATTATGAATATTTTCTACATATATATGAATATATACAGATGTATGTATACAAAACCCAAATGGGGACACAAAGAATCAGACATACCTGAACAACAATAATGACAAACTATCAAGGTACTCACAGTGTAAAGGGAGAAACAATATGGAAACAAATATGTACAAATAATAGAGGATGAATTGGAAATAATTAATAGAAAGAACTTATTAACATTGAGGGACACCAGGAAAGGCTTCTCATAGAAGATGAGATTTTTAGCTGGTTTTTTTTTTTTTTTTTGGTTTTTTTTTTTTTAAGCAATTGGGGTTAAGTAACTTGCTCAAGGTTACACGGCTAGTCATTTGATTTATGCGTGGGTGCTCATTTTCTGAGGCCGGATCTGATCTCGGGTCATCCAAACTCCGAGGCCGGCGCTCTTACTCACTGTGCCTCCTAGCCGCCCCTTTAGGGCAATTGGGGTTAAGTAACTTGCCCAAGGTTACTCGGCTAGGTTTTTGTTTGTGCGGATTAAGTGTCGGAGGCCGGCTCCGAACTCAGGTCCTTCTGATTCCAGGGCCGGCACTCTATTCACTGCGCCACCTAGCCGCCCCTTTAGCTGGTTTTTGTGGAAAGCCAGGTTGCAGAGTTGAAGAGGGAAAATATTCCTGGTACAGAGACAGCTAGAAAAAATATCAAGATTCTGGAGAGGGAGTGTCTTGTATGAGGAACAGCATGGAAGCCAGTATCACTGGATGATAGAGCATATGACTGAGAATTAGGTGTAAGAAGACTGAAAAGGTAGAAAGGGATCAGGTTGTGAAGGGCTTTGAATGCCAAACAGAGTATTTTAGATTTAATACTAGAAATGATAAGGAACCACTAGAATTCATTGAATGGGGAGGGGTGTGATATGATCAGGCTTATGTTTTAGGAATATTTACTTGACAAATGAGCAGAGGATGGAGCATAGAAGGGAGAAACTTAAGGTGAGGACATTAGTCAGCAGGTTACTACAATAGTCTATGCATGGGGCGGGGAGGAAGGCCTATATCAGGTCATCACAAGGGTGATGGTAGTGTCAAAGGGGAGAAGGGAGCATATAAGAGAGGTGTTATAAAAGTAAAATTGACTGTCCTTGGAAATAGATTGGATGGGGGGTTGGGAAGGAAGATAGTAAGGATTAAGAATGGTATTTAGGTTTTGGTCATAGGTGACTGGGAGAATGGCAATATCCTCAATAGTAATAGAGAAGCTTTGATATGGGGATACTAAACTAGTAAGAGGAAAATATACAGCCAGATAAATAGAAATGAGAATCTTCTGCAGAGTGGACTATTGCTTAATAATAATTAGTACTAATAATAATGATAGCATTTATATAGCACCAACTATGTGCCAGACATTGTGTTAAACATTTTACAAATATTATCTTATCTGATCCTAACAACAACTCTGGGAGGTAGGTGGATCCACCAAGTGAAGAGACCATCAAGGGAAATAGCACAGGGGAAGAGGAAAAGAAGGCCCAGCACAGAGCCTTGGGGGATAGCCACAGTTACTGGGCATGACCTGGATAAAGATGCAGAAAAGGAACAGTCAGAAAGTAGGAGAACCAAGGAAGAGCAAAGTCACAAAAACCTGGAGTGAACAGAATATCAAGATGAAGAGGGTGCTTGACAGTATCAAAGACTATAAAGGTCAAGAAGGATGAAGAATGAGAAAAGGAAACTAGATTTGTGAATTAAGGGGTCATTAATAAGTTTTGAGAGAAGAGTTTCAGTTGTCAAAAGCTAGACTACAGAGAGTTAGAAAGAGTGAAAGAGGAAGTGAAGGCACTAAGTGTAGATGGTTTTCTCAAGGAGTTTAATCATAAAAGGGAGGAGAGATATAGAATAATAATTAGTGGAGATGAATGGATCAAATGAGGATGTTTTTTGAGTATGAGAGAATGATTGTATTCACTAGAGAAGCAGTGAAGAGACAAGCAGAGATTGAAGATAAGAGAATGGGAATAATAGAAGGGGTAATCTGATGGAGAAGATAAGATAGAATGAGATCACTTGTCCGCAGAAAGGTTGGGGATGAATAAGTAGATTTTAGAATCATTAGCATAGAGATTATAATTTAATTTGTGGAAACTGAGACCACCAAGTAAAATAATATAGGGGAAAAAGAGAAGAGGTCCTTGGATAGAGCCCTGGGAGATATCCACCTTTAGCTGGCATGACTTGGACAAAATTCCAGCAAAGGAAACTGAGGAGTGGACAGGAGAACGAGGATAAAAGAATGTCAAGGAAACCTAGAAAGAAAAAAGTGTCAAAGAAAAGTGGATAATCAAGAGTGGCAAAGGCTACAGGAAAGTCAAGAAGGATGACTATTTTGAAAAAGCCATTAGATTTATCTATTAAGAGACTGTAAGCAGGGCGGCTAGATGGCGCAGTGAGTAAGAGCGCCGGCCTCGGAGTTGGGATGACCTGAGATCAAATCTGGCCTCAGAAAATGAGCACCCACACATAAATAATGACTAGCCGTGTAACCTTGAGCAAGTTACTTAACCCCAATTGCTTTAAAGAGAGAGAGAGAGAGAGAGAGAGAGAGAGAGAGAGAGAGAGAGAGAGAGATTGTAAGTATTCCAATAGAGAGAAGGGGGGAGATGTGAGAGATATTATGGAAATAAAAATATCAAGATTTGGCAACTTATTGGATATATGAAATCATGGAAAGTCAGGAATCAGAAATAGCACTAAATTTTTAACCCTGGAGACTGGAAAAGATGGTGGTATCTTTGAAAGAAATGAAGAAATTTGAAATAGGGTTGTTTGGGGGAGGAAAGCAAAGAGTTTTTCCTGTAGTTTTAAAAATCACTTGTCATGTCCTTAGCATTCTTATCAAATATCAGTTTGATATGGGTTTTATCATTCTTGACCTTCTTTCAAGGAGGAGAGGGGATAAGGTACTCGTGGACTAACAAACGTTTTTAAAAGCAAAGAGAAAGGAAGGTAATTGAGGATTAATAACTTAGAGTAACATATATCTGAAAGAATGTCAAAAATGCTAAAACTCAGATCAAACTAGAGAAAACAAAAGAAGGGAATGAGATTGATACAAACATATTGTTCAGTTATGTCTCACTCTACATGACTTCGTTTGGGGTTTTTTGGGCAAAGATACTGGAGTCATTTACCATTCCCTTCTCCAGCTCATTTTACAATAAGGAAATGAAGGCAAACAGGATTTGCCCAGGATGAAGCTAGATTTGAATTCAGGACTTTCTGACTTTAGGCTTGGGCCACTGTACCACCTAACTGCTGGTATAAAGATGCAATTGGTTTAATTATCATTTTTATACCAAGGACTCACATATCCATATATCCAGCCCCAGACTCTCCAGAGTTTAAAATCCACATTAGCAATTGCCTATTGACGTTTCAAATGTCAAGTGCAAGACAGAATTTGTTACTTTTCCTCAAACCCAATATCTCTTCCAAACTTCTCTCACATCCAGCACTTTCCCTCTGCTCACCTAGTTGCCACCTTGGTCTAGTCCCTCACCATCTCTAGCCTAGACCATTGTAATAGCCTCCAAATTAATCTCCCTTCTTCTAGTTCCTTACCACTTCATTGCATCCTACGCACTGGTGTCAAAATAATTTTCCTTACACACAAATTTGACCATATCACTCCCCTATACTCAATAAACTGCAAGTCTAAGATCAAATATAAATTCTTCTACTTAACTTTCAAATCTCTACATAACTTGGCCCAATCTATCTTTCCAGTCTCATTATACATTCTTCTCCCTCTGCAACCAATCCAAATTGGCCTTCTCTCTGGTTTCTCACACAAAAAACACCATCATCCATATCTGTGTCTTTATATCAGCCATCCTCCATGTCTGGAATGTTCTTGTTCCTCACCTCTGCCTCAGAGAGTCCTTCACATTGCAGTTCAAGCCCTCCCTCCTACATGAAGCCTTTCTTGATCTCCTCAACTGCTACTGCCCCCACCCTATCAAACCATCTTGTTTACTTTAGCTACTTTCTACTTATTCTCTTCATATTCCTTCTATATCTGCTTATATAATCAGTTATCATCTCCTCAATTATAATGTAAACTCTTTTGCAGGAGGGATTTTTTCCCAAATATTGTCTTTGTCTCCACTATGCCTATCACAGTGGCTGGCATTTAAATATTTGTGGATTTGATTGATTAATAAAAGGTGATGGGAGAAGGCAGAATCAACTCCTATTTTATTTGTGGTTTCTCTAAAACAGAGAATGATCTTATGATAAAATAAGTGAAAGGGAAAATAAGTAAAAGGGAATAAATTCAAGTCACAAGACCCAGAAGAACTATAACCCAGAGGAGAAAAAGAATATTTGGATATGACTCAAGATGGTGTTTTTGAAAGCCCTAGGAGACTAGGATTTGGGCTGCTGTATTTCAGGGTGAGGGTGGGGGTTGTGTGGGGGCATAAGGGACAATATAGCCCTGTAAGTCTAGTTCCCAAGTCTGAGGAAATGAATGCTCAATGAGAAAACTCCCTCTACCAATGAAAATCAGATTGGCCATTATACTACAACAGACACTTAAAAGAGATACCCTGAAGACACTTGAGTTTAAGGGATTTGCTTAGAGTCAGAAAGCCAGTATGTGATAAAGGCTACTCTATTAAAGTCAATTGAATGTTGTCCTCAGTTTTGAAAAGATGAAGATGATTCTTTAATCCATAGACTGATAAGCTTTATTAGATTCCTGGTAAAATTCTAGAGCATATTATTGAAAGTGATGATTTATGAGTCCTCAGAAAGGAGGACTAATAACTCATAACCTAATAATCACTGTAAGCTAGCAAGTGTTCATCAAGAAAATGTCATCCAACCCAGCCCAATTTCCTTTTATTTTTCTTTTTGGCCTGGATTTGAGGTCAGGTCTTTATATAACTGGTACAGCCCAGTTTCCACCAGGTCACAATGCCTCTCCATAATAACAATACCCTCCACTCAAATCTAATAATGATGCTTAATCATGGTATATGATTCTGTATTCTCTTCTATAAGATAGATGATGGAAATTCCATCAACATAGTGTACTTGTATTTTAGCAAGACATCTAGCAAAATCTTTTTCTATGTCATTGTAGACAGAACTTTATGAGTTGCATGATAGTAGAGTAAGGTTGATCTGGAACCCAAAGAGAGCCAAGTTTGATCAATATCAATCTGCAGGATATCTCCAAGTGCCACAGGAATTTCTCTTTGGCCCCTATTCCGTTTAACTGTTTTATAAATAACATGTTATGAAGGCACAGAATTTACAGATGACATGAAGCTGGGAGGGACAGATAATGTCTGATAACAAAAATCAGGATCCCAAAAGATCTTGACTCCAGGCTAGAGCAAAAGGATAAAAGTTATATGGTAAAATTAGACAGGCAAAGTAAAAGTATTTCACTTGGATTAACCCCCCCCCCCACACACACACACACAAATTCAGAATAATAAATTCATGGCTAAGTAACAGTTTATGTGTGGAGGAAAGCCTATGGGGCTTCTCAAAGACGCTAAACTCAGTATGCGTCAAAAGTGAGAAATGGTGTCCAAAAGAACTAATGTGACCTTAGCCTGATTTAAGAGTGACAAAATGTTCAGAATGAATAGGATTCTACTTTGATCTGCCCTGTTCACAACACATCTGGAGTATTATGTTCAGTTTTAAGCGTCACATTTTAGGAAGGACATCAACAAACTGGAGCACCTCCAAGAAGGATGACCAGAATAGTGAGACGTCTGGAAACTATGCCACACGAAGACTAGTTACCACATAGGGGCAGTCAGCTTGAAAATGAGAAGACATGAAGGGTGGCAGGGATGATAGTTGTCTTCAAGTATCTCCTTTCTCTTGTTACTTCCTCCACCTTCTGAAGGATGACATTATCAGTGAGGCAGATCAGCTGCTGATCTGTTGGCAGTTCTATCCCTGTGGCCCAGCAGAGCATGTTCAGTCCCTCTGCCATGTGACCTCTCTTCAGATACTTGAAGACTTTTGCAGAAGTTGGTCCAAGAGAACTGGCAAATTCTCAAGAATGAAACTGTAAAGACTTAAGTAGCAATTCTTGTGTGAACTGGAGGTATCCTTTTCATGGATCCTTTAGCAGTGATTCATTTTCAGGTGTGAACTTTTGAGTTCCCTTCTGACCATGAGAGTCTATGATTTTAGTCCAATCCCCTCATTTCATTAAAGTGGAAACTGAGGTTCAGAGGAGTCAATTGGCTTGTTCAAGGTCACAGAATTATTTAATGACAGAGCCAAGATGACAACCCATTTCTCCCAACCTCCAGGCCAGATGTGAACTCAGGAAGATGAGTTTTCTTGACTCCAGGCCAGGGATTCTATCCACTGCACCACCTAGCTGTGCCTACATACGTATATATGTATGTGCATGTACATACATATATGCACATATATGCAAATTATCCCTTCAAGTACTCTGCAATTCCTCATTATAGGATGATTTTAAGAAGGAAATGCTAGCAGAGTACAAGGTCTGGTAGAGGCCACCTAGATAATAAGTATGTGCTCTATGGCCTATAGAACACACTAATTAAACATATATAAACTCATCAACTGAAAACTGACCACAGGATAAAATTTGTTTGCCTAAAAGGCAATTCAATGATTCCCCCAACTTCTAGTGCTCACTCTTGCAAATTTACCCTGTATTTAACAACTCTGTATATATTTTTATTGATTAATTTTACATTTTTGCTGCACATATTTTTATAGGTCCTTAATGTATCCCCCTACATAATGTAAGGTCCTTGCAACTAGGGATTGTTTCATTCTTTGTACTTTTATCCCTGTTGCCTAGCATGGTATTTGGATTGACTTACTGATAAACAGGCTGACATCTTCATTAGAGATATACTCATAATGATGAAACCATGGCCGTTTTGAAGTTAGAGAATATATTTAATGTGTGTATGTGTGTGTGTGTGTGTGTGTGTGTGTGTGTATATGCATAAACACACAAAATGTTAAATACATTTTGTGTGCCCAGAACATAAAGCTTATGCATTCAGGGCATCCATTTTCCACTTGAATCTACTGATAAGATTCAATACAGAACAATCCAATTAACTACAGTCAATCCAACTAGAAGTTTCATTGACAAAAAGGTGGAATATGGACTAGTTACTACTGAATGGGGCTGCTAAGTGGTGTAGAGATAAGAGCATTGGGCTTGGAATCAGGAAGACATATCTTCCTGAGTTCAAATCCAGACTCAGAGACTTACTAGTTGTGTGACCCTGGACAAATCACTTAACCCTGTTTGCCTCAGTAATCTGTAAAATGAGCTAGAGAAGGAAATGGCAAACCACTCCAGTATCTTTGCCAAGAAAACCCCAGTGGGGTCACAAAGAATTGGACATGACTGAAAAATGACTACACAATAACTACCGAATGATTTGACAGTTTCCAATTCAATCAATTCCTTGTAATAAGTCTGCAAATCACTGCTGTAGTTGATTGAGCAACTCAGAACAAAGACAAGGCAACCAACAAAGATAAGAATTTTTGTTTGCTGGTTGGGGAGATGAGATTAATAAGACAATTTATAGGTAGCATTCAAGGCTTAAAAAAAATTAAGTTATTTCTCCTAGATAAGGAAAAACAATGGCCCAATGAACTATAATGTGTTTTAAACAATATCTTATGCAATATCTCGCATGAAAGAAATAAAAAAGTATAGCACCGGAATGGGCAAATAAGAACAACTTAGATTAATATAGTATTTTAAGGTTTAAAAGGTGTTTACCCTTCCACAATACTGTAAGTTCTAATAAAATAATTATTAACCTCATTTATCAAAGCCAGAATTTGAATTCACAACTTTTTACACCAAGTCTATCCTATCTGCTATTATGCCACATTATTTCTCCCTAACAATTCTCTCCACTAAATTCATAGATGTTTCATCATGGTAGACAGCTGACTCCAGGCTCTCAAGAGCTAGGCAGTTTCTACTAAACTAGAGAGACTTCAAGTATGGCTCAGTGACTTATATATTGCCCAAACATTAGCCCACTTGACTTGCTGACAGGATGCTTTCCTCACAAAAACCATGTGAAGCAAAAACTTTGCAGTCAGTTTAAAAAGAAATGTTCACTCAAAACAACACTTAGGTTTCATCTCATACCCAGCAAGTTGATAATAAAAGATGGGAATAGTCCATGTTGGAAAGATAGGCATACTAATTTATTGTTGATAAGGCTGAGGATTGGTATTGTACTGGAAAACAATTTGGAATAATACAAATGGAGTGACTAAAATGCCTATACTTGTTGACCCAGGGATTCCATTTCTAGGCATAAACCCCAAGGAGGGTTGTTGACAAAAGAAAGATCCCATTTATACTAAATTACTTATAACACATTTTGTTTTGTTTTGTTTTAGCTAAGAACTAAAAAAACAAAGTAGAAAGTTTGGGAATGGCTAAACTAATTCTGGTACATGAATTTAATTAAATATTACTGTGCCATAAGAAATGATGAACATGACAAATACAGAGAAGCACATGAACAAAGCAAAATGAAGTAAGCAGATGGGGAAAATATTCAAAATATTCAAAAATAGAAATGGGAAAAACAACAACCATACAAAAAAGAATCAAAACTGAAATTCCAAAATTATAAAGAGGAAACTTGACTCCAAAGGAGACAGATAGGAGGAAAAAACCCTCCACCAACTCTTTTGCAGAGGTAAGGTTCCAGGGGGTTGAATTTTTCAATGGATTGGTTGGTTTTACTGATTTCCCCCCTTTTTTCATTGATTTTTGTTATTGGTTTTTCTTGTTATAAGGATGGTTCTCTGGGAGAAGGGGGGCAGGATACATGGAGAAATGTAGGTAAATAAAAGATATTTATAAAATCTATTTTTATGCTAACTTGCTTTTTAAGATCTGATCTTAATTACTTGTCCAAAAACATATTTCTAACTTAGAACATGAATGGATAAAGCTTTATGACAGGGCATACTGTGAAATCAATGCAAAAGAAAATATTATGTTTCAATTTCTAAATTAATTCCCTTCTGTTATCAAAGGGAAATACTTATATTCCCTTAAGCATTTCATTGGGTTTCTTGGTAAACACAGAAACATTAAAATAAGAAATAACAGAGCTTAAATTTGACAGATCTCTAAAAATCATCAAAAATGAAGATCAGACTTTGAAATCCAATTGTATATGTAGGCATAGATGTTGAGATAAAAATATTAGGTATAAAACTAATCAATTTTTTTTTTTTGTTTTTTGGAGGGCAATTGGGGTTAAGTAACTTGCCCAAGGTCACACGGCTAGGTTTTTATTTGTGTGTGTGTTAAGTGTCTGAGGTCAGACCCAAACTCAGGTACTTCTGACTCCAGGGCCGACACTCTACTCACTGCGCCACCTAGCCGCCCCAACTAATCAATTTTTAAAACTCATAGAAGTGAATAGAGAAAAAATTTAAGTAAAATTGACCTAGAAATTATTTTCAGTATCTCTAATTTTTAAACATAAAAAGCAAGTGGAAATTACTGAATGGGTAGTCAAAACTCACATGCCTATAGCACAGCTTTACAAAGCTTATAACTGACATGAGGTAGGGAGTGCAAATATTATATCCTCCTCATTTTACGAATCAAAAAAAATGACACAGAGGATAAGTGATTTCAACAATTTGGAACAGTTAGGGCTAAGATTCAAACCTAGAATTTTCCTGAGTCTAAGTTCTCTGAACTCCTCTGCCTTTCCTCCTCTATGTTATCCTCAAAAGTCAATTCCATGTGCATCAGAAAGGTAGACTGCACAGATCTTCAGAGACAAAGAAGAGAATTGAGATGCATTAATGCTGACTAACAACCCCAAGGAGTTCAGAGAAGAGTATTATCTAAGGAATATTTTTTAAAATACATCTAGATTATTTTATATAAATATGAAATATAGAACTAGAGAAGTAGACTAAGACAAGGTATTTTTACAATCTAGGAAAGAAATGAAAGTTACACAGGATTCCAGGATTAAGAAAGAAATATCATCTGGTATTACTCTTTCATTTTTCAAATGAATAAACTAAGGTCTAAAGAGATAAACTGACTTGACCAAGATCATGTGGATAATAAATAGTAAAGTCAGTATTTAAACTCCGATCTTGTGCTGTCCCCTTTGGACTATGTGCTACTTAACCATACAGGGGAAGGTTTGAGCTTTTACTGCAGCCTCATGTGAGTTAACATCACAAAGTAAATACCTCTGGACCATGATAAGTGAGAATTCTGGTATAAAACTTGCGTGCATTTGTAAGAAGCAGCATTGAATGATGTCTCTTTCTGTATGCCTTCCACCACAACCCTACACCATGTACTAATACCATACAGCAACTCTGCTCATTCTGGTTAGATCCAAAAAACCCCATGAATTTCTAATGCACTTGGGAACCCTAGCTGGAACGGGAGAACACACTGGCTTGATTTACCTTTAAAGTAATCACCTTTAAGACAGGAAATAATATTTGCCTCATTTTTCCAGACAAAAAAATGGAATATCAAGAAACATAAAAAGCAGGCTTTACTCCATGGTGACATAGGAGATTAGAGAATATTCTTGACTGGTAGCCCTGAGGGATCGCTACTTAATTCAGAGTCCATGTGATGATAATTCTGTTTTAATATGAATGAGATTTGGAATCACAAATGTTTTTCCAAAAGAATAGCCTTCCAGTCTAGTAAAGAGCATTAAAAGTTATGTGATCTTTAATTGTATATCATTTGTTTAAATAACTCGATTGGTTTTTGCAATAGGTTAATAGGCTTTTTTAGTACTTTAAAATACACTTTTTTAGTAGTCTATTATTATTCACATCTTAAGAAGAGAAAAATGGGACAAAAGTGGTCAGACAACTTGCCGAGGCCACAGATTTAATAATAGAGTGGGGATTAGATCTTGAATTTTACATCTCCTTTCTGAATGATACAATGAATTCATACCTTCAAATGTTCTGTTCCTAGTCTGCTGAATGATTTTTCCTCCATCCTTCTTGCTATAGCCAGCCCTCAGAACTTCATGTAAAGCCAGACCATAGAGAAGAATGGCATCATGGAATCCTTCCACAAACATGTTAACCTGAAAGGGTAATAATATCAGTTAGCTGAGACCAAGTGCCAAATTATTTGTCTTTATGAATATTAACAATGATCTTGATCATTGCCCCCATTTCATACCTAGAAAAACTAAAGTATATCCTATATGGTAGTTGTATAGTCTTTTCAGTCGTATATGACTCTGTGATCCCATTTGGGATTTTCTTGGCAATGATACTGGAGTGGTTTGCCATTTCCTTCTCCAGATCATTTTACACATCGGGAAACTGAGGTAAACAGGTTTAAATGACTTGTCCAGGGTCACATAACTAGTAAGTCTCTGAGCCTGGATCTGAATTCAGGAAGATGAGTCTTCCTGACTCCAGGCCCAGCACTCCATTCACTGCACCACTTAGCCACCTCAAACGTGTATCATTCCTGCTTTAAGGTTCCTGGGAATTCTTTCCTTCCTGCAGAATCCTATGACACCTAAGCTTAATCATCAAATTTATATTTGGATTCTTTGACACACATTGAGTGGCTCTCTGGGAGGGATGAGAGCAAATCTCCCAAGTTTCTATCACTAGCTGTAGAGCTCGTCTAAAATCACTGTCTCAAAGCACATTGACACTTCACTGAGGAAAAGCAGAACAACGGGGCAACACTGCCTGGTGCAAAATTATCTTTTGTGAATTTAGTCTGTAGATTTTCCAAGGAATCATGAAATTTCCAATTGAGCAATGAGAATCTTACAGATTATATAAAAAGGTTAATAACTACAGTCATTTTTATTAATTTGTTTATTTTTATTTTACAGGATTAAATTCCATAGTTCCTTGAGTTTCAAATTTCCTTTCCCTCCCTCCCCCAACCCCCCATGACCGCATATAATCCAGTATAGTATCTGCAAATATTTTCACATTAGACATTAGTCAGGTTACAAAGGCGTATTGTACTAGATGGGATGAGAAATGGTAAAGAGGAAATAAAACCAAACAATGAAAATAAAAAGATCAAGTAGTTTGCTTCCATCAGGATTCAAACTCAGTTCTTTCTAGTTATTTCTCTGGATGTAGGCATCTCTCTCCTTCATGAGTCTTTTGGGATTGACTTATATCACTGCATTGCTGAGAAGAGTCCAGTCTGTCGTAGTTGGTCATCACACATATGTTGTGTCTGTGATTGTATACAAATTTCTCCTGGTTCTACTCTTCTCACAGCATCAGTTTGTATAAGCCTCTCCAGGTAAATATGAAGTCCGTCTGCTCCTCGTTTCTTATAGCACAATAGTATTCCATTACATGCACATACCAAAACTTGTTTAGCCATTCCCCAATTGCTGGGCACCCCTTTAATTTCCAATTCTTTGCAACCACAAAAAGAGCTGCTATAAATATTTTTGTACATATGGGTCTTCCTCTCACTTCTATGATCTCTTTGGGATATAACCCTAGAAGTGTTATTGCTGGGTCAAAGGGGGTGAAATTATTTATAGCCCTTTGGGCATAATTCCAGATTGCTCTCCAGAATGGTTGATAAGTTCACAACTCCACCAGCAATGCATTAGTGTTCCAATTTGCCCACATCCTCTCCAGCATTTGTATAACTACAGTCATTTTAACAAATGCAATTCAGCTACATCATGGGTCTTCATGCTAACATTTGAAAAGAGGATTAACAATTAGTTTTTTACAAGTCCCCTCTCTTTTTTTGGGTATCTCCATTCTTGCTCTCTGCAATTTGGGGATTTCCTGTGCCATATGTGTGTGTGTGTGTGTGTGTATACACACATATATACATACATATACACATACATATATACTGTACATGAAAATACTTGAATCTCATTTCTCCTGATCAATCAACCAACAAACCTCTCCTATGTATCTAGCCCTATGCCACATGGGGATAAAAAGACAAAGCAAAATACCACCTGACCTCAAGGAATTTACTTCCTATTCTATGCCTATATGAAAATATATAAATATAAAATAAATAGGGTGAAGGATTTAATGCTGAAGGAAAACAGCCTACACGGATTCTCAATTCTAGAGCTGTATTCAAATCATACTTTAATTTGCAAATGAATCTGACACATCTCCCTCTTCCTCTACAATATGGCTAATTTTCTCCTTCCCACTGGGGACACAATTAGCACCTGTGAGGCCAGCTGTGGGTGGAGATCCCATTAGCAGCACTGCTTGCTACCAGAAGTTGTTCATAACACCTACCTCATAGGCCTCAAAGCAGAAGCAAAATCCTAGTGTTGAGACTCTTTCACAAGTAGCAAATCCTCACACTTACATTTGCTTTGTAATGGAAGGAATGCCTCCTAACACATTATAGATACTGGAAATTCGAAGTTTAAAAAAAAAAACATAATTCAAAGTACAAAGAGAAAAATGGGAAGAAAAAACAACACTTCAAAATCAAGTTATCCTTGAAGCTCTCTGTGCTGGTGGATCATGGGACCATAAGGAAATTAGAAATAACTTTTAGGTGAGACTATACCTAAGCCATTAATATGAATATGCATTGTATTATTTTCATCAACCTCGGGAAAAGAGATCCTTTGGGTAACCTGAACTTCAAACCCCTTAGTCCTGGAAAATGCTTCCTCATCTATTATAAATAAGTCTTTCCTAAATAGCTAAATTGATTTGATTGATGCTGGATGTTGTTCAAATCAAGTTAAAGAGATATAATGCAGATGTTAGAGGAATTTACCATCTAAGTCATATAACAATGATGTAAAAGACAAACAGAATAATCATGGAAATGCAAAGAGATTACATAATTGAATAGAGAAATAAGCTAATGGTGACAGTCAAATTCAAGAACGATAAGTATTTGTACTACGTAGTTGATTGTTTATCATTGGAATGAAATGGGATTCGTTATCTCTCTCATATTCGAACTGGGGAAGTTCCATGGTAGAAATGGGACTGTGGCTCAAGATTTCAAAGTGAGAGCATATCTAATATAGGTTATGTGTAGTTTTATCCTATTTCTCCTGGACTGACCCTTGCTAGATATAAGGAACAACTTTACAGTATCTTCCCTATAGTACTGGGAAGAATAGGATTGTCATCATTTGCCTCTTTTACTAATTACATCCATCAGTTACACCATATAATGCAGGACAGGGGAGTAAAGTAAGAATTTATTGAGGGTTAGTAACTTATGAAGCAGATTATTTTGAGGGTCAAATAATAATCTCTCTCTCTCTCTGTCTCTCTTCTCTTTCTCCCTCTGTCTCTCACTCATAAAACAATCTTACAGTCAGAGGAATTCCTTAATTGCTTGCATTAGCAGCTTTCCTCATATAGGCAAAGAATGAGGCTTCTCAGCTGTTCTCTAAAGTGGGAGTAAATAATCCTTGCCTCTAACTCCTCAGGAAGTTCAGTTCTAGAGAAGAACACTTGTAAATCACTTGGTGTTTATTAGAATAAAGATACCTAAATTAAAAGCAATGTCAGATCCTGCCTGGTTTTTACTTTGTAGTATTTACATGTGTTGAAACAATTAATATAGTGACTGTCTTCTTACTGTAAACCCCTAGCTCACAAACTTTGGTGAGGATACAAATTCCCTAGCTTCTATAAAATAGAGGTTTGCAAAGAATCCTCAGAAAAAAAAAGTCCACCTCCCAAACTCCCACACCATGAAGAATGAGAGGCATTTGTGAAGGACAGCAATGGTTAGGAGGAGAGAGTAAGTCCTCCCCTGTCATAGCAGCATGACAGTCAATGTGACAATCTGTTTTTCTACACTGAAGATGCAACCTTGGATCACGAGCTCTGCAGAAGCAGAGGCAGAGGCTGAGGCTGAAATGTAGTCTTCACTTTCTGTCTCAGGATGCCTGTGGATCTGGGAGACTGGGGAAAGGAAAGGAATCAGTAGGGATAAGGAGGAGGGAACAAATAGCCTGAGACACACTGAGAGTTGGAAGGGACTTTAGAAACCATCTAGACCAATCCCTTCATTTTACACCTTCCTAACCTCTAGCCTAGTTATGGCAGAGGCCTTTTCATCACCTCATGTTTCTCCACACTCCAGGTTCATCCTTAACATTGCTGCCAAAGTCATTTTCCCTGATCACAGATCTGATTATGTCACTCCCCAATGCAATCAACTCTACTGGTTCTCTGATTACCTCTAGGATCAGATATAAATGTGAGTGTGTGTATATGTGTGTTCATGTATACATAGACAGAGGGTACAGGATGAAAAATAAAAAATAAAACTGAGGTGAGAGAGGAATATAATGAGAGAAGGAGAAAAGGAGAAATAGAATAGGGTAAATTATCTCATATAAAAGAAAACTGTTACAATGGAGAGGGAGAGCAGGAAGGTGAAAGGCAATGGGTCAACCTTATTCTCTTTGAATTTGGCTTAGGGAGGGAATGACATACACACTAAATTGGGTATCTTACCCTACAGAAAAGTAGGGGGGAAAGGGTTAAGAGGGAGTGTGATAGAAGGGAGGGCAGATTGGGGGAGAGGGTAGTTAGAAGCAAATACTTTTGAAAAGGATCAAATATAAGCTCCTCTCTTCAGCATTTTAAACCCTCTTCAACCTTTCCAGTCTGAATCTTTCCATGGTTATTTTATATCACTCTTTCTTTTGTACTTGGCAATCCAGACAAATTGGTCTGTTCTCCATTCCCCACACACAATACCCAATCTCCCATCTCTTTACCTTTACTCTGGCCATTCTTCAATGTCTAAAATACACTTCTTCCTCCTCCTCTATGCCCCACAGAATCTCTCACTTCTTTCAAGATTAAGCTCTCTTGTCAACATGAAGCCTTTCCTGATCTTGGCAACTGCTAGTGCCCTCCCTTTCAAACTACTTTGTATTTAAGTACTTTGCATTTCCTTACATTTATTCTCTTTATTTTTCTTTTTCATAGACTTACACATGTATTCTATCAGAAGGTCTGTTGATTGTAAATAGAATTTTTCCCCCTCATTCACTGCATTTGTATCCCAGGGCCTAACATAGGTAGGCACTTAATAAATGATTGTTTGTTGATTCATAACAGATGAGGAAACTGAGGCACTGAAAGTTGAAGTCATTTGGCCAAGGTCACAAAGGTGATAAGTGTGAGAGGTGGACTTTGAATTTAGGTCATCTGACTCCCATGTACTCCCATGTGCAATCCCTGTACTCCTTCCACACACCTTTCATGTTGCCTTATATGGTAGAAATTAAACATGGTAGCTCTAAAAGAGTTTGCCATAAAAATTGTGACAGATCTTTTTCACTTTTCCTTCTTTTTTTGTAATCCTCCTTTCAATTTCACCCTTAAATCCCCTTTAGATGTTTTGATTTGATTGGGTCACTTAGCGAGTTTTTTGGTAAAAAGTTTTTACCTTCTCAGAGAGGAAACTCCCTTGATTCATGCTGATTGGTACCTTCTCTGCAATCTAAAGTCTTACAGAGTTGCCTAGAGCACTAAAAAATTGAGTTATTTGCCCAGAATTTCACAGCCAGTGTGTCAGAATACCACATAAATGATACTGCTCATAATCTTCCACCTTCTTTCTTTGTAAGACCTTACTAACAAATTTATATTTTAAACTAGTGTTGCCCTTTGCTGACATGGGTCTTAATTTGGCAAAGAAATTCTATTTTTTTCTGGATGAGAAGGTTTCTAGACTCTTTTAGCTTGTTCATAGTGACTGTTTTATGTCACTTATTTCTGTAACAGTGATAGATTCCTGTTCCTTTATCCATTTCCCATTTTTGCTTTTGTTTTTACATCAGCACTTTCTTTAACTAGGTCAGGTACATGCTATTTTAGTTTTATCACATCTAATTTTAATTCTTTCCTCTTATTTGTTTTTTTTTTTGCTTTAACAAGTAGATAGGCTACATGTACAGACAGCTGATTCAAACGTTACTCACATCAGTAACTGATTGCAGTTCTTATTTTAAAAGATATAATCAATTTCATTTTTTATGGCATTTGGTACTTCTCATGTATAGTCTCTCCGTAGTCTTTATGAAAAAAAGTATTCCTGATATATAGGATTGAGGTTTCAATGTATTCTAGAAACCTTGTCCTTGTTTGTTTTTTTATCCTGAGCTATATTTTGGAACACATTTTTAAAAATCCTTCCTTATGCCCACTTCTGCACTGAAGTCAAGAAGTATTCATGTATATGTTATTTTAATTTGTTGACAACGAATTCTTTGGAGAATTTCTCTGCCTTCTCATATTCTGCCAAAGGAGCTGGTACATAAGCTATAATTATATTTATAGTAGCTTTTTTATGCTACTTATGCTCATCATAAGAATCATAATGCAAAATGACCAAATGTCCTATAAAATGTTTCCTTTGAATAGTTACATCTGAATTCTGCCAAGTCCTCCATTGGACTTTCCAAGTGAGTACCTATGAGCCATCTTTCTTTTGGCTACAACTTTAGTGCTGAACTTGGACTCAGGGAAATTTGGGTTCAGATACTATGTCTGATAGTTACTGGCAGTATGAATATGGACCTAACCATTCTGAGTATCAGCTTCCTCATCTGTAAAATGGTATAGGCATCTCATGTATGTATTTATTCTTATAAAAAAGTTGTTCCATTTCCTCGATCAACTAAAAATAATCTTCCCTGAAACTTGTATAATACATTTCAATATGAAGCACCATAAAAACACAAAGGAGTATTATTTATTGCTGTATGGCTTCCAAAATCACATATAGTATTCCAGACAGAATAGGGTTATGGCTCAGATACGGGAACTTCCAATGACTAAAAATTGGCATAGACTAGGCTTAATTCCAAAAAGGATGCATTGTGATATGAGCCAGTCCCTTCTAGGCACGCTTAATTTATTTTCTATTAGTAAATAGATAGATGCATGGATTATTTTAACTGCCCTCAGTGATTTGAGGAAACAATAAATCACAAAACTGAAAAAAAGCCCTTAGAGGTGACCTAATTTAACTTTCTTATTTTATACCTAAATGTTATAGGAATGGGAATCTGGAGATCTTCCTTGCCCCTTGGCCCTTTGATAGGCTTAAGTGACTCTGAAAACCTTCCCTGATTTGAAAATATACTCTGTCCTCTAATACGCTGAATGTAATCACATGGAGCCTATCGTGGGAAGCTTGTTTTTCAGGAATGTCCACACCTTACTATTTTGTGGTTGGGCAGTGGGTCAAGAGGGTTGTTACATTCTCTGACCGAGGAGAGAGCTATATATACACTGATGTGAGGTTTTGCTTTGGGGCTCACTTTGGGAAGAGTTGTGTGATTTGGTCAGATGAGACTTTGGGTAGCCATTGAGCCCCCCCAGCTTTGAAAACCCAGATGTTGGTGCTTCCCTCTCTGGTAACTAAACAGGTATGGATGTAATGGTCAGACAGCTGGAAGCCTGTCTGCTGATCTGTTTCTCTGTCTGTTTGTAACTTCTGTTTGTATTCTCTGAAGTTAAGGGTATTGACTTTTTTCCCCAGACTAGGTAAATGATATATGTTTGATTAAAGTAAAATTGTTAACCCATTTTGAGTTGCTATCCTTTAGAAAAGCACATCTAAGAACCTATGCTAGCAGCCATCCTGGGTATGCTACGGTGTTTGCTGCTACACTAAGAAAACTTCGAAAAGTATCTAAGGTCACCCATCTTTCCAGGGGCAGGTCTTATTTCTGGTACAACATGCCTGCTGGCATTATTAGTGCTCATTTACTTTTTAATCCTCACATCTCCTTAAGCACCTAAATTACTCCTAGGAAAAAAGTTAGTCATTAAACTATGCAACTATTAAGTAACCAACTATATATGCCTTTGAAGGAAATTTTTTTCCTTAGTATGAATAAGACTTTAAAAAATATTGTCTGAATCCCAGGAGAGGAAAAAGAAAGGAGGGCAGGAAATCACTTAGTGTAATTACAAGTGTAATTTTTAATTGAGGGAAAGGAAAACAGGAACAAAAAATAAAACTAAACTCATAAACCATGTCATTAAAAAAAAACCCAAGGGTTGTGGAAAATCCTAAAATAGGATTATCACCTCCTTGTTTCTAGAAGCTGTGTCTCCTTTAATACAATTCAAGAGTGTATTAGCTTTTTTGGTTGACAGATCACAATGGTGACTAATATCTACTAAAAAAAAACACCCAGATTTTTTTTAGTGTGGAGGTCATACCCCCATTTTATTCTTATGAAGTTGAGGTTTTGAACCCACATGTAAGACTTTACATTTGTTCCTACTGAATTATACCTTTTGATGGTAGTGTGGTATGGCAGATTGGGAGGCAACATTAAAACCAGGATGTACTAGGTGCAAGTCATGTATCTGACATATATTGGCTGTGTCACAAACAGTAAGCCATTTAACCAGCTTCTTTTTATCATAGACAATATTCTAAATCTAAAGGTTACAGTTAAATTGCTGATTCACATTAATCTACATCAATGAAATTACAAATCTTTAAAAGAATAACCATTGCTAATTATACGTGGTTTTAAAACTCAGGCAAAGACTCTATATTTGCAATTAACAATAATTTTCAGGAATAAATGGTGATTTTGATGTGTACCTACCAGGGCAAATATTATATTTTTATAGTTGTTGTTCAGTAGTGTCTGACTCTTCACAACCTCATTTGGGGTTTTCTTGGCAAAGGTACTGGAGTGGTTAGCCATTTCCTTCTCCAAATCATTTTACAGATGAGGTAACTGAAGTAAACAAAATTAAGGGACTTGCCCAAGTCTCACAGGTCACACAGCTAGTAAGTGTGCAAGGCCAGAGTTGAATTCAGGTCTTCCTGACTCCATGCCTAATGCTCTATCCACTTCACCACCTAGCTGTTCTAAATATGATATTACCCTTTGAATAATCTACAGCTTCTCATTTGTTTAATGGTCATTGAAGTAAACTACTATACTTGCAAAGTGACTGAAATCCATCTAAAAGCTAATTGATAAATCACCTAGGAAGTAATAGAGCACTTGGGAATAACTGAAGGAAGGCATAGAGTCTTAAGAGGTGGAAAGTACTTTGGCTCCATCTAGTCTCATGTTACAGATAAGGAAATTGAGGTCCCCCCAAAATATATTACTAGTCCAAGTAAACAAAGCTTTACAATTAAAAATGTTTCCATACCAATAAACTTTCTTTAATGAGAGTATGACTGAAAACAATTTTGCATATTTATCTATTTTACAAGTCATCGTGGCCCAAAAACCCCATAAAAATGAGACTGATTGTATGCTAATAGACAATAAATGACTGGTTAGTGATAGGGAAGCAATTTTCAAATAAGCTGTCTGTACATAATAAGACAACTGACTTGTTAAAAGAGCAATGATCAAAAAACACAAAAAGATATACAACTAAAACAACTCCAACCTGACCTAGTTAAACAAGCTGTCAACACCAAAAATGGGAAATGGAAGGAGGAAAAAAAGCTGACACAAATTGTAACCATTTCCTAAGAATTTTAATCAGCATAAAATTATTAACATCATAACGTGACCAGCAGACCCTCAACCAGATTACCTCAATCATCAAAGACTTTACCAAGAAAAGTGATTTAGAAGCCAACTGTAACATTAGTTGGGGAGATAAATTCATCTGTAAAATCTTATAGCATTGTTGGAAAACAGGTATACTGAAGAAGTAATGTTACTATAAATTGGTGAAGTAGTCCAACCCTTCTGGACATATATTTGGAATCATGCAAGAAAAGTGGCTAAAATATCTATATTCTTTGACTCAGATCCTACTGAAGTCAAAGAGAGGAGCAAAGGTTCAACATGAATCAAAATATGTATAGTGGTACTCTCCGTGGTAGCAAGAAGCAGAAAACAGGGTCTATGCCCATCAACTGGAGAAATGGATGGAAAAAGAAGACAAAAGCAAGTATGATATATGAATAGAATGGAACATTCTTATGCAGTATGAAACACCAAATAGAAGGAATCCAGAGAAACATGAGAAAATATCCCATGAACTAATGTTGAGTTGAAATAAGCAGAACAGAAAACAATGCACATAATGACTACAAAAATGTCAATGAGATGACCACTAGAATGAAATTGAGCTCCAAGAAACTGAAAAACCAAGAAGGTTGTTAAGAGGAAAAATCTAGAGATTCACAAAGGAAAAAAGAGTCATGTATCTTGACTTTAAAAAATTAGTTTTGATTCTGATCCCAAAGAAAGACTCAATAAAATAGGGGGAAGAATCCTAGTGAATTCTGTTACTTAGAGAAGCAGCATGGTATAATAAACATAAGGAACATTGGATTTGGAATTGTAGAAAAGGGGTTCAAATTTAGTCTTGGCTACTTTGTGACCTGGGGTAAATTACTTAACTTGTTTAAGTCTTAATTTCTTCATTTTCAAAATGAGAGAGACTCTCAAAATCCTGTGATCTTATTAGGAGATATAAAATTACTTTTGAGGTCCTAAATCCAGAAATAGTTTTCAATGACTCACAATTAACCTAAGAGTATTTTATCAACTAGTGATTTTAAAAGCTCATCCAGGACCCAATAGAGTTTTAATACTTCATCAGCAGTTGGAATGATACTATTTTAAAAATTCTTCATGATGGAAACTTAAAGACACAATCCCTCCCCCCCAATTTGAAGGATGACCGCAAGGTTCTATAAAGTGATTAGTATGCAAATTTTCAAACTTGTGAAGGGGAAGAAGCAAAAAAAAAAATTAGAATGAAGTTAAAATGAACAAGTGCACAGTTATTGACAAGGGGGGAAAGGCACAATTCATCAAGTATATGATGTGGAAGGCCTATCTCTTTGTGCATTTGGTAGCAAAAAAGATGAAGAACAAAAATAAGTAATGAAATAAGTGTCCACAAAAATGATGACTTTTGTGTTTCTCAAGGTCAAAAGCAATTGAACAAAAAACCTTAAAAGTTACTCTCTTGTAAGACTTTTATGACATCCAGATGACTCTGCTTTTTAACATCTTCAGTGACAGGGTGTTCACTACTTCAAAGGCATTCTGCTTCACTGTGAAATAGCTTCAGTGGTCAGCAAGTTCTTCCTTCTGTTTATCTGAAATCTGAGTTGTCATCTCCACTAATTGTTCTTTATCCTACCTTCTAGAAGAAAGATGGAGCCTATACAACAACCTTTCAAATATTTGAAGATAACAACCATCATGGGCCCCCTAGCATTCCTAATTCCTCAATTATTTTCATTATGGAAGTGATTTCCAAACTCCCATCATGATCTCAACCACCCATTTTTGCATGCTCGATGGTTTGTAAATGTTTAATCTCAAAATGTGGAGAGCAGAGCTAAATATAGTATTCTAGACATGGTCTGAACAGTGCAAACGACTGAATTATTGACTCCCTTTTTCCACACTCTTGATTTCTATTCATGTAGCTCAATATTGCATTAACTTTTTTAGTAGCTACATTATAATGCTGGTTCACTTTGAATTCGTGGTCAAGTGAAGACCTTACATCTTTTTACTTGTGCTGTTATCAAGCCATATCTCTTCCATCTTATACTTGATACAATTTTTTAAAAATCTGAAGCAAGGACATTACATAATATTAAATTTCAACTTAGTTTTGGCATTGTGTCCCAGTCTAGTACAAATTGGCAGCATAGTAGAGAGAGTGCCAGACCTGAATTCAGAAGGACTCATCTTCATGAGCTCAAATCCAGGCTCTGACAACTTAGTAGCTAAGTGACCCTAAGCAAGTCACTTAACCTTGTTTCCCTCAGTTTCTCATCTGTAAATTGAACTGGAGAAGAAAATGGCAAATTACTCCAGTATCTCTGCTAAGAAAACCCCAATGAGGTCATGAAGGGTCAGACTTGACTGAAATACAAACCCAACAACATCCAGCCAACTGCAATTTTTAAAAAATTCTTATTCTGTCATCTAATCTATGAGATTTTGCCTCCCAGCTTTGTCATTTGTACACTCAATGAGAACATTTTCTAGGTCACTAATTTGAAAGAAACAACAACAACAAAGCTCAGATAGGTTAGGCCTGAGGACAAAGCTTTGTACATTACACTGGAGACCTTCCTCTAGGCTGCATCAATAAATAATTAATATCCTCTAGATTAAATTTCAACTAGTTACAATGCTACCTAACTTTATATTATTCAATATTCAATAATTTATATTATATTATTCAGCCAAACATTTCTCCATCTTGTAAGCATGGACTTTTAAAGCCAGAAAGGGCCTTAAAGCTCATCTAGTCCAAGAATGTCAGTTTACAAATAAAGATGTAAAGTTTAAGAATGTAAGTAACAAGGTGGCAACTAGTTAGCAGCAGAGTCAGGACTAGTATCAATGTCACCAGATTCCCAATCTAGTGTTCTTTTCTCTTATGTCCACAAGGACTTCATAAAGCCCTTTTCAAACATCTTGCTGAAATCCATATGGAACAAGGAAGGAAGAATATACCTGTGATTTCATGATTGGAGAGAGCATCTGGTGAGGATCTTCCTCTCTCCAGGAGTGTCTGTGTCTTCTCTAAACTGGACAGTCTCAGATAACTGCCTACAAGACTGAGAAATTAAGTAACTTGCTCAGTCCCACACAGCCAGCATATGTCAAAGACCAGGCACATAGAGAACAGAAATATGCCTGTGACATCCCGATGGTATTCTATAGCTATTGATGGAAAGGCAGCTAGGGAGAGCACTGGGCCTGAAATCAGGATGACTCGTCTTAATTCAAATCTGGCCTCCGACGCTTACTAGCTGTGTGACCCTGGGCAAATCACTTAACCTTGTTTGCCTCTGTCCCTCATCTGTAAAATGAGCTGGAGAAGGAAATGGCAAACCACTCCAGTATCTTTGCCAAGAAAACCCCAAATGGGGTCATGAAGAGTTAGCCATGACTGAAACAACTAACCAACAAAAGCTGTTTACAGAACCAATGGGTCAAGTAAGCCTTTCAGAACGGCGTGTGAGAGTGTGTGTGTGTGTGTGTGTATTTGCCAAGACTTGCTCTTAGCTAATTAATGGTGTCTCCCAATGATCACTGCTTCCTTTTCTAAGGTCTCACAAACCATCTATTTACTAATCCACTCTACATTTTTTCAGAACTCAATAACAAATTATTCATATGTGGTTTCGACTTTTTGCCATTTTTCAAAAATTGGAGCATCATTTGTATGTTATCTCTAGTCTTCTCACACATCTTCTGTTTTCTCAAAAGTTTCTAGTCGTGCTTCAGCAACAGCAGCAACACTGTCTAGGCCGAGGGACCTGTACTTATCTAGGTGTTCTCTCACTACTTCTTCACCTGCCTGGAGATTCAATTCCACATTAATCCAGTCTGTTCTACTCTCTCCAGTCTGAAGAGCTTCTTTGATAGGGCAGATGGAAATGAAATAAAAGTTGAGTTGTTTTCCTTTTTTTTCATCATTTATAAACATGATTCTATCTCTCTTTTTAAATTAAATTTATTTATTTACTTTTAGTTGATAACATTCAGTTCCACAATCCCTTGAGTTTCAAATTTTCTCCACTCTTCCCCTCATAGCAGCATGCAATCAAATATAGGTTCTACAAATACCATCTTTTTTTTCTTTTTTTCTTTTTGGAGGGCAATTGGGGTTAAGTAACTTGCCCAAGGTCACACGGCTAGGTTTTTGTGTGTGTATGCGTTAAGTGTCTGAGGCTGGATCCGAACTCAGGTCCTTCTGACTCCAGGGCCAACACTCTACTCACTGTGCCACCTAGCCGCCCCAATACCATCTTTCTTAATTAATTCTAGCAATTCCTGGTTTATATTCTTTTCTTTTGTTATTTTCAGTTTTATTTATTTTTAATATCACATACCTTAACAAATTATTACCACTTCACAAGAGGTCTCATCCCAAAGTAAAACAGGTAAATAAAACTAATAATATAGTGACTTCATCTAAAAGTGCATGCAATAGTTCAGATCTGTAGCACTACCTCTGACTATTTTTTAAAATTTGCAGAAATCATTTTTCTCTCCCTCCCACTCTATCCTATAAAAAAAGAAAAGAAAAAATAAATTTCTTGTAACAGATATATCATGGGGCAAAACAAATTCCATGTGTATATATATACATCTGTGTGTGTGTCTACATACATATGTCTGTGGATATGCCTTATTCTTACACCCTAAATCTCTCACTTCTCTGCCATGCAGAGCATATTTTATCACATGGAATGATGAATGGTTACTGTATTGCTCATAGTTTTTATAGCTTTTAAAGTTGAATGTTTTTAGTGCTACCATTGTAGAAATGGCACTCCTGATTCTGCTCACATCATTGTTCAAATAAATACAGCTCTGCATTTTGCTTTTTATCATGCCTTCCATTTTTGTTTCACTACCTTTTCTATAACACTGCAACAATCCAATATTTTTTTTAGCCACACTATAAACAACCCCTCATGATTCTGGAATCACATTTTTTTAGAGATAAAAGAAACCTATGGAATCATGTAGTTGACTCTCATCTGAGATATGCCAGCCTCTGATACCTCTATGCCTCCTGTCTTCAACTATGATACCCTAAAATCCTTAGACATAATCACCCAAACCACCCACTATACTCACCTACTTCTTCAATTCCCCTGTAGCTATGGAAGACTCCTCTGCTTTCTGTACTTACATTTACTATTCTACTACCCTTGAGTTAAGCACATATCCATGCAACAGCTCCCCTCTTCCAAAAAACCTTTCCCTTACCTCCCAGAAAGCAGAACCAAAATCCCACATCTTTGAAGACTTCCCAAGAGAAAAAAAAACAAAAATAAAACAGGAATCAACTCTTGCCTACAACTAACCATAGCTTCTATTCTCTGTCCCTTGATTGCAACTGTTTTAGGTATGTCAGTCTTTGTGTACCTGTCATCTATCCTCCAGTACATGTCTCAGTTAGCACAAGGAATATGCTGCTGATTTATCTTAGATTATTAAGTCTTTGATAATATGAATGGTGTCTTCTTCCCACTATATAAATCCCTATAATATCCAATCAAGTGGATAGACACAAAGCAGATACTCTATAGTTACTTATTAATTGACTGATGATGATAGAATACTAAAGAAGAAAGTTTTATATAGGAATGAATGAACTAAAACAAATCAGATGGAACCATAAATTTCACTAGGAATTATAACTAGTTCCATAATCTAACATGAAAATACTTGTGGGAGAGACCAAAAAAGAGAAGTGGAAATAAAGGTTTGAAAGATGTATATGAGATGAGAGGAATTAAGATTAATTTTTCCCAGGAGAAGACAACACAAAAATGACTGCCTTCCTTTCCCCATCTCCAATTCATCCTATAGACCATAATAAAACTAACCTTCTTTTAACATGGCTTTCATATGTCATCCTAACAGCAATCCAGAGTCATCCACTATTATTATTAGAGGTACAACATTATCTTTCCCCCTAAATCCTTTCTTCTTCCAAACGTCCGTATTTTTTTGTTAAAGGCACAGCTCTCCTTCCAGGCTTCCTGGGTCACAACCTCAGCATTATCCCTCGCCCCACATATCCTAATATTGGTATTTACACTTCCACAACATTTTTCACATCTGACCTCCCAATTTACATGTCTGCCAACTTAAATTGGGCCCTCAGCACTCTTTGCATAGATTATTGCATTGACACTTAATTAGACTCCCTTACCACTCCACTCCATCCTATACAATACTGTTAAAGTAGTTTTCCTTAAGTGGCTATCTATGCCACTATCCTACTCAATAATTCAAGTGGCTCCCTATTACTTCTAGGATCTCATACAAATTCTTTCTTTAGCTTTTAAATCCTAATATAATCTGGTCTTAACCTATCTTCTCAGCTTCACTGAGCACCACTTCCCCTTCATCACTCTGTGCCCCATCCAAACTAGCTTTCTTTCTGTTCCTCAAACGTGACATTCCAACATCCCCTGGCCCCATGCCTTTGCACTAACCGTCCTGTGTGTCTAAATGCACTTTCTCCCTATTTCTACCTCATAGTTACTCTCTTCCTTAGACATATAGGTCAAGCACCATCTTCTGAAAGAAATCTTTCCAGATCCTCCACCCCCATCTAAACCAATCAACTATGTTGGTTTCCCTTCCAAACCCCCTCATATTTCACCACTTTACATATCTGTATTTATTTGCTTCATATTTACATAGCCATTTGTTTCCCCCATTAGAATGCAAGCTTATTTCAAATAGGGATTGTTTCCTTCTTCGTTCTTATATCCCCAACACCTAGCTGAGTGCCTGGAACATAGCAAGTGCTTAATAAATACTTCTTAATTGATAAATAATTCTCGAAGTTTACTTTCCAGAGTCATCTTATATGTATCTATTTACTTACATGGTGTCACCTTCATTAGGATGTAAGTTTCTCAAATGCAGGGACAGTTTTTACCTTTCTTTGTATCTACAATGCTTGCTGCAACATCTGGCTCAAAATAAGCATTTAATAAATAATTTAAATTGAATGATTGATCTATTGATTAATCTGTTTAATAGAGGGGGTCATACTGTTCTTCTTATCTCATACAAGGTTAGGAATTGCCTATCTTTTTGTATTTCTATTAAGAATAAGTTGGAGGGGGCGGCTAGGTGGCGCAGTGAGTAGAGCGTCGGCCCTGGAGTCAGAAGGACCTGAGTTCGGATCCGGCCTCAGACACTTAACACACACACAAACAAAAAAACCTAGCCGTGTGACCCTGGGCAAGTTACTTAACCCCATTGCCCTAAAAAAAGAAAAAAAAAAGAATAAGTTGGAAAACAGTAATATTTTACTATAGCACTATTTTCTAAAGAGCAGAAATCAGTTTTTGGTCCACGATTAAGACCTAAATTCTCTGTGGGCTCAGTGAGCTCAATTTCCTGAAGATAATCAAAAAACCTCCATTCATAATGGAGAATCACGGGATACTAGGAATTAGAACCACAAAGGAATTCAGAGGTCTCCTACATTTTACAGATAAGAAAACTAAGTTCCAGAGAATTCATTTATCCAAAGTCACACAGGCACTAGGCAACAGAACTAGGGCATAAATAAGGGTACCTGAAAAATACCAAAATTACTTAATAACTTTTTGGAGTAAGTGTTGTCCAATGAATACTCTTTTCTTAAGAATGTGAATATATCCAGTAAAGGCAATATTTTCAATATTATCCTGAATGAGTTCATCAGATTGTTCCCCTCCTTCATAGGAGACTGAGGACAGGATGAGAAAAGTGAACCCATTGTAAGAGTTGGATCTATGTTGGTAAAAAGGGCAGCTGGAGAAGGAGGAGTTTGCCTATTTCACAATTTTTCATATAAATTCACTTATGATAGCATATGTAACACATACATATTTCAAAATAAATTGATATTGATCAGTCATTTACATTAATGTCTGACTCTTTATGACTCTATTTGGGGTTTCTTGGCAAAGATACTTGAGTGGTTTGCCATTTCCATCTCTAGCTCATTTTGAAAATGAGAAAACTGAGGCAAACAGGGCTGAGTGACTTGCCCAGGGTCACACATCAAGTCAGTGTCTAAGGCTGTATTTGAACTCATGAAGATTAGTCTTCCTGATTCCAAACCTAGTGCTCTATCCATTGGACCACATAGGTAGTGCTGTAATTAGGTAATAATGTATACATTCTTTCAAATTAAATTGGTACTGGGTAGGTAAATAGTTGTTATTTTTATAATGTCATACATTGACTTTTAAAGTATATTTTCATCACTAACTTACTTTGAGACATGAGAGTGGCTTAATAAATAGAAAACAGGCCTCCAGGTCAGGAAGACTTGCCTGGGTTCCAGTCCTGCCTCTTACCCACACTGGCTGTGTGACTCTGGGTAAGTTGTTTAACCTCTCAGTGCCCAAGGCAACTATTTAAGACTGTAGGTTTAGGAGAAGATGCTGACCTGTATTGAGAGAGTCTCCTCATCTACTTATTCCCTATAACAATGAAAACACCAGTCCAGTTTCTATTCCAATCCCATGTCCATTAAAACAAAAATTCTCATGTTTTGAGTATTGAGAATTTTATAAAATAACATGAAAGGCCTGTTACTCCACAAGGCCAGAAAAAAAATATGACCCACCTTAGTCTATGGACACACATACACATGTACCATGTATACATATATCATGAATGTATATGCACACATACACATACAAATTAAATTGCTGTTTCAGTCAAGACAATTTTGCCATCATCATCTCCAAATACTTTTCATAGCTAAAGTTATTTTACAACACAAAATGAAAGAGGGTATAAAACAGTATATAAAACATATTGAAATGTATTGAAAACAATATTTAAATAGACTACAGATGTTTTAAGGAAGCTAGGTGGAGTAGTTGATAGAATGCTGCTGGCCCTAGAGTCATGAGGACCTAAGTTCAAATCCCATCTCAGATACTTGTCAGCTGTGTGACTCTGGGAAAGTCATTTAACTCTGTTTTCCTCAGTTTCCTCATCTGTAAAACAAACTGAAGAAGAAAACAGCAAACCACTACAGTGTCCTGGCCAAGAAAACCCCAAATGGGGTCACAGAAATGAAACAATAACAAACAATGGATGTTTTAGACTAGTAAGAAGAGTATATTAGGGGCAGCTAGGAGGTGCAGTGAATAGAGCACTGACCCTGGAGTCAGGAGGACCTGAGTTCAAATCCAACCTCAGACACTTAACACAAAACTAGCCATGTGACCTTGGGCAAGTCACTTAATCCTAATTCTGCCTTCCCCCCTCAAAAAAAGAAAAAAGAAGAGTATGTTATTTGTGAAAGGCAACAGAACACAGAGCTTCTCTTCCATAGACAATCTGGAAGCCTTACAAACATTTTCACAGAATCTAGTAATGTTTACAAATAATCAATCGTGCCTATGCATGATAACATAGCATATTCACGGGAATTTGGAGAAATGATACATTCAACCCTGCCAATAAGCAAATAATTTATGTGCGAAAGACAAAGAAAAGTCTTTAATTAATAGATATTTAGTGTTTCCTAATCAAATTAGAAGTATTTTTTAAAGAAAACTGACTTTATTATTTTGTTTTAACATAATTAGGAGAATAAACCAAAGCTAATAGAGTTAACAGAATAAATTTTTTTTACATTTCCCCTATTTTACAAGTATTAAAATAACACATTTTTGTATGTTTTAAAGTTTTAGAAAAGTTGTTTTTTCTTTAGACTGGAAAATTGTTTTTTAAAAAATCATTCCTTTCTTTCACTGTAGTACCTTTATTCTTCCTAATTACTTTTCAATAATAGAATTAATCTTATGAATCTGTTGGCATGTGAATTTTTTTTCTTGTTGTGGAATGCCAATTTGTGGTTTGCTTTTATTCTTTCAAATGCAATTAGCAAAGCGATCTAGTCCCTGAATGGGCCTTTTCATTTGGACAAATTACTCCCCAGCCAACTGTAAAGAGAAAGGGACTGGGGGATGGGAAGGAAGCCCTCCAGCCTGTTCTTATTCTGATGGGACTGGAAAGCCACAAAAGCCTTCCAGTCACCAGTCAATGACCCTGCCTTCCTGATGTGGGGCAAACACAGCTCTGCATATGTTGCTTTTTCGGTTGTTTTTGCTATTTTCTGTCATTAGCCTTGCTGAATAGCTAACTTTCAAAATTTATTTCTGAGGCTGCTGTCCCTATTCAATTGGATGATGCAAGTAAGACAACAGTGGGGGGAAGGACTAGCCAAGACTGGAGGGATGATCTGATCTGTCAGGCTTCAGCACTGATGTCATCTCCTACCCTTCTTTTCTTGATAATTGCTGTTAAATTAAGAATTTTAGCTTCAGAGTCTATCTTGCTGTTCCTTCTCCTGACTTATGGAACGTAATATGTTTTTTGAAAACATTTCAATTTCCAAAAGGTAATGTCTGACCTAGCTAAACTATTATTTACTAAACCTTGTCTCTGTTCGCATTCTTTGGCTAGATAAATACCCTAGCACCCCATTCTTCCTTCTCTATATTTGGATGCATCAGAGGATAGAGAAGAGAGAATTTTCACACACATCCTTACTAACAATACTGCTGTGCATTGGGCACTGTTGGAATGTTTGTTTAATTAGTTAAATTTTCAGCTCTTCAATAAGAAGAAAAAACAAGTTATGGGTGGCCAGCTAACCTCAAAAGAGCAAATATCCAAGGTTATAAAATCATCCCTGCTCAGAATACTTGGTTAGAAATAAAAACAGCATTTACCAAATTCTCCCCTAAGTCAGGAACAGAGGTAGCATTAAGAAGGATGAAACTAAGTCTAACATCAAAATCAAAATACGAAGGGGGCAGCATTATTTAACCGAAAAAAAAAAAAGATTTTGTGTACTTTATAACCAAAACATTATTTCTAAATTTAAATAAAACAACACTCAAGACACATGGTTGAGATCACACAAGGCAATTTCTGAAAATTCTAGGTCAGCTTTTCAATACAGAGCTTTGCAAATCCCAGTTAGACAACAATTAGCTAATGTGTTCTGCATATACCGATAGTTGAATGCTACATCAATGTCCAATTAGAAGCTAAAGAAAAGCTTGTCTTTTGTTTTTTTAAAATATAAGCAGTGAACATTTCTAAAGATATCTTCTGATGTATTATTTTAAATAGAAGCATTAAGCATACTTAGTTGTTTCAAGCTCCAAGTTCATCCCTTTAAGGAATATTTTCAACTCTTGTAATGCTCGGCATTTGACTGGTCTTGACATCTCATTTCAGAGTTTTTGTTTATACTACACTGGGGCTTTTCGACTGAGGATCAAGGATCTTACAAACATCTGCAGGAATAATAGAGCTTATGACCTAGCAGATTAAAGCTTCAGATCAGCAAAAGCCATTCTAAACTCACTTCCTTTAAGAACTGAGTTACCCTCAGCAGAAGTGCTCTGTTCAGAGTTTCCTGAGAGCACTTAGTGGTTAGATCTAATTCAGAGAACCAACTCTCTACAGTAGCTTCCCTGTAGCAGGCTAAACTCTAAATTAGCTAAGGTTTCCCATCATGAGAATCCTGTCTGATACATGTATTCCTCCTCTCTTCCCCTCACAGTATTCCTCTGCTTTCTTTTAAGAAAATACTATAAAATAAAGTGCTTCCTCCAACAGTAGTGTACTCTTACATATGGAGGAGGGGAAGGCAGTAAAGCAGAAGAGAGGATAAATACATAATGCTTTAGATAGGGATTATTTTAAATGATCTGCCCAATAACTCCCCTTTATTATTATGCTGTTCTCATTTTCTTATCTAATCTTTTTATCCTGACTCACAGCTGGTTTAAAGCCTTGGCATGCCGTCTGTTCCATTAAACCTGCTCAAATCAATTTCCATAGTAGAACCTAAAATGCTCCTTGCATTGACAGTGGATTTCTAAAATACACAAGAGAATATTTTCTAAAATAAAGCTCTGGCAAAAGTTATTTAGGGCAGGAGCATGTTTAGCCAGGTAGCTAGAGACTATACTCTTTCACATACAAAGACGATAAATCCACGTTGTTAGAATATATTTTGTTTTTCTGGTTAAGTCACAGCCAGCTTGCATTGATCTGTAAGTATTCTCTCAGCTTTCCTGGTTTTACGATAGGTTAGTGATGACTTCAACAGTATCAAAACCATGTCTTTGGCCTCATCACTACTCTCTAACTAACCACATATGGATATTTACATTTGGGTATGAAATAATAACTATGTGAAAGGTGGTTGCACAGAGGAGAGTAATCGCTATATTTCCAATAAGGAGAGAATGGAAGAAAAGAGGTGCCAGATCATGGGATATAGGCTAGACCAAAAAAGGAACTTTATAGTTGATTATTAAAATACTGGCTAAGGTTACCAAAGTAGGTTAAAGAATTTCTTCCCCTGGATATATTTAATTAAAGCATCTAACTAAAAATAGAATGGATATCCAGCCATCTGAAATGATATCAGTACATTAACCAGATTAGAAAAGGGATGAACTAGAAAAACTTAAAGGCATCCTATCCTGAGACAGCATACAGACTGCTACATCTGTGACACCTTCAGCCTGTTTTAATTGGAACAACTTTTATAATACTCTATCTTCCTCCCACCACCACTCATTAATACTTCTAGTGACAAGATTTATGGGCCATGAACTGGTATGTACAGTTTCCAGAATTCTTTCATTTCATATTTTCTTTTTATTCCTTGCCTTATCTTTAAAAATATAAGAAAAAATGTTAATGGGTACCATTTTAATAGTATAAGACAAGATAACACCATTATTACATTGCAGTAATTTTTCACATTCTTTGAGGAGACAGAGTTGTCTATATAACATATTGTTCTTGTTCTCCCTCCCTCCCTCGCTCTTCCTCCTTCTATCTCTCTCTATGTATACGTAAATACACATATACACATATGTAAAAAAATATATATACATATATATGTATACAGACACACACATTATGAGATAAGGATAAGAACAACCATTTTCCAGGATTTCTAAAAAAAATGGTAAAGGCAGAAGTGAATGCTGAAAACTAAAAATTAATGTTTTTTCAATTAAAAAAAAAAGCAAAAGGAAAAAATGGTAAATGCAATGCCATCTATGTGATCACACTGACTGACTCTGGTCATCCTAAAGGAACAAAAAGCTATTGCCTCACAGATGCATGTGAAAGAGATCTCCTGCTAAAGGACAAGCAACTGAGCTGACAAGATTCTATTCCTTTTGCAGCAACTTGGGCATTTTTACAAAAGCACTAGATTTATTCTGCTACAGCAAAAATTGGCTTAGATTCTGCTGGCAAATCCAGTCTGAGTGTTTAGCACACACTTATATGCTATTTCACTAAGTAGGTTCAGAAATACAGCTGTTGAGTGCCTTCATATTCTGGCATCATAGACTTTTATGAACCTATTTGCATATTTTCAAGCAATGCTGAGAAACTGTCTAGCTAATCCTGTTAACCTAGCTTGGTCACTATTATCAAAGGACCTCCATTTCCATGTCACAACTCTGATTGTCAAATCACAGACAACGGATACATTTTCAATAAGAGCTATCTTATGAACACAACAGTTCCTTTATTCCTATTAATGGATCCCGAGTTAGGCAGAATTGGGGTGGGGTGAAAGGGGGGAGGGGTGGAATGACAGATATTATAAAAGACCCAAACTTTAGAGTGCTATTAAACTCAGGCAGGAAGCTCTTTGGTTAGTGACACCCTCATTTGTCAGGCTGTGCCCACAGCTAATCCATTAGCTTTGCCAAGCAGGCTGTTCTCTACAATGTACTAAGCAGTAACAATACTGCATGCCCACTTCTGTCAGCCTCAGCCAGGATAAATAAACCTTCTGATAAAATTCAGGCTTTCTGAAGAAAGCTATGTGTCACATATTACTGGGATGACCTCACTGCCAGAGGCCTAATACAGTAAGTGCAAATCTTACATAGAGTTTAATCTGTCCATAGCTAGTCACAATCATGTTCCAGTCATATCTGGCCCTTTGTAACACTGTTTGGGGGTTTCTTGGCAAAGATACTGGAGTGGTTTGCCATTTTCTTCTCTGGTTCATTTTACAAATGAGGAAACTGAGGCAAACAGATTTAAGTGACTTTTGGTATCTCTAATTTCAATGGTTTGTGCTGCTGCAAACTAGTCTTTATTATACCACAGGTGAAGATGATGTTTAGATTACTGGATGAGAACTCCATATGTTCATTGTTGTTTAGTCATATCCCACTCTTTTGTGGCCCCATTTGGAGCATTCTTGGCAAAGACACTGGAATGGTTTTCCATTTGCTTCTCCAGATCACTTTACAGGTGAGAAAACTGAGGCAAATAGGCTTAAGTGACTTGTCCAGGATCACACAGCTAGTAAGTGTCTGAGGCTGGATTTGAACTCATGAAGATGAGTTTCCCTGACTCCAGGCCTAGCACTCTATCCACTGTGCCACCTTGCTAACCAAAATATAAGAACCCAACTAAATTTTCACAGCAAACAGAAAAATATGTCATAATCTACCCAAAAGACATTACTCTTATTCCTTTTCCCCTTTTCATGGTCCTTGCCACAGTCCTCTCCCACTGTTGAATTTCATTCTTACTTCCATTTCAATTCCAGATTCCCACCCTCAGACCATAAGGGTAGTTTCTTATTTCCCATCTTGTCATTTCCCCTCAATAAAAAGACTACAGGTAAGTCATAGGCCTTTACCTACAACACAAGGACTACAAGTAAGTTACAGGCCTTCAGTATCTAATGGGTGTCAAAGACAAGGAGTGCAATTAGAAACTAGGACAGTTGGAGACTAATTTGTTTTTTTTTTTTAAGGAAGGAGCCATGATGTTTGCTTCATGCCTTAGGTATAGAATAAATATTATTTAACTATGTAACAGAAAAGTATGGATCATTTAATAAGCATAGTTTACTCTATTTTACATGCAGAAGAGTGAGCAGGTTACAGCAGAATCAGGAGACATGGGAGGAAGCTTGTTACTGCTATAAGTGCATGACAACAGAGTATGAAGGTATTACAGTACAATGTTAAAACTGTGTCTTCCTCTGTGTGTGTGTGTGTGCATTTGTGTGCTTGTGTGTGCATGTGTGTGAATATGTGTAGAAAAAACACTTCAGCTTATATTTCCAGGTTAGCTCAGGTAGAGAGCAAAGACTATTATTAAATGTAGATATAGACTATTAGATGACTAGAGCCATGGCAGAGATGGGATTCCAGTCAGAATTTCTTCAATAATAGTGTGACCTTACATATGAAGAATCACTGAATTTCTCTGGATCTCAGTTTCCTCACCTGTAAAATAGAAGGTCAATGGGGCGGCTAGGTGGCGCAGTGAATAGAGCGCCGGCCCTGGAATCAGAAGGACCTGAGTTCGGAGTCGGCCTCCGACACCTAATCCGCACAAACAAAAACCTAGCCGTGTAACCTTGGGCAAGTTACTTAACCCCAATTGCCCTAAAGGGGCGGCTAGGTGGCGCAGTGAGTAAGAGCGCCGGCCTCGGAGTTTGGATGACCGAGATCAGATCCGGCCTCAGAAAATGAGCACCCACGCATAAATCAAATGACTAGCCGTGTAACCTTGAGCAAGTTACTTAACCCCAATTGCTTTAAAAAAAAAAAAAAAAAAAAAAAATAGAAGGTCAGGGGAAGTCTTTCCAGCTCTATTCTTCTATGATAAAGGTTAATCCTTGTCAAAACTGTGGGGAAGGGCTTTAAATTAGGGGTGTCATTAAGAATGATTATAGGGAATCACAGTGTAAAGTTTCTCTAGAGTTCATTACTAACAAGGTAAAACCTTGATTTTAAAATAATTTTAAGAATAAATATTGCAAAAGAGAATAAATAATTCATGGGAATGGTAGAAAGACTATAATATTTAAATAAGAGAAGAAATCTTGCACTAATGTCTGTCTGCTGGATGGACTAGGTGACACATCTTCCTCTATTTTCTGTTTATTATTTACTCACACAGTCACCCTTCAATTATCCCACCAATGGAGAGAGAAGTAATAGTATAGCTTATCCAAAATAGCAAATAGTTATTTATATTTGGCTTGGGAAAGTAAATCCACTACAAAAAGTCATAATGCATTCCAAACCAGGTTTTACATATGCTATTATTAAAATTAGATTACATTCCCTGAACATGTGCCAAATGATGGCTGTGGGCAACAGCCCAAAAGTCTGCTGGGTGAGACTAGGAAGCCAGCCTTTGGTCAATATTTACCTATAAGGCATCTAACCACATACAGATAATTGAGGGAAGACTTTACATTGCTTTCTAAACAACATTTTAAAGCCAACATATCACGGAGGATATTTGACAAAACAATCAGATTAGAATGTTTGTAGAATGTCTTGAAAACCTTAAGACTCTCTATATACATCAGCTATTATAATACTTAATTACTTTTCACTGCTTTTAAAGCTATTGTGGGGGCTTTCTAGTTAATAAAGTCAGATCATATAATAAGCAGAATCCCAAGAATTGTAACTTCTCTCATTTTAATGACCCTTAGAATTGTTAGTGGTCAACTGAAACTGGGGGTTCCCAATCTTTTCATTGCTCATATGTCTTTGTTTTCTACATTCCCTATTCAATAGATTCTAGAGTTTTTCATATATACACAAGAATAATATAGAAATTAATTTTTGATAAAGACAACTTTCTTTGGTATATAACAACATTTTTAGTATCATAAAGTTGTTTTCTCAGTGATTCACAAATATTTTTCCTAATATTTTTATTTCCAAAATGGTTTAGTAGGATCATAGAGTTGATTACTAAATATTCCCCATAGTTCTTTGATAAGTTTCTTGTACCCACTGAGAATATGCATACCCTAGAACCCTGACAAAACAAATACTCATGCTCAATTCACTGGGTCTCTTTTGCCCTTTTTAGACTTCTAGAACAGAGGAACTCAGGGAGTAATAAAAAATAATATAATTGATGATTTGCCCTATGTTGTATAAATCTACTTGCTTCATCATACAGACTATTACAAAGTATTTGCCTCTGTTGCTCTTATACTAGGTATTATTTCTTAACACACAGACTTTATATTTTGCATGGGGTTTTTTAGTCACTGGACCCTATGACCTTCTATTTATCTATTTATTTTTCGTTTTCAAAATTGACTTCCAAAATATTTTGATTTCCAAATTTTCTCCCCATCTCTCCCCTCCCCCTACTCTGAGAGGGTATGTAATTTGATATAGGCTGTACATGTATATTCATACTGAACCTTCCTATGACCTTCTATAAGATACTATAATAATAATAATAGCTTACATATATATTTCAGTATAGAAATACTTCATACATAAAAAGTAATAGATAGCAATTTTTTAGACCTGTGATTTCACTGGCATGGGGAATTCCTTTTGAAAATACTCTACCAATGACTATCAGTAGGTGTTATATAATCTAAAGTATTAAGATAGTTGCCTGGTTCACTAAGAAGTTAAGCAAATTCCCTGGAGTCACAAAACATTACATATCAGAAGTGGCCTCTGAACATGACTTCAGTCATTTCCCCATCCAACTATACTATGCTGCCTTTATTAGAATCAATTCAATCAATCAATCAGTTTTAATCAACAAGCCCTTAGAAAGTACCTATTTTATGTACCTGGCACTATACTGTATTAGAATAGTCTATATAGTACTTGGAAGTTTGCAAAGCACTTTCCTCCCCAACAACCCAGTGAGATGGGTAGCACAAGTATTATTATGCTGGCTTTATAGATAAGAAAACTGAAGCCCAAATGTTACATGTTAATTAGTGGCAGAACCAGGATTTGAACTGAGTTATATTACAGTACTGAATAATCCTCAAAGGAAGAGTGAGGTTAACCTGGACTCAAATTATTCCTGAGCCTTTATTTAACAGGCTATACTAGCCCATGAGAAAGACTCTCTCCCAATTTCTGAAACTGATGGTTGAAACCAACTTCCTGGATCATGTGAGCATTAGCAGTTCTACATACTTCCAACTCAATTGTCTATAAAGCCCCACTGCTCTTTCATTAAGTTGTGAAAAAAGGCTTTTCAGACAAGATCAAAAATTCTATCTTAGCCATGTTGTACCAAAATAGCAAAATATCTAATGAAAAATGTCTTAATGACAGTGGAAATAGATAAAATTGGGTGGTAGGGTTCAGAGTTTATCCTGTGCTATATCTTGGTTGAATTTTTCATCTTAAATGGAAACTTCTTTAGGATAACACCTTCAGTGAGATAGCACCAATTTGTCTAGTCCAGGTTTAGAAATTTTATCAGCAATATTACTCCTTGAAGACTGGTGAAATCTGGGGAGTTTGTCTTTGTATCTGTGAGGCCCAGCAATTGTGTGGCTCACAAAATCTAGATAATTAATAAATGCTTGTTGAATTGAATTCAATTAGTATAGAAAGCACCCTACTGTCCTCAGGAGAAGTAGTTTACAGCAAAAGTGGGAACATAAGAAAGTAGACAAGAGAGGAGTTTAAAAGCTGCAAAGGTAAGAGAGGAAAAAATGTGGCGAAAGGAAGAAAATTTTAAATTTTCTTTAATTTTAATTTTAATTATTTAAATTCTCTCTCCTGCTGCTAAGATTTAGAAAATGAGGCATGGCAGAAGCATGGAATTCCCTTCTCCTTCCCATTGAATAGGTGGATGAAAGTGTCCAGAGAAGTCTGCTTTGCATGACTGAAAATGCATGTACATACACACACACACACACACACACACACACACACACACACACACACACACCCCAATTCTCTTTTCTGTAGCAGTCAGAAAAGTGTGAGTGAAGGATGGGTGGACAGGGGGAGAGAAGGAAGGTTGACCAACAAAAAGTACACAGATGGTAACAGTGGATTTCAGACCAGAACCTAGGAAGTCCTAAATGGTTTAGAATAGGAGACTGTCACCTTTGATTTAATTAGATGACTGTTTTCAGGATGTGAAGGGTCTAGGCTCATAATCAAGTACTTACGTAATCGTCTTCATTCAGTCCTTGTTTCTCAACAGAACTTTTCACCTCCATGGAAAACTTCTCAAACTCGGGTTTCACTGTCCTCAGTAGAGTAACTGTTTGGAGGGATGAGTACGCTTGCTTAGCTTCAAGGTCGTGTTTGTCTCCTCGCTTCCATGAGCCATCTCCTACAGGAGAAATAAAAATATTGACAATTCCAAGCCAGTCACCAGAAAGGAACCGTTTTCCTTTTAGACTGCTACTAAGTCGCTACATCCTGCTTTCTTTCTGGAGTAGATGAGCTAATAGGCATTGTCACAGTTTTGCAGTTAGTTAGAATGCACCATTGTTGAGATCATTTGGTGAGAGGAGGCTCTTGGACAAAAAATAGATGTGAAATGGGAAGAGAAAAAAGGATTGTTGATGCAATTGCTTTGTAATAACCATGTAAAGACAATTTCCACCCATCAGAATTTCAAAACTAAAATCCTTCTGTCTTCTTAAATAGAAGTCACTTGGAACAAACTAGAAATTTGATGGAAGTGTTACCTTATACTAAATTATTTGTATTATAGTATATAATTGTGTCTTAGAACATGTTATACTACTACAAATGTACACAGAAGAACATATGTATATACCAAAGATTTATCTTCTCTCTCTAGCACATTGAAAATGCCTATAACTTAGTAGATAGCTTCCTGAGGCTCTCATTAAGTAATAAACTCAGAATCTCAGTTTCCTAATCTTTAAAATGAAGATAATAACAATTATATTAACTACCTCATAGGTTTTTAATGAAGATAGTGGAATAATGTACAAAAAGCATTATTATAAATATCAGTTATTATTAAGTGATTTGTAGAATTTGAACATAGGTCTTCTGGACTTTAAAGTTCAGCACTCTGTTATGTCACACTACCTCTCCAAAAATATATATACATATATACTACATATTCCATATTACACATATGCACATACAATAATAAACATCATAAAACTGACACTGCCCAGAATGTTAAATTAAGGAGTATTTTGAATCTCTTCAGTTATACGGATCTTAAAACCTGAAAAATTACTTTTAGAATTGTTACGATCCCATGATAATGACTTTTGGCAAAGCATTCAATCACTCACTATCAACTGATCACTGTTTCACAATTTCTGATGAAGTGAAGCAAAAGTGAATTGAGTGACTTAAAACTTGAGCTTTCAAAATTATCTTTTTTGTTCTGAAAGATCAGGAAGCCTTGAGATCCAACAAACAAAGCTTAACTTATAGCTACTGACAAAGAGCAATTATTTCCATGACATCATGTTATTTCTTACATCTCTGGAAGCAAACCAAGAGGCTTAAGTGACTGAAGTCTAGCACATGAGTGACATCATAATGTTGGATATCCATTTAACTTTAGGGACTTCTAATCTGGACAGATATGGAAGGAGGAGGGTAGTTGATGTGAACTCTGCCAGAAAGGCAGGCATTCATCCATCCTGCTCTTTTGCTTTCCTTATACTCTTCAATGCTTCAAATTTGCAAGTTTTTTACTCCCTTCACCAGTTCAAGTCCCAACCTCTCTATATCTTAGTCAATGATATTCTTAGGATATTGTAACCAAAAACAGTCACTTAGGTGAGTCACTCAAAATGGAATTAAGCTGGACTTTATTCAGCTTACATATTGCTCCTTGCTAAGCCTATATTATAAACCTTTCCATTCTGGTGGGACCTTCCTGAGTTTGTATTCCACTGGTATAGCTTTCAAATCACCTCCTTGGGTCAGGTCTGTGCAGAGTGGCACATCAGAGTGGGACTTTTAATTATATAAAAAATTAAAGCCCAAGATATTTTGTAAGGTTTAGCTTCAAAGACTGTCCTTAGCATCTCCTCCCCATTACATCGTGTTGTAGGAATGAGCATGGGGTTTGGAGGCAAGAGACCAGGTTCGAGTTTCATCTCTCTTACTTTTCATCTCTCTTTACTTTTTTCACCTGTAAAATGATAGGATTAGACTCATTCTCTCTCAGGTCTCTCCAGCTCTAAATCTGTGATCCTTGAATATTTTTCTGGACAAAGAAATAGATTTACACTGACTAGGAGAGTCACTGATGGGCACAAGTAATTAATATTTAGTATCTGGCCGATTCCATTCAGCCATAGAAAAGCCAAAATGTTGAGAAGCTTGAAATGCCTTCACTTATGGATGAAGTCAGATCAACAGATTTGTTGGTATGATTTGGTTTGGTTTGAGGTATGGAGATCCATATGTAATATACTCAATGTTTCACAGACAGCAGAGTTGTTCCTTAACTGCTGGTAAAAAAAAAAAGTCACCTGTACTGACAAGGTTCTACAATGATTTCTTAAGTGCCAGATGCAAAGAACGGTACTTTCACATCCCTCATTTCTCTTGAATCTTCTGCAACATTTGACATTCTTGACGAATTGCCCTGTCCTTCTTGATAATCTTTCCATATTCTCCTTCTATGACAATGCTTATTCTTAGTTTTCCCTGCATGTCAGATCATTTCATCTCAGTCTCTTTTCCTGCTTCAGCTTATTCTTCTTGCCTTCTAGGCACAATGCCCTCCAAGACTATCTTTGGCCCACTTCTCTTCACTGGATACTACCTTGATTGTTAATTTCATCCCTTCCCATTGCTTCAATTATCACCCTTATACAAAAGGATTCCATATATAGATATATAAGTACACACACACACACACACACACACACACACACACACACACACACACACACACATATATATATATATATATATATAATGCCTCCCCAGATGACTAGTTCTTTATTTACACTTGCCTGGTAAGTATCCACACTTCAGTGTACCCCTAGCACTTCAAATTCAACATGTCCAAAACTGAACTTATTATCCTCTCCCTGGAAACTGCCCTTCTCCCAATGCCCCTATTCCTGTCAATTGACTTAACTTCCACCAACATTCATGTTGACTTTCCTTAAACACACTCTGTGTTCCAGTTACACTTGCCTCCTAGCTAATTCCCTTCCAATTCAATGTCATTTCTTTCTTCCATGCCTTTGCATAGATACTGTTCCCCATTCCTAGAATGTATTCCCTCTTTACTGCTATGTCTTAGAATCTATGTACTTCAAGATTCAGCTCAGAGGCTATGTGCTATGAGAAGCCTGGCCCCTACCACTGGTCATTAGCTTTTTCCTTCCTGAAATTACTGTACTTTATGTATTGGCATACATGTAATTATAGATAGATTACTGGTGCAAGCATGTTTTATTGGTATAGGTGTTTTATCTATATCTCCTACAACCCTCAGCTGGTTCATAGAATGTAAGGCCCCTGAGTGTGCTTTGCTTTTTTGTCTTCTGTCTATCATAGTACATTGTACATGGTAGGTGCTTACTAAATGTTTGTTGAATTTAATTGAATTCTGTATTCCCCACATCCAATCAAAAGCCAAATCTCATTTGTTTGACTTCCATATTTCTCATCAATCTCTTTATTATTGACCCTGAGTTCAGATTCTCATTATATCTCACCTAGACTATTGTAATGATTTCCTAATGAATCTATCTGACTTCAGTCTCTTCCCTTCCCTTATTTTTCCATCATACAGCTATCTAATGCATAGGTCTGACCATAATGTCACCTAACAAAAAACTTTCTGTGACTCTTCTCTGTCACCTCTATGATAAAACACAAACTCCTTGCCCTGGTATTTTAGGTGCTCTACACTCTGGATCCAGCCTACCTTTTCAGCCTTATTTAACTTGGCTCCTTTTCACACACTCTATCTTCCAGTTATATTCCCTATTGTATCCTGCCCTGTACCTGTCTTCACATAGTAATGTGGGTTATTCCCTATACTTGGAATGAATTCCCTCCACATCACTACTTGTTGAACCTTTTCGCTTCCGTCAAGGCTCAACTTGGTCATAAACCCTTTTCTGATCCTCCCAGGTGAAAGCACTCTCTGCCTCTTGTTTAAAATGAGACTGGGTCTACACTTCATCTTCCTTTGCCCTTATCAGATCTTACCTTGTACCAAACATTCATGCACACATACATTATCCTCCTACATTAATTAAACGATAAGCTTTTTTGCAGGAAAAGCTCTTCATTTTCATCCTTATTTCCCAATCTTTAACTCACTACCTTGAACACCGTAGCTACTTCATGTTTTTTTAAATTAATTTATTAGTTTAGTTTCAGTTAACAAGATTTAATTCCATAGTTCCTTGATTTTCAAATTTCCTTTACATCCCTCCCCCCTCCCCCCACGATAGCATATAGTCCAGTGTAGGACCTGCAAATACATTCATATTAGACATTAGTCCAATTACAAAGGCGTATTGTACTAGATGGGATGAAAAATGGTAAAGAAGAAATAAAACCAAACAATGAAAAGAAAAAGATCAAGTAGTTTGCTTCCATCAGGATTCAAACTCAGTTCTGGCTAGTTATATCTCTGGATGTTGCATTTCTCTCTTTCATGAGTCTTTTGGGATTGACTTATATCACTGCATTGCTGAAGAGTCCAGTCTGTCATAGATGGCCATCACACATATGTTGTGTCTGTGATTGTATACAAATTTCTCCTAGTTCTACTCTTCTCGCTCAGCATCAGTCTGTATAAGCCTCTCCAGGTAAATATGAAATCTGTCTCCTCCTCGTTTCTTATAGCACAATAATATTCCATTACATTCATATACCACAACTTGTTTAGCCATTCCCCAATTGATGGGCACCCCTTCAGTTTCCAATTCTTTGCAACCATGAAAAGAGTTGCTATAAATATTTTGGTACATTTGGGTCTTCCTCCCATTTCTATTATCTCTTTGGGATATAACCCTAGAAGTGGCATTGCTGGGTCAAAGGGTATGAAATTATTTATAGTCCTTTGGGCATAATTCCAGATTGCTCTCCAGAATGGTTGAATAAGTTCACAACTCCAAAGTCCCTCTACATCATCTCCTATTTACTCTTCCTTTCTTTTAGTCTCCTAAGGAAGGGTAACCTTCTTCTATTCCAAGGTTAATCCCTCTTCTTGTGCCCTTGGGCCCCTCCACTTCTGTCTCTGTTGTGAGCTTATTCACTTTATTCCTACCTTCAACTTCTCATTAGACATCGGCTCTTTCTCTCTTCTGACACTGCCACCATCCTGGCCCTGGTCCTCATTGCCTCACATCTGGACTACTGTAATAGCCTACTGGTTGGTCTTCTTGCCTGAAGCGTCTCCCCAATATACTCCATCCTTTACTCAGTCAGCAAATTAATCTTCCTAAAGTGCAGATCTGACCATATCACTGCCCTGTTCAATAAAGTGTAGTGACCCCCTGTGACCCCAGGATCAAATATAAAATCCTTTGTTTGATATTCAAGGTCTTGCACAACCTGCCCCCTCCTTCCTTTCTAATTTTACATGTATTACCATCTGCTTTGCTGCTGCACCTTCTAGGATTTGCTGGGTCTTCTCATTTGAATTGTAACAGAAACTCTACAATGTGTCTTGTTTCCATATTAGATATGATATGAGTTTTGTGAGCAGGGCCTATCTTACTTTTCTACTTATATCTGAAGCTCTGGGCACAGTGCTTAGCATAGAGTCAATATTAAAGAAATTTTTGTTTTCATTCATTTATTCATTCATCCACTTTGCATCTAGTAACTGAAGTTTGCACACTTGAGTCTTCGCTCTCTCTCACCCTCTATATTCAATTAGTTGCCAAATCTTGTCCCATCTATCTCCACAACATCTCTCCAGTCAGACATCACTTTAATTCTGTCTCATCACCTCTTGACCATACTTTTGCAATATCCTATTCCCCAATCAGTTCTCCTGCTTCCATGTTCTTCCCCTCTGTATATAAATTCTCCTGTATTTTCAACACACTTGCCAAATTTATATATATATATATATATATATATATTTTTTTTTTTTTTGTTTTGCTTTTTGGAGGTCAGTTGGGGTTAAGTGACTTGCCCAAGGCCACACGGCTAGTTTTGTGTTAAGTGTCTGAGGCAAGATTTGAACTCAGGTCCTCCTGATTCCAGGGCTGGTCCTCTATTCATTGCACCACCTAGCTGCCCCCAAATTAATATTTCTAAAAAAGAAGACCAAAAACTTTGCTCCTTTTCTCAAAAATTTTCAGTGCCTCCCCTCCTCTTTTAGAATAAAACAAACATTGCTCAGCCTGGCATTCTTTAAAGTTCTCCACAATCTCACTCTTACCTACTTTTACAGACTTTTTTCTCACTTACCTCAAATGCTCTATATTCCAGCAAACTGACCTTCATGTTGTAACCCTAATTCAGATGCCATCCTTCTCCTTCTGCACCTTTGCCACAGGACATCCCCAACACTGGTTGTATTCATGACCATCAGCTCCACCTCTTAGAATCAATAGCTTTCTTTTAGTTTGATCCCAGTTATTACCAAACTCCTTCCTAATTCATTTGGTTGTATTCTTTTACTCCTGAAATAATCTTGTATTTACTTAGACATCAGCCAGCTGGTCAATAAGCATGCTTACTATATGTCAAGCACTGTTCTTAGTACCAGAGATATAGAGAAGGGATACAACTGTACACATGTTTTATCTTCACTAGGGAATGTAAGTTTCTTGAGGTAGTGACTTTGCCCTTGTATCTTGAGTATGAAGTATAATGCTTTTCACATAGTGGGTGCTAAATAAATATTTGTTAAATTTAATTGGATTAAGAGAAAACAAATTCCCCCAAAGCAGAATTAAAGCTCTGGAGACTGACAAACCACACTCAGTAACAACTTAGACTATATTTTTGTGTTTCATTTTTTTAAAAAAGTACTACTTCATAACATTCCTTGCCACCTTTAATTCCAATCCTGCTGAACACTGGGAAAGTAGAGAAATGGTTAGTGGGAGAGTGCAAATAGTATCAACATCTGATATCTGGTTCACATCTGAAGTTCCTCAGACTAGGGATAAAGGTCCAGGCTAGATAAGGCCTAGATTATTAGGTAGCCCACCCCCAGTAGAATAAAATGTAGGAAAATGATTTAGTATTGTCCTCAAGGTATGGAGGAATTCTGTGGAAGTGGAATACAATAGCAATGCCATGCGTTTATGTAAGAATCTATATTCTTCAAAATCCAATCACATCAGTAATTTCATTTGATACAACAACTTTGTGAACTAGGCAAGGAAAGAGGAGGGAAGGGAATAAGCATTTGTATAGAGCCTCCTATGTATAGGTGCTGTGCTAAGTGCTTTACAAATATCTCATCTGATCCTCACAACAACCCTGCAAGGCAAGTGCCTTTATTATCCCAATTTTACAGTTGAGGAAACTGAGGCAAACAGAGACTAAGTGACTTGTCCAGGGCCACATAGCTAGTAAATGTCAGAAGCCAAATTTGAACTCAGATGTCCCTGACTCTAGCCCCAGTTCTCTATCCACTTCCCACCCAGCTGCCTCAAAACATATAGAATTATCTTTATTTAAAGAAGAGAAAATTGAGGTACAGCAAGGTTGAATGAGTCCTATATGTTCATCCAGCTAGTGAATGGAAGAACTAATATTATTAGAATCCCAGTCTCTCAAACCAACAAACATTTATCAGGCATTGCACTAAATTCTGGGGATTCAAAGAAAGGTTTATTGCTTATTGCAAAAAATGTTCCTGCCCACAGGGAGTTCACATTCTAGAAGAAGAGGCAACAAGAAAAGAACCACTCACCTATAAGACATAGACAGTGTAAAAGGAGGTCATCTCAGAGGGAATGCCTAGAATTCTATACTCTGCTGCCTTTTATCTTTGAAAGTTACAATCTGCTTAGAAGATAAGCCCATACTATCTGAACTGCTTCTGTCAAATAGATATGAATCCCTAAGGTTGCTCCAGACAAACTTATTTCCCTAGAAATTCTCTGACCTGGGAGTTTTGTTAGCCTTGGGGAATCATTACAGAATGGGATTATTTTCTCAAGCCCCTAGAAATTCTAGATTCACACTCCTGAGGCCACTAAGGCTCTGAAGTGGCCCGGGTTGTACAGAAGACAGTGAGCCCCTAATACAGTGAGCACTAATGGGCCTTCACACAGACTGGCTGAATTTTCTTGTGGCTTTTGCCACTTGAAAATGCTAGAGGCTGTTTAAGTAGCCCCTGGGAGAAGGTCAAAGCCAAACCGTCATTGGCTTTCATTTGCAACTTTACAGACATAGTATATTTTAGAGCTTTTGCTCTATGTTTTCATGTTCCAGAAATCCTATCAACATTTTGCTCAAATTTCTAATATTTTCCTATTTTCAGCCCTCCCAATCATTATTCACCATGAGATTACTGATATAAAGCATATTTACATAATTATCAGGATTAAATAATACTCATTAAGGTCCTCAGAGAGCAGAATACCCTTATCAAATGACTTAATATCAAAGCACAGGATCTTTCATTTGACCATTCACTTAATTTACATTCTAAGAGGACAATGTAGGTGAATGCTTGGCTAGAAAAATTCTCAAGATCCCTTCCTAATCAGGTATTCTATATGTATATGCAAACCCATAGAAAAAAAGGGTTTTCAAATGTAATCACATAAATGAATACATGAATGAATCTTAAAAGAGAACACAACACACTTTTTTTGTTTTTTTCTAAGAAAAAAATGCCATAGTCCACATTTTTTATCTTTTCAAAAACCACATTAAATACTGTGTTTAAATTTTTGTCACATTATTTTTCCTGAAGTACATATGTAATGCATGACTCCTGTCAAAACAGAAATACCAGTAAATTAGTTGAATCAAGGAATTTTCAAAAAATCCTTATCTAAATTATTTGTGTCAAGGAAAAAATACTGAATAGTCAATTGAAATTACTATCTCCAAAGTTATCAGCCATCTCTTACTTGTCAAATCCGATGCCCTTTTCCCAATTTTCATTCTTCTTGACCTCTGCCACATTTGACACTGTTAACTAATCTCTTCTGGATATATTCTCCTCTGGGCTTCCTTGGCACTGCTCTCTCTTAATTCTCCTCTTTCCTGTTAAATCACTCCCTCTGTCTTCTTTGCTTGATTCACCCATTTATTTCACTTTCCCTGCCAGTGTACTCCAAAGTTCTGTCCTTGGTCCCTTTTTCCTCTCTCTTTACCTTCCCACTTAGTGACCTCATTAGATCCTAATGGTCTATGCAGATATACCAGAGTTCTTTAATGTCACTCACACATCACCATTTGCCCAATGGACATTTCCAACTGAGTGTCCACAAATTCAAAATGTCCAAAAGAGGTTTCATTATCCACCCCCTACCCCAAGACACATTCCTATTCTGAGCTTTCCTATCTAATTAATACCACCATCATCCTTCCAACCTCCCAGGTTCACAACTTTGTGATTATGCTCAAATCTTCACTCTTACCCCATATATCTGGTCAGCTACTGAATACTGTTGATTCTACCTCTATAACATTTGTCACATTTCCCCCCCTTCTATCCATCCACACAACCATCACCTTAGTTCAAACCTCATTGTTTCTTTTTTTTCTTTTTTAAGCAATTGGGGTAAAGTAACTTGCTCAAGGTTACACGGCTAGTCATTATTTATGCGTGGGTGCTCATTTTCTGAGGCCGGATCTGATCTCGGGTCATCCCAACTCCGAGGCCGGCGCTCTTACTCACTGCACCACCTAGCCGCCCCTTTTAGGACAATTGGGGTTAAGTAATTTGCCCAAGGTCACATGGCTAGGTTTTTTTTGTTTGTGTGGGTTAAGTGTCTGAGGCCAGATCCGAACTCAGGTCCTTTCGACTCCAGGGCCGGTGCTCTACTCACTGCGCCACCTAGCCGCCCTTCTTTTTTTTTTTTTTTAAAGCAATTGGGGTTAAGTAACTTGCTCAAGGTTACACGGCTAGTCATTATTTGTGTGTGGGTGCTCATTTTCTGAGGCCGGTTTCAATCTCGGGTCATCCCAACTCCGAGGCCGGAGCTCTTACTCACTGCGCCACCTAGCCGCCCCCTCATTGTTTCTTATTGGACTATTAAAGTACTGTTGTAGTTGTTTGTCCTTCCTTCTTGAAGAGGACCAATGATATCAGGAATGTGATGTCTTGACTTGCAAGTGAATTGAATATAAGTGAGGCAGCACTATGTAAAGTCATCAGCCTCACTCTCTCCTCCAGAGTCATAGAAGTCCAGTGGCAAGACATAGGTCAAGATGACTGGTGATGGCCCCAGATGCAGTGGAACCAGACGATCTTTTTAATCTAAGGTCTTTTCCCAGGTCTTGATTTGTCTAAGGCAATGCCCATTCAATATTTAAAGAATAGGTAAGGATTGAGGCAAAAGATGGCCTCGTCTGCCTTTACCAAAGAATCAAACTTTCTAATTGTTCTTTCTGCCTCAAGTGTCTCTGTACTCTACTTCATCTTCCATATAGCTACCAGAAGGATTGTCTTAAAGAAAGTTATGATCATGTCATGTCCCTACTTAATAAATTCTGAGGGTTACCCTATTACCTTTAGGAGTAAATATTAACTCCTCTGTTTGGTATTTAAGACTCTATACAATATGACCCTAACTTATCTTTCTAATCTCAAAATATATTACTTTCCTTCATGAACTTACTTTACAATCCAAGCAAACTGTCTTTCCTACCAATGCTCATACAAAGCATTCCATTTCCATTCTCCATACCTTTATAGTGGCTATCCTCCATTTTTGGAATGTACTCTCTTCGCAACTCTGTCAAAATAGTTTCCATGGAGCCAAGATGGCAGAGAGAAGCTGGGAAGTTGCCTGAACTCTCCCCAATTTCCCTCAGAAACAATGTTAAATCAAGGTCAGGAGGGAAATGACACAGCAAGTCAGCTGTGAGGCCTCCAGTCCCAGTACAGAAGGCAAACTGCCAGCCCCAGAACCTGGGCAATGACAGGCACAACTAAGCCAGGCCACCCAGTGCCATAAGGAAGCCACCAGCACCTGAGGTCCCAGCCCACAAAGCCAGTGACCAGGCCCCTGGCTCCCAGAACAAAAAACTTGGAACTGTGCCTGCTGTGTCCCAGGAGCAGAGCTCAACTTTAAAAGCCACAAAATAGGTTAAAAATTAGCAAGAAACAAAAAATAGCCTTCACCACATGGTGACAGGAAAGACAGAAATACAAACTCAGAAGAGGACACCAATGTCAAAATGTCCACATGCAAAACCTCAAAGGGGAATATGAATTGGTCTCAAGCCCAAAAAGCCTTCTTAGAAGAGCCCATAAAATATTTTAAAAGTCAAATAAGAGAGGTAGAAGAAAATTGGGAAAAGAAATGAGAGATATACAAGAGATAATCAACAGCTTGGAAAAGGAAGGACAAAAATTGTCTGAAAAAAACAATTCCTTAAAAATACAATTGGCTAAATTGGAAAAAAAAATCCACTAATGAAAATAACTCCTTAAAAATAGAACTAGCCAAATGGAAAAGGATGTACAAAAGCTAACTGAAAAACATAATGATTAAAAATTAGAATTGGGCAAGTGAAAGCTAATGACTCTATAAGACATAAATGTAAAATACCTCATTGGAAAATCAGCTGACCTGGAAAATAGATCTAGGAGAGATAATTAAAGAATTACTGGCCTACCTGAAACCCATGATAAAAAAGGAATCTGGACGAATCTTTCAAAAAATTGTCAAGGAAAACTGTCCTGATATACAAGAATCAGAGGGTGAAATAGTCATTGAAAGAATCCACCAATTATTTCCTGAAGAGATCCCAAAATAAAAATCTTCCAGGAATATTACAGTCAAATTCCAGAATTCCCAGATGAAGGAGAAAATACTGCAAGCAGTCAGAAAGAAACAATTCAAAATCCAGGGACCACAGTCAAGATTACACAGGATTTAGCAGATTCTACATAAAGGACTGGAGATCTTGGACTGCAAAGGGGTTTGGATTATAAACAAGAACCAACTACTCATTAAAAATGAGCATAATCTTTCAGGGGACATTCAATGAAATAGGGGACTTTCAAATTTTCCTGATTAAAAGACCAGGCTGAACAGAAAATGTGATCATCAAATACAAGAATCAAGAGAAGCATAAAAAAGTAAGAAGGAAAGAAAATAATATGTTATTCAATAAGGTTAAATTGTTTATATCCCTACATGGAATGTTGATACTTGTAACTCTTGAGAACTGTATCTTTACTGGGGCAGTGAGAAGAGATATACATAGACAGAGAGTGTGGATATAAGTGAACTTGGATATGATGATATAAAAAAAAAATTAAGGTGTGAAAAAAAGGATTGTACTTTGAAAGAGAAAAAGGAGAGGCAGAATAGTTAAATTATATCACCTGAAGAAGCACAAAAGACCTATTACAACAGAGGGAAAGAAGGGGGCGGGGTGAGCATTGTTTGAAACTTAATCTCATCAGATTCAGCTTAAAGAGAGAATAACATACACACTCAGTTAGGTATAGAAATTTATTTTACCCTATAGGGAAGTAGGAGGGAAAAGGGGAAAGCAAAAGGAAAGGAGCTGACAAAGGGTGGGCAGATTGATGGAGGCAGTGGTCAGGAGCAAAAAAAAAGGGGGGAGAAGGTGAAAGGAGAGAGAATACTTATAAATGGGGGGGGGGGGCGGAAGAAGAACAGGATAGAGGGAAATGGAGAGTCACCATAACTGTGAATGTAAATGGGATGAACTCTCCCGTAAAACAGAAGTGGATAGCAGAGTGGATCAAAATCCAGAACCCTACAATATAATGTTTACAAGAAACACATTTGAAGTAGTGAAGTGGAGAGATCCACAAAGAGTTAAGGTAAAAGGTTGGAGCAGAATATATTATGCTTCAGCTGAAGTAAAAAAAAAAAAAAGCAAGAGTAGCAATCCTGATCTCAGACAAAGTAAAAGTAAAAAAGAGAACTAATTAAAAGAGATATGGAAGGAAATTACATCTTGCTAAAAGGTAGCATAGATGAAGTAATATCAACATATTTGCACCAAGTGCTATCAAATCCATATTCTTAGAGGAAAAGTTAAGTGAGTTATAGGAAGAAACAGATATCAAAATTATACTAGTAGGGGACTGCAACCTCCCCCTCTCAGAGCTAGATAAATCTAACTACAAAATAAACAAGAAAGAAATTAAGGAGGTGAATAGAATTTTAGAAAAGCGTTAGATATGATAGACCTCTGGAGAAAACTGACTGGAGACAGAAAGGAATATACCTTTTTCTCAGTGGTACATGGCACCTACACAAAAAATGACCATATACTTGGGCATAAAAACCTCATAATCTAATACAGAAAGGCAGAAATGTTAAATGCATCTTTTTCAGATGATGATGCAATAAAAATTATGTGTTACAAAGGACTATGGAAAGACAGACTAATTGGAAGTAATTCTAATCTAATCCTAAAGAATGAGTGGGTCAAACAAGAAATCATAGAAATAATCAATACTTTCCTCAAAGAGAATAACAATAATGAAACAACATCAAAATTTTGGGGATGCAACCAAAGCAATACTTAGGGAAAATTTATATCTCTAAGTGCCTACATGAATAAAATAGAGGAGAAGATCAATGAATTGGGCATGCAACTAAAAAAGCTACAAAAAGAATAAAATTTAAATTTCCAATTAAATACCAAATTACAAATTCTGAAAATCAAAGGAGAGTCCTACCAAATTTTTTTCATGACACAAATATAAGCAAAGAGATTAAAGCAATTTATCATGAGGATAATACACTATGACAAAGTGGGATTTATACCAGGAATGCAGGGCTGGTTCAGTATGAGGAAACCTATCAGCATAATTGACCACATTAATAACAACTGACAGAAATAAATATGATTATCTCAATAAATGCAGAAAAAGCTTTCGACAAAATACAGCACCCACTCCTATTGAAAACACATGAGAACATAGGCATAAATATATATATATATACATATATATATATATATGTATATATATATATATATCTTTAAAACCAACAGCAAGCATTATATGTAATGAATATTAGATTGGGGTGAAACAAGGATGCCCACCACTATCATTCAATATTGTACTAGAAATGTTAGTTTTAACAATAAGAGAAGAAAAAGAAACTAAAGGAATTAGAATAGGCAATGAAGAAACAAAACAACCACTCTTTACAGATGATAAGATGGTATACTGAGAGAATCCTAAGGAATCAACTAAAAACTGCTTGAAACAATTAACAGTTTTAGCAAAGTTGCAGGATATAAAATAAACCCACATAAATCATCAGAATTTTTATGCATTTTACCAACAAAGCCCAGCAGCAAGATATAGAGAGAGAAATTCCATTTAAAATAACTGTAGACAATAAAAAATATTTGGGAGTTTACCTGACAAGAAACACTTTTCACACAAATAAAGTCAGATCTAAACAACAGAAAAAATATCAATTGCTCATGGGTAGGGCAGCCTGATATTAAAGGAATGAAAATTCTACCTAAATTAATTTACTTATTCAGTGCCATACCAAAGTACAAAAAATTATTTTATAGGGCTAGAAAAAAATAATAACAAAATTACTCTGGAAGAACAAAAGATCAAGAATATGAAGGGAATTAATGGAAAAATGCAAAGGAAGACATATTAGCCACACCAGACCTAAAACTACATTATAAAGTGACAACCATCAAAACTATTTGGTACTGGCTAAGAAATAGAATGGTGGATCAGTGGAATAGGTTAGGACAGGGGTGGGGAACCTGTAGCCCTGAGGTCACATGTGGCCCTCTAGGTCATCAAGTGTAGTCCTTTGACTGAATCCAAACTTCACAGAACAAATCCATTTATTAAGGGGATTTGGATTTATTAATAGATTTGTTCTGTGCGGTTTGGACTCAATCTGAGAGCCCCACTTGAGAGCCTAGAGGGCCACATGTGGCCTCTCTGCCATAGGTTCCCCATCCCTGTTTAGGTCTACAAGACACAGTAGTAAATAACTAGTAATCTACTGTTTGATAAACCCAAAGACACCAGCTTCTGGGAAAAGAACTCACTATTTGACAAAATCTGCTGTGAAAACTGGAAAATAGTATGGCAGAAACTAGGCATAGGCCAACATCTCCCACCATATACCAAGATAAGGTCAAAATGGGTACATGATTTAGACATAAAGGGTGATACCATAAGCAAATTAAGTAATGGTTTACCTGTCAGATCTATGGATATGGGAAGAATTTATAATCAAACAAGAGATAGAGAACATTATGCAAAATGGATAATTTTGACTACATTAAATTAAAAAGGTTTTGTAGGGGGCGGAGCCAAGATGGCGGAGTAGAAACAGCTCATCCAAGCCTCTCTGCCCCCAGATTCCCCCCAAACTATGTAAAAGGGGACTCTGAACAACTTCTGGAGCCCCAGCACCCACAGAAAGACACAGAGAAGCTAACCTCCCGCTGAGGACAGCCCAGCAGCCCTGTAGGAAGGACCAGCACAGCGGTCTGGGACCTAGCAGCGCGCAGAGCGCGGGGAGCCGAGCCCAGGTCCACGTGAGCCGAGGTTTTAGCCCCAGGGCGGCAGGGCCAGCAGCCGGCTGGAGGAACCCCAGAACACCAGGAGTTGTGGCGACTCCAGAATTATCAACATAGACATGCCTAGGACAAAGTAAGAGGTTAGTGTCCTATGGACTTTGGGACCTCTATTTGGGGAATGCGTCAGCTCCCTCCCCTGGGGGCTAGAAGCCACTGAGGAGACACGCCATTTTGTAGTTTTCAGAGGCAGCTCCAGCTCCTGGCCTGCAAATTGTAGGGAGATCCAGCGATCAGTCTTGGGGGGTAATCGCTCTTGCTTTAACATCCCTGGATCTGGATTGTGATCTAGGGTGGAAGTTGTGGGTGGGTTTACAGCTTGCCAGAAACGGAAGTTGCCCCCCACACGTTCGGGACGAAAATTCCTCTAGCTGGCCTTAAAGCCATAGTGTGGCAACAAGCCCAAAAGTCAAGCAATTAAGTGGCAACATGCCAAGGCAAAGGAAACAGAAAAATGCAACCCTAGACTCCTATTTTGGGGGCATAGAGCGGGAAAAGGACTGTGAGGGCAGAAGTCCTGCTCCAAAAGCCCCAGGGGAAAACATGAGCGGGTTGCAGGCCATAGTGGACCTTAAGAAGGACTTTAAAAATCAAATAAGAGAAGTGGAGGAAAAATTGGAAAGAGAAATGAGAAGGATGCAGGAAAAGTATGAAATGAGGGTCAACAGCCTGACTGAGGAAAACAACACCTTAAAAAATAGACTAGGGGGGCGGGGCCAAGATGGCGGAGTAGAAACAGCTCGTCCAAGCCTCTCTGCCCCCAGATTCTCCACAAACTATGTAAAAAAGGACTCTGAACAACTTCTGGAGCCCCAGCACCCACAGAACGACACAGAGAAGCTAACCTCCCGCTGAGGACAGCCCAGCAGCCCTGCAGGAAGGACCAGCACAGCTGTCTGGGAGCCGGCAACGCGCAGAGCACAGGAGCCCAGCCGAGCTGAGCCCAGGTCCGCGTGAGCCGAGGTTTTAGCCCCAGGGCGGCAGGGCCAGCAGCCAGCTGGAGGAACCCCAGAACACCAGGAGCTGTGGCAACTCCAGAATTATCAACATAGACATGCCTAGGACAAAGTAAGAGGTTAGCGTCCTATGGACTTTGGGACCTGTATTTGGGGAATGCGTCAGCTCCCTCCCCTGGGAGCTAGAAGCCGCTGAGGAGACACGCCATTTTGTAGTTTTCATAGGCATTTCCGGCTCCCAGCCTACAAACCGTGGGGAGATCCAGCGATCAGTCTTGGGGGGTAATCGCTCTTGCTTTAACCTCCCTGGATCTGGATTGTGATCTAGGGTGGAAGTTGTGGGTGGGTTTACAGCTTGCCAGAAACGGAAGTTGCCCCCACACGTTCGGGACGAAAATTCCTCTATCTGGCCTTAAAGCCATAGTGTGGCAACAAGCCCAAAAGTCAAGTAATTAAGTGGCAACATGCCAAGGCAAAGGAAACAGAAAAATGCAACCCTAGACTCCTATTTTGGGGGCATAGAGCGGGAAAAGGACTGTGAGGTCAGAAGTCCTGCTCCAAAAGCCCCAGGGGAAAACATGAGCGGGTTGCAGGCCATAGAGGACCTTAAGAAGGACTTTAAAAATCAAATAAGAGAAGTGGAGGAAAAATTGGAAAGAGAAATGAGAAGGATGCAGGAAAAGTATGAAATGAGGGTCAACAGCCTGACTGAGGAAAACAACTCCTTAAAAAATAGACTAGTTCAAATGGCAAAGGAGGCCCAAAAGGGCAAGGAGGAGAAGAATGCCTTAAAAAGTCGAATTTGCCAGATGGAAAAAGAATCTCAAAAGTTCACTGAGGTGATTCATTCCTTCAGAGCTAGACTGGAGCAAATGGAAGCTAGTGACTTTATGAGAAATCAAGACGCTGTTAAGCAGATCCAAACAAATGAAAGATTAGAAGGCAATGTGAAATATCTCATGGGAAAAACCACTGACCTGGAAAATAGATCCAGGAGAGACAATTTAAAAATTATTGGACTACCTGAAAGCCATGATCAAAGAAAGAACCTAGAAATCACCCTTCAGGAAATTCTCAAGGAAAATTGCCCTGATGTTTTAGATCCAGAGGGCAAAATAGAGGTTGAAAGAATCCACAGATCACCTCCTGAAAAAGATCCCAAAAAGAAAACTCCCAGGAATATTATAGCCAGGTTCCAGAATCCCCAGATCAAGGAGAAAATACTCCAAGCAGCCAGGAAGAAACAATTTCAATATTGTGGAAACAGAATCAGAATAGCCCAGGACCTGGCAGCTTCTACACTGAGGGATCGAAGGGCATGGGATATGATATTCCAGAGAGCAAAAGAACTGGGAATGAACCCAAGGGTCACCTACCCAGCAAAACTGAGTATTTTGTTTCAGGGGAAAATATGGTCATTCAGTGGAATAGAGGACTTTCAAGCATTCTTGAGGAAAAAACCAGAATTGAATAGAAAATTTGACATCCAGACACAAGAAGGAAGAGATGCCTGAGAAGGTAATCAGGGAAAAGAAATCAAAAGGAACTTATCAAAGTTGAACTATTTACATTCCTATATGGAAAAGCAATAACTGTGACTGATGATATCTTTCTCACTATGAAAATAATGGAAGAAGGGTGTGTGGTCATATGAATACATATGTGAATGTGTGTGTATATGGTTACAGTTATATATGGATAGAGGGCATAGGTTGAATTTGTTGGGAAGGGAGAATACTCAAGGGATGAAATTATGAGGTGAGAGAGGAAAGTGGCAAGAGGAGATGGGGAGAGACAGGGTAGGGTAAACTATCTCATGTAGAAGAAGCAAGGGGAAGTGGTTGCAAAGGAGGGGGAGAATAAGGAAGGCTAAAAAAGGCAAAACCACATTCACATTGAATTTGGTTCAGGGAGAAAATGACATACATACTAAATGGGATATCTCAACCTGCAGCAGGATAGGGGGAAGGGGGATGAGAGGAGGGATGATGGAAGGGAGGGCATCCTTGGGGTGAGGGGAGGTTGGAAGTACCCACTATAGAAGAGGGACAGGATCATGTAGGGAATGGACCAGGTGGGGGGTGGGATGAGTGGGAGGGAATTATAAGCAGCCTTGTACAATATATCTACTATGATAATGTTTTGCATAGCTAGACATGTACAACATATACTGAATTACTTATCTCCCAAGAGGGAATGGGTGATAAGGGAGGAAGGAAATGGATCTGAAATTCTAGGTCGTAACATTAAATGTTTCAAATATATATATAAATAGTATTATTAATACTCTTTTGCCTATAATTGGGAGATAAGATGTGCAGGCATTGGGACACAAAGATTCATCTTCCTCTAATGGAAAAGTCGATGGGGGTATGGGAGAAGGTATGGGAGAGAGCAGATTGGAGGAAGCGATATCTTGTGGGACTGCTATTCAGGGAGGTTGGGTAGGGGAATAATGGGGGGAAAATGATTGTAACTCAAAATCTGGCGGAAATGAATGATGTAAAACAGAAGTTAATAAAGCATTTGTTTAAAAAAAAAAAAAGAAAGTCCTAAAGATGAAAATGTCCTACTAGACACACGAAAAAAAAAATAGACTAACTCAAATGGCAAAGGAGGCCCAAAAGGGCAAGGAGGAGAAGAATGCCTTAAAAAGTCGAATTTGCCTGATGGAAAAAGAATCTCAAGAGTTCACTGAGGTGATTCATTCCTTCAGAGTTAAGAGTGGAGCAAATGGAAGCTAATGACTTTATGAAAAATCAAGATGCTGTTAAGCAGATCCAAACAAATGAAAGATTAGAAGGCAATGTGAAATATCTCATGGGAAAAACCACTGACCTGGAAAATAGATCCAGGAGAGACAATTTAAAAATTATTGGATTACCTGAAAGCCATGATCAAAGAAAGAACCTAGAAATCACCCTTCAAGAAATTCTCAAGGAAAACTGCCCTGATGTTTTAGATCCAGAGGGCAAAATAGAGGTTGAAAGAATCCACCGATCACCTCCTGAAAAAGATCCCAAAAAGAAAACTCCCAGGAATATTATAGCCAGGTTCCAGAATCCCCAGATCAAGGAGAAAATACTCCAAGCAGCCAGGAAGAAACAATTTCAATATTGTGGAAACACAATCAGAATAGCCCAGGACCTGGCAGCTTCTACACTGAGGGATTGAAGGGCATGGGATATGATATTCCAGAGGGCAAAAGAACTGGGAATGAACCCAAGGGTCAGCTACCCAGCAAAACTGAGTATTTTGTTTCAGGGGACAATATGGTCATTCAGTGGAATAGAGGACTTTCAAGCATTCTTGAGGGAAAAACCAGAATTGAATAGAAAATTTGACATCCAGACTCAAGAAGGAAGAGATGCCTGAGAAGGTAATCAGGGAGAAGAAATCAAAAGGAACTTATCAAAGTTGAACTATTTACATTCCTATATGGAAAAGCAATAACTGTGACTGATGATATCTTTCTCACTATGAAAATAATGGAAGAAGGGGGTGTGGTCATATGAATACATATGTGAATGTGTGTGTATGTGGTTACAGTTATATATGGATAGAGGGCATAGGTTGAATTTGTTGGGAAGGGAGAATACTCAAGGGATGAAATTATGAGGTGAGAGAGGAAAGTGGCAAGAGGAGATGGGGAGAGATAGGGTAGGGTAAACTATCCCATGTAGAAGAAGCAAGGGGAAGTGGTTGCAAGGGAGGGGGAGAATAGGAAGGCTAAAAAGGCAAAACCACATTCACATTGAATTTGGTTCAGAGAGAGAATGACATACATACTAAATGGGATATCTCAACCTGCAGCAGGATAGGGGGAAGGGGGATGAGAGGAGGGATGATGAATGGGAGGGCATCCTTGTGGGGAGGGGAGGTTAGAAGTACCCACTATAGAAGAGGGACAGGATCATGTAGGGAATGGATCAGGTGGGGGTGGGATGAGTGGGAGGGAATTATAAGCAGCCTTGTACAATATATCTACTATGATAATGTTTTGCACAGCTAGCCATGTACAACATATACTGAATTACTTATCTTCCCAGAGGGAATGGGTGACAAGGGAGGGAGGAAATGGATCTGAAATTCGAGGTCTTAACATTAAATGTTTCAAATATAAAAAAAAGTTTTTGTACAAACAAAAACAAAGCAACCAAGATTAGAAGGAAAACAGAAAACTAGGAAATAATTTTTACAGCCAGTGTTTCTAATAAAGGCTTAATCTCCCACATATATAGAGAACTGAGTCAAATTTACAAGAAAACAAGTCATTTTCCAATTGATAAATGATCAGAGGATATGAACAGGCAGTTTTCAGATGAAGAAATTAAAGCTATCTATAGTCATATGAAAAATAATCTAAATCACCAATAATTAAGAGAAATGCACATTAAAACAACTCTGAGGGGTTGGCTAGGTGGCACAGTGAGTAAGAGCACCAGCTCCAGAGTCAGGAGAACCCGGGATCAGTTCCGGCCTCAGAAAATGAGCACCCACACAAAAATAATGACTGGCCGTGTAACCTTGAGCAAGTTACTTAACCCCAATTGCTTAAAAAAAAAAAACAAAACTCCGAGGTATCACCTCAAACCTATTAGAGTGGCTAATGTGACAAAAAAGGAAAATGATAAATGTTAGAGAAGATGTGGGGAAACTGGAACACTAATGCATCACTGGTGGAGTTAGTTGTGAACTGATCCAACCATTTTGAAGAACAATTTGTAACTATACCCAAAGGGTTATCAAACTGTGCATACCCTTTAATTCAGCAATACCACTATAAGGTCTGTATCCCAAAAAGATCATTAAAAAAGGAAAAGAGCCCATGTATACAAAAATATTTATAGCATCTCTCTTAGTCATGGCAAAGAGTTGGAAACTGAGGGGATGCCCATCAATTGGGGAATAGTTGAACAAGTTGTGGTATATGAATGTAATGAAATACTGTTGTGCTATAAAAAATTATGAACAGGCAGATTTCAGAAAAATCTGGAAAGACTTATATGAACTGACACTGAGTGAAATGAACAGAACCAGGAAAACATTGTACACAGTAATAGCAACATTGTGTGATGACCAATTTTGATAGACTTAGCTCTTCTCAGCAATACAATGATCTAAGACATTTCCAAAAGACTCATGATGGAAAATGCTATCCTCATCCAGAGAAAGGACTGTGAAATCTGAATGCAAATTGAAACATATTATTTTCACTTTTTTTGTTTTCTCTTTCTCATTGTTTTTCTCTTTTGTTCTGATTCTTCCTTCACAACATGACTAACATAGAAATATTTTTAATATGTTTAATATGATTGTACATGTATAACCTATATCAGATTGCTTGCTGTCTTGGGGAGGGGAAAGGGAGAGGGAGATTAGGGGAAAAAATTGAAACTCAAAATCTTATAAAAGTGAATGTTGAAAACTATTTTTATATGTAATTGGAAAAAAAATAAATGCTATTAAGTGGTGTGTGTGTGGTGGGGAGGGGGGAAGAGTAGGAAGGGGAGAGAGTATAGCCAGTACAAAGATTTCTCTCTTATTAGACTATGAACTCCTTGAGAGCAGGGACTGTCTTTTGACTTTCTTTGTATCCTTAGTACTTAGCACAGTGCCCAACTCATAACAGATGCTTTAATAAATGCTTGTGGATTGGTGCATAACAAATGGTTCACTGGTTCTTAATTTTAATCTTAATTTCTTTTAAGACTCAGTTCACAACTTTTAACATGCCACCTTTCTTAATCACCTCCAGTTTAGTGTCCTCCCTTGTCTTCAAAACACCTTGCACTTATTTTTAGAAGCCCATATGTGCGTATGTTGTCTCCCCATATATAAAGTATGATCTTTGAGGTCAAGGACTATTTCACTGTTGTCTTTGTATTCCTTGTGCATAGCACAGTGCCCGACATATTAAAAATGCTGGTTGGTTGATTGATTAATGACCTGAGATGATATTCTGGCTCTGATCTTTATTACTTGTATTTTCTTAGAGAAGTCATTTAACCTGCTCTAGACCATAGTTTTCTTTTCCATAAAGTGAGGAAATTTTCAACTAGATGATCACGAAGATAACTTGTAGTTCTAGATTCTATAGCCCTATAAGCTAACAAATGACTAATAATGATGACCATTGTCTTATGCCTCTAACATTAGAAAAAATCAATTTCAAATAAATATTAATTTATTGAGGGTCATTTACTGATAGAGAAAACGATTATACCTGTTTCATGGCTACATCTTTTTTTTTTCCACTCAAGGCAGAAACTTTCAGAATTGTTTCTTTAAAGACTCAAACAGTGACATTGGTCTAAATTAATTTAACCTCTCCATATACTTTTTCATTACCCACTTGAAATACATCTCTTTTTTGTGCCTATTTTCTGATCATAAACAGTGTTTCAATTGTCTTGGGATGCACTAAAGGTAAAAGTGACAAGATCCCAAGAGTCTTTAAACTACTCAAAAATTTATTATATCAACCCAAGAAACAAGCAAAAAGGAAATGCCATATAAATTTCAAATTTCTTGGTCCAGAAATCCAGAAGCAAAATTCAGCCTTCAGGCTAAATCACATGTAAAATAATCTCCCATTTAGACAATTCAATGTTATGATCAATGTAACTTAAGAGACTAATCATGATAAGACCAAAAAGCTTTTTACAAAAAAAGTGACAATATTTTAATGACTGAGCCAACAATTTTGAAAATTAAAATGAGAACTGAAGAAAAAGAGCCTGAATGAAAAATAATCAGGAAATTACTAAAAAATATATATTATCTGAGTTACAGGCTTTGCAGTTTGCAAGACAGAAATTGTTTGTGTACTGAATTTCTAAGATTGGCAAGCCATGCTACCTTCCATATGTCTCCAATTTTTTAATCTATTACTACCAATATATCCCTTATACACTCACTAAAGCTCTATTCTGATTCCCTACCATGTTCTATCAAGTTGGAAGCATCCAAGGACAGGAAAGGTGACAGACTGCATACCTATTATCTGAGCAACAGTCCAGTAATTTCAGAGAGACTCATCATCTACTGAATGACTGCAGGGTGATGAATTTTTCATAACTCTTCAAAAATCATCTACTAAAGGGCAGCTAGGTGGTGCAGTGAATAGAGCACCCACCCTGGAGTCAGGAAGACCTGAGTTCAAATATGACCTCAGACACTTGACACTTAGTAGCCATATGACTTGGGCAAGTTAACCCCAATTGCCGTTCCTTTCCCCTCCAAAAAGAAAAAAAAATCATCTACTAAATTATAGAAGGGTTGCACCTTAAGAAACCAAGCTGTAGCATCTGAGGACATGGGATGGGATGATGCACCAGAGTTCCTCCTTGCAGCTTGGTGGGCCAAAAGCACTGGATTTGGAATGAGAGGATCCAAGTTTAATTCTCACCTCTACAATTATTCCTTTCACATTGTGGGTGTTATGGGTGCAATGTCCCATGATTTGTAAAATCCACATAAAAATTTTTGGCCCTCCCTTCATTACCAGAGAAGTCTAAATTTTTTTCTTTTTCATTTACAGGGTGTTTCCAGTACCTCATTGTAAAATTTAGGTTAAGTATTTGGTCACAGGCTATATCATATAATACTATGTGTGTATACACATATATATTATGTATGTGTGTATATATGTGTTGTGTAATATGAAAAATGCATTTCTGAATTTCTAAATTTTTATGTGCCATTTACAGCTTCCACAAAACTCCCCCAAAATTCCCATTTAATTTCTTTTGCCAACCCATGATGTATAGAAACCATAATAGAGAAAATCAAGATGTGGAAGGGATAACTATATAACTGTGTGTCCAGATAGCCTTTAATCTCTCTTAATATAGTTCATGCATCAAACTGGGAGAAGGCTGGAACACATGGGCCCTTTTACCTGTAAATCCTACAAGCTATATTGTTCTATTAATTTCTCTAGATCATTTCTAACATGGTTTTCCCCCTCCCTTTAAGGATTCTTTGAACTTTTGGAGGATCAGTTTTAAAATGCTTAACACTGGGGTGGCTAGGGGATGCATCAGCTCTGGAATCAAAAGGACCTGAGTTCAAATGTGACCTCAGGCGCTTAACACTTACTAGCCATGTGACCCTGGGCAAGTCACTTAACCCCAATTGCCCTGCCCTCCCCCTTCAAAAAAAAAAAGAAGGAAAAATAAAATAAAATGCTTAACACCAAAATTCTATATTATCTTTTTGCTCACACTGAATTCTTCGGAAATAGAAACTCAAAATACTAGGGAATGCAGAGAAAGCCTTAAAAACCAAGAAGTAACTACATTAAAATCATAATTACAAGGAAAAATTCAACAACCAGAATTACCATATGAAGAGCTGTTGAAAAGTTCAATGTTGAAGAAAGCATAGTCCCCCTTGGTCATTCCTTGTCGGTGAGCAGCTAACATGATATTCCGAACTGTATTGCTGTTGGCACACATGATCACAACTGATGAGGAAAAATGAGAAACCTTGTTAAGAAGTTGTCCTTGAGAATTTTAAGAACAAATAGATAGATTTACCTGATACTACTTAGTGGGGGGTTAGGGTGGGGGAGTTATATATTAATAAAATAATACAAATATCTTAACAATAACAATAAATCAAGTATATCTTTATTATTTGAGTTATAAAAATATTTTCTGAAAAATTAAACATTTTTCAAAGAAAAAATAAAAGCATTCATTTTATCCCAGAATTTGAATGTGAAAATATTATTTTGGGACTTCTTTAAGACCTACAGCAAGTTTCTTACTGCATAATGGCTCTGTTACATGAGACTCAATTTGGGCCCACATTTTTACATTTAAAATAAAATATCTCAGGAAGAAACAATTTGAGTATTGTGGAAACACAATCAGGATAACACAAGACCTAGCAGCTTCTACATTAAGGGATCATAGGGCTTGGAATATGATATTCTGGAGGTTGAAGGAGCTAGGACTAAAACCAAGAATCACCTACCCAGCAAAAGTGAGTATAATGCTTCAGGGGAAAATATGGTCATTCAATGAAATAGAGGATTTTCAAGCATTCTTGATGATAAAACCAGAGCTAAACAAACAAACAAAAACTGCTTTCAAATACAAGAAGCAAGAGAAGCATGAGAAGGTAAACAGGAAAAAGAAATCATAAGGAACTTATTAAAGTTAAACTATTTACATTCCTACAAGGAAAAACAGTAATTGTAACTCATAAGACTTTTCTCAGTATGAGGATAGTTGAAGGGAATATATATATATACATATATATATATATATATTAGTTGAAGGAAATATATATATGTATACATATATATTCCCTTCAACTATATATGTGTGTGTGTGTATACATACATACATTTATATTTATACATGCATATATGTATATATACATACATATGTATACATACATATATGTATATGTATGTATAGGAGGGTATGTGTCTATATAAATATGTATGTTAGTGTGGGCATATGTATGTTCATGTATACATAGACAGAGGGTACAGGATGAGTTGAATATGAAGGGAGGATATCTAAAAAATAAAATTAAAAGGTGAGAGAGGAATTAATTGGGAGAAGGAGAAAGGGAGAGATAGATTAGGGTAAATTATCTCATATAAAAGAGGCAAGAGAAAACTGTTACAATGGAGGGGAAGAGCAGGAAGGTAAAGTGGAATGGGACAACTTGATTCTCATTGAATTTGCCTTAAGAAGGAAATAACATCCACACTCAATTGGATATCTTACTCTACAGGAAAGCAGGGGGGAAGGGGATAAGAGGGAGGATGATAGATGGAAGGACATGTTGGGGGAAAGGGTAGTTAGAAGCTAACACTTTTGAAAAGGGACAGGGTCAAAGTAGAAAATAGAATAAGTGGGGGGGCGGGATAAGATGGATGGAAATATAGTTAGTCTTTCACAATATAATTACTATGGAAATTATTTGGGTAACTACACATGTACAACCTATATTGAATTGCTTATCTTCCCAGTGAGGGTGGGTGAGGAGGGAAGGAGGGTAAAAATCTGGAACTCAAAGTTTTAAAAACAAATTTTTTAAAAAGTTGTTTTTTACATGCAACTGGGAAATAAGATATACAGGTAGTGGGGTATAGAAACCCATCTTGCCTTTTGGGTTGGGGTTAGGGGAAAGATGGGAAGAAAAAAATTGTAACTTAAAATGTGGAAATGAATGTTGATAACTAAAAATAAATTAATTTAAAAAGAAAAGACATTGATAAAAAAAAACTATTTTTAAAAATTAAAAAATAATGAAACTATGTAAGTATTTCCAGAATACAGTAGCCAGTTACAGAAAATCAACATGAGCTAAAGTGAGGCAGTGTGGTGTGTGAAAAGACCACTGGTTTTAGAGTTGGGAAATGTGGGTCCATTACTGGCCCTGGTGCTAAATGATTAGGGATAATTCATTTGTGTGCTCTGAGGCTCAGCTCTCTCATATGTAAAATGATAATAATAATATTTGAACTGTCTAAATCACAAGACTGTTGTAAGGAAAGTACTTGCTTAGTAAAGCTTAAAGAGTTATGTAAATATTAATTGTCAGAATTACTTTTTCTAGTGAAGTGGAAATTTGATCAGTCTATGTTTGATCAATATTGATAGGCAATTTAAGTAATAGACAAATCTCTACTTTTGTTTGCCCTGGATAAATCATTTAATGTTCCACTCACTTTCTAGAGCTGTCTGTCATGAGTGATGCCAACAATGAGAGGAATTTGTACCTCTTATAATAGCATGGGCACTGAAAGATGCAAAACAAACTTAAATCTTACTGTGCAAAATCCTGCCTCAGCAGTTGGAGGGCGAGTTAAGCTGACTGATATTTACTTTATCATACATGTGAGCTCAATGTATTATGGCACCAAGTTTGACACTTGTTATTACAAAGGGGCTAAAACTCTTAAAGGGATATGCCATGGAATTGGGTTTGTGATGACTGTGAGATATAACTAATGTATTCATTTGGGATGAAGAGCTACATGTCATAATACCTTATTAAGGACTTTTACAACTCCAACTCAGTATCATTCATGTTATTTAGACCCCTTATTTCAGATCTTCCTCTCATCAATCCACTTATGGAAGGGGAAAGAGCATAACACAAGCCAGTGCATTTCTTTCTTTTTTGGCAATAGTTGGAAATTAGAGGGAAGAGTTAGTTGAGAAGGAGGCAGAAACAGCTGACTTCAATAAGAATTTCAGATTTCAATTGGCTTCCTTTCCCCCATCAGCATAAAAAAGAAAAAAATTGGCTGTCAAAAATTATCTCATAAATTCTGTGTTCTGAGAAAAATTGGCATTAAATTTCAGTAAAGAGGCTCTCGATTTCCCTTAGAGGAAACATCCAAAGAATGAAACACTGAAACTTGAGCCTAAGGAAAGTTGAAGAATCTCCTTCCCAGGAGACTTTTTATGATGCTAATAATTCTCTTCCTTAGTTTCCACATAGGAATGCTAGGAAGTGCCAGGTTGAAGACTTCTTGTGGTCCTGTATAGCCCTCAGTGAACATACTGACTTTTTTTTTTCTTTCCAATTATGCCACCCACTAATTTACTGAAATGTACTTTTAATAAAATATTATTAAAAATAGGACTGAGTCTCTCTGAGATCGTGTTCTCTGACACTTATGCATCTTAGATGGATTTTAGGTATAGTCAGCTCCTACTCATTATACTCTGCTCTCCTGTGCTGAAGAGCTTGTGGAATTCTATGTGTTCCCTCTTTTTCCACTCTTCCGACATCCTCTTTTGAAGCCTGTATGGCTTGTGGTTCTAAAACTTTCTAGAACCACGTGGAGAGTGGCACAGAAAAGGGCCATAATCTGGTACACAGGGGCCACTACTGAGCCCCTAACAGAAAGTTAGGTGTTATATGTGGCTGGTGTGGTAGCAAAACAGGAATATGTAGAGGAGTGGTGCAGCTGCTATTTAGGGAGGAAGGAGAATAGGTGGGAAATGATATTCTTTCATCCATGCGTAACTTAAGAGAACTGCACATGCTTCAAGAGGTTTTACTGAGGGGCAGCTAGGTGGCACAGTGAATAGAGCACTGGCTCTGAAGTTAGGAGGACCTGAGTTCAAAATCGACCTCAGACACTTAACACAAAAACTAGCCATGCCACCTCAGGCAAGTCACTTAACCCCAATTGCACTCCAAAAAGCAAAAAAAAAAAAAAAAGTTTTACTGAGTTTAATTTCAGCACAGCACCAGGCTTTGGGGCTACTACACGAGTTCTGCAGCTTCTTCAACATTATTCACATGTAAACATGTATTGCATATAATATACATGAATGAATCACACAACTTGTACACACATCTTGTACAGATGCATATATAGATTATACTTAATAAGAAGAAAATAGCTTAGGGTTGTTTCTATCCCCCAAAAAGTATATTATTTGCAAACTAAATAGAAAATATTGTGCTCTGTATAGGCAAATAGTAGGTCTTCGAGTATGTTAGCATTTTTTTTTTGCTTGTTCAGAAAATACTGTGTTCTCCAAAGGTTTTTAGAACATACTTCATTCAGACAGTGAACAAATAGTTCTTTATTTTAGCTGTGATACATATTAGTTAATTTATACTTATCTTGAGTTCTTTGCTTGGAAACACTGCTGACCAACCAATGGATTCTTTATCTCAGACTGCTTAATAAAGAAATCATGTATCTTCTCCTTTGGATTCTTATTAATTATCTAGGTCTAACTACGAATTGCACAGACTAATCCCCTCATGAATAATTAAACCAGAAATAATCAGTTCTAGGGTGGAATAACTAACTCAAGGAGAATAATTCTAGAATTAGCTGTACTTAAAAAAAAAAACAACCCTAATTCTCTTTGCTCAGACTTTGATTTGCTTATCTAATTTCCAGGCTTACTTCATACCACTCACCTTTGCGACAAGATGAGTCATTTGTTCTCAGAATTTGGCCTTCTATGTATTGCCTCCATGCCTTCAAACAGGCTAGTCCCTAAGTATGAAATGAACTACTTTTTCACTTCTGCCTATTATGATCTGTATTTTTTATTCAATGTTCAGTCTAATATGCCCTCTTAGAGCAAACCTTCCTTAATTACCCCAGGTTTTAGTGCTCTTGGTCTTCAAATTATTTTCTGCCACTAAAAGTCTCTCTAGGGAAAGAACTGTTTTTTCTTTAGGCTTGGTATACCCAGAGCCTAAAAAAGTGCCTTGCATAAAGTAAAAACTTAATAAGTACTAGCTAAATGGAATTAAATGTCAACAACAGATTTATTACACAAAAACTCATTCATTCTTTATATGTCAAAATGTATGGGTGTGGGAGCACAGTAGCTTTAAGTCATTTTTCTCTTACTGAATATTTAAAGCAATAACACACTTTTAAGGTTTGAAAAGTGCTTTCCTTACAACAATCTTATGAGTTACATGGTATATTATCCCCACTTGAAAGATGATGAATTTGAGCTCTGAAAGTAACAGGGACTTGACCAGAAATGCAGAGCTTTGTATGTGTCCCAGGTGGGCTTCGAAACCAGGTCCCCTAGTAGTAGTAGGAAGGTCTGACTCCAGATACATGCTCTCTTCAACATAGTTTTCAGCAGGTTTTTAGGGGAGTCAGTTTTAATTTTTACATTGTATAACTGCCAATATTTTAAAAGAGTATTGTTTGAATGTTTATGTCTTCAATTAATTTTCTATGTTGCTTTAAGGAGTAAGAGAGAGTTCACTTTATTTCTTCTCTCAGGCTATGTATAAGCTTTTAATGGAGACAACCAGTGTGTTTGTGTTTTTCTTTGTATAGTGCCACATATTTAAGGCCATACACAATTAGTTTGTTTTGTTTTGTTTTATTTTTGTGAAGAAGTCTCTCAACTCCTGTACCTTGAGAGTTATTGCCAAAAATACCTATTTTGAAAATAAATTGATGTCACAAACAGTAGTCAGGCTGCTATGGAGACTTAAGCTGCAGCTGACTCTGTGTGACATTGTCCAAACTGCTACTTCTCTGAGCCTCAGTTTCCTCATCTTTGAAAAAGGGATAAAATCTTTAAATATTTAAAAGGTAACATACTCTTTGCTAATTTTAAACATATGTTCAGTTAATGTTATTATTATAGAAAATATTTAAAAGATGCTATGAAAATCCGAAAATTAATTGCCCTTAATAGTTTAGCAGTACTTCCTCTGTATACATAGACTTTTCTTTGAAAACAAATAGTTCAAGTAAGCAACCAAAAAGGCTTCAATAATCACCTACTATGTGCCAGGCATAATGCCCGTGTTTATATTTCTGTTTAATCCTTTGGGATGGGGGAAAAGCACATTGAAAAGAGGACCTGGTATATTCTTTCATAGTGTGGTGGTGGTGGTGGTGGGGTGTGTGTGTGTGTGTGTGTGTGTGTGTGTGTATGTGTGTGTGTGTGTGTTTTAATGGCTTTTTTTTTCCTTGTGGTTTCCAAAATCCCATACACACACAGATATACATGTACAGCTTTAACTCTCCCGCCCTTTTTTTTCATGAACTCATCCATCATCCATTATCAGATGTTACCCCCACATTTGGTACATTTTTGTATTAGAATCTTAAACAATAAAGTACAATTTTTTCCTCTTATAGGGAGAAGACCCAAGGGAAAAAAAAATTAAGGATGGGGGCTTCCCCTTCAACGTGCTCATTGAACACACTGACATGGTTTATTCTGCCTATCACTGTTCTTTTGAAACCCTTGACTAAAACTGAAAACTTAAGCTGCCCCCAACAGAGACAGAGCAGAGAGCCTGGAGAGAAGGGGAGAGATGGAGAGATAGCCCTTCCTACCTGAATTTAAACGTGGAAGCTATACTACTCCGATGGAATTGGAAATGTTCCATAGAGACTCCCACCTCACCCCCCATCCTCCAACAGGCCCTGCTGGGGTAACCAAAGCCCACCTTTGTACGGCAAAAATCATGTCTATTTCGAGAATCTGAGGTAAACTTGGGCAGTAGTCTGGAGGGAGTCAGCATTGCCAGCTACTGACATCCACGCAGACAGACGCACGCATCTGTCCCTTTCCTGCCCTCTCGAGTGTTCAGCTTGGCGCCGCTCGCACTAGTCAGGCGGCAAAGGAAGAGTTACACTTGGGCTGATGCTCAGAGCTCTCTGCCTGTCGGTTTCATATTTATTCCCGCAGCCCTCTACAGCCTGTGTAGACGCTGGGGCTACAAGCGGCTATGGAAGAGATCTGCCCCGTTGGGGTGGGAAGAAAGGGGGAGGGGTTTATTTTCACATCTTGGGTGTGGCCGGTAAGAAACCTGTGATAAGCAATACGCTACAGCGCAAGAAAAATCCCAAGTAATCTAGATAGTCCGTGGTTTGTGCATCCTGAGACAGTCGGTTCAAGATCCTGGCTGAATGGATTGGGGCGCCAAACGTTTGTGGGGGGCGGAGTTTACATATGTAAATGCTTGTATGTATTGTACATATACATGTATATATTTCAGTGGTATACCTTAAAGGCATAACGGTTCACTTAACCTCTTGTGCCAATAGTTCCGGGGCAGCCCTAGACAGGCCTTGGACAGATGGGAAAGAAAAAGCTTGATTTTGGCTACGTATTTCGCAATCCCAAAGCCTCCCCTTCTTCCATCTAGACTAGGAGACCTATCTGCCCAGCGCCCTAGTTTAAACTACGAACTGCACCGCTAAAACTGCGGGATCTGCCTCTAGCAGCCCTCCCACCTGTTCCGGATTCTGGTGACAAAGTGTGGAGGTTGGGCCAGAAACAGCTCCAGGCCACGCGCCTGAGCTTACTTCTCCGCCAACGCTCTGCAAGCCAAGCGCTCAGGTGTGAGGAACCGCCCTTTCCACACACCAGCGGGAAATCGGACTGCCAGCTCAAGCACCCTTAGAGGTGCTGAGCCTCACGTGTCTTGTTCCCAGGACGGAGAATACCAAGATTTCACCACCTCCATTCCAGGCACAATGGCGTAAGGGGAGGGCGGAGAGGTGGCTCTGTGTTCTAGAATTAGCTGACGGCATCCCCTTGGCGCATTGCGCCCTTATCCAGATATGGTTAGGCACCCTGCCTGATTTCCCTGGCATATCTCACTGACTACACTGAAATTAGTGGATTGGAAGTTGAAACCCCTTCTTTTCTCACTCGCAGCTACCAACCTCACGCAACCCACTTCCCACCTCTTGCTTATTTCGGCATTTATTGTTAAGAAGCAAATTTATTATTACTGTTGGAACCACGTGGACCCTTCAACCTCTGAGTGATTCTCCAGAAAGCACGGGGCCTGAAGCTGCCGCTATTTTGGAAGCTCTGGGGATGGAAACACTCAAGAATCTAGTGGGGATGTTGTTTGCTGCCAGGACGCAGCTACGAATTTTGAGTGGAAACCTATTTATAAGAAGGGTGGAAGTGGGTGAAGGGAGGAGGACCCAGGAGATGGATGGGGGGAAATCAATACAATCGAGCTTTTTAAAGGAAATAGCATAGTAGCCGGAAGAGTAAGGGAAATGGGACAACAGCATGCCAGGCATAGGCGGGGGAGGGCGGGAGGGGAAGGGGAAGGCAGTACTTAAAACGGGGTGTTAGGAAAGCTAATCAATACTGCACAAACTTTAAGGGAGAGGAAGGGAAAGGGGAAAGTCGAGATAAGTCGTCAGGACCAGGACAGGAAAACCCTTTGGTCTTTTCACTTCTCTCCTCCGCTCCCCAGACTTAGGGAAGGAGAGAATAAATTTCCTTCCTATCTCCCTACCTCCTCCCCTCTATGCCCTTACATATCCCCTCGTCCTCTACCAAGGAGGTGGGGAGGCTGATACACTGGCCAGTGAGAAAAAGTTCTTCCCAAAGCTAGAAGTGCTTGGACTTCTGCAGTTACACCTTGCTTTTCTCCATCCCTCTCAACCCTTTCCACATCCCCAACGACAGGGAAAGTGGGAAAAATTGAGGTGTCCTTACAATGTTCAGGGAGGAGAATAGTGAGGGTTGGGAATCGGGATGGGAGAGGGCTAAAAGGTACACTAGGTGGGGACGTTCCTCTGGCTCACCCCTCTCGCTGGCCTGGATGTAGCGCACGATCTCGTCTGCGTCTAGGGCTTTAGTCTCGTCGAAGCTGTAGGCGGATGTGTGCAAACCCTCCTCCTGGAAGACCTCATGGACCCCCTCCAGGGTGAAGTAACAGTTCCGCTCCAGCTTGTCATCACTGTAGATCAGGGCAGCCCGGCTCCACTGTTGATGCCGAAACAAGGCGAGCATCATCTCTCCCATCTTGGCGTAGGCTGGTGCCACACGGGTAAGGTGCGAGAACTCGCTCTCCTTATGCTTGAAGCCAGCGGCAAGAGCTCCAGCAGACAGCATGGGCAGATCCCAGTGCGACGCCAGCCGGGCCACAGGTGCTGCCGCATATTCGCAGACGGGGCCCAGGATCAAGTCTGGTTTAGATCCCCGGGCCACTGCCACTCTATCAACTAAACTGAAGAGTGCCTGGTTGCCGCAGTGTGAGTCCTGATAGTCCACCTGGAAGCTGTAGCCCTGTGGAAGCAGCTGTCGCCTAGTCCCATTCTCCTCCACGCTACGCAGCGCGTACTCTATAGCCGGCTTGACCCTGGCCAAGGAGAACATGTAAGCGTTGTCCTTGGGTAGTAGCACCAGAACCTCGATCTTCTGCGTCTCCTCCACCACAGGGAGCCCGCCGCCTCGGTTTCCGCTGCTGCTCGAGCTGCTGCTGCTGCCGCCGTTTGCCAGGAGCGCCCAGCTGAGCACAGCGCAAGAAGAGAAACTGAGTAACAAAAAGGATGGCATCGTGCTGAGGTGCAATCTCTTCCACTCACCTTAGCCTTTCTTCTTCCCACCACCCTCCTCCTTCTCCCTCTCCTTTTCCCCTTCCCTTTCCTCTACCTCCTTAGTCCCTGCGCCCCCTTGGGTGCCCTAAGAAAACAGAATTCCCCTTCTACCGTCAAGTGACGGGAAAAAGAGCCCTTCTCTGAAATGTTACCAGCTGTTTTTTAAGTTTATATCTATGACCCTGTAATATGTCATATAGATATTTCTCTTTCCTCCTATATACTATTTTGCCTAGAGGTGACTTCTTTTTTTGGACGTTGTTGAGGTTGATTTTGAAAGAATGCTTGCAAAATAAAAAAAAAAGTTAAACTTGTCCAAGTGATTGTAATTGACGGAGCATCTGCCTCCCGTTTGATCTCATTGATTCTCCCTTGTTCCTTGATACATATCCTCTGTTTAAATAGTGTGGTAGCGGACGAGCCTGTTACCACACATGGAGCTGCGAGAACGGATTTGTATTTCGAGCGGGTAGGGTGGGGGGTTAGCGGGGGGTTGGAGGGGAGCCTCTCATTAGCATTCTTACATCAGGACTCCTCCCCACACCCCTTCCCTCCCTCCTCCCCAACCTCAATCCACTCACCACCCCGACCTTTTTCTTAAAGTTGCAGCACACGTACACACTCACTCATCTTCCCTTCAGTTCATGCCCACAGTGGACACGCGCCTTTTCTGTTCCCCAACTCGCTCCAAAACATAGCAGCTCAATTCAGGAGCCACCACTTCAGTTCAAAGGCGACTGACTAAAGATCCTTATACAATAAATTAATTTGCAAATAAACACACAAGCGCCAAGCAAATAACCAATCAAATTCCCATCTGACTTTTACTGACATGGAAACTTCGGGGGTCTCCCCAGCAGAGCGCGCGCTCTCTTCTCTTTTCCCCCTCTCCTTCCCTCTCTTTCAAGCAGTGGCACTGAAGGGGATCTAAGTGCAGAGGAGGAGGAGGTATGTCGCCCACTATCTGTCTCTATATCCAGAGCTCTACTCAGGCTAAGTCTTTGACACTTAGTTTGAGCAGCCCAAAGAAAAAAGTTTGGTTTCATAGCTCAAAGTCAACTAGACTTCTCCAGTGTCCCGGCGCCCACTACATACCTGGGACATGTTAGCCAAGCCGGATTTCTGGAGGTCGGTCTGCACCCTATGCTCTGCCGGCAGAGACTTCCTTGCTCCTTTTCCCCACTTAGCCTTCTCTTCCACCTATGCAGTTTCTGCCTTCTGTCTGGTCCTGGAGTGCGCGGGCGCTTCTCTTTGTATGTTCTACTTAGGTCTGTAGACCAAGTGAAACCAAGGAGCGCTTTCCGAAAGAAGAGTTGCGTGGGGGGGAAAGTGAAACTTTTTGCACGCAGAGGGCGATTTCCAGTCAGCTATTCCGCTTCTCCACAGGCGGTTGGAACACGGCAAACGTTTGCAAACCGTCCAAAAAACGTCCTCAGGACTTTATAGGCACAGATGGAAAAGTAAGTTCGGGATCTTCCATTCCCTTGCCTTTCCAAAGGCGAGTGCAGCTCTATGAAGAACAGAAAGGTAACAGGTCCGAAGTCCTGATCACTGGCAAGTCAAAAGGCAAGAATGGAAAGGATTTAATACAAGTCAGTGGCCTGGCTATCAGGTCAGGAAATCCTTGCTTTTCAATGCATAGTCAGAGTTCAGCATTCTTGTTATTGGTATATGTACACGTAAAACAGTATTTGTTTGAGTAACATACTTCATTACACCTACGAGACTTTAAAACCATTTAAATTCCGCAAATTAGAAAAATACAAACGATCAAAATTTCATTTAAATACTTTCATTTAACTTTGAGGAAACTTAAAGCTTTCCCCCTATTACTCCCAGGAAAACGCCCTCTTTCGGCAGAAAAATGAATAAGGCTGGTAACCTTTGCACCACTGCTCCAGGCTCTGCATTTTTGTCTCCCAATCTAGAATTCTTGTTTCCGTTTGTATTTATAATTAAGTGCTTGCTGATAACTCTTTTTTTTCTCTTGCTGAAATGATAAATACAACTTTCCAGTATGCTAACTGAAAGAATAGAAAGTATGCTTAACTGAAGTTAATTGAAATCTAACCTCCGAATCTAACTTTAAGTAATATCTTGTCTCCTATTCCTTTAAATGTTTTATTAAAACAAAATAAAACAAAACAAAAAAAACCAAACAAACCTACTTCAGAGAGGGGAGGGGAGGGGAGGGAAGGAGGGATAGAATTTGGAACTCAAAACAAATGTTAAAAAGTTATTTTAACAAGTAATTGGGGGAAATAAAATATATTAAATTTTAAAACTACTGAAAAGTCAGGAAATTAGACTGAACTCTAAAATATTAATTTTACCAAATATTTAATAGCAAGAGAGGTTGGCTCTCTAAAATGATGGCCCTAGAGTCAAGAACATTTGGGTTTAAGCCTTGCCCCTACCACGTTCTGGCTGTATGATCATGGGCAAGTCAATTTATAGCTTCATACCCTAGGCATTTCTGTCAAACTAAGTGTAGAGAAGTTGTCAGTTAGCTAAGGTAAAAAGAGTTTCTACAATAGGAACCCACTATACAACTGAATTAGCACTCCTTCTCTTTAGGCCCCTCACCCCAAGCATAGGACCAGGACAAAATCCACAGCTGAATAACTGAAAATAAATAACTGAATAACTTTATGATCTGAATAACTTTATTAAAAGACAATTTTAAATATAGAATTTTTTAAAGGAAATCAATGACAAAGTCCCAATTTGAATGAATTTCTCATTTTAAACTGAAGATCCTCAAGAATATGAAGTAGCCTATTAGTCCTATTATGGCTTCGAAGCCATAATAAGTCAAAAGCAAAGTAATTCTCCAGAGTTTGTTGTTCAAGTCTTAAAGAGAGTGGCCCAGTTAAATGGCATGAGTGAATTGTCTCTCACTTAACGGATGGTCTTCTCAACTTAGCCTGGAGGTCATTGTCAGGGCAGTGCATTTAAGTTTAGTTTAATATCAGAGCTTTCACTGTTTGGGCTTTAAATTGGAATGCCTCATTTTCAGTGTGTTACCTATCTATAAACTTTTAAAGAAACTTAAAAGGTAAAAGAAATTAAGGAGAAAATTTGCATATTGTACTCAAATAAACTAAATAATGAAACAAGAGTAGTTTATATTATTTAATTTCCTCCTTTTCAAAACATTGCTCAGAAAATGTTAAAGAAGATAAATTGGGATTTATTAACAATATTTGTCAAATGGAAACTGGCATAAAATTATATTAAAAGGATTAATTATAAATATCATTGGTAAAGTATGTACATTTTAGTATTGTTGAATTATTTACTTCATGTAAGATTAGTATTGAAAACCAGTAAGAAGTTTACATAAATATCAATGTATAAATATGACCTGTCACTATACACACACATACACATATGTATTAAAGTCATGTCTTAAAACTGGAATGTGTCTTAGAAATCATGTAGTACCATTAAGGCATAACTCCCAAATCTTTGTGTAATGAGAACATTCTAAATATAATTTCCATGTTCATTTTCATATTCTGAGAATTATTTGATTTTTTTACTAGTCCAAATCTATGATTTTATCTGTGAGCTATTTTGAGTGCAGAAACTCCCTCCACCTATTCAGATCAATAACATGTCTCTCTTTTATAGTGACAGAGTTGAATTGGGAGTCTACCCCCAGTAGACATTGAGTGGTTAAGTGACTTGTCTGTGTTCTCACACCTGCATGTTTTAAACAGGCAGTACCACCTACCTGGACTGAGGGATGGCCTTGGAGTTGAGAAGACCTGGATTTAAGTCCTGCCTTGGACACATATTGACCATATGGCCATGGATAAGATTTAGAACTATTTGTTGATAGGTGGTATATGAGCCAAATTATGATATGTAAACCAAATTCCAACATGTAAAAGAATAGACAATCTTTTGTGTATTATGGAGCTCTCTTGTAATGATGATTTCAAAGATGATTCCCACTTTATTAAAACAACAACAACAACAACTGTAATACATAGAATGTTTAGATGGCACAGTGGATAGAACTCTGTAATCAGAATTGGGAAGGTCAAATCCTGAGTTCGAGTGCTGCTTCAAATAATTACTAGCTTGTGACATTGGGCAAATTGCTTAACCTCCCTTCATCTGTTTTGTCCTCTATAAGATAAAAATAATAATAATACCTACGTCTCAGGGTTGTTATGAGGCTCAAATGAGATTATATATGTAAATCCCTTTGCAAATCTTAAAGAGTCATGTAAATAGAAGCTATTGTGGTGTGATAGGATGTTGCTCTACGTTTATTATGTGAATGGCAAATGTTGCTTGCAAAATAGAAGTGTTATATCCCTGAAGGATCCAATTTTAAAATGCCTCTACTCTGAAATTTTTTAAAACGTTGAAATAAGAAAGCACATTTTTTCTCTCTTGTCAGAAAGGTATTCGAAACTATGGATGTTGAGAACATGCTCCAAAGCAGAATAAAACTAGTTGGGGAGGGGGTGAGGGGAGAGCTAGTTTAACATTTTATGCAGTCTCCAAATTTAATTTGTCACACCAATGAATGGTAATGTCATAAAGTTTGGCAATCATTTAATTAACTGTGTATAACATTTTAAATCATGAAACCAGAAAACAGGGGTAACAACTTTTCTAAAGTTTAGATCATTTGTTGAAGGACCTATGAAAATAAAACACTATCTACTATGACAATACTGTGTCCTTCCTGCCATAATTAAAACATTTGGAGCTAGTATTCTATAGAGATGATCAAGTATGGCATTTTTAAAGGCTATTAGAAACAGATTGGTTGTCTCCACCAATTGTTGCTGTCTCTCCAGTAACTCATCATTGGAATCACAGCTGTAATTGTTAAACCTTGCAGCCAGTTTAAATTCTTAAGTAAGGCCTCCACCCTTCATTTGACCAGCTCTAAGTAACACTGAAGAACATCCTTATGAAGCCTGCAGCTCATTCACAGAATGCCTCCTGGGGAAAGGATTGCTGAAAACACAGTTCCCCCTAGAGGTTGAAAAGATGAAAGAACATAACATATAATTCAAGAACACGTCTGTCACTTAGTTTAAGATTTTCATTATAATGTATAGTTTATACTAAAGAGAGAACTTGTAGGTGGAAAAAATACAGCAAATGCCAAAATATTAAATAAGAATTTGAGCTTTAGGCTTTAGCTCCCCGTAGCAGAGGCTCTATTACTTGGCAACATTTCCTCTATTGTATACTTCTGTTTCAAGATCCACAAGAAATGGAAAATGTTTTCTACTTAAATTTATGATGAAAAATCACCAGATATTGCTGTGGTGGAGGGCCTTGTGAGAATCAGTGAACACATGGCTCTAGGAGATCATCTATTTCTTATTCTTAGGGCTTAGTTTTTACTATTCTCTTATGTGTACTTTAACTACAAAATGTGTTTTTCCCCTTGCTCATTTTATTTCCAAAAATGAATTATTTTGGAGAGACCTAATGAAAAATATTTAGATATTAAGTGATTTAACCCATATAGGTAATGGGCATGATGTATCTTAGTATTTATAAATTAAGTGCTAAGTCTTCATATAGTTGATAGGAAATTCCCCCCCCCACCATCTCCCATGTATTTAAATTATACAGGAGTTCTTCATAGTTACAACCATAACAAATTACATTTTTAAACTATCCTCTGATTATCAATAAGGAGCAGGACATAATGCTCACCAAAGGTGTCTATAGTTTTTATGAAAGAGAGTCCTACGTAGTTCAAATAAAAGAGGAATTTTCTGTAGAAATAAAATCCTCCAGATGTTCTTGCTTACAAATGATATTATGTCGATTGTATTAAGCTCTGTAATACCATAGGACCTTGTCAATGAGATCCCAAGGGTTGTTGGGTTCTCTCAGTTGTGTCTAACTTATGGTGACTTCGTTTAGGGTTTTCTTGGCAAAGACACTGGAGTGATTTGCCATTTCCTTCTCCAGCTCATTATACAATGAAGAAACTGAGACAAACAGGGCTAAGGGACTTGCCCTGGATAACATAGCTAGTAAGTGTCTGAGGTCAGATTTGAACTCCTAGACATGGGTCTTCCTGATACCAACTCCAGTGCACTGTCCACTGCACCACCTAGCAGCCCAGATCCCAAACTACTCAAGAGATAAGGCAAACAATACACATAGGTAATATCAAGCTGATAAAGAATATTTTCCCAGATTATAACATCCAGTTGGATTGGTAGCCCATTAAGTTAGTACTTTGGTACATGTATATTACACAGGAATTATATATGGATAATAGTCTCAAAATTCAATAGAAGATGGAAAACCATCTATATCCCATTTGAGAAACTACATAACATTTTCAATAATCTTAACCTGTAATTTGATGCCAAATTACATCTTCATAATGTAGTTTCTTTTGGTGATGCATATGGCTGAGAATTATAGTGAATACCTGATTTTGAATACAATCAAAATTACATATGAACAGAAGACGAGCAGAAAAAAAATGCCTGGTGACCTATGTCATATTACCAATGTTGAGTTGTATTCTTCAAAAAAATGGTATAAAAGATGCCTTTGAAGACACGTATGACCAGAAAAGAAAGTAGAATTGTTACATATCTAGGGCTTGGGAAAAGAGTTGAATGGCCCCAATGCTACATTGGTATGGGTGAAATATCAAAAGAATGAGAGGAAGATCTTCTATACATAGAAAATATCTTCTATGGCAGATTTACTGGAAAATATAGAGAAAAATCTCATAGAACAAGAAAGCATTGTATAGGTGAAGGGAGTACTCAAACATATGATAGCCCAGATCTATGGAAAGATCAAATAAAGCATGTGTGTGTGCACATATACATGCATATATGTGTGTATCTCAGTTTCATACCTACTAACACATGCATAGATATTAAATAAGATTTTGAAAACATTAAACAGAGAAACATTCAGGGACTGTTTCAAGGCCCATTTCCTTAATGTAACCTTCTGTAACTACTCCTAGCCACAAGAGATATCTCCATTGCTATGTGCTCTGAGAGCACTCCCATTACTCTTAATCATATTACAATTACCTTAAATAAGTGAAAAAATATTCAGTGATCATGGTGCTAAAATTAATCTTCAGTTTTAACACTACACCAATAACTAGAAAGGAGATGATTACATGTATTAGACAAAATAATAGCGAAATTCATATAGCAAACACCACTTCAAAATCATGTAAAAGGGGGACTATGAATGACCTCTGGAGCTCCAGAACCCACAAAATGACACAGAGAAGCTAACCTCCCACTGAGGACAGCATGGAAGCCCTTCAGGGAGCAGCCAACTCAGTGCTCTGGGAGCCAACAGCACAGCACTCTGGGAGCCACGCCCAGGCCAGAGTGAGTCCCGGTTTTAGCCTGAGGGCGGCCAGACTAGCAGCTGGCTGGAGGGACCCCAGAACACCAGGAGTTGTGGCATTTCCAGAATTATCAACACATAGATGCCTAGGACAAAGCAAGACATTAGTGCCCCATGGACTTTGGGACTGCTTGGGAGAATGTGTCAGTTTCTTCCCCTGGGGGGTGAGAAGTCACTGAGGAGCTAGCACAGCTTGCGCCACGTTGATGCATTGCACCTTCTGCTCTTGGCCTGCAGATTGTAGGGGGACCCCATGATCAGTCTGGGGGGTAAGCACTCTTGCTTTACCCTTCTTGGGTCTGGATTGTGGTCTGGGGAGGAGGTCTTGGGCTGTGTTACCAGCTTGCCAGAGTGTGTGGAGGCTTCACAGAGGCCACCCAACTAATACCTCCAGAAGTTGAGAAAACCCCAATGTTTGGGATGGAAGTTCCCCTGGCTAGTGGCAAAGTCCTACCATGGCAACATGCCTAGGCAAAGGAAACAAAATAAACAGAAAAATGCAACATTAGACTCCTATTTTGGGGGGAAAGAGGATCAAAGCATGGAACAGGAGGAAGACTGTGAGGTCAGAACTCCTGCACCAAAAGCCCCAAATGAAAATATGAGCTGGCTACAGGCCATAGAGGACCTTAAGAAGCAGATAAGAGAAGTGGGGGGAAAATTGGGAAGAGAAATGAGATAGATGCAAGAAAAGTATGAAATGAGAGTCAACAGCCTGACTGAGGAAGATAACACCTTAAAAAATAGACTAACTCAAATGGCAAAGGAGGCTCAAAAGGGCAATGAGGAGAAGAATACCTTAAAAACCCAAATTTGCCAGATGGAAAAAGAATCTCAAAAGCTCACTGAGGAGATTCATTCCTTCAGAGTTAGATTGGAGCAAATGGAAGCTAGTGACTTTATGAGAAATCAAGATACTGTTAAACAGATCCAAACAAATGAAAGAATAGAAGGCAATGTGAAATATCTCATGGGAAAAACCACTAACCTGAAAAATAGATCTAGGAGAGATAATTTAAAAATTATTGGACTACCTGAAAGCCATGATCAAAGAAAGAACCTAAAAACCATCCTTCAAGAAATTCTCAAGGAAAATTGCCCTGGTGTTTTAGACCCAGAGGGGGAAATAGAGGTTGAAAGAACCCACTGATCACCTCCTGAAAAGGATCCCAAAAAGAAAACTCCTAGGAATATTATAGCCAGGTTCCAGAATTCCCAGATCAAGGAGAAAATACTACAAGCAGCCAGGAAGAAACAATTTCAATATTGTGATAACACAATCAAAATAGCACAGGACCTGGCAGCTTCTACCCTGAGGGATTGAAGGGCATGGAATATGATATTCCACAGGTCAAAGGACCTGGGATTAAAACCAAGAATCATCTACCCAGCAAAACTGAGTATTAGGGGAAAATATGGTCATTCATTGGAATAAAGGACTTTCGAGTATTCTTGAGGAAAAAACCAGAGTTGAATAGAAAATTTGACATTCAGATACAAGAAGCAAGATGCTTGAGAAGCTAAACATGGAAAATAAATCACTATGACCTTATCAAAGTTGAACTATTTACATTGCTACAGGGAAAAACAATAACTATAACTGATGAAACTTTTCTCAGTATGAAAATAGTTGAAGAAGGGTGTATGGCATATGAATACATATGTGAATGTGTGTATATATGTTTTCAGGTATACATAGATAGAGGGCACAGGTTGAATTCAATAGGAAGGGATGCTACTTAAAAGGTGAGGTTAAGAGGTGAGAGGGGGGCGGCTAGGTGGTGCAGTGAGTAAGAGTTGGGATCGAATCCAGCCTCAGAAAATGTGCACCCACACACAAATAATGACTAGTTGTGTAACCTTGAGCAAGTTACTTAACCCCAATTGTTTAAAAAAAAGAGGTGAGAGGGAATGGGGAGAGACAATGGGGTGCACTGTCTCAAAGAGGAGGCAGGGGAAGGTGGCTGCAGGGGAGGGGAGGAACAGGAAGGCAAAAAGGCAAAACCTTATCCTCATTGAATTTGGACCAGGGAGAGAATGATATGCATACTAAATAGGGTGTCCCACCCTACAGGAGCGTGGGGGGGAGAAGGATGGGGAAAGGTGGTGGAGGGGAGGGCAGGCTGGTGGGAGGGAAGTTGGAAGCACCCACTTTTGAAAAGGGACAGGATCAAGGTGGGGAGTGGACCAGGTGGAAGGTGGGATGGGAGGGAGGGAAATATAGTCAGTCTTTTGCAATATATCTACTATGGTAATTTTTAGCATAGCTACACATGTACAGCATATATTGAGTTGCTTATCTTCCTTTTAAAATCAGATTTTAAAAAATATATAAATACTATGATTAATACTATTTTGCATATAATTGGGAGATAAGATGTGCAGGCAATGGGGCTCAGGGATTCACCTCGCCCTACTGGAAAAGTCGAAGGGAGTATGGGAGAAGAGATGGGAGAGAGCAGATTGGTTGAGGGGATATCCTGTATGACTATTATTGTGGGGTGGTGGATAGGGGGGAAATGGGGGAAAAATTGTAACTAAAAATCTGACAGAAATGAATGATGTAAACCAGAAGTTAATGAAGCTTTTGGAAAAAAAAAGAAAAGAAAACCCCCAACAAAAATAAATGTGAAATTCATATAGCAAAACAAAAGGTCAAAATGCATGGGGAAATATTTTTTTAAGTGAAAATAGAAGGGGTTGGCATTACTAAATCTCAAATTATATTGTAAATGAGCATTGAAACTACTGGATCCTAAATTTGAAAAAAATAAGAATTTAGTAGTTTGGGTAAAGAGAACTAAGAGTCAAACACCTACAGTAATCTTCAGAAAACCCAAGAATACATAATACTAGGAAAAGAACACTTTAGTCAAAAGGAATGCTGGGAAAAGTGGACATCAATCTGTCAGAAATGGGTTTGGAACAGAATCTTGCATATTATATTATAATAAATTCCAAATAGAATAAACTAATAAGCTAAATGTAAATCCTACTATTAAAATTTAGAAGAAAATTGAGAATTTTATTTTTACAACTATAAATACGGGATAAATTTGTGATATTGAAAACATGAGAGAAAAAGTAGACTGTTTCAATTTTTTAGAAATTGTGAAAATAAAGTGAATACATCTAGAATAAGAAAAGATAGATAGTGGGGAAAATCTTTGTACAAAAAATGGCCAATAAGGGGCGGCTAGATGGCACAGTGAGTAGAGCGCTGGCCCTGGAGTCAGAAGACCTGAGTTCAGATCCAGCCTTAGACACTTAACACAAACAAACAAAAAAACCTAGCCGTGTGACCTTGGGCGAATTACTTAACCCCAATTGCCCTCCAAAAAAAAAAAAAACTAAACAAACAAGCAAACAAAAAAACAAAAAACAAAAAATGGCCAATAGATAAGTGTTTGAAGGATATAACTAAAGAGCTCTCAAAAGAAGTGCAAATTGTCAAGCATATAAAATAGCCCTCAAAATCAATAGTAATCAAGAAATGTACATGACAACAACTAAACTGTGACCTCACACCCATCACCCAACTTACTGGAAATTTAAGCAATTCAATATAGGTTGTACATAGGCAGCTATGCAAAACATTTGCATAATGGATATAGTCTGACTATATTTCCCTCCATCCTATCCCATCCCTGACTTGTTCTTTTCTCTACTTTGATCCTGTCCCTTTTCAAAAGTGGGTGCTTCCAACTTCCTTCCACCCCAGCCTGCCCGCCCTTCCACCATCCCCCCTCTCATTCTCTTCCCCCCTACTCTCCTGTAGGGTGAGATACCCTATTTAATGTGTATGTCATTCCCTCCCTAAGCCCAATTCAATGAGAATAAGGTTGACCCATTCCCTTTTTCCTTCCTGTTCTTCCCTCCATTGTAACAGTTTTCCCTTGCCTCTTCTATATGAGATCATTTACCCCATTCTGTCTCTCCCCATCTCCTCTCATTATATTCCTCTCTCAACTCTTAATTTCACCTTTTAAGTATCATCCTTTCCTATTAAATTGGTCCTGTGCCCCCTATCTATGTATGCCTGTACACATATATGCACACAGTCACATATGTATTCATATGCCCATATACCCTTCTATATAGACATATATATGTATGTATACATATACATAAATACATATGTATATATACATATTATTGTTATTATTATTATTATTATTATTTTACATGGAACTGGGAAATAAGATATACAGGCATTGGGGCATTGAGATCCACCATGCCCTACTGGAAAGTCAGAGGGGGTATGGGGGAAGATATGGGAAAGAGCAGATTGGGGTAGGGGATATTCATTGGGATTTCTGTTTTGGGGTGGTAGGTAGGGGAAAAATGGGAAGAAAACTTGTAATTCAAAGTCTTGTGGAAATGAATGATGTAAAATAAAAAATAAAAAAGAGAAAAAAAAAGACCAGGAAAAAAAAGGATATGTTTCTTATCCATAGTTGTGAGAGGTACATGAACTGTTTCTCTTCTAATTTTTTTTTTATTTTATACTATTATTTTTAATATTAGGGTCATGTATCAATTTAGAATGTATTGTGGAGTGTGGTATATGGTAATGATCAAGTAATGAGTTTTTGTTCTAAAAGTTTGGATCTTTGCATATATCATAAAATAGATTGTTATGGACATTTAATATAATGTAATTTATACCTAATTTATTCCACTATTCCACCACTCTATTTCTTAGCCAGTACCAGATTGCTTTTGATAATTGCCATTATATAATACAATTTGGGATTTGATATAGTTAGGCCCTCTTCTTTTGCATTTTTTATTCCCTTGATATCCTTGAGCTTTTGTTCTTCCAGATGGATTTTGTTATTATTTCTTCTAGTTCTGTGAACTAATTTTTTGATAGTTTGATTGGTATGGCACTAAATAAATAGATTGATTTAGGTAGAATTATCATGTTTAATATATTATCATGGCCTACCCAATTGTCCTATCCAAGCAATTAATATTTTTTCAATTGTTTACATCTGACTTTATTTGTATGAAAAGTGTTTTATAGTTGTGTTCACATAGTTCCTGGGTTAGTCTTGGCAGATACACTCCCAAGTACTTTATGTTGTCTACAGTTATTTAAATGGAATATCTCTATCTCTTCTTGCTGGACTTTGTCAGTAATATATAGAAATGCTGATGATTTATGTAGGTTTATTTTATATCCTGCAACTTTACTAAAGTTGTTAATAATTTCAAGTCGTTTTTTTAGTAGATTTTTTTTTTTGCTTTTTGGAGGGCAATTGGGGTTTTTAGTAGATTTTCTAAGCATAACATCATATCATCTGCAAAGACTGATAGTTTTGTTTCCTCAATGCCTATTCTTATTCCTTTAATTTCTTTTTCTTCTCTTATTGCTATAGGTAACCTTTCTAGTACAATATTAAATAATAAAGATGATAATGGGCATCCTTGCTTCATCCTTGATTGTGTTGAGAAAGCTTTAACTTATCTGCATTACAGAAAATGCTTGCTGATGCTTTTATATAAGTATTACTTATCATTTTAAGGTAAACTCCATTCATTCCTATTTCTCTAGTGTTTTTAATAGGAATGGGTGCTGTATTTTGTCAAAGGTTTTTTCTGAAGCTCTTGAGATAATCATATGATTTATGTTGGTTTTGTTATGCTGATAATTATCTCTGCATTCCTGGCATAAATGAGACCTGGTCATAGTGTATGATCCTTGTAATATATTGTCATAATCTTTTTGCTAGTGTTTTGTTTAAAATTTTTGCATCAATATTCATTAGGGAAATTGAACTATAATTTTCTTCCTTTGGCTCTTCCTGGCTTGGGAATCAGCACTATATTTGTTTCATAAAAGGAATTTGGTAAGGTTACTTCTTTGTCTATTTTTTCAAATAGTTTATATAATATTGGGATTAATTATTCTTTAAATGTTTGGTAGAGTTCACTTGTGGATCCATTTGGTCCTGGGGATTTTTTCTTAAGAAGTTCATTGATAGCACATTCAATTTATTTTTCTAACATTGGACTAAGTATACTATTTATTCTTCTGCTAAGCTAAGTAAAATAGCTCCTATCAATTATCTCAATTTCCTCTTCTTGGTGGTGAATTCACCCCTTCCATTTTTGATACTAGTAATTGGGTTTTCTTCTTTCCTTTTTTAAATGAAATTAACCAAAGGTATATCTGTTTTATTAGATTTTTCATAAAACTAGCTTCTAGTTTTATTTGATAGTTCAATGGTTTTCTTATTTTCAATTATATTATATTTCCTTTAATTTTTTAGGATTTGCAATTTGGTGTTTAATTGGGGATTTTTAATTTGTTCTTTTTTTGGTTTTTTAGTTGCACGCCCAGAATTTTATTCATTTCCTTGATTTCTTTCTTCTTTGGTTAGATTCATGTAGTTCTTAGAGGAGAAAGTTGAGGTCTACTACTATAATAGTTTTGTTATCTGTCTCCTCCTGTAACTTATTCCACTCCTTTTTCAGGGATGTTAGCTGTTCCATTTGTTGCATACATGTTTCATATTGATATCACTTCATTGTCTATTGTACCCTTCAGCAAGATATAGTTTCCTTCTTTATTTCTTTTAATTAGATCTATTTTTGCTTTTGCGTTATCTGAGATCATGATTGCTTTCTTTGCATTAGCTGAAGCACAATAGATTCTGCTCTAGTCCCTTAGCTTTAACCTTTGTGTAACTCTGCTTCAAATGTGTCTCTTGCAAACAACATATTGTAGGATTCTGGTTTTTAATTCATTCTGCTATCTGCTACTGTTTTATAGGAGAGTTTATCACATTTACATTCACAGTTATGATTACTAACTGTGCATTTTCTTCCATCCTAGTTTTCTCTGTTTATACTTTTCTCTCCTTTCACCATGTCCTTCCTCACCAATGTTTTGCTTCTGATCATTGCCTCCTTCAATTTACCTTCCCTTCTATCAGCCTCCCCCTCCTTTTTTCCTTTCTTAATTCCCTATAGCATAAGATAAATTTTATACCCAACTGAGTATGTATGTTATTCTTTTCTTGAGCCAAATCTGATGAGAGTCAAATTCAAACAATGGTCATTCACTCCCTTCTTTTCCTCTATTGTAATAGGTGTTTTTTGTACCTCTTCCTGTAATAGAATTTACCCTATTCTGCCTCCCTTTCTTCTTCTCCCAGTAAAATCCATTTTTGCCCCTTAATTTTTTTTTATTTCATCTCAACAGAGTCAACTTATACCCATACCCTCTGTCTATGCATATTTCTTCTAACTGCCCTAATAGAGACACAATTCTCAAGAGTTATAAGTATCATCTTCCTGTGTAAGGATGTAAATAGTTTAACCTTTTTAAATGATGTGATGTTTTCTTTCCTCTTTACCTTCTTAAGCTTTTCGTATATTTGAAGATCAGATTTTCTGTTGAGGTCTGATCTTCTCATCAGAAAAGTTTGAAAGTTCCCTATTTTATTGAATGCCCATCTTCTCCCCTGAAAGATTATGCTCAGTTTTGCTGAGTAGTTGTTTCTCGGCTGTAATCCAAGCTCCTTTGCCTTCCAGAATATCATATTCCAAGTCCTCTAATCCTTTAATATAGAAGCTGCTAAATCCTGTGTAATCCTGACTGTAACCTCTTGATATCTAAATTGTTTCTTTCTGGATGCTTGAAGTATTTTCTCCTTGACCTGATAATTCTGGAATTTAGCTACAATATTCCTTGGAGTTTTTGTTTGGGGATCTATTTCAGGAGGTAATTGGCAGATTCTTCAAGTTACTATTTTACCTTCTGGTTCTAGCATATCAGGGCAGTTTTTCTTGATAATTTCTTGAAAGATGCTCTCTATGCTTTTTGTTTTTGTTTTTTATAATGGCTTTCAGATAGTCCAATAATTCTTTTTTTTTTTTTTTTTGGTTTTTTGAAGGGGGAGGGGAGGGCAGTTGGAGTTAAGTGACTTGCCCAAGGTCACATGGCTAGGGTTTGTGTGTGTGTGTGTGTGTGTGTGTGTGTGTGTGTGTGTGTGTTAAGTGTCTGAGGTCAGATTTGAACTCAGGTCCTCCTGACTCCAGGGCTGGTGCTTTATTCACTGCACCACCTAGTCACCCCTAGTCCAATAATTCTTAAATTTTCTCTCCTGGCTTTATTTTCCAGGTAAGTTAGTTTTCCAATAAAGTATTATACATTTTCTTCTATTTTTTCATTCTTTTGATTTTGTTTGCTTCCCTTTTCCCAATTCTAATTTTTAAGGAATTATTTTTTTCAGTTAGCTTTTGTATCTCTTTTTCCATTTCAATTATTCCATGACCAGTTCTTCTTCCTAAGAAGTTGTTTATTTCAGTGATTTTTTTCCCAATGAACCAATTGTATTTTTTTAGGAAATTGTTTTCTTCAGGCAATTTTTGTCCTTCCTTTCCAAACTGTTGATTATGTCTTGTATACTTTTCATTTCTTTTCCCAATTTTTCTTCTACTTCTCTTATTTGGCTTTTAAAATATTTTATGGACTCTTCTAAACTGTCTTTTTGGGCTTCAGACCAATTCATATATAGGCATTTTGACATTACTCTCCTCTTCCAAATTTGTGTTTTGATCTTCCCTGTCACCATATGGTCAAGGCTTTTTTGTTTCATGCTCATTTTAACCTATTTTGTGTCTTTTAAAGTTGAGCTCTGAGGTGGAGCCAAGATGGCAGAGTAGAAGCACAAACTTGGAGTGAGCTCCCACTCCAATCACTTCCAATACATGTAAAAAAAAATTACTCTAAACAAATTTTAGAGCTACAGAACCCACAAAGAGACAGAGACAAACAAATCTCCCACTGAAGGCAGACTGGCAAGCCAACAGGAAGGGTCTATTGCACCAGAATGGGAGCTGAGCACAGTTCCTCATGAGCCCCAGGGCCCAGACCTGGGATGGCCCTGACCAGCGGCACAGACAGGCCAGAGCAGACTTCAGGAGAGTGAATCACCAGCAGCTGTGGTGGTTTCCAGACTTCTCAACCCATAAATGCCAAAGACAAAGTAAAAGGTCTGTTGGAACAGCAGGGGACAAAAGAGAGCAGTCCAGCCCCTGACTCTGGGGTGAGAAGTAGCAGAGGTGCAGTGGTTGTGAAGCCCCACCACATGCCTGCCTCAGGAGCTCCTGGCCTGTAGAATGTAGGGGGACCAAGTGACTATTCATAAGGTAAACACTTTTGCTTTAACCTACTTGGATCTGGATTGAGATCTTGGGTGGTTGTCCTGGGTATGTGGAAAGTGAGCCAGAGCTTGTGGGGTCTGTAAAAAGGGCACCCTCCTAATAGCTCCAACAGCTGCAAAAACACAAGTGATTTGGGAAAAAGCTCTCTCCATTCTGAAAGCAGAGTTCTACCATGGCAAAGAGCTCAAAAGTCAAGTATCTGGCTGGCAATATGAGCAAGCAGAGGAAACACAATCTGACCATACAATCTTTTTCTGGGGACAAAAAGGATTAAGGCATGGGACAGGATGAAGACAGCAAAGTCAGAACTCCTGCATCAAAAGCTTCCAAGAAAAATATGAATTGGTTACAGGCCACAGAGGCGCTCAAGAAGGATTCTGAAAATCAAGTAAGAAAAGTGGAGGAAATATTGGGAAGAGAAATGAGAATGATGCAATAAATCATGAAAAGTGAGTCAACAGCCTACTAAAGGAGACCCAAAAATACACAGAAGAAAATAACACCGGGAAAAGAGGCCCAAAAAGCCAATGAGGAAAAGAATGCCTTAAAAAGTTGAACTGCCCAGATGGAAAAGGAATTGTAAAAATTCACTGAAGAGAATAATTCCTTGAAAATTAGACTGAAGCAGTTAGAAGCTAATGACTTTATGAGAAATCAAGATACTATAAAATAGATCCAAACAAATGAAAAAATAGAAGGCAATGTGAACTATCTCCTTGGAAAAACCACTGATCTGGAAAATAGATCCAGAAGAGAACATTTAAAAATTATTAGACTCCCTGAAAGCCATGATCAAAAAAAAGAGCCTAGACATCATCTTTCAAGAAATTCTCAAGCAAAATTGCCATGATATTTTAGAACCAGAGGGCAAAATAGAAATCAAAAGAATTCACTGGTTATGTCTTAAAAAAAGATCCCAAAAAAGAAAACTTAGGAATATTATAGCCAAATTCCAAAGTTCCCAGGTCAAGGAGAAAATACTGCAATCAGTTAGGAAGAAACAATTTGAGTATTGTGGAAACACAATCAGGATAACACGAGACCTAGCAGCTTCTACATTAAGGGATCACAGGGCTTGGAATATGATATTCTAGAGGTCAAACGAGCTAGGACTAAAACCAAGAATTACCTACACAGCAAAATGGAGTATAATGCTACAGGGTAAAATATGGTTATTCAATAAAATAGAGGATTTTAAAGCATTCTTGGTGAAAAAAAAAACAGAGCTGAACAGAAAATTTGACTTTCAAATACAAGAAGCATGAGGAGGTAAATAGGAAAAAGAAATCATAAGGAACTTATTAAAGTTGAACTATTTACATTCTTACATGGAAAAACTATAATTGTAACTCAAAAGGCTTTTCTCAGTATGAAGATAGTTGAAGAGAAAATATATATGTGTGTGTGTGTGTGTGTGTGTGTGTGTGTGTAGTATACATACATATATGTATGTATAGGAAGGTGTATGTGTGTATAAATATATATGTGAGTGTGGGCATATGTATGTTCATGTATATATATAGACAGAGGGCACAGGATGAGTTGAATATGAAGGATATCTAAAAAATAAAATTAAGAGGTGAGAGAGGAATTAATTGGGAGAAGAAGAAAGGGAAAGATAGATTAGGGTTCTAAATTATCTCATATAAAAGAGGCAAGAGAAAACTATTTAAATGGAGGGGAAGAGCAGGAAGGTGAAAGGGCATGGGACAACCTGATTCTCATTGAATTTGGCTTAAGGGGGGAATAACATCCACACTCAATTGGGTATCTTTCCCTTTAGGAAAATAGGGGGTAGAGGATAAGAGGGGGGATGATAGAAGCGAGGGCAGATTTGGGGAGAGAGTAGTTAGAAGCAAACATTTTTTGAAAAGGGACAGGGTTAAAGGAGAAAATAGAATAAGTGGGGGTGGGATAGGATGGAGGGAAATATAGTCTTCACAATATAAGTACTATGGAAATGATTTGGGTAACAACACATGTACAATTTATATAATTGCTTATCTTTCCAGTGGGGGTGGGTGAGGAGGGAAGAAGAGAAAAAATCTGGGAGTCAAAAGTTTAAAAAAATGTTTGCTTTTTTACATGCAACTGGGAAATAAGATATACAGGCACTGGGGTATTGAAATCCATCTTGCCCTACTAGAAAGTTGGGGGGTGGCGTATGAGGGAGGATATAAGAGAGAACAGACTGGGGAAAGGGATATTCAGTAGGCTTGCTATTTTGGATTGGGCGGGGGTAGGGGAAAGACAGGAAGAAAATTGTAACTCAAAATCTTGTGGAAATGAATGTTGAAAACTAAAAATAAATTAATTAATTAAAAAAAAATAAAGCTGAGCTCTGCTCCTGAGGCACAGGGGGCATTGTCTCAAGCTTCTTGCCCTGTGAGCCAGCATCTTGGTCACAAGCTTTCTGCACTGGGGCCTTCCAGCCTCATAATTTGCTTACTGCACTTGAGCAGCCTCATAATTTACTTTCTGCACTTGAGTGGCCTCATAATTTGCTTTCTGCACTTGAGTGGCCTGGCCTAGTCATGCCTGTCATGCTGAGTTTGCAGGGATGGCAGTTTGCTTTTTGTTCTGGGACTAGAGGCCTCACAGCTCACCTGCTGTGCCACTGGCCTACTGAGCCAGGACCAAGGAACTTTTGTTGCTGATTTGTGCTATGGCTGAGCCTCCCACTGGATTGCCTGGAAACCACGGCTGCGCTCCCCTTTTACCCAAGTGAGACAGACCTTTCCTGGAGTCCTTCTAAATTATCTTAAGCTGAGGGCAGTGAGGTGGTGCAGTGAATAGAGCACTGGCCCTGGAGTCAGGAGGACCTGAGTTCAAATCTGGCCTCAGACACTTAACACACTTACTAGCCATGTGACTTTGGGCAAGTCACTTAACCCCAATTGCCATCCAAAAAAGCAAAAAATAAAATAAATTATCTTAAGCTGGAAAACTGTTTCATTCCATCTTTTTAATGGGTTCTGTTACACCAGAATCTGTTTATAAGCTTGAATTTCAAGAGAAACTGGGGAGAGTGCTGGCAGCTTCCTGGTTTCTCTCCATCATCTTGGCTCTGCCTCCTCTGGGTCTGTATCTTTTTTTTTCTTTAACCAAAGGTCCTTTAATCAACTTCTATTCTTATTTATTGTGCTCTGTAATGGATATATTGATTATTTCTGGCTTTTTACATTTGTTTGAAATATCCCTTTGCCCTAACACATGGTTAATTGTTGTAAAAGTTCTAGGTGGTTCAGAGAAATATACATATTCTTTTGCTGTCCCATTTAGAAGATACCATATTTTCATTTAATGTTCTCAGTTTTCGCTTCACTTGCCTGGATTGTCTTTTACTTCTATTTGCATTCCCAGTCTATTGTCCTCTCTTTTCCTTCTTTGGTGAGGCTTGTCTTTGCAGAGTCAAGTTTTTCTATCCTGCTCATTATTTTTTGCTGTGCAAGACATATGTTTTGTTCTCATGGTTACTATTTTTCTTTCAATTTTTTTTAAATTTAAAAAAATTTTTCTTTTAAATCTTTAAAAAATTTTTTTTCTTTTAAATCTCTCAGGAATAGCATGTTATATATCCATGTTTTCCTCAACTTCCATAGGGTTCTCTGTCTCACCAAATTTGGATCATTTTCCTTCACTTTAAAGTATCTACTCATAGATACCTGAACTGGTTACTCGATCTGGAGGTTATATTTCCTTCTGTTGTTGTTGCTTTTCCTATTGATTTCTATGTTTATATTTAAGGTTTTTAGTATTTATTCTTCCTATAATCTTTGGTATTTTCATTCCCTTTCCCTCTCCCTCTCATTTTCCTTATTGTTTGTTTCTTACTCTCTCCCCTCTGTGGTTTATGTATGGGCTGAATCTTCTCAGCCTCTTCCTATGCTAAGCTGTTCATAAATCATTAGCCTTAGGTCTCTGCCTCAACTGAGTTTGGAGTAATCAGAACTGGACGTAGCTCAATGCAGTGCTTTCTCCCTCAGGCTTGGTGGAGCACTTCACAATTCTCCACATACACAGTATTCTGTCATGGTAACTTGTTTCACTCCCTCTGTTCCTTAGTTATTTGGCCCAGCATTGGTGGTTCAGAGCCAATGGCAATTCAGAATTGTGCAGCACTGGGGCTTCCAGGTTGCAGCCTCCTGCAGGTTTTCACTACTATAGGACTGTGGCCAAGCTAACTGTCAAAGTCTGAATAAACTTCCAATGTATGGAGCCAAAGTCTCTACAGCACTGGAAAGAGGGAGGAGGGACAGGGTATGTGGTGAGTTTTGATATGTCTATGGCACGTCCTTGAGACTGCTAATATGGTCTTGCTGTGGATAGTGCAGGAGGTGGGGAAAAAGAGTGAGCTAAGGTCAGTGAGTTTCTGGGTTTGGGTTTGTTGTCTTTAGTTTTATTTTTAACTTTATTTTGGATTCTTGGTGTCCTAGACATGGAAACAGCTGAAGTTATTTTATTTTGAGCACTTAATTTGTGTTTGGGGGAGGTTAAGGAGGTCATGGGGATAAGAGAAAATGTCTAGTTTGACATCTTGTTTCTCATGAGACCTGGAGCACTATCTTTTATTGTCAATTATTTGGAGTGGGAGGGGGTGCAGCTAGAAGGTAAGTTTATCCAGGGCTGGCACTATGACATACTTTTTTTTATATCCTGTATAGGATCTAAAATAGTTTTTAATAAATATTTGTTGAATAAGTTAATCCCAAAAGGCTTGATTACATATTACACATTAGAGATTATTTTATTTTCTTGTTTATGAAAGATACTATTTATGATGCTCATTTGTTAAGCCTGAATAATTGATCTTATATAGAACAATTTTCTTCTTGTTCACCTTGAATACAAACCCTAGGCCTACTGATAGCTCTTGTTAGCTCTGGGAGAAAATGTCAAGGGAACATAAATAGTTTCATTTATTTTCCATAATATAGACTGGTGGCAGATAGGATTAATCTCAGAGTTATTACAAGCCTCAGTTTCTTACCAAGTAGGCTAAACTCTTTCAAATGCTCAGGATCCTTTTACTTCTTCCTTGGAAGAGTAGAAATGAGTAGTGAGAGACAAGGGTTACTAAGAGCATAAAAGAAAATGGAAGAAAAGATGGAACTGGCCATGATGGGAAGAGGAAAGTAGGCTTGAAGAAGGCAGCATAGAATAGAAAATCAGGTACTTGATTTAAAGCCAGGAAGACATGAGTTCAATTTCAGCTTCCTAGTTGACTGATAGTTGCAGAATCTAGCAGCATTTTATTGTTATTCAGACCTAAACCCAAGTTAGAAACTTGCAGAGCTCAGACAAGGGGCAGCAATCAGACTTTTCCCTGGATCAGTACATATTGAAAGCATTGAGATCTTTCAGCCTGAGGCATGCCTAAGATCCTGGAATAATGAAAACAGTTACTATCACAAGAAAGCAGCAATGGAACAGCCTAGAGCTCCCCTCCAGTAGTGTGCAGAGACTGGCCCTAAAATCAAGGCTGGAGTAAGAAAGTAAACTGGAATAATGAACAAACAAAAAAAAAAGTGCCACAATATAGAGCTATTATGCTAACTCTGCACTTCAGAACATATACAAGGAAATCCTCAAAGAAATACATAGCCTGGGCACAAATTGAAATAGAATTCCTGAAATAAATGAAGCAAGAATTTAAAATGTTTTTATAAATGAAATGAGAGCATTAAAGGAAAAATTGAAAAAAAAAAAAAAGAAACTGTGTAAGAAAAAGAATTAACAGCTTGGCAAAAGAAGTAATACAAAACCTTCCTCAACCCAACAAACTATTTGAAAATTAGAATGGACAATATAGAAACCACTGACTTGTTAAACAACAAGAAATATTTAAACAAAGTCAAGAGACTAAAAAGCAGAATAAAATTTAATGTATCTCATAGCAAAACCAATTGACTTAGAAAACAGGTTCAGGAGAAAAAAATTAAGAATCACTGGACTGCATGAATGCCATGATCAATAAAAGAGCCTAGACATCATGTTTCAAGAAAACTTCCCAGATAGCCTACAACCACAGGGCAAAGTATTTTTGCCTTTCACTCCCATGTAAAAATACAACTTTTCAAAGAAACATTTAACAAATTGGTTTTTAACTAAATTAACTATTCTTATAATAACTTGAAAACTATCTTTTTTACTCTTGTTTCTTTGTATAAATTATTGTCTCTGAAGTGGGCAATATATTGAAGTTTCATGAAAAGCTACATTTTTCATTGTTGTTTATAGATGTCCTAACATTGATCAACATCAATACAAAATCAAAATTCTCCTTTGTTGTATCATTTTCATTTAAAAAATCTGTTAATTATATTGAAATTGACTCAGTGAGGAATTGTTATCAATATGTTTGCATGATAAAAATGCTAATATCAGTTTCAATAAAGTATCATATAAATGTAATCAAATGAAGATTTTTATATGTTTTTCTTCATTCATTTACAATGCAAAATAAAATCTTTTAGTTCCTCAATTGATCACAAAGGTCATTAGATTTATGGACAATATTGGGTCCAACTATATTATCTACAAGTAGAACCTCTGGAAACTGCTTTGATTATGATTTCCCATAAAATCCTTTAAACCATATAAATAGATACATTTAGCACTAATATTTTTTCTATCAAAATTTTTAGCTTAACAATTTTGTAAGCAATCTTTCATGATGCAAACTAATGTTTTGAAGTCAGATATATGGCTTTTGAAAAAAAAGTTTTTGTTTTCTTTATTAAAAATATCATCTTTTTCTGAAAAAAAATCATCTTTTCTTACCAATGTGCAACGTATTCCAGAAATCTTAGTACAATTTTAAGTGTAAATATTTATTAAACTTTAACAACTTAAAACTGTATTAAGGACACCCAGTATTCTCCATGTATACTTTCATGACATTTCAATTTATTGAGTTTTGTGCTACCTGAAGCTAAATCATTAATATAGAACAAACACAATCTTTCATTTTCATCACTAATGTTGTACTGGAGAATCCCTCTAGTAAATATAATGGTTCATATTTTCTGTACTTGGACTTTTTACTTTGCTTTTCTATATTTGCTATACATAAACTGCCTCTACTATCTGTGCTTATGCTAACATCAGCTGCTCCAACGAGCTTTCTCTTCAACTCAGCTAAGTATTTATACATTGTTATTATTTCTCTTAAAATTACGAAGTAAATATATATATATGTATAATTGAATTTAAATTGAATGAAATTACAAATCATCACCTTATAACTATTTCTGATAGTTTAGTTTTTAAAAAGTTGCAGTTTGTGGGAAACTCCATTTATTGTGATGTACTTCACTAAAATGAATAATATTAAGAAATGTGACAGCAATTATTGCTCCAATTAATTATTTTATAAATGACTCAAATGGCATGCTCTGGAGGTCAATGAAATTTTTGTGTCAAAGGACCTGATCAACCTTGGAATAAAATTTCCATTTCTGGAGAGGCTGATAAACTCTAAAATTTAATCAGTCACACCTAACTCAAGTCCTACCCCCTCTATCATCTGTTCACCATTTAAGCAGGATAAGGTACCAATTCCTATACTTCATGCCAATACCATTAGGTCTACCAGTCATTAGAATTGTTTCAGCATCTACCTGTATGAAAACTTTCAGGCAAAGGGCATATACGAAATGGATTTTTTTTTTAAATCAGCACAAATACAGGGAAGGCAAGGAATCATTTTTTATTCAATGCAGCATGGATTTTAGTATTTACAATTGTTAGCTGACATGAATTGGATGCTTAGAGAAAGGAGGGTTTTCTTTTTTCTCCCTTTTGATTAACAAACTTTATTTCTCCAAGAGAAGCTGGGAACTACTCCTAAACCAAGCCCAGAAGTACCTACACTGGAGGGAACACAAGATTCCTCATCCCACGAAAAAAACAGCAGAGAGCTCTTCACAGTAAAACAGCCACCACCCCAAACCCTGAACCAAATCTCAGGTGGCCCCTCCTCAGACAGCAAACCCCTTTGTTCTTTGGAAGAGGAAGAGAAGAAGGTAGATGGGGGGAGGAGGGGAGAATAAAGGGGGACTAAATGAGGTGGGGCCCAAGCTTGCAACCATCTTGGCAAAAGAGGTACTACAAAACATTCTTCTCCTGTCCCCAATCCCCAATTTCTGGGGTTGCCCTCTAGATTCAGGGTAAGACAAGGGGGGGAGGGGTGGTTCAGTGGTCAAAGTTGGTCAAAGTTTATTTACAAGCTGAACAAAAGTGAAAGCCCAAAGCAGTTTGAGTCAGCAGTGGGGTTTATGGAGCCTGGCTGGGGAAGGTACAGGTCCCAATACCAAGGAAGTGACGGTTAGATGGGGCAGGGGGCATTCCTTATGTTGCCCCTTCCCAATGCGATCCAGAGAGAAGCAACTGCTTGTGATGGGGAGGAATGGAAGCGGACTGATGGAAAAAGAAAGAAAGAAAGAGGGAGGGAGCCAACCCTTCACTCCTCCTTCTTGTCTGTCGGCCCATCCACTGCAGCCTGGAGGCGGGTATGCTCCTCCAGCAGATGGTCATACTCTTTGGTCAGCCCTCCAGACTGCTTGCGCATGGCCAGAGCTTCATTTTCTGCTCTCTTCAGGTTTTCTTTGCTTGTGGCCAGCTCCTCTGTGAGTTTCTTGAGCTCAGTCTTCAGGGTTTTGTTCTCCACTAGCACATCACCTTTCAGGTCTAATTTCCCATCGCTGGTGCCAGCTTCTTTCTTCAGTTTGTCATTTTCTTCTATGTATTTCTTGGCGGCTTCGCTGGCACCTTCAGCCTGTTTTTTGAAGGCTTCATTGGAGGCCAAAAGTGTGGCCTGCTGGGAGATAAGGATCACCAGGCGTCTGAGCAGGAAAGACAGAAACAGAGAGAAACCAGCGATGTGGACGTTCCTCTGGGCTCGGAACAGCTTCATGTGGAGGTGCTCCATGGCCCCCGGCTTATTCCGCAAGCTCACCTTCTCTGTCACGTCCCAGTACTTCCAGATCTCCCTCCAAGCATCGATGAAAAGCAGTGCCAGGATGACAACGAGAACCACAAAGACGGTGTTGCCATAGCTCACCAGCAGTTGCATCAGGCGGGACTTAAAGATCTTCTGCCATCTTTTGGGAGAAATGCGAGGAAGGCAGAGCAGCAGCACGGCAAAGACCTCCGTATAGAGGAAGGTAGAAACCACAGTCCACTGGAGACTCATCTTTGGTCACTTGCTGGTTTTGACCTGGTTGGTTGCTGGGGTAACCACCTCAGTGGACGAACCCCACCCCCACCCCACCCCCCACCCCGTTCCCTAGGAAACGGCCTAAGGGACTTGCCCTCAGGGTCCTAGTTGCCCGGGCAACCTTCCCAGCGGCCTCTGCTTAGAAGCTCGCGTGCCCACCCTTCCAGGCGGGCGACAGGCAGGTGCTCTAACCCCCTGGTCCTCCAGCCGCTCCCGCGAGGTCCCCTACTCAGGCCCCGGGCTCTGTGGCCGCAGCGGCTGCGGGGCAGCGGTGCCAGCAGTAGCACCAGCTCGAGCATCCAAAAGGACAGTTTTCTAATTCAATCGTTTGGTTAACTGCCAAGCTAACCAAGTTTGAATCTTTTTGTTTTTTGTTTTTATATAGGGGGGGGCTTGATTCTGTCTCAACATTAAGGTTATCTAGTGTATCATTTCAAATTACTTTTATAAGAGGAATATATTGAATAGAATTCAGTCTTTCATAGAAAAGGCCCATGTAAGACCTGAATGTCATAGACTATTGTATTGCCAGTCCTTTTAGGTTAAAGAGAAATAGGAGCAAATGCATCCATAATGAAGAAAACCAGAAAATTCATTAATTAATATCCTACTCCCATAGGAAGATTACAAATTGTAATATTTGTTAGTATTGTATTTTGATTACAGATATGAAAGAGATTTCTGGTTAAGATGCCTATGTGGTAGTTTACACAGGAGCCTGACAATTAAAAAAATAAAGATACAACAACCAGAAGCTGTGAACACTGGAAGAGTGAGTATATGGAAACAGACTATAAACCAAATACAGGACCACACACCTGTGCCATGACTGAGGAGGGTGCAGGTAGTACAGAAAATCATTTGCCACTCTGATCAAAGAAATTCCAGGGAGTATGGGGATTTGGGTGGAGAAAACAGAAACAGCAGTGGTATGACCAGAGAAATCCCAGTGGGGAATGTAAGACTAACAGCACCTTGATTGTGGATGTCACAAGGTGGACAAAAGATCACCCAGTACTGATTGGAAAAGCAAACGGGAGGTAAGAATACTACTCAGTGCCTTGATCAAGGAAACCAGAGTGGTATAAAAGACTACCTAGCACAATGATATTCAAGGAAGATAGAGACAGAACAAGGAAACCTCAGAAAGGGGAGAAGAAAAACCAGTACTCTATTCAAGTAGAGCAAGATATAGAATTCCAACAGGATACACTGAAGTCTGATTGTGCTCTGAGGGCAGACACACCAAGATAAGTAGATTCCAAAAGTAGAAACCCAAGAAAACAAGATCAGGTTCAAAGGATCTGTCAACTCCATCCAAGAGTGTTAGTGGAAGCATAGCTTGAGTCTGATGCTAAGTCCAAAATCAAGAACTGGCTATAGAGATATGATTAAACAGAAGACAATGAACATTATGAAGAAATGTGGTGGATCAAGAATCATTCAAGAGGAAAACTCAGAAGAAAACAATAACTCCACAACTATAAGTGGAGCTTTAGAGAAGAAAATAATTTGATCACAAGGACTACAAGAATATCTAAAAAAAATTAAGTGATATAAAACATAATTATAACTGAAATTAAAACTGTGGAAGAATAACTTGCAAGGAAAATCAATTGCTTATGAAAGAAAGTAGTTGCCTTTCCCAAGAAATAAACCCTTTAAAATGAGAATGGACAAATCTATGGAACATGAAAAAAAAAATAGGAAAAAAGCAAAGTTGGAAAAAAATGGGAGAAATGTAAGCTATATATATATATATATATATATATATATATATATATACATATATATATGTATATATATATACATATATATATTTTCTACATCAAAAGGGGTCTTTTTATTTTTAAAGCTTTTAAATTTATTTTAACTTATGTTCAGAATAAGAAAAGAAAAAAAAAACATTTCCAGGTACACAGTAGAACATAAGAGAACATTCTATATAAAGCAATAAATTTCCATTTTAAGAAAACCTATATAATAATTACACATTATTTTTAAAGTTGTCCATAAGTTATACACTATTAAAAACAACTGATATAGAAAACAGGTCAAGAAGACATAAGCATATATGGAATACCAGCAAATTACTACAAAAATAAAGCTTGGATACTTTATTTCAAGAATTTTTAAATTAAAACTGCCTCCAACATCTGAAAAACAGAGCAAAGGGGAAATAAGGGGGGGAAAAAAGTCATCAATATATTTTCTAAGAAATACACCAAAATAAAAACTCCAAGAAATGCCAAAACCTACATCCATCTTCCAGGTCAAAGAAAAAACTGCAAGCAGCCAGAAAGAGTTTAAGTACCAAGAAACTACTGTGAAAGCTTAGGTAGGTAAAAGAGGCCAATCTTTGTTCCATTTCTTAGTTCTTGAGCCTACACACACATACAATGAACTCCTGGGTTCCTCTTCCTCCTGCAGGAGGCAGCCTCCCCTGGCTTCTTCCCTAGTCCCTATGAAGGCAGCTCTCTGTTCCTGCTCTCACCTCACTGAAGTTGGTACATGGGCAGTTCTCAGCTCCTGCTCCATGGCTTCACAGAATCACAATTACCACAACTGGGAAACAAACTATTATCCCGGCCCCCATACTTTCCTTTTAGTTTGCAGATCCTGTCCAACTATGCCATTTACAGCAACCTAGCATACCCAGGATGACTGCTAGCACAGGTTCTTTGATCTGTTTTTCTAAAAGAAAGCAATTCAAAAAGGGTTAACAATCTTACTTCAATTAAACATATATCATTTACCTAATTTAGGGGGAAAAGTCAGCACCCTGAACTTCAGATAATACAAACCATACCCACTCTCATCTCCCTCTTTGACCTTAAAACGCAGAGAATATTGTTCCAGTGTAAAATCCTGAAATAGTGGAATAATCTGGAGGCTTGGAAAACCTGGAGGAAGGGTATGGCTGTGGCTGTGCTGAGGCTAAAGTGCAGGACAGGAGGCCTTCCAATAAATCCCATCTCAGCTGATGAGTGGGAGATCCTAAACCCCAGTGGGGTAGAGCCAGCAAATGCTAACATCAGAACCCCAGGTGTGCCTTAGCACAACCAGCGGAATCAATTCACAGACACTGGCACAGCCCTGGCCACCAGTGGATGAGCCTGCCTGAGTTCTAGTCCAGTGGTATGGAGGTGGAATTCTGAAGTGGCCAGACTACCTCTCCCACACCTCATGCTATGAGCTTTAGAGTAACCCCGAGGAGACACCAAAAGTCCTGACCTTGCCCTCAGTCTAGGCACTCAAAGGCCACAGCACACTAAGTCAATAATCAGGCCCCTAATTCCCAGCATAAGAAGCATGGGTCAGAGACCTTTGTACTCCAGAGATCCACTTTAAAAGTCATGGAATAGGCAATCACAATAGAAAAAAGCAAATTGGAAAAACAAAGACTATAGAATCCTATTATAGTGAGTGAGAAGAACTAAACTAAGAAGAGGACAACATCGATCCTATACCCACATCTGAAACCTCAAAAGGGAATATGAACTGATCTCAAGCCCAAAAAGCATTCTTGGAAGAGCTCAAGACGGATTTTAAAAGCCAAATTAGAGAGGTAGAAGATAGATTGACTAATTATTTTAAAAATACAATTGGCAAAATAGAAAAAAATTTCACTGAAGAAAACAACTCCTTAAAAAATATTTGTTTTCAGGGTGGCTAGGTGGCACAGTGAGTAGAGTTCTGGCCCTGGAGTCAGAAGGACCTGAGTTCAGATCCGGCCTCAGACACTTAACACACACAAACAAAAACCTAGCCATGTAACCTTGGGCAAGTTACTTAACCCCAATTGCCCTCCAAAAACCAAAAAAAAAAAAAAAAGAAAATGTTAGACGGGAAGATTCTCTCAGTGGAAAAAGAGAGATACATCCTGGGAGAAATTTTGTTCATGTACAAAACAAAAGATATCAATAAAGTCAATTTAAAAAAAAAATTTAAGAATTCTAATCAATGGGGGGCAGCAAAGTGGTTCAGTGTATAGAGCACCAGCCCTGGAGTCAGGAAGACCTGAGTTCAAATTCGGCCTCAGACACTTGACACAATGACTAGCCATGTGACCTTGGGCAAGTCACTTAACCCCAATTGCCTTCCAAAAAGAAAAAAAGAGAGCTTCTATAAATATTTTAAAAAAGGAGAATTCTAATCAATGATATGACCAAGAATATTTCCAGACTTATGATGAAGTATGTTACCCATCTCCTACAGAGTGGAGATGGACTCAAGGTATATAAAGATTCATATGTTTTTGTAAATGGCCACTGTGTGTATTATTTTGCTTGAGTGTGCTTATTTGTTATATAGTCTATTTTTTCCTCCTTTTTTTAATTTGAGGAGAGAAATAGTATTGAAAGGTGAGTTTGTAAGAGTGATGTAAAAGAAGAGGTGTATTGAAATACTTAGGAAAATGCAAAGAAATAAAGGGAAATTTATAAGGAAGCAAAAATAAGCAGAACCGTTTTGAAAGAAAGGTTTGTCATTTGTTACTTTATTTTAAAGCAAGTGATATGAAATGGAATTTATGGTTTCACAAAGAATCCTCTTTTGGTGTTCTGTGTTTATGGAAATGTTACTTTTTTGGTCTTTAAAGTTTGTAACTTTTTTTTTAGAAAAATCACATTAACATATTTTGAGTAACTTCATGACAGCCCACTCCCTCTATTTATGAAGAATTGTAATGAATATTTATAAAGAACTTGAAATGTGAAAAGTGATGATTAAATGTCATAATACTAAGTCCCTTGGAGTATGGTGCACACAAGGAAAGTCTTAATGTTTTCCTTTTTTTCAATTTAAGTGAACCAAAAGCTTAGTAGGAATGAGCCATGTCTAATTCCTAGTCCTTGATAAATTAAGAAAAAAAACCCACAGTAATAAAACTAGTTTTCTTTGAGACAGATATTCCAAGTATTTCTACTATACCATCCAAGTAATATTTAAGAAATAAAATCATTTTAGTCTCTAAAAAGTTGTTTTGTAACTATTCCCCACGGCAATTTTTTTCAGCTCTTCTTTTTGGATGCTAGTCAGCAAAGTATCATGTGCAGTTTTAAACAAAACAGCTATGTCCTCATTTAGACACATAATAGACTGTTATTCTAACTCCTAAACCATAGTGATTTGATCATGTAACATTGACTTTCTGACAATCAATCCCAGAAGACCACGGCTGATCTTGATTTAGGTTCTTTCTAAAAAGAAACAACAACAAAAACCACCCTTTTTCCATAGGCTTGGAAACTTTTGTTTTGTTTTATTTTTGACAAAGGATAGGGGACTGTCAAAAATAGAGAAAGTAAGTTGTAGGCAAAAGGGTGGGAAGAGATTTTCCTATTGTATGCAATAACCTTGAATGAAAATCTGACAAGATTCATAAGTATTCTTAGAAATGTTGTCTTGGAATTATAATGGGACCAGAAACTTAATAATGATGGCAAACTCTAGCAAACTCTATGATAGCATATAAAACTGGCTAGGTTGAATATTGAATATTCAGAAATTCCATTCCACCCTTATGCTCACTCCTAGTGCATTAAATGCAACATGTAAAACATAGTAATAAAAAAATATGGTTCTAGTTGAGCACTGTAACTTTATCCACAATAACTCATTGGTCCAATCAGAAGACAAAGAGGCAACTCACAAAAAAATCTTTACAGCAGTTTTCTCTGATAAAGATCTAACTTATATATAGGTAATGGATTCAAATAGGAATAAGAACTATTTCCCAGTTGATAAGTGATCAAGCATTTTGGACAGTCAGTTTTCCAAAAAGGAAATCTAAGCTACAAATAGCTATATGGGAAAAAAATGCCCCAAATAGCTCATTAAAGAAATGTAAATGAACATAGATCTGAAGTTCAAACTCATATCCATCAAACTGGAAAAATTGCCACACGCAAAAAGGAGAAAAAAAAAGAAAACAAATGCTGAAAGGGTCGAGGAAAAAATAGGGCTTTAATGCACTTTTGATGGGACTATGGTCCAGCTATTCTGGGAGGGTGAGGAAGGGAATAAGTCTTTATTAAGTACTTACTATATCTTAGGCATTGTGCTAATGACTTCACAAATATTATTTTATTTGATTTTCACAACAATCTTGGAAGATGTATATCTAGAAAAGTAAATGAGTCAATCATACAGCAAGAGCAAAGGATAGTCAATGAAGAGACTTTATGCTATCAAGAGACATAGAGGGGAAAAACCCCAGCATGTTGAATGGAACTTCTGGGACGGTTTTAGTGGAGGACATGATCAAGAGTCATAGAGGATGACAAATTATGATCTGCATCATTGGAGGGAGTATCTCCATTCTAGAATGCTTTAAGTATTATCTTCATCATCATCATTATTGATAATAATAGCAATCTAATTAAAATGTTCTTACCATTTTTTCTTTATTATCTAGGCCACCACTGATCATTCTCTTGAATATAAAACAGAATAGAAATCCTTTTAATCACCATTCCTTTAAAAAAATCTGAGAAGTTTGTTCTAATATCAAACTGCTACCCTGTTATTTTAAAGAAATTTGCAAAGCAGTCATAGAATCATAGCTTTATGAAGATTATTCAAAGGATTGGAGAAATAACCAGGTCTTCCTGCTCATTTCCCAAAATTTAGCAATTCATGTTCTCTAAATGGATAGTTTTGTGGTAAATGTTGCCTCCATATCACTAAAAGATGAAAGAAAAACTCAAAGCACAACTCTTATATATTCTGTTGAGTCAGGATTACACAAGATTTAGCAGCTTCTACATTAAAAGAGCAGAAAGCTTGGAATGTGATGTTCTAGAAGGCAAAGGATCTAGAATTTCAACCGAGAATAACCTACCCAGCAAAACTGAGTATAATCCTCCAGGATCGGGGGGAGGGGAATGGATATTTGATAAAACAGGACTTTCAAGCATTCCTGATTAAAAATAAAAAGACCAGAGCTGAATAGGAAATTTGATCTTCAAACACAATTCTTAAAAGCAGCATAAAAAGATTAAAATGAAAGAGTAATCAAAAGGTCTCAATAAATTTACACTGTATACATTCTTATAAAGAAAGATAATATATGTAACTCCTAAGAATTTTATCATTATTAGGTCATTTAGAAGGTGTTTACATAGACAGAAGTTATGGAAGTGAGTCAGTTATGTTGGGATGACTGTAAAATTGAATGAGAAAAAGGAATGCACTGGGAGAGAGAGAAGGGAGAGGAAGAATGGGGAAATTATCTCACATAAAAGAGTTACACAAGGAAGAGTTTTTACAGTGCGGGGAAAGTGGGAGGGTGCTAAGTAATGCTTTAACCTTATTCTCATCTGAATTGTTTTGAAGATGGAACACTATATAGAAACATCTGGGTGTCAAAATATTTTTTGCCCAAGAGGAAAGTAGGAGGGGAAAAGGATAAGAAAAAGAGCAGGAGTGATAAAGGGAGTAGCAGATTAAGGAAGGTATTGGTCAGAAGCAAAACAGACTTTTGAGAAGGAACAGAGTGAAAAAGGAGAGAGAATAATAAACAGAAGAAAATAGGATAGATAGAGTTAAAATAAGGTCCTGGGCCAGAATCTATTACGTTTTAGCTGAAGTAAAAAGGTGGAGGCAGCAGTCATGATTTCATACAAAAGAAAAGCAGAACTAGACCTAACTCAGGGAAACTAAATTGTTCTAAAAACAAAATACCATAGACAATATAAAAATTATTATAGCAAGTTTTTGATAAAGGTGTTTCTCAAATATATAGAGAGGTGAGTCAAATTTATAAACATAAGAATCATTCTCCAGCTGTTAAATGGTCAAGAGGGAACACTATATAGTTTTCAGTTTTCAGAAGAAGAAATCAAAACTATCAATAGTCAAGTGGAAAAAATGTTCTAAATCACTATTGACTAGAGAAATAGAAATTAAAATAAGTCTGAGGTATCATAACATACCTATCATGTTGCCTAACATGACAGAACAGGAAAATAAATTCTAGAGGGAGTGTGGGAAAATAAGGACATGTGCACTACTGAGGTTGTAAACTAGTCCAACCACTTTGGAGAACAGTCTGGAATTATGCCCCAAAAGGCTATAAAACTGTACATAATATTTAGCCCAGCAACACCACTGCTATGTCTGCATCCCAGAGAGATCAAAGAAAAAGAAAAAAAGCACCTATATGTACAAAAGTGTTTATTGCAACTATTTTTGGAGTGGCAAAGAATTGGAAATTGAGGGGATACCTATCAACTGGGGAATGGCTGAACAAGTAGCAGTATATGATTGTGATGGAATAATATTGTGCTATAAGAAATGGTTTTGGAAAAACCTGAGAAGATTTATATAAACTGATGCAGAATGAAGTGAGTAGAATCAGGAGATCATTGCATACAATAACTGTAATAATGATCAACTGTGAAAGACTTAGCTACTCTGATCAATACAATAATACAAAACAATTCCAAAGACTCATGATCAAAAATGTTATCCAAAGGGGTGGCTAGGTGGCACAGTGAGTAGCGCGATGGCCCTGGAGTCAGAAGGACCTGAGTTCGGATCAGACCTCAGACACTTAATGCACACACAAACAAAAAAAAAAAACCTAGCCTTGTGACCTTGGGCAAGTTACTTAACTCCAATTGCCCTGCAAAAACAAAACAAAACAAAAAAACTGTTATCCAACTCCAGAGAGAGGACTGATGAACTCTGAGTGCAAATTAAAGTGTGTATGTACATATGCATACATATGTATGTGTGTGTATAAATGTTTTACATTATTTTATATTTATAGTTAATATATGGCTTGCCTTCTCAATGGATGAGGGAGGGGCTAGAAGGAGGAAGATAATTTGGAATTCAGATTTTTAAAAAGAATGATAAAGACAAATAATTTTTTAAAAAAAGAAATTGGTTTACTTGGAGAATATATAGCTAGCAGGGCCTTTCTCTGTGCAGTTTCTTGCAAAATAAGAAAGGTATCTTTGACAGACTTTAGATGAGAGAGACAGAGACAAAGAGAGAAACTACAGGTTATGTATTTAAAATAAGAAAATATTTTCTGAGTGTTATCTTTCAATGTTGTCAACTTGGAAGACGGTACATTTATAATAATGATACCCTGATTATGTTTTGGGCATCCTCTATGAAACTGGCTTCAGATCCGATTTATGAGGCACATAAGAAAATCAATTCCAGAAATGTTTTCAAAAATAGCAGTTCATAAGAATATGCCATCCCAAGGTGGCTTCTTTGTAGACTGTAATACTTTTGATGGATAAGTTCTGGTCTGTTTGTTAGAAAAAATCAGTTTCATTAATTTATAGTCATACTTTATATATTAGTCAACAGGTATTCATTAAGCAATTATAATTTGTTGAATATTTAAGAAAAAAGTAAAGATTTAAAATCAATTAAACAAATACACAAATGTATCTCTCCTACTTTGATGGCATTTAGATCATGTGACCAACAAGATGGAAGACATTTTCTCAGATCTTAGTGACATTTTAAACCTCTCTAAAATAGGAATTATGCTCTAATGATAAAACATTCTCAGCCATCTCCAGTCTAGGAACCAAGATCCCAAATAAAGTTAAAGTTTAATGAACTAACAATGGAGGACGGAAATTCCTAACCCCTAACATACTCTGTTAGCACTCTCTCTCCCCCACCAATCCACCATGCTTCCAACAACAAGGCTATACATACCGATATACCTGCCTACACCAGAATTCAACTCTACACACCAAACATCACCTCCTTCCAGCTCCTTAGATATCCAAATGGCAGAAATTTTACTAGTCTGCCAAAGCAGCAATGAGCAGTCAAGTTCTGTGATGCAACAGAGCTCTGCCAGAGAATGTAGAAACAGGAAACTGAAGCAGAACACATGTGAAATGTGTCACTAAGTGAGTTTCTGAGGTGAAGAGCCCAGCATCAAGTTAGGGCTGATTCTGTACCTCCATCCCCAAAAGTCACTTGAGGAAGAAATATAGGCTGGTGAAATATGAATTATTCAGTATAGAAAGAAATTGAAATAGCTTTAGATCCAACTCCCAAGAAACTGTCATCAAAGCAAGGGTAGTCAGAAAGTGTGCAATAGTGGAAAATAAAGGAAAAAAGACCAAAATGACTGAACATTTCAAGGGGAAAAAAACTCAATTAAAAATCTTGCACATAAACTGAAAAACTAATGAGGAAGAAATTAATAACAAGGTAAAATGGCCCCCAGACCTGGGTGAATTTGTTCATTTATGAATGAATATTACAAGACAAAGGATAATGTATCAATACCTATTAATGTAGAGGACCTTGTAGATTCCCAAGAGAGCACAGAACCATAGTAGGATGATTCTGAGGGTTTAAAAGAAAAAGAAGAATTTTGAAAATGGAATTTGTGTCCCTCATTTCAGAAATAATTAGCTAATTAGGAAAAGCTTGGATTTACAGTGATAAGTCTCACCAAAGAAACAAAAGAGAGGATAACTATTTGGTGATGTAAATACAAAGAAGTGAAAGGCAATTTAGAAGAAGAAAGGCAAAAAGGAATAATAACAAAAAGAAAATACGATCTCCATACAAGAGAAACATATTGATATTGAAGGTAAGATACATAAAAATATCTTAAGTGTTATAGGTTTCCCAGAAAAACACAAGTCAAAAAATCCAAGCACAAGAATCTAAGAAATAATACAAGAAAACTATCCAGAACTCTTGAAAATAGAAAACATATTGCCAATCAAGGGATTCTAGAGATCACCTTTAAAGGAAAGGAAAACTATGCTGCAAACATCAAGACACAGAAAGGCTAAATTTTAAAATTTCATTGAGAAACAACAAATTTTGCAAGAAATTAGAAGGAAGACCTACAGATATAACGAAAGGAAATTTGAATAACATAAGATTATTTTGTAGAAAAATAAGAGGGAATGAAATAATGTGTCTCAAAGATCAAAGAAGCTCAAAATGCAGCTCAAGGTGCTACTTTGGCAAATCTGAGTCTAATCATTCATGAGAAAGATGTTTTTCAATAAAAAAAAGAAGGGTTCAAAACATTCCCAGAAATAAAACTTGAACTGAAGGAATTATTTTCATCTCAAACTCCAGATGACAGAAATACAAGACTAAATATAGCAACCAAAAACAAGTAACAAGTAGAAACAGAGAGACCATTAAGAGATTATTCTCTAAATGCATATAAGGTGACAATAGTGAAAAACAGAAATCAAACAGTACTGATTGTGGGGAAATAGAACTGAAATATCATGGACTAAACTTCACTCCACTCCACTTATAGTTGAATCAGTATTTTTCATGGGACTAAATTACAGAATGGGAAGGTATATAATAAAAAGAAGGAAAGAAGGTGATGAACTAGAATATATGAATTTCCACAATGAAGTCAAAGACTAAAAATGAAGGGGAAATTAACTCCTGTAGTCTCTCAGGAAGAAGAGAAACCAAAGGAGATAATGTATGTAATAAGAAAAGAAGGTAATTTGAAAAGGGGGGGAAAGAACAGGAGGAACCTTACTTCAGTGCTCGGAGGGAGTAGTGGGGATGAATACTCACATAGAAGAAGGTGCTTATTCCATAAAAGGAGCTTACCATGGTCATAATCTGCAAAGCCTTGGTACTTAGAGGGACTACTTTAAGGAAAATCAGTGCTCCTGGGGAAAACTGACACTTAGAAGAGTGAGAGGGCATAGACCTAGTAAAGAAATTTCCAGGCAAAAGGGCAAAATGATGAAGTGTAAGGCAAAGGTCAATAACAAACTTCATAATCAAGGATATAAGAAAATTCTGCCATGGGGTATTATCCTATCTCATACAAGAAATGGTATTTCTGAGAGTGAGAAACAACTGAAAGGGGCCTAAGAGACAACTTTGAAGGACAAAAAAATAGAAACTATTTAGAAGAAGGAACCTAAAATAGTTACCCCAGGAGCCATAATTCCATGATGGATACAGGGACTGAAGAAGAAAAAAAAATAAGTATATAGGCCATGAATCAAAGAATAAAAGCCTAGAATGTAGGAAAAGGGAAGTTAACAAAGGGAATAGAGGAAAGAATTTTTTTTCCAGAAAAAGGTACAAAAATAAAATTTTAAAAACTAATGTACCAAGCAAGTTCAATTGGAAGAGAGGAAGGGGGATTTTCCTTGACTACTTAATAGAGGGGAAAAAGAGAGGAGGAATTAAATAATTAGATAAAAGTAAGAAAGAAAAACATAATGATAAATAAAACTCCAAAACTCAGGAGAGGGATAACAAAGGGGGAGGAAAGTGCTTGAAGATAGGGAGAAGAGAGCCAATGGGAATAAGGCTGTCTAAAAATAAACTAGGCTAAACTCAGTGAAGAGATATAGTACTGTCTTTACAGAGGAAAAGCAAGGAAAATACTACAGACAAATGGAGGACAATATAAACATAACTCATAACTTTAAATGTGAATGAATTAAACAACCCAATAAAATGAAAAAAGTAAAAATTGATAAGAAAACAGAACCCCGCAATTTATTATTTATAAAAAATTCATTTAAAAAGAAAATACATATGCACTAAAAATTAGAGTCTGGAAACAGTTTACTGTGCATCATGTTAATACAAAAAAGCAAGAATTGTGATCATGTTATCAATCATTCAAATAAAAAGTATAAACATTCAAAACATAAAAAGAAATCACAGAAGAAACATTATGCTGAAAGGAACCATAGACAATAAATCAACATTAATATTAAACTTATATAATTCAATAAATATATGTGATCTAAATATAAGTATCTAAATTAAAAGGAAACAAACTACAAGAAGACAATAGACACTGTGGCTCAATAATGACAAGAGATTTCAATGTCCCTCTCTCAGTTTTAGATAAGATAAACAAGGAGATAATTTTGTATTACAAAGTAATAGGGAGCCAATGAAGTTTATTGAGTAAAGGAGTGACATGTGCAGACTGATGCTTTAGAAAAATCATTTTTGGCAATTGAGTAGAGAATAGATTAGAGTACACAAACATGATACAGGGAAACCAATTAAAAATTGTTGCAATAGGTCAGGCAAGAGGTGATAGGGGTCTGAACTAGACTGGTGGCTGTGCAAGTAGAGAGAAAACATATATGAGAGATATTATGAAGATAGAAATGAAAGATGGGTTATATGGTAAGTGGAAGTGAAGAAGTAAGGATTCACTGAGGTTGTTAAATCGGAGTGACTGGGAAGGTGGTGGTACCCTCGGCAGTAATGGCAAAGTTAGAGGAGAAGAAACATAAATTGCTTTATTACAGGATCAGAGAGGTACAAGCAAAGTGCTAATAGAGCCAAGGTGGCCAAAGTCTATCAACTGGAAGGATCAGAGAGGGTTTCCTGGTGAAAGTAAAATTTTGACTGGACTTTCAAGAATAGGCAGAAATTCAAGAGATGGAAATAGGGGATTAGAAGTATTCTGGGGAGTATTTTACAGGGAACAACATGAGTATTGGCACAGAGGCAGGAAAGTATAAGGCATGTTCAGGGTCTAACAAAGTGTCCGATTTGTCTGGATTATTGTTTGTAGAATGAGGAGTAAAAGGAGAAAGGGCAAGAAAGATAAGGTGGCATTATATGATAACTGACATTTACGTTTAGAAATCTTTGTATACACATAACCTCATAAGATCCTTACAACTTTGTGAGGTAGGTACTATGGGTATTGTTATAATCATTTTATAACAAAGAAATTGAAGATTAAGGTAGTTAAGTGATTTAGGAATAGTTATTGAGCTAGTAAATACTGAAGGTAGGATTTGAACCCAAATTTCTCCTAATTCTAAGTGAAGTACTTTTTTCTTTTTCTTCCTTTCTTCCTTTCTCCCTCCCTCCTTCCCTCCCTCCTTCCTTCCTTCTTCCTTCCTTCCTTCCTTCCTTCCTTCCTTCCTTCCTTCCTTCCTTCCTTCCTCCCTCCCTCCCTCCCTTCCTTCCTTCCTTCTTTCTTTCTTCCTTTTTTTACTATTGGGGACAATCTCTGTCATATTAGGGAGTGTCTTGAACACCAGGTTAAATAGTTTGTAACAATTTGGCAGGCAAATTAAGGAGACGTAGTAGAAACTGTAAAAGATAGATTGAGTGGGGTAGGTGAGATGGAGGGTATTGGGAGAGATTTAAATTAGAGAAACCAGTTAAGAATCTATGGAAATAGTTAAAGTGGGTGATATTATTATAGTAACAATGAAAATAGAGAGAAAGAAAGCAAATGCAAGAAGTATTAAGGGGGCAGAATTGATAGGAATAGTTTATTATTATGATTTGAGAGTGGCACCATGTGTGCCCACCCAAGAGGAAACCTTAGATCTCACACTGAAATAATCTTGTAGCGCACACTTTCTTGTCCAGTCCTACAGCCAGGAGCACCCATCAGATTCATGTCACAGAAGCTAGGTGGCAGCACCCCCAAGAGTGGAGGAAGTTGACTAGTACTCAGCTCAATGGTACAGCTGAGTTGTTGTGGACTCAGAATTTTGGAGTTGGAAAGGATAAAGCAGGCCTTTTAACTGAACTCTCACACCAAGCATGATCCCAGTCTGCAGCACTGCTGACAAATTATTAGCTAACCTGAACTTGGAGAACTCCAGTAATGAGGACCTCACAACGCTTCCCTTGCTTCACTTACTGGCTCCACACAGACCCTTCTTCTACCTTTTCACAGATTTAAGTGGTGCAGTGGATAGAGTGCTGACACTAGAGTCAGAAGGACCCATGTTCAAATCCAGCCTCAGACACTTCCTAGCTATGTGACCATGTTACTTAACCCTATTTGCCTCATTTCTTCATCTGTAAAGTATGTTGCCATAGGAAATGGCAAGTCATTCTAGTATCTTTGCCAAGAAAACCCCAATTAGGGTCATGAAGAATTAGAAACAACTGAAAAATGACCAAAATACTACAATTCTTAGAAAAGATTAGTTGTGTAGTGAAAAGTAAACAGCACTTGAAGCTAGGAAAGATCTGCATTCAGATCCTGATTCTAATTAACACTTACTGACTGATGAGACAAATCATTCAATATCTGAGCAGTAATTTCTTTACATACATAGAGAGGTTCAAATCAAGTGGTTTCTGGGGTTCTTTATCTTTTCTTAACTTACAAAACCTATAAAGCTCCTTATATTGAGCTGGTTTCCCTCTGTGTAATTTCTGCTGCTTGGTACTAGTCCTGTGCAGCACAATGCACGTGACTAGTCCTTTCCCACATACATCCTTTAAAAGATTTTAAGGCACCATTTATACCTCCTTCCCTAAATCTTCTCTTCTCCAAGTGCCAATCCTCAGAGTTTCAGTGTTCCTTCAATTTTCCAGGTGAAAATGGCAGTGTATTCGATGCGGTGAAAAGAACACTGAACTTTAACCCTAAGGCTAACATAGCTGAATCAGTGGAAGGATTTGGAAATCTGGATCCTAAACCAAGAGAGGCTAAATAAGAAAAGATGAGCTCTCTGAAAGGATCATAAATTTAACAATTGGACTCTAATTGTGAGATCATTGGTCCGGAGACCCATATGTGCACATACTCTGAGAAGAATGGAATTATATCAATCTCGACATTCTTTCTTTAGATGGAGTCAGAGGATAAAGGAAGTTGTAGCCAATGAAAGGATAGCACTTGAGTACTCCACAGAGAGAGAAATAAATGACTTGACTAGGTTGGATTCATTATGGGCTCAAAGGCAAAAAGAACCATTATTTCATGTGATACTTTATCATCTTGTATTGCTGTTCTTCAAATGAGCATTTGTAAAAAGAAAACCATGAAGAAACTGTCAGATTATGTACTGATATATGCTATAGAATATGAGAAAGTAGAGACATTCTATGAGGAAGTGGATAAAATGCCTCAAATAAAAAATACTTTAGTACTTGGTGATTTCAAGGCAAAGGTGTGTATAGAGATTGATGTTAGAAGGGAAAAGGGCTCAAGCAAAAAAAAAAAGTTGGAATATACAGTTCAGGAGAAAGGAAGGAAGGACTCTAAAAGTTTGTTAATAACTCCAAGTTTTGGGGGTTTTTTTTTGTTTGTTTTTTGGAGGGCAATTGGGGTTAAGTAACTTGCCCAAGGCCACACAGCTAGGTTTTTATTTGTGTGTGCGTTGTGTCTGAGGCTGGATCCGAACTCAGGTCCTTCTGACTCCAGGGCCGACACTCTACTCACTGTGCCACCTAGCTGCCCCATAATCCAAGTTTTACACCTATAAATCATGAATACTTTCTTCAAGAAGAGGGATGAGAGGCAGAAGACACAATGGCAGCTATGTAAAAGATAGATTGAGTGGGGTAGATGAGATTGAGGGTGCAGGGAGAGATTTAAATTCAAGAGACCAGATAAGAATCTATGGAAATAGTGAAAGAGGGTAATATTATTGTAGTAGAAATGAAAACAGAGAGGAAGAAAGCAAATGCAAGAAGTATTGGAGGGGTAGAACTGAGAGGAATTTTTTATTATAATTTAAGAGAAGTGACACCTTGTGTACCCACCCAAGAGGAAATAAGATCACAACAAGTGAAACCGATTATATCTTAGAAGATATAAAAAGATTGATTACCAATATGGAAGTCATTTCTAAATTAAATGTTTCTTTACAGACCACTTCCTTACTAGGGGAAAGACCAAAATGCATACCAAGTTAGGAGAAATACAAAAAATGAGAAGATATATAATTAAACCAACCTGTCCAACTTAACCAATCTATTTATGTCAAGAAATAGGAAGTAGCTCTAAAAAAAGGAAGGAAGGAAGGAAGGAGGCAAGGAAGAAAAAGAAAAGAAAAACAGATATCATTGAGACTGTGTCCTTCCCCGACTCAGACTCCCTGAGGCTGCCTCATTCCCAAATGGCAGGCAGAGGTTGCAGCAGCAGCAAGATCAGAAGAGTTTGCATGGGAATTTGTTACCTTTTTGCCTTAGTACCACCCCTGCCACCAGGCCATAAGGACTACCAGGTGTCTTCTTCTGCCCTTTAGGTGCTGTTTCCTCTTATGAGAAATGTGAGCTCCTTGAGAACAGGGGCTGACTTGTTTTTCTATTTGTAGCCCTAGTACTTAACATGGTGCTTGGCACACAGAAAGTGCTTAATAAATGCTCTTCCATTCCATTCCATTGACATAACGGATCACCATTACCTAAGGGAATTTAATAGATGTAAATCAATCACCAGAATGCAGAGACTAAAACAGCCTAACAAACTAACTGCCTTAGCCAGAAAACATCTGATCCTCTTGCCAAAGAGCTAGATATACAGCCAAGAACAACACAGGATTAAATATAAATTTATTTCTAAAATCCTATGAAGAAAGTTTTGAACAGTATAGTCTTAAGGAATGTAGAAATTCTGGAAGATGAAAAGTCTACCAGTACCTTTATGAGAGCCAATTATATCAGATTATCCCAAGAACACATAAGGGAGGGGCAGCTAGCAGCAAAATAGATAGAGCACTGGCCCTGGAGTCAGAAGGACCTGAGTTCAAATCCATCCTTAAACACTTGGCACTTATAACTGTGTGACCTTGGGCAAGTCACTTAACCCTGACTGAGAGAGAGAGAGACAGAGACAGAGACAGAGAGACAGAGAGAGAGACAGAGAGACAGAGAGAGAGGGAGGGAATACATAAGGAAGAGGGTAGCAGCCCTTCGTGGAGGTGGAAGGTTCACAGGTGTTGCATATCTCCTTTTTATTCTGTCTTTAAAAAATACTATTTGTTATATGGGATGGTTCTCTGGGGAAAATAGAGGGAAATACATTGGGGAAAATGATGATATAAAAAGGAAAAACACCAATAAAAACTTATCTTTTAAAAATATGGGAAAAGGAGTGTATAAGGGTGAAATTGTAAAGAGGGCAACAAACATATGAAAAATGGAAAACATGGCAAGATGATTATAACAAGTTATTCTTTCCATCAGGGAGAATAAAGCCACCATAACACAGTTCTAGTTGTGTTGCATAGGACAGTAGAAATGGCAAGGTGGGAAGAATTGGCTTCTCTGTGCAGAGGAAGGTCATGCTGGAGATGATACAAGTACCAGGGCAATGAGGGATCAATTTCAATATACATGAAAGTGGGGAGCATATCAAAGGTATGGGAAAACTCCTGCATATAATTAGGATAGGAATGGGGACTGGACTTGTGATTTCATTGTTATAGGGAACTTCATCTAAGAAAACTCTCTGCATCAATGCAGGTAGCAACTTTCTCCACAACTTATGGTCTTAGACCTAGAGTACAGAGAGATTGACTGGCCCAAGATCATGAGGGTCAGTGGTGCACTGGTAAATGTTCAACAACAGGCTCTTTGGACACACTTTTAAGTTTAATCTGCATTTTTAATGTTTTCTCCATTACTTTCTTAAGTCTAGACAATCAACAAAGGAAAAACAATCAATAAATCAAAAGACAAAACAATAAATCAAGCCCTGATTTGTAGCATTCATCAATTTCCAGGTATAAATGCTAGTTCTGAAAATTTAACAAGCTCTTTAATTGAAAACCCATACATACTGTCATTATGTGCCCAAGGCAGGATCTAAAACCAGTTCTGTCTGACTTTGAGTTCAGCTCACTATTCACTCTATCATGCTTCCTTTATTATTGATGTTATTTCTACCATGAAAAGGCAGCTGAGGAAAATTTCAATAACTGCTGACTAATATGCTATAAAACCTTTATGAAAATAATCTATACAGACTGTATTTTACCTCTTTCTTTGTATCCAGCTTTTAGCACAGTGTGAAGCACATAGTAAGCACACAATAAATGTCTTTGGGTGGCTAGGTTGTACAGTGAATAGAGCACTGGTCCTGGAGAGAGGAGAACCTGAGTTCAAATCTGACCTCAGACGCTTAACACTTACTAGCCATGTGACCTTGGGCAAGTCACTTAACTCCAATTGCCCTGCCTCCCCCCACTCCAGAAAAGCAAAAAAAAAAATGTCTTGACAGATAACAAGGTCATTCTTAATGCAGATATGAGAAGGGAACAAGAAAGTTTTCACAAATATCATTCTACAGAAAATCACAATGATACTGATCAGCAGTTTTTCAGTCTTGTCTTCATTTGGGGTTTTCTTGGCTGAGATCCTTGAGTGTTTTGCCATTTCCTTCTCCAGCTCATTTTATAGATGAGGAAATCAAGGTAAAGAAGGTTCAATGACTTGCCCAGGGTAACAGAGCTAGTAAGTGTCTGGGGCCAGATTTGCACTCAGGAAGAGTCCACTATACTACCTAGCTGCCCGGTGATAATTGTATTTATATGGTTCTTTAAGGTTTACAAAGTGGTTCATTTTAATCTCACAATAACCATGAAAGGAAGGTGCTACTATCAATCTCGAGGAAAATGAGGCAGATAAATGTTAAATTACTTACCTAGGGTCACACAGTTAATGATTCTTTGAGGCTGGATTTGAACTTGTCTCCCTGACTCCTGGTGTACTGTTCTATCCACTGTGCTACCTGCCTACACACAGACAACTGTATAGCCGCATAATTGATTTAGAGGGGGCAAAAATAAAAGATTCCTCTATTATTTATTTCTTGGTTAGTTATTTTTCACTAACTATAAAGTAGCATTTAATTCAGCAGGATAAAATCCCATCTTAAAAGGTGTTCTCCCAGAAGGACTCTTTAAGGCTTATGTTAGAATTGCACAAAATTCCTTAAGAGAGGCAATAATTAAAACACTGTTTCTAAATATTTAGTCTTACTTAATTAACATTAGTCAAAGCATAAAGTGGAGATTTATGTTCCCCCACAGTGTTTCCTACTGTTGTATAGGCTATACAAGTTGAATACTAATGAAGTGGTGTGCCTACAGATAGATGGTAATGCCTGCCAGATGGTCAAGATTGCCAGTGATATTATACTGATTGCATCAAGTCTGGGAACATTAGAAAGTTTCTTGAATAAGAATCATAATCACACAAAAGAATTTAGCCTAATAATTCACCATGGGAAAAGAAAATGGATGAATTTTTTGGGATGTGATATGAAGTTGGATGAACAGTTTATAGAGTTGGCACATCAATGCCTGCATCCTGGGCAGATATTTCAGTGGACAATGAGCTAAGCCCAAAGTTGAATAAAACAGGGGGCACAACCTGGATTCCAATTACAAAACTGCACAGTGTCTTTAAGGAATCCAAGATTCTCCCTGAAATAAAGGCCTATTCTTTATAATGCTGATATTCTTCTTATAATGGATACAAACGACAGATTACCATAGTTTCTAAAGAATTAAAGTTGCCAGGTAATGGAAAGATGCATGATGAATGTGAGTGGGCTGAAGGATAGGACAAGGGAAAACTTATGTGTCCATATGATGGGGTCCTTGGGATGTATATATGTTTATAACATCAGTTTGTAATATCAATCTGTAACATCAGTTTGTAAATGGGGTGCTTTGGGATCTATGTCTGTAAAATCAATTTGTAAAAGCAGTCTGTAAAATCACACTTCCCCCCCCAGTCTTAAAGCATTAACTCTGCCCCTTCCCCCTGCCAGCACTCTGCCCAGCAACAACTCATGAACTGTTTATCTCTGCTTGAAACAATAAGCTACTTATGAATCCTTCCCAAAACTATCTATAAACATTTTTAGCTTAGGCAAATGTTATCTCCCTTAGTTGGAATGGCCAGCTGCACCATGAATTCTTCAGTACCCTATCTATAGGGTAACTCCTTAGCCAATTATACCCACACTGTTTCTCTGATGGCCTTGGTTCCCAACATCTATCTTGTCAAGCTTGACATTGATGGGTGGCAGACTGGGCACTCCTTAGTGGCTGTGACTGAAGATAGACTTTAGTGACATGTCAGGCCTAAAACCACACCTCCAGGTAGCCCCCCCCTTGGGCTATTTCCCAGTGAATCATGGGCAATACACCTGCGCAGTTGATATTAAAAGTGCATGGTCCTTTAAGCACTGACCACTCCTTAACTCCTCCCTGATCCCACCCTTACTCACCTAGTTAGCATAATTGGCACCTGATTTACTGTCTTGACTCCATAAAACTATGCCTGTGACCTCTGGAAGTTTGCAGGTTCCATAAGAATCTAGCCCGCTGTCCTTGTGCTGCGTAACAATAAATTTACAATTTCGGCTTCAAAGTTTGCTTGAGCCTGGTGAATTCCTTCCAGACTGGATGCCAGGGTGGGTCCCTGGCAGAACCTCTTACCCTTCCCCCTCCTTATCACACTTCCCTTTTCACATGTGGTCTATTGTTAACTGTGTAATGTGAAGATCTAGAAGAAAACCCCGTAGTTAGGAGGATTTACAAGAAGACATAGAAAAGAGACATATAAAAGGAGAATGAGATTTGCACTGTTGGAAGAAATAATCACATCAACAAGATTATAGATCTGTAGTATTAATGAATACTTTCCAAAATCATTCAAAATTACATAAATGTTGGGGTGTGGCTAGGTGGTGAAGTGAATAGAGCACTGGCCCTGGAGTCAGGAGGACCTGAGTTCAGGTCACACACTCAAAAAAACTAGCCATGTGACCTTGGGCAAGTCACTTAACCCCAATTGCCCTCCAAAAAGAAAACAAAAATTACATAAGTGCAAAATGAACGAAAAAAGCATTTATGCAGCACCACATGTCAGAGACTACACTAAGTGCTAAGTATATAAATACCAACAAGTCAAAGAGTCCCTTCCCTCAAGGAGATTACTTTTTAATAGGGAAAGACAGTAAACATCTAGTGACCAAGGAGAAGTGTTTTGAATGGGGAAGTCAGAGGAAAGGTGGAATTAAGGGGCAAATGTTATCTTCCTTTCTAGAAAAAGTAGTGTTGATGTGATTCCTGTTTTCAGAACTAAAACTGAAAAATAGGAGCAAGGGAAGATATATGAAGGACCATATGGCATGCATATGGTTGGGAAGTGCTCTGATGAGCCTGAAAATGGACAGGGTGAAAGATAACCATGGTGGGGGGGGGTGGGGAGAGAGTAAGAGGTTAGAAGCTTCCCAACAGCATCATGGGAGATTGTTGGTAGCCATTTATTAAGTTATAACTTCCACTGTGCTAGGTGTTAGGAACATAAACCCATGTTTATGCCTTCAAGCAGCTTACATTCTCCATTCCAGCTGATACAATTCTTCTTTATAACCTGACTAATGTCTAATGTGAAAGTATTTGCAGATCCTATACTTGATTGTATGCCGCCATGGGGGGCGGGGAGTGAGGGGGACGAGGGGGAGAAAATTTGAAACTCAAGGAACTGTGGAACTGAATCTTGTAAACTAAAAGTAAACAAATTAATAAAGACCAAAAAAAAAAAAAAAAGAACCTTACATTCTCTTGGGGGAAATAAGATGGACACATATATTATATCACTTCAGGGAGGAGACACTAGCAACTAGGGAGATCAGGAAACCCCTCATGGAGGCATGGCATTTGAGCTATTCTTTGAAGGAAGGTAGGGATTCTGCAAGGAAGAGGTAAGAAAAGAATTCATTCTAGGCATAGAGAATGGTCTGTTTAAACATCAGTTTGGATGCACCAAGCTAGAGCATGAAGGGGAATAATGTCTAATAAACTTAGAAAAGCAAATTGGAGTTAATTTGTAAAAGCTTTAAATGTCAAATAGAAGAGTTAGTATTTGATCATAAGAGAAAACAGAACAATTGATGTTTATTCAAGAATATATAAGTTCACTGAGGACATTTTTTTAATCTTTCTGACCCGAACATTTAATATAGTGGATGACACATAGTTAATAAATATCTTTTGATAAGAAAATGTCAAGTAACAGTAGAGAGAGAATACATGCATGTTTTATATCTGTACTTCCTAGAAAAGCTTCCAGTCTTTCTCCTCTACAAATAATGTTGGCCCTCAGATTTTGATAGATACTTTTAATCATAGCAAAGAAATGTTTATTCTTTTTAATGTTTTTAATATAATTGTCATAGGTTTTCCTGTTTATTTAGATGGCCATGTGGTATTCATTTTTGTAAGGTTAATTATACACATTGTTTTTCTAATGTTGAACCATCCTTGTATTCCTTGTAAAAAAATTTCCACTTTGTCATAATTAATGCCTTTCTGCTTATTAAAAATAATTGCATCAATATTCATTGGTTAAATCATTCATTCATTCTTTTGATATGTTTGGATGTTAAATACCTTTCTCATCACTTACTGGCTACTTTTGGAGATTGACTCAAATTCTTCCCTTTGGCAAAAAGATCATCTTTTTTTTTCATTCATAATTGGGTTCAATTTTTCACAATGTTATTTTTGTGTACACCTTGTTATCTCATGCTCCATGGAATATCATATTCCAATTTTTGCTTTATTTTCTCATAAATAAAAAAGTAATTAAATATTTGACTTGATCTAACTTGATAGTTGAAAGGTTTTGTCCTGACTGACTTTTTATTTGTCTTTGAAGTTCTTAAATTTGATTACTACATTTCTTATTGAGTTAAATTCAAGATTTCTCTCTGTGGGTTCTCTGTGGATTCTAGCTGCATTTTGCCCTTTTTGTTTCCAGTATTTTGGGAGTAATTTCCTTGTATTACTAATTTTCTTGTATTAAGCTTTCCATTTCATTGGTAGTGCAGAAATTATTTGCTCCATACAGACATGGCTGTTAAAACTCTAGATATCTAGAGATCTTAATAGCAACCAATACCTCTATTAGGAGTTCTACCGAATACTAGAAATGCTACTTAAAACTGGAGCCGAGGACATGCTGAAAACCAATGCTCATAGTTTGATTGTGCTTTAATGTATATTTACCCATCTGATATGGATATTGTGACAGTATTGTTTTCTTATATTGAACCTAAACCCAGAATCCTAGCAAAATCCCCAAATACTTATATTCTACTTCCATCTGTGACCTCTCTGTCTTCAACATCTGAACACTGACAATCAGCCTGCACACTCTGATTATCCCACTATTCTTCCTGGATAGGACATTAGAATAGCACTATTTTGCTCCAAACTTTACCTATATCCTCAGGTTTGGTCCAATACTCCAATTCCTTGACTTCTTTTACTCTCAGAATTCAAAATAACCATATATTTTCTTTCTATACAAGTAATCTACCTGTACAGGCTATATCTCTTATGGCCTTAGGCCACTTCCGACTCAGTTCTGACAAAAAGGTTCTTTTTTCCCCCACCCCGCCCTCACTCAGAAGTATCCATATGCCTTCAAATACCATGAAAATCTATATGGATAATTAAGAAGGTGAGTTTTATATATTAAGTGGCTCCCTAAGCTTAGTTTTTAATGCCAACATTTTCATAATCTATCTTTCAAGCCTTATTTCATGTTATTCTCTTTCATATGCTCTATACCAGCAGTATCAAACTCAAATGGAAATGGAGACCACCAAAACATATATAAGCCCTGTGGGGTACCTATTGACTCAGAAGATCACATATTAACATCATCTATGTTTTATTTTATTTTAATTTATTTGTTGAATATTTTCCAGTTAAATTTTAATCTGGTTCATCAATACTCACAAGTCTTGTGGGCCTGCAGGTTGACACCTTGACTCAATACTCTATAGGTTTACTTACTATTTCTGGATGCCATCCTGCCCTCTCCTGCCTTTTTTGTACATGTGTAGCACCAATACAATATTTACAGCACCCATGATACAGCGATAAAGACTGTGACTATAAGTGTCTCATAACATTCAATTACAAAATATACCAAACTCTCCAGATAGAGGATAGAACTGAAGCATTTATTTAGACACCAAAAAACCAAATCCCAAAACCAGTAAGCCAATTACATCATAGTACCAAAGATATTCAGAAACCATAATAATGCTGAGAGCCACAGTATCCTTTAGCTTTCCTACAAACCAGTACAAGATCAATATTTACTCACAAACTTCTCTATCTCCTTAATGAGTGTCCTCTCTCCCCCATCCTTTGGCTAGCTCTGACCAGCTTCCTATGGGCTCTGCTTCCCTTCAGCAAACTCCTCCCACCACAGGCTCCATGTGACTACATCCAGCCTATTAGGGGGCAGAGTTTACTTTCAAAACAGGGGAGGTCTTCAAACACCCCTACACCCATTAAGGGGCAGGGCAGATCTTCAAATTTCTATTCTCATTACAATATGCCAACTCTAATACCTGGAATGGACTCCTTTCCCTTCCTTGTGATAGGTTGGGTCTGACTCATATCAGATTCCTTGTAGTTAAGAGTGATATTGTTGGGGGGCAGTCAGGTTGGCCCTGGAGTCAGAAGGACCTGAGTGCGGATCCGGCCTCAGACACTTAACGCACACACAAACAAAAAACCTAGCTGTGTGACAAGTTACTTAAACCCAATTGCCCTCCAAAAAGCAAAAAAAAAAAAAAAGAGTGATATTGCAATGAATTGAGATACTCATATGTTGTACAAAGGTTAATACAAGGAAGTTTACTTAGCCATAATATAAAAAAGTTACTCAATAAAAATAGAGCAATTAGCTTGGTTAGATGCTAGCTTCCTTTATTTCCATATAGAATAGTACCTGGTCTGCAGGGCAGACTCAATTATGACTCAGTCAACCTTGGGAATACCGTCTGGAGGGCTCTAGTACCATGAAGGAGAGCCTTTTTTATGCCTTTAGGTGACTAAGAAGAAATGTTAACATTGTTTGAGACCTTAGGAATGATCTTTTGTTCCCTTGAGACAATAAATCTTGAGGATGTCTTTCTTCCTCTTAGAGAAAGAGCTAGACTAACCTACTTAGGGAGACAGGAAGAAATTCTGACAGATATTAAGCCTCTACTATCTGCCTATTAAATCCTTCTTCTATGTCAAGTATAAATGTCTGATTTCACCCTCCAGGAGGGATCTGATCAGATAGGATTGACCTCTACTTCAAGAATCTCTGGGGTGGCTAGGTGGTGCAGTGAATAGAGCACCAACCCTGGAGTCAGGAAGACTTGAGTTCAAATCTGACCTCAGACACTTAACCTTACTAGCCATGTGACCTTGGGCAAGTCACTTAACCCCAACTGCCCTGCCTTCTTCCCTACAAAAAATTAAAAAAACCAACATATGCACCATAAAACTGAGAATATTGGATACTTTTTTTTAATCTAAAAGGATATCTACAGAAAGTTGAAATCTCAAGAATAAAAACTTTCCTTTTTTGATTTGTAGAGTTGATTGAGAAAAAAGTACTGGCTAAATTTATAGATTTTTTAAAAAGTATAATCTCTGATAGTAAATATGTGTATCTTCCCCAAACCACCTGCATGTATTTCTGAGCAAAATATCGACTTCTGATGGTCTAAAGCATTTCTTCAGTAACTCTAAATAGAATTTAGAAAATGGAAATTACTATTATTGCATAATTAGTGAGTATTAACAATGTAATGGTACTTTTGAACTAAGAAAGGTATTAGCTCTACCTGGCAGATTTTCAACCTAAATTAGGCAGTTATATAACAGTTTTAGGCATTTGATATGGAGCTTGCCAAACTTTATGGCTTCAGGCACGTGGAATGCATGTCTGTGTTCCAGCAAGGCTAAATATTTTTTTTTTTCCAAATCAGTAGATAAAACAAATTCCCTGATCTCAACTTACTTCGAGGCGCCTAGTATATTGGATAGTTGATGAAGGTCATCTGGCTCCTATCAAGTGACAGGGCACATCCAGAATAACTTGTGCACACAAGACCATCTGGTACCTGATCTTGTCTACTTGATAGCTCTCCTCCATTTTAGTTGCTAAGATTTTGGCCATGATTTTAATATCCAAATCCAGAGGGCAAATAGCCAGTGTTAGATATCATTAAATGCCACTGAATCAGCCTAGAAGGGCAACTGTGGCTTCGTAGTGGATGAGGCAATGTGCTGTGGTTGAAAAGGTGCATAGGCTAATGTCATAGCCTTATTTTCAGAAGTCTCAAAATGCCATTATGACCTTGAACAAAGCAATTCTATTTGTGCATCTTTAAAAGGGAGAAACATCTTTAAAATGTTTACCTTAGGTAAATATGACATACAGAATTTCAAATTTATAGACTGGATAAAGGAAAGAACAAATTTATTTTTAAAAACCTGAAGCTTTTAACTTAAGGAATTTTCACATGATAATATATGTTAGATATTGCCACCCACTGATAAGTGCTTTATTTTAGACCAGTAGTATTAGACACTCTTATTATCCAAACAAAAGAAGAATAAAGTCCTCAGAATAGTAAATGTGGAGTCACATGATCTTCATACATGGAAAAATTGATTCATAGCAAGGCTTCATGCCTAGACCATAGATGTGTAGGTGGTTGTCCAAGGTCAAGGACCACCTGGGGTTGGTGTGAAACAATTCTGGGATTTTACTGTGGCAGAATTCACCCAGAGGATAAGCACAAATGATTGTTATTATGCCAAGCTCAGGTCACAGATTGCTTATTGGGTCTTAGCTCTGGAAAACAGGATATCTCCTAATAGTAAAAAGGGAGGGATACAAAGAGAGAGGTGGTCTTGGCATGAGGATCCTGACAGTGGGAAAGAGTCATCTTTTCAGTGACTTCAAATGCTTTCAGTGTGGGCCCTGGAAAAAATGGCAGCTCACTAGAGGGGGATGTAGAATTGTATTTATGCACTTGGACATCAATGTCTTTTGTGGTTTTCTATTAAGATTCCAATATTTGATGTATTATTTGCTGAGTGCTTACATGGAATCTACAAGCTCTTTTCCTTTTTATGTAGAGACCTAGACATGAGCTATGTTCTGATGTTCCCTGAAGAAACCCTGAATTGAGGAATGAGCCAATGTAAAGCCACACATAAGCAGCTTTCCAGGTTCTGATTACATATTATAGTGAGCTCTCTATTTATTAGCAAATCAGATATTAACAAATCAGAGCAAAACATTCATAGAAAATAAAAATACAGCATTCACAATGTTACAACTTATCACAGAAAATCAAAATACAGTATTCACCATGTCACAACTCAACAGTTTATCACTAAAATAACCACATAGTTTTCACCAAAGAGGTCACAGAGTTTTAAACAAAGTACATTCATTTAGTCAATCACAAAATCCTTAATTCAATCACAAAGTACAAAAGTCAAAGTTATCCATCCCTAGGTCACAGGAAATCATAATCTTCTCAGTCAATACACAGTATCCAAGTCTTCTTTCAGCTTGACTCAAGGCTGGCTCTCAGCTTCCATGGTTCCTCTTCCATGGTCCCAGCTCCAACTGTCCCCTGGGTTCAAAGGTAGGCAGCTCCCAGTTCCTTGTCCAGCTCCTTGTCCAGTTCTTCATCCAGTTCCTATTCTATATTGAAACTCACAGTGTTCAGTCCACCTCAAGTCCTTCACAGTTCCTGTTTCTGGGAAGACAAAGCATGACAGAGCCATGCTAATATTCATACATATTGCCAGCACCATCATCAATTCACTATCTGCCTGTGAAATCAACTCAGACCCACCAACAAGATCTGAGGACTCAACACAAATTATCAACATAGAAATCAACACAGACCCACAAACAAAGTCCAAGAGGTCAACACAAATCATCAGTAAAGTCCCAGGACCTCCAAAACCCTCTTCCTGGACTTCTGTAAACATAAAACCAGAAAATCCTCTTTCAGGGCTTCTAGTAAGGTCCCAGGGCTTCTTTACAAAGTATCACAAACAAACATCAACACAAACAGAACAGAGTGCCGGGATACCACAAGTTTTCTTCTTTTTGACTCTGCCACCACAAGGGTCCTCTTCTCAGTTCTGCTGTCTCTAGCCTAGAAATTTTACCTATATATGTAAATATAGGTAAAATTTATATTATAAAATTTATATTATATATATATAGGTAAAATATTATATTACCTATATATTTATATGTAAATATATAGGTAATATAATATATAGGTGTGTATATATATATATATATATATATATATATATATATATATATATATATATATATGTAAAATTTCCAGGCTCCTCCCCTTCCTGTTGCATAAGTTCTAGGTTTCACAAGTTGTGGGGTTCACACATTCTGTTTCTTAACAGACTTGATACAAGGCTCAAAAGAAACTTGAACTGAAACAAGGTGTTACTTCAATAACTGAAACAAGGTGTGAACTACTTCTGTGCTCAACATTATAGCCAAAAAAGTGATTCATCAGTAGATTCCAAAAACAAACCCTAGCCATGAAAGCCAATAGCTTTGGAGTCTTGACCACAGATTATACATAAGAACAGATACTAGGGGGAATAAATTAAATAAATGACTTAGGGTCATTTCAGAGTTGTAAATGTCAGTACTATATACTTAAACCCACTCAAATGTATTTCAACTTGCTTTAGAACATGTAAAAATCTTAAAAGGCAGTAGGATAAAATGATATTGCATAATGGTTTAACCTCTGGAGAACCCATCATCTTAAGGCTCCCATAAGAGGTGTCAGGGAATTCCCCCCTAGTTTAGGAAGAAACTGATACTTGAATCAGAGTTTGCTTTCTTGAACTTTTCATCCTTTTATTTAAATATTTTTTCTCAGTTGTGACTTTACATTTACTTAATTCATGGAGAAAGCAATATATGAATTCCCATTGTATTTTTAAATGTATACATAAGCTGCCAAGGAAAAGTGTCCACTAAGCAATAATAAAATTTATATTTATATACTGCTTTTGAATTTACAAAACACTATATCTCACAATTTTATGTGATCTGTGAGTAATATTATCCCCATTTTACAGTTCAATAAACTGAGAATTAGAAATGCCAAGTACATGCTCAAGCTCACACATCCAGTAAGTGACAGTACACTAGTCTTTCCACTCCAAGAGACTGTCTCCCACATGGTATAACTCACACTTTCAGAAATTCCAATTCAGAAATTCCTGAATGTAAGGATTGTGAGATACTCTAGCTTGAGATATTAGAACCAAAGGGACATTGCTCAATGGGAAGAGAATCAAAGAATCATAAAGACCAAATCAGAAGTTTCAATTAAGTAAAACCCTTCCAAGTTTTTCTACTCCTCTCACTCCCATTATAGGCAGTTCACATTTCTCCTCCTTACCATATGCTTTTTTTCTCTTTCTCCAATGCCAAAAACATATTTGTATAAGAAAATCAACAGAACTATTTTATTTTGCTTATTCTCCCATGACGATTTCAATTTCCTTCTTTGAATTAGCCAATTGCATTTCCAAAAGAGGCTTTTCTAAATGATTTGCTTTGTCCTTGCCAGTATAGACAAATAAATAAACAGCTGACTTTTACACTTTGATTAGGATTAGGAGAGAGGAGGATTAGTATACTGAATACTAGTATGTATTCAGGCTTGTAGAAAATGCCATGTGAGTTCTCTTGGAATCAAAGGTTCATATATAACATAAATAGTGATAGAATATATATGCATGCATACATATACATATACATATATATGTATGTGTGTGCCCACTGTGAAGGGGGTTGTGTGTATAAATATACATGTACACATATAGCCATTGAGGGAATTTGTTTTGCTTGACTATGCATATTTATAGCTAATAAGTGTCTGAGGTCAAATTTGAACTCAAGTCTTCCTGACTCCAGGCCCAAGGCTCTATTACTGCACTACCTAGATGCCTGGAAAAACTAAACAAATAATATAAAGCAAAAATATTAAAGCTATATAAGTTACTGAAATTATTTTCCTCTTCTCATGGATTATCCTTCCAAACTGCTTTTTAAAAAATGTTTTGAATGACATTAATATTTCAGTATCATTTAGCAGGCCACTGTGAAAAAATTAAGACTCATGACTACCTTTATCCACTTATTATTTAAAATCTTTCACTTTGATTTCTAATATTTCTCAGTGGTTTGTGAGCATAATTGATCATTTGAAAACTAGTCTTAAGACAGAAACTCTTAAAATAAATGATGAACAAATTCAACTGGCTTTTTAATACATCAAAATGTGGATGGTGAGAAATAAAACTAACTTTTATTTCTTGTGTGATTTTGATTTTAGAATTCAAAAAGAAAATAAGGACAACAATGTCCGCCCTCCCCTCCCACCAGTCACAAAATATAGATACTTCTGAAATAGCTTAAATAGTAGTCTTATCTGTGAAACTAAATACTTTTGCTACCACCTTCTGGCAAAATGAAGAACTTTAAATAATATTACATCATAATGAATTTTTCTTATTTATTTAGTTCAATATAAACTCTATCAAAGCATTCAATTAGTTATATATTCCCAATTATTTTTTATAAATCTAAAGATATTTTGATTATTAGTCTTAAAGAACTTAGGATTTATTGTAGTTATTTTTGTAAGAAACTCCACAGGACCAAGGGCTATGTCTTTTCTAAATTTTCCATATCCCCTAGTTACCTGAGCTGTGCTCAACTGTAAGGGTTTAATATATAGTTATTGAATTGAGCTGAATTCCAGTGATTAAGAATATGAAATAACTTCATCATTAAAAAATTGAAAAAGGTTTTACTCGAAGGAAACCTTAGAGTATTTTGTCATGTTACTTTTATTACCTGTTACCTTCCTATCATAGAGAGTTCATCTGCAAGCAATGGCTTAACTCACAGGATATAAGGGAGAAATTCATAGTGCAGGAATAAAACATGGCAACCTAGATACAAAGAAGAGTTTTACAGCATAATACATATATGAATATATGTATTATATAAATAAATATTATAAAATGAATACACACACACATAAAATACCTTACTATAGGGATAGAACTGAGTAATCATTTATAGCTGTCCAACTTCATGACTGAAACATTTTTCACTCATGTAGGAAGTTATCAATAAATATTTGTTGAATAAATATAAAACTGAATGAAAACCCTTAAAAATTTATACTTTTTTAACTTGTAAAATCTTACAGAAGAGGATGGAGGAAGATTATAAATAGTGTTATCTTATTAAATGGCAAGATGTGGTAGAAGGAAAGAAAGCTTTGCAAAGAGACCCAATTAAGGGATGAAAATCCTAACAGAACTTAAGTATAAGAAGAGGGATAACAGACAAAAGCCACAAAAGATGTACCAAGATTACTATGATTTAACCTATCTTCCATCAGTAACAATGGAACAGACCACATTTAGACCTATATCAAAGTCTACAGTATACTGCATGAGGAAGTAGAGATGGCATCAGAGGACAAAGGTAGGAAGAACAGCTAGACCAAGCCATATAGAGAGAGCCGGTTTGTTCTAGAAATGTCATATTTTAAGAACACTGACACTGATTCTCAAGATATCTGAACTAGAGAATGTTAAACACTTGAGAACAAAACAAAACATGGGCCTTATTATTCAACAAAAAAAGACAATTAAAAAAATCTATGGAAAAAAGGCGGCGGCGGAGCCAAGATGGAGGAGTAGAAACAGCACTTCCAAGGCACTCCAGCCCACACTACTTCCAAACCATGTAAAAGGTGAACTCTGAACAACTTCTGGAACGCCAGCACCCACAGAACGATAGAGAAGCTAACCTCCCACTAAGGTCAGCCCGGCAGCCCAGCAGGGAACGGCCTGTGCAGTGCACTGGGAAACAACAGCGCAGAGCTCTGAGAGCTGAGCCCAGACCCACCTGATTCGCAGTTTTAGCCCCAGGGCGGCTGGGCCAGCAGCCAGCTGGAGGGACCCCAGAACACCAGCAGCTGTGGCAATTCCAGAATTAACAACACAGATATGCCTAGGAAAAAGTGAGAGGTTATGGACTTTGGGACCAATATTTGGGGAACGCTTCAGGCTTCTTCCCTGGAGGCAATAAGTGGCTGAGGAGACATGGCACAGACACCATTTTACAGCTTCAGTTGCAGCTTCAGCTCCTGGTCTGCCAACTGTAGGGAGATCCAGCAATCAGTCTTGGGGGGTAATCGCTCCCGCTTTAACCTCCCTGGATCTGGATTGCAGTCTGGGGTGGAGGTCATGGGGTGGCTATCCAGCTTGCCAAAGCATGTGGAGGCTTCACAGAGGACACCCAACTAATACCTCCAGAAGCTGTGAAGACCCCGTTTGGGATGGAAGCTCCCCTGTCTGGTGGCAGAGTCCTACTGTGGCAACAAGCCCAAAAGTCAAGTAATTAAGTGGCAACATGCCAAGGCAAAGGAAACAAAATAAATAGAAAAATGCAACATTAGACTCCTATTTTGGGAGCAAAGAGGATCGAAGCATGGAACAGGAGGAGGACTATGAGGTCAGAAATCCTGCACCAAAAGCCCCAAATGAAAATATGAGCGGGTTAAAGGCCATAGAGGGCCTTAAGAAGGATTTTAAAAACCAAATAAGAGAAGTGGAGGGAAAATTGGGGAGAGAAATGAGAAGGATGCAGGAAAAGTATGAAATGAGAGTCAACAGTCTGACTGAGGAAAATAACACCTTAAAAAATAGACTAACTCAAATGGCAAAGGAGGCTCAAAAGGGCAATGAGGAGAAGAATGCCTTAAAAAGCCAAATTTGCCAGATGGAAAAAGAATCTCAAGCTTACTGAGGAGATTCATTCCTTCAGAATTACACTGGAGCAAATGGAAGCTAGTGACTTTATGAGAAATCAAGATACTGTTAAACAGATCCAAGCAAGGGAAAGAATAGAAGGCAATGTGAAATATCTCATGGGAAAAATCACTGACCTGGAAAATAGAACCAGGAGAGACAATTTAAAAATTATTGGACTACCTGAAAACCATGATCAAAGAAAGAACCTAGAAACCATCCTTCAAGAAATTCTCAAGGAAAATTGCCCTGATGTTTTAGACCCAGAGGGTGAAATAGAGGTTGAAAGAATCCACAGATCACCTCCTGAAAGAGATCTCAAAAAGAAAACTCCTAGGAATATTATAGCCAGGTTTCAGAATTCCCAGATCAAGGAGAAAATACTACAAGCAGCCAGGAAGAAACAACAGAACCTGGCAGCTTCTACACTGAGGGATCTAAGGGTATGGAATATGATATTCCAGAGGGCAAAAGAGCTCTTATTAAAAACAAGAATCACCTACCCAGCAAAACTGAGTATTTTGTTTCAGGGAAAAATATGGTCATTCAGTGGAATAGAGGACTTTCAAGCATTCTTGAGGAAAAAACCAGAGTTGAATAGAAAATTTGACATTCAGACACAAGAAGCAAGAGATGCTTGAGAAGGTAAATAGGGAAAAGAAATCAAAAGGAACTTATCAAAGTTGAACTATTTACATTCCTACATGGAAAAACAGTAACTGTGACTGATGAAACCTTTCTCAGTATGAAAATAACTGAAGAAGGGTATATGGGCATATGAATACATATGTGAATGTGTGTATATATGTTTACAGGTATACATGGATAGAGGGCACAGATTGAATTTGGTGGGAAGGGATGGTATTTAAGGGGTAAAGTTAAGAGGTGAGAAAGGAATGTGGCAAGAGGAGATGGGGAGAGATGGGGGCGGGGGTAAACTATCTCATATAGAAGAGGCAAGGGGAACTGGTTGCAGGGGAGGGGAAGAACAGGAAGGCAAAAAGGCAAAACAATATTCTCACTGAATTTGGCTCAGGGAGAGAATGACATACATACCAAATGGGATATCTCACCCTTCAGGAAAGTAGGGGGAAGGGGGATGAGAGGGGGGATGATGGAGGGGAGGGCATTCTGAGGGGGGTTGGAAGTACCCACTTTTGAAGAGGGCTAGGATCAAAGCAGGTAATGGACCAGGTGGGGGGTGGGATGGGTGGGAGGGAAATATAAGCAGTCTTTTACAATATATCTACTATGGTAATGTTTTGCATAGCTATACATGCACAACACATACTGAATTGCTTATCTTCCCAGAGGGAGTGGGTGACAAGGGAGGAAGGGAATGGATCTGAAATTCGAAGTTTTAAAATTAAATGTTTCAAATATATATATAAAAAAGAAAAATCTCTGAGACATGATGCCTACACACTCATATCTATAAAAACATTTTTTGAATACTCTATACATATCAAAAGAATACTTGATGCATGAGAATTTCCCCTTAGGTGAGACATAGAGCTCTTCTTCTTGGTTGTAAGTTACCTTGCACCCAGTAGGAGAGCTCTTTCAATTTGTTTTGTCTGGCATGTATTCTCAGATGTATACTTTCTCTGATTTGTTATTGACTGGGATAGATGGGTTTCTTTGGTATTTGCTATAGGTGTATTCATTGTGGAACTGAAATTTGGTAGGAGTGGTATCAAGAGTTAGATATAAAACTTGAGACTCTCCTTCCCTCCATTAGGAAATAGTGATCAGAAGGTTTTTTTGTTTATTTATTTGTTTAGTCCTTTAAGTTAGGTTTTACTGGACCAGCGCAGTTGGTGGGCTAGTGAGTGGTGAGAATAACAAGAGGGAGGTGTAATCAATAGTCTGTTTATTCCAGGACCATTTCATACAGAGCCAAAGATGCAAGGAACTCACAGAGTTGGTTTTTTTTTTTAAACAAATGCTTTATTAACTTCTGTTATACATCATTCATTTCCACCAGATTTTGAGTTACAATCATTCCCCCCCCCCGTTTTTCCCCTACCCACCCTCCCAGAATAGCAGTCCCACAAGATAGCGCTTCTTCCAATCTGCTCTCTCCCATACCTTCTCCCATACCCCCTTCGACTTTTCCATTAGAGGAAGGTGAATCTTTGTGTCCCAATGCCTGCACATCTTATCTCCCAATTACAAGCAAAAGAGTATTAATAATAGTATTATATATATTTGAAACATTTAATGTTAAGACCTCGAATTTCAGATCCATTTCCTTCCTCCCTTGTCACCCACTCCCTCTGGGAAGATAAGCGATTGAGTATGTGTTGTACATGTATAGCTATGCAAAACATTACCATAGTAGATATATTGTAAAAGACTGGTTATATTTCCCTCCCACCCATCCCACCCCCACCTGGTCCATTCCCTGCTTTGATCCTGTCCCTCTTCTATAGTGGGTACTTCCAACCTCCCCTCCCCCCCAGGGATGCCCTCCCATCCATCATCCCTCCTCTCATCCCCCTTCCCCCTATTCTGCTGCAGGTTGAGATATCCCATTTAGTATGTATGTCATTCTCTCCCTGAACCTAATTCAATGAGAATGTGGTTTTGCCTTTTTGCCTTCCTATTCTCCCCCTCCCTTGCAACCACTTCCCCTTGCTTCTTCTACATGAGATAGTTTACCCTACCCTGTCTCTCCCCATCTCCTCTTGCCACTTTCCTCCGCCCGTACTCACAGAGTTTTTATGCCTGCCAAGAGAATGTAGATACCCCAAAATAATGTAGAAAGATCCTACATCAAAGGAGTGCAGATAATGTAGAAGGAGCCTCCCTTAATCCTGTTTACTATTTACCCTTGCTTAAGGTTAGTTACTTATTAGGGTATTATTCTAGGACCATATGTGGAGGCATAAACAAAAAAGATACACACCCTATTGCCTATCTTCCTGGTAACCTTTGCAGTTTCTCTTCATAATACATCCTCCTGCTTGTCTGTCCTAAAGCCTTTCAGATAATAATATACGGGGCGGCTAGGTGGCACAGTGAGTAGAGCGTCGGCCCTGGAGTCAGAAGGACCTGAGTTCGGATCCGGCCTCAGACACCTAACACACACACAAATAAATAACCTAGCCGTGTGACCTTGGGCAAGTTACTTAACCCCAATTGTCCTCCAAAAGGCAAAAATAAAACAAAACAAAACAAACAAACAAAAAAACAAACAGATGATACTATAGAGTAGGGCAACATTTCATTAGCAAAGCCAAGAAACTTCTGAAAGTTCTCTATGGGATTTGATTCTTTGTGACCCCATTTGGGGTATTCTTGGCAAAGATACTGAAATAGTTTGCCATTTCCTTTTCCAGATCATTTTACAGATGAGGAACTGAGGCCAAGAGGGTTACGTGACTTGTCTAGGGTCACACAGCTAATAAGTGTCTGAGGCCTGATTTGAACTCAAGAAGATGAGGTCTGGTCCTTTATCCACTACACTACCATACTGACCAATCAGGAGTTACATTTCCTCGATAATAATATTTAAGGGAACAGAGAGATATAATTATAGCCTAGTACCCCTTCTTTCTGGGAGAGTATAACAGCAGCCAGTCTCTGATCCCAACTCCCTTCTCTCCCTCCTAGCAGGAAGGAAAGTCTCCACTGGAGAAGAGTAAGGGCTAGAGACACTAGACATAGCGATTCTACCTCCCTTCCAGCCAGGCACATATGACACCCCGCACTATATTGCTAGGTCACTTCAACCCTGAAACTCACACCTCATCATCACCCCTCCCTCTTATTGAAAAGAATGGAAATGGAGAGTTCCTCCCAGGCCCCTCTCTTAAGAAGGGTGCCCAGGACAATCCTCTCTTCATTTTCTATCTAGTTGTATTCCTTTGGACTTCACAACCATGCCCCCATGGCAGGAACGTTTCTCCCACTCCTTTTTGACTTTCTTTTGTGTTTTCTTCCTTCATCAGGCTATAAGCCTTTGAGAACAAGGATGATTTCTCTTTCTTCCTTTCTCTCTTTCTCTCTTTCTCTCTCTCTTTCTTTCTTTCTTTCTTTCTTTCTTTCTTTCTTCTCTTTCTCTCCCTTCCTTCCTTTTTTCCCTCCTTCCTTCCTTTTTTTTTTTTCTATTTTGTATTCCCAGCACTTGGCATAATGACTGATATGGACCTCAACATACCATACCAAAGAAGATGCTGATGCCATTTCCACTGATAAAACCATATAAGTTCCCGATGTTGAGAGATACTCAGTAGCATGGAAAGAATATATTATGTCACAAATGGGTACAACTAAAAGATATACCATCATAGCTTATCAAGATTTTTAAAGAACTTATTAAGCATTCTTTAGTCATTAGAAATAATTATGAATAGAAGAGGTTCTATTTAGTTTCATTGACATTCATAAAACCATTATAAATTAACTAATGCCAGTCTTTAAGAAAAAAATGCTTTTTTGACCTACCTAAATTTTCCCAGTATGTTTCTCTCCCTAACCATCCTATATATAACACAGAATACTTTTTTAAAAGAAAAAGAGGAAAAAGAAAAATCAGTAAAATCAATTAATCCATAAGACAAATGTGAAAGTATAATCAATGTTCCATACTCATAGACATTCAGCAAAGAAATAGGGAGAGGTTCTTTTTTTCTCTCTTCCCCTCCCTACTTAATATTTTATTTTTTCCAATTACATGTATGCAAAGATAGCTTTCAACATTCACTTAAGATTTTGAGTTCTAAATTGTTTTCTCCCTACTTTCCTTCCCTCCCAAAGATGGCAAGCAATCAGGATATACATGTACTATCATATTAAACATATTTCCACATCAGTCATTTTATGAAAGAAGAATCAGAACAAAAGGGAAAACCATGAAAAAGGGGGAAAAAAGAGAAAATAGTGTGCTTCAATCTGCATTCAGACTTCACAGTTCTTTCTCTGGATGTAGATAGCATTTTCCATCATTAATCTTTTGGAATTGTCTTAGATAAGGGGTAGGGAACCTGTGGACTCAAGGCTACATGTAGCCTGCTAGGTTCTTGAGTGTAACCTTTTGACTGAATCTAAACTTCAGAAAACAAATCCCCTTGATAAAAGGACTTGTTCTATAAAACAAAAGACTGTATTCAAGGACCTAGAAGGCCACATGTTCCCCACCCTTGTTAGATCATTGTATTGCTGAGAAGAGCTAAGTCTATCAAAGTTGGCCATCATACAATGTTCTCCTGGTTCTGCTCACTTCATTCAGGACCATGTCATGTAAGTCTTTTCACATTTTTCCTGAAATCTGCCTGCTCACCATCTCTTAAAAAACCATAGCATTCCATTACATTCATATATCACAATTTGTTCAGCTATTCCCCAATTGATGGGCATCCCCTCAAGTTCCAGTTCTTTGCCACTTAAATGTTTTTGTACATGTGGGTCCTTTCCTCTTTTTTAATGATCTCTTTGGGATATAGACCTAGAAGTGGTATTGTTGGATCAAAGGGTATGAGGTTTGATAGCCCTTTGGGCATAATTCCAAATTTCTCTCCAGAATAGTTGGATCAGGTCACAATTCCAACAACGCATTGATGTGTTTCAATTTTCCCACATCTTCTCCAACATTTATCATTTTCCTTTTTTGTCATATTAATCAATGTGATAGGTGTGAGATGGTAAAAAGGTGTCTTCTTGTATGTGTTCTTTGTAGTTCTGTAACATCTACTTTTAATTGTTCAGTTTTTGTTGTTCTTTCAATCTACATTTTGTTAAGTTTTCCCATGTCTCTCCTTATTCATCTTCATCATTTATTACAGCACAATAAGATTGTATTACATTTATATGCCATAATTTGTTTATCCTCTCCGTAATCTGTGGGTATCTAGCTTGTTTCCAATTATTTTCTAACACAAAAAGTGCTACTCTAAGTATTTTGGTGCCTGTAGGACTTTCTGTTTATCTATGTCTTTCTTGAAGTATATGTCTATTAGTGGAAGTTCTGTGTCAGTGGGGATGGATATTTTAATCCCTTTAATTGCATAAATGAAAATATATTTTCTGGGGCAGCTAGGTGGCACAGTGAAGTCAGCCCTGGAGTCAGGAGGACCTGAGTTCAAATCCGGCCTTAGACACTTGACACATTTACTAGCTATGTGACTTTGGGCAAGACACTTAACACCAATTGCCTGCCAAAAAAAAAGAAAAAAAAAGAAAATATATTTCCAAAATGATTCTACTGAGTCACAGCTTTGCTATCAGTGCACTAGTGTGCCTAGCTCCCCACAACCCCTTCAACATTGACTTATCCCATTTTGTCATTTCTGCCCATTTTCAGGGTATGAAGTAAAATTTCAGGGTTTTTCTTTTTATTTTGTATTTTTTCTTATTATTCAGGATTTAGAACATTCTTCTCCAGAGTTTGAGATATGGAAGTGTTATTCTTCCTTCATATCTACATTTTCCCCTCTATTTTCTATTACAGCATAGATCTTTTGTTTCTCAAAATGAATTCTGATATTACTTTATTAATTTTTATGAAGTGTCTGATTGTTATAGCAGTAAACTGCAAATTACTTTGGCAATACCATTGTTTTTTACCATATTATGACAGCCCAGTCATGAGCATGAAATAGTTCTCAAATAACTTAAGGTATTCTCTATTTCTTTTGAGGAGCATTTGGTAATTGAATCTATAGAAGTCTTTTATGTACTTTGGTATGTTGATTCTCCAAATATTTTATGCCTTTTGTAGTTATTTGGCATGGGATTTCCTCTTCTGTAATTGTCTCTTGGGTTTTATTATTATTACATGGAAACTGGGGTATGGTGGGTGGGCTTATTTTGTAGCTTACAACATTGCTCAAGCTATTGTCTCAATTAATATCTGCTGATTCCCTAGGATTTTCTCAGTAAATCATGTCTTTAATTCTTTCTTGTGTTATAATAGTTGCTAGCATTTCTAAAACTATATCAAATAGTGGTGGAGAAAGTGGCCATCTTTGTTTAGTTCCTGTATTAAGCTTTTAGGGTATCCTCATTGAAGGATGCTTGTTGTTGGTTTAGGTATTTTTTTAAATTATTTTTTGTATTTTAAAAAGCATTTACCTATACTTTATTAGGGTTTTTAGCACTATAAGATTATGCCTGGTGACCTTGAGACCACCATGACAGTCTCCCCTTAAGGGATTCTAGCTTACAGAATCTATGCATAGGAAACCATTTTATAAGATTAGGTCTAACAGTCTTAAAGCAGTTATGACAGTCTTTCCTAAAAAGAAGCTAGAAACTTATAGAACATAATCATGAAAATATAATGACAATATTTTTCAAAGGTTAGTATAGTTGTGCTCCCCAAATGATATTTTGTCTACTTCTACCTTGATTTTTCTCCCTAATAACAAACCCCCCAAATAATAGTTTGCCTTGACCCTGATATACAAATAGACCAGGTGAGTGAGGCCCCAAATCAGTGTGAAAGAACTCAACTCTCAGGAAGGCACTTTGGAACACAACCTCCTCTCTAGCAAGAGCACCCCCTTCCTGCTGAATGGACCCATGTGTCTATGCTCCCTGACACAGCACTGCCTTTACATGAGTTATATTCCTATGTTAGTGTGTATACCGGAGTTGTATGTTGGCTCCCCTTTTCTCCACTGCTTGCAATAAAGTTTTGCATTGAACCGATTCCCATTCTTTTACATCTAATTCTCAGTACTTGGAACTCATTAAGGGCTATTTTCCGCAAAGTCTTTTGCTGGCCTATTGGCTTTTCCTTACACATAAACCTGGTGCCTGGAGAAGGACTTAAGTTAACCTACTGACAATCAAACCTAACTGGGGGGGTGTGAAGGATAATTTGCAGTGAAGTTTCCCCATTCTGAAAAATCAAATCTAGATTGGCTTTAGCATCCACTAGGCCTAAATTGAGAAGTCACCTGACCTTGCAGGAATCTGGGACTTAGAGCAATGGAGACCCTCCCCAGTGCCACCTCAGCACAAGATATGCCAAGTAAGGACAGAAGTGCTTTCTCAAATGTACATTGGCTGATCTACTGTTTCTTTGTTCCAGTACCTGAGGTAGATTTCTGCCCTTAGTTTGTACATCTAACTTCCAGCCAATGGAAGAAAAGGGTCAGGAGGAGGAGTGGGGGAGAATTCCAAGTTAGGGCTTTATAACTTTGCCATTTCCTTTTGCATATTGCTTCTCCTCCATGACCATTTGTCAGGAGGGTGGCCCTTTTTTGAGATCATATTAAACCACTGTTTTCTGCTTCCTACCTTGAGAAACCTCTGAGTATTATTTGGGTAAGAATTTCTGTTGCATAGTTTTTGGGGTGCACACAGGGGGAATGGCACTGCCAGACCAACTGCAGAAAGCAAGGGTCAATAGGGGAATCCTACATTCTTCTTGGAGAGATTCTCTTAAACCAAAGGACTGTCACAAAATACACTGTTATGGTTTGTCAAAAGCTTTTTTCTATATCTATGGAGAAATTCATATGGTTTTAGATGTTTTTGTTTTTAATTATTGTTTTCCTAATATTGAACTATCTTTGTATCACTGATATAAATGGAACTTGTTCATAATTAGTGATTTCTTGGATGAATTGCTTTATTCTGCTAGAATTTCATTTAAACTTTTAAGGATATTTATGATTGACATCTGTCTATAATTCTCCTTCTGTTTTATCTTTCCATGGTTTAGTTTTTAAGACTATATTTGCCTCACAACAGATTGGTAGAATGCTTTCTTTCTCAACTTTTGAGAATTGTGTAGTATTAGTTCTAGTTGTTTGTTTCTTTTTTAGTTTGAAAGAATTCCCCCATGAATCCATCAGGACCAAAAGATTCTTTCCTTGGTAAAATTTCCTTTATTTAGTCTTATCTCCCTTTCTGAGACTGGCTTACTTAAGATCTCTATTTGGTTTTCTGTTACTCTGGGTATTTAATATTTCTGAAGATGTTTCTCTATTCTATTTATGTTCTCAGATTTGCTAGTGTAATTGATTTTTCTGATTGGAATTTTTTTTTATGGTTTTGTTGTGATTTTAGTTTGTTCACTTACCATTTTGATTTGATTTTCTGTGCTCTTTTTGATAAGGCTGGCTAAAGGGTTATCAAATTTTATTGGTCTTTTCAAAGAACCAAGTTTTCATTGTATATCATTTCTTTAGTCTCTAATTCCTTTTTTTTTTATTAATTTATTAGTTTAGGTTCAGTTAACAAGATTCAATTCCATAGTTCCTTGATTTTCAAATTTCCTTTACTTCCCTCCCCCCTCCCCTCACAACAGCATATAGTAGAGTATAGGGTCTGCAAATGCATTCATATTAGACATTATTCCAAAGGCGTATTGTACTAGGTGGGATGAAAGATGGTAAGGAAGAAATAAAACCAAACAATGAAAAGAACAAGATCATTTAGTTTGCTTCCATTAGGATTCAGGCTCAGTTCTTTCTAGTTATATCTCTGGATGGCGCATTTCTCACTTTCTTGAGTCATTCGGGATTAACTTATATCACTGCATTTCTGAAAAGAGTCTAGTCTGTCATAGTTGGTCATCACAGATATGGTATGTCTGTGATTGTATACAAATTTCTTCTGATCCTACTCTTCTCGCTCAGCATCAGTTTGTATAAGTATCTACAGGTAATTATGAAATCCGTCATCTCCTCGTTTCTTATAGCACAATAAAATTCCATTACATTCATATACCATAACTTGTTTAGCCATTCCCCAATTGATGGGCACCCCTTTAGTTTCCAATTCTTTGCAACCACAAAAAGGGCTGCTAAAAATATTTTTGTACATAAGGGTCTTCCTCCCACTTCTATGATCTCTTTGGGATATACCCCTAGAAGTGGTATGGCTGGGTCAAAGGGTATGAAATTATTTATAATCCTTTGGGCATAATTCCAGATTGCTCTCCAGAATGGTTGGATAAGTTCACAACTCCACCAGCAATGTATTAGTGTTCCAATTTGTCCACATCCTCTACAGCATTTGTCACTTTCTTGTTTTGTCATCTTAGCCAATCTGACTGGAGAGATGTGGTATCTCAGAGTTGTTTTGATTTGCATTTCTCTAATTAATAGTGATTTAGAGCATTTCTTCATATGCTTATTATACTTACTATATGCTTATAGATATCTTTAATTTCTTTCTCTGAAAACTTCCTATTCATATCCTTTGACCATTTATCAATTGGGGAATGACTTGTATTCATATAGATTTGGCTCAATTCTCTATAAATTTTAGAAATGAGTCCTTTATCAGAGACACAAGTTGTAAAAATTCTTTCCTAATTTCCCACCTCCCTCTTGATCTTGGTTACATTGGCTTTGTTTGTACAGAAGCTTTTCAATTTAATGTAATCAAAATTATCCATTTTGCATTTTATAATGCTCTCTAATTCTTGTTTGGTCCTAAAATCTTCCCCTCTCCACAAATCCATCAGGTAAACTATTCCTTGCTTTCCCAAATTGCTTACACTATCATCCTTTACACCTAGATCATGCACCCATTTAGACTTGATTTTGGTATATGGTGTTAGATAATGATCTATGCCCACTTTCTGCCATACTGTATTCCAGTTTTCCCAGCAGTTTTTGTCAAATAGTGCATTCTTATCCCAAAAACTGGGGTCTTTGGGTTTATCGAACAATAAATTACTATATTCATTAACTGCTGGGTCTCCTGCGCCTAATCTATTCCGTTGATCCACTACTCTACACCTCTGCCAGTACCAAGCAGTTTTGATGACTGCTGCTGTATAATACAGATTAAGATCTGGCATAGCTAATCCACCCTCCCTAGTGTTTCTTTTCATTAATTCCCTTGATATTCTAGACTGTTTGTTTTTCCAAATAAATTTTGTTATTATTTTGTCTAACTCTACAAAGTAGTTTTTTGGTAAATTGATTGGTATGGCACTAAATATATAGTTTAGTTTGGGTAAAATTGTCATTTTTATTATATTAGCTCAACCCAGCCACGAGCAATTGATATTTTTCCAACTATTTAGATCTGTTTTTATTTGTGTGAGAAGTGTTCTGTAGTTGTGATCATATAGATTCTGGGTTAGTCTCTAATTCTTGATATCTCCTTTTTTGTGTTCGTTTTGGATTTGCTGGCTTGCTAATGTCTTAAAAATGCATATTCAGTTTACTAATCCTTTCTTCTTCTGTTAGTATGCCTTTTCAGTGATATATATTTTCCTGAGGACTGCTTTAGCTGCATCCCAGAAATTTTGGTGTGTTGTTTAATTATTCTCACTTTCTTTCATTGTTTCTATGATTTATCCTTTGATCCATTTATTATTTAAGATTTCAATGTTGTCTCCATTTTGGCTTGTCTTTTGTCTGTGCTCTCTAAAATGATTATGATTTTTACCACATTATGGTTTGGAAAGGATGTTTTCTATTTCTGCTTTTTAACATTATCAACATCTCTGGGGCCCTAATACAAAGTAAATTTTTGTAAAAGTTCCATGTGCTTCTGAGAAATACACACACAAATATACACACACTTTTTAACACTGAGTGTGGAAGGAACCACATTAATAGTAATTGGGAAACATACTACAAAATAAGTAAAATTAATAGAACATAAATATTGTTAATAGGTGATTTTCTAAGCCATTGTATGGCCTATAGGGAACCTTATGTACTAATTGGCCCATTTTTGAGTTTGACAATGCTGCTTTAAATTTTTTAGCTCAAATTTCTCCAGTTCCTATACCTACTAAGAGTTTTGTAAAAAATAAGTTTTACTGTCAGTTAATTCCATGTGGTTGCCTCGAATGCTATATTTATGACATTATATTTCTAGGATGAGTGAGCTAAGTTTCTTGCCATCAGTAATAGTAAATAACATTTCATTGCTAATATAATTGGAAAATATTGTTAGCATATATTCTTATTTCTACCTGAAAAAAATCTGCCATGATTAGTGAATAAATATCTAAAATATTTCAACTTCCGAGGCGAACTAAGCCATATTGAATATTCCACTAACTGATAACACTGTCAAATAAATAAAAAACTTGAGGTAACCAAATAGCTAATGTTTACCATTTTTTAAATCTCTGATACTACCAATAAAATATGTTCCTAAGGTGTACTATGTATAAAATATTGTACATTAAAATTCATTTTAAAAATAGAACTCAAAAAGGATTTGTTGAATAATATAAAGTAACACCAAAGTTGCTGGCAAAAAAATAGATATTTTCTTTCTTTGGCTACAAGGTCTAAAATTAGAGTTAACTGAATTTCTCTGGACCAGGTCACTGGAACAGAAATTATTGGAGGGCAATTTCTTTTTTGCATTGAGCTCTAGGATGCACAAATAATAAAAGAACACCAGAGGGCACTGTGCAGTAAGTATCTCCTTTTCACCAAAACACCCTCCTGAATTAAACATTCCATTTCTTGCTCTTCTATACTTAAGACTTCACTCCATTTAATTAATTTGTTTCCTGCTTTTCCTCACTACAAACAGAAGAGCTAGGCTTAGAACTGAGTAGAAAGAGGCCAAATCACATTTGGGAAATTATCTAGCACTTCCAGTTATTCTAAAGGACTCCCCAGCACAAAAATCCATCTTTTCAGTATTGTTCCAGTGATACTATGTGTATATGAATCTTGGAACACGACAATCTTTGAAATATCAAAATTGTAGGTGACTCAGGAAGTCATGGAAGAATTCTGCATTGGCATAATTAGGCTACATTATAACCAATAATGAATTTTACATAAATAGAATGATACTGAGGAAATGTAAGATTAGAAAAGGCATGTGTTTTGTGAAAATACACAGAATGTTGAAAAGATCTAGAGGAAGGTGTCCAGTATGTTGGGTGGATCTTCTGTGGAGAATTTGTAAGACAATCTGAAGAAAACTCACATGTAAAAGTTAAAGATAAGTTTAAAGAAAAATTAAAAGTTCATAGATGTTTATGGTCAGGGATGAGCTGATATACATATACATACATACATATACATATATATATTTTTTGCTGAAAAAATGTACTTAGGACACACTTTAAGCTGAATTTTCATTAACATTTTCTCCATCATTTCCTTGAGTCTAGAAAACCAACAAGATGATAAATCCAACCCTGCACTGTCAATTATGGAGGTATAAAACTGAACATTTAATAGTATGAATTGGCTTCAATACATCTCTAGTTATGGTCTTCTCCATTGGAAGGAATACCTACACATATGTGGTTCAAGTTATTGGAATGTTCAGATAGATTTCTAGCCTCAGGATGAACCTGGAGCAGGCTTTAGAAAAATTACTTTGGTGGCAAACTGGAGCATGAATTAGAGTGGGGAGAGCCTTGAGGCAGGAAGAATGACCAGCAATCTACTGCAATAGTCCAAGTGTGAGGTGATAGGGGCCTGTAGGGGGAAGGGGGATAGCAATTTCAGAAAGGTAAAATAGATTAGATGTGTGTGTGTGTGTGTGTGTGTGTGTGTGTGTGTGTGTGTGTGTGTGTGTGTGTAATACAGTGAGATGTTGAGGATAACTCCTGGGTTGCAAGCAAGGACTGCCTGGGAGGATACTGCCCTTGACAGTAAGATAAGAGAAAGGAGTTGGGGAGGGTTTATAGGGAAAGACAATGAGTTTAGTTCGAAGGCATGATCTGGATGAGGATCCAGGAAAGGAAACTGAGAAGAGTAGTCTGATAGGTAGGAGAACCAGAAGAGGGTAGTGTCCCAGAAACCTAGAGACCAGAAAGTATCAAAGAGAGGAGGATGATTCACAGGGTCAAAGGCTACAGGCATTAAGAATAAAGACTAAGAAAAAGCCACTCGATTTGGCCATTAAGAGACCATTGGTAACTCTGGAAAAGAACAGTTTCAGTGGAATGATGAGTTCAGAAGCCAGATTATAAGGGGTAAAAAAGAGAGTGAGAGAAGAGAGGGTGCAATAAATTTACTTTATATACAACTGTATTACAATCAAATTTAGATCACATTGTCTGGTGCTTAAGAAATAAATGTCAATTGGTTGACCAGAAGCTCACAATCATAGATTCAGAGTTGGAAAATACCTTAGAGGTTCCTAGTTCATTTTCCTTTATGGGTGAGGAAGCTTAGGCCCAACAAGGGTAAGTGACTAACTATGTTAATTTACAATTCACCTTCTTCTGTCTGGTTTAAATATGGTTATTTACAAAGCAAAGTAACCCACTTTGGTTTGCCTCTACCTTCATTTTCTCTTAACTTCATTGGAAAACATCTGGAATTTTTTCCCAGGTCATATCACTAGTTGAAACAACCTTGAAAAAAACTAGACGTTTAATAAAATAGATTGTTTAGTAATCTTATCTTCCTCGTCTGAAAGCTCCTGGCATAGAGGAGGAATTTTTCAAAGTTAAGTTAAAATTAGCACCAGCACCTGGTAGATCAATTAACTCTTAGATTAGAAAAAAATTATTTTTAAGATACATAACTGGAGGGTTTTCTGTTCAGCTGTGTCTGACTCTTTACGATCCCATTTGAAATTCTTAGCAAAAATAGTGTTTTGCCAAGTTCATTTCACCAGTTCATTTTACGGATGAGGAAACTGAAGCAAACAGGGTTAAGTGATTTGTCCAGAGTCACAGAGTTAGTATCTTAGGCAAGACATGAGCTCAAGATGATAAGTCTCCCTGACTACACTTTAACCACTGTGCCATTTAGCTGCCCTACTTGTAGTTTACATGAATCTTTGTCAAAGAGATCTTCTAATAAATGTGTAAGCCCATCTGTAACAATGTTATATAATCGATGGGGTGGCTAAATGGTACAAGCTATGATGAGGTGCAGGCTCTGGGAGCCCCCTTGAGCTCTCCTTGAATCTTTGAGGTACAGGCTCTGGGAGCTCTAGAGCTCTCCTTGAATCTTCCCAAGTAAGGCATTTGCCTGAAGCCATGGGCCTTAAGTTGTGGCTCTGCCCAAGTCTTTAGCCCTCCTTTGTCCAGCAATTTACCACCCATGATCCTCTAGTTCCACCTTAGAACTGGCCTGGCCCACCATTGTCTGTCAGCTCCAGGTAGCCTCAAACAATTTCCAACCCTTAATAACTCATTAATGGAGTGTGACCTCATCTGACTCCTGAAGACCCTCCCCAAACTCATTACTAGAGTTTTACCTCATCTACTAGGGTACCCAGCTTGGAGTCAGACTCATCTTCCTGAATTCAAATGTAGCCTCAGACACATTAAGTGTTGTACATACACATTAAAATTGTATGACCCTGGGCAAGTCACTTAATCCTGTTTGTTTCTTCTTCTGAAAAATGATCTGGTAAGTCTTGGGTATGTGGTTTTTGGCAAATCACATATAAACTTAAATATTGCTTCAGTGAATGTGTTGAGGTTTGGGGGCCTAGGGATGCTCGACACCCAAAATACCAATACACTGGGTCCTGCCAAATGAATTCGGCTCAAACCTTCTCTCAGCCAAAGCAAAACAAAGTTTATTAAGATTTGTCATTGATGGAATACTAATAAAACTGCCCCAGCCCCAGTATTCTAACTTCATTATAGGCTTGGCCCCATTGAACAACTGTACCACTGTACCTACCTAACTCCCTCCTCTCCCCCCACCCCATATCCTAACTTTTTTATATATGCCTCACTGCTCACTGGTGGAACAACAGGTGTGTCCCTGAACTCTTAGCTCCCATAGAAACAGCAGGTGTGTCCATGTGATGGGAGCCTATCTACTGCCTCTACCTGGTCACTGCCCCCAGACCCATTCCCACAGAAACAGGTGTGTTCTTGTATTCAATCACAATCACATCATCCATCTAGGCTAAGACAGGACCACAATACCTAATGATCTGTCTTAACCAGACAGGACTACAATAGCTAGCCAGTTGGAGGGCAGAACGACCAGAATGTTTAACCACTGAACCATAGATGAGACTCCTTTTCCATTACCTAATCACTTAACAAACCTCTTCTCCATTACCTAATCACTTAAGAAACTCCTCCTGCCTTTTTAATATTAATCATAGTCCTCTATTCTATGTAAATTTCTGTTATGTAATTGCATCAATACCTTATAAAAATCCATCTTGCTTTCTCTAAAGTTGCTGAAACTTAGCCTGCTTCATAAGAGGCATCAATCTCATTAAATGCCTATACTTGGATTAGAGGGATCTGCCTGAATTCTTTGAGAAAGTTCCACCACAACACATCATGAAATATCAACAACTTTTTGGCATCTCTGGGTTTAAACCGAAACACCATAATGGGTAGAATCTTAAGGAGCCCAATTATTTGTGACACTTGTATCAGACAAGCAGGCCAGAACAATTTGACACAAACTGAGTCTGTACTAGATTGAATCTCAGCCCCTTCATGGAGGCAAGATAGATGGATCTAATATCTAAATATCTAAAGACTGTGGGAGGAATCTAGGGGTGATCTAGAGGAAGGGTTTGGGGAGGGTCTTGAGGAAGAGTCTAAGGAGGATCTTTGATGGAACTGAGGTTGGAGGCTAGTAATGGGATTAAGGTGGGAAATAGCTGAAAGCTACCTGGAGCTGACTGACAAAAGAGGGCTAGGCTACTTTAAGGAAAATAAATTTGGGCATAGATATTTTGATAGGATGGGAGGTAGCTGGATGGGGGAGGGCTAGGCTAAGAGTAACAGAGATTTGGGCCTAGTGATGAGGAAGACTATATCGACTCAGACCAACTCCTCATCAAGTGGGAAGATTCAAGGGCGTTCCCGGATTCTATATCCCTTCAAATGTACTAGAGCACCTCCAAGGTCCCTTTCTAGCTCAAACAAAAAATCCCCATTTCTCGGTCTAAAATTCATAATCATTCAACTTTCCCCTTATGTTGAGTTTTATGACATTTATTCTTTCAAAATAAAAGGGGGCAGTTACATGGCAATACTATTGTAAAACTTAGTAATGCTTATTTATTGAATAAATGAAATTCAGCCTCACACTACAGTGCTAGCATTTTCGATTTTAGTCTGGTCTGTAGTTCAAGTTAATTGGAGGTAATAATTACACCCGGAAATTCTGAAACCTTAGCAGCAGCACTGGGACCATGTGCTGAGACAAACGTTCTTAGACATTTCTTACAGAGACGTGGAATGCTGGGATGTGAAGGAAGGACTTCAGCATGTTGAGTCGTTTTAAGGACGGCACCAACTGGGGCCCAACAGAAGCCAAGAAGGCTTGGGTAGGTTTCGATAAGCTGGAGGAACCCTCCCACCCCTCACCATCCCGGATCACTGATCTCCACACATAAGGGGGCACAATGGCACACTGTGACTACCAAGAAATGATAATCCATATCTTTCCCGTTTTGGCAGAGATGGAAAACAGAATTGACTGTATTCCTAGGAAATACTTAAGTTTCCCAACAAAAGTTAATCTGGGGAGCTCCCTCACTACCTGCATAACAAGTTTGAGTTTCGAAATCCGAAACAGCAACTATGCTAGATTTAAAATCTTAAACTGAGGGAACCCCCAACCGGAAAGCCCGCCCACTGCTCTTGACACGTGACTCACCACTTGGCATTGAACCATCTACACTTCCGGCTTGTGAGCCCTTAGGGAGATCGCATTCATTCGCAGGGTGTGGGACCTCTACCGGCTCCCCGCCTTTTAGTCGGCTCTTCACCAGCGGGGACACAAAAGTGGCCTTCAAGTCTCCCTCTCCCCCTTTCTCCGGAGGAGGAAAACTAAGGGGAAGTCGAGATGTGCACACGCCCACATAGTAAATAGTAAAGGCAGGATTCAGTCAGGCCGAGACTCCCACAAAGGGTGAAACCAATCGTTCACCCACACACGCTTCCTTTAACAGGTTTCTTCCCAAACACTACCACCTCAACCCATTCGGCCAAATGTTACTAGTAAACCGAGAGAACGAAAAAAAAAATAAAACTAGCTGGAGGACTATCACACCACTGCGCAGGTGCGCGCTCCCTCCACCGCATTGGCTACTCCTTGAGCTTCCTGGCTCAGAGAAAGGTTTCCTTCTTTTGGGATGAGAGGATCTAGTATTATTAGCATATGTCCCACCCTCCAGCTCTCCAAAACCAGTCTGACTTCGAAACCAGCCACCCCACTGGCTGAGAAGATAAGCAGGCCCGCCCATCGCTTTGCTAATTGGATACTGGAACCTGAAGGTGGGCCGAGGGGGAGGAGCCTGGGCGCGCTCCGGTTGCATCAGCTGGAGCCGGAGTGGTGGCCACGTGGCGCAAGCGCAGTGAAAGTGCGTGGCCTGGAGCTTCTCCTCCAGCCTTTATTCCTCAGCACTACTCCTTGAGGGGTGCTCGCCCACCTTTCTTCCCCTTCTGCGGAGAGTCCTCTGTTACCTTCTCTACTCTTGGTGGACCCTGTAGCTTCCGACCATGTCTCAGGAGGTAGCAGTCGATCCTACCGGGAAAATGAGTGGGGGCGAGAAGCCGGTAAGTCCGGGGGTTCTTCACGAAGGGGTGGGGTGCCGGTGCCGGCTTATCGTTTCTGGGCGCGGAGAGGGGAGGAGGTCCCTGCGAGTGACGGCGCCCCTGGTCCTTTCTGGGGCTTCAGTCTTGGGGTGAGGGCGATTGTGGTCCTGAGGCCGGGAGAGGAGGATCTCGAGCTCCGGGTGTATTTGCCTATACTGCCCGGGAGGATCTCATGTGTTACCTGCCCGGACCCTTTTATTTTACATATGAGGAAACTGAGGACAGGAGAAGTTAAATGACCGATCCGCGGTCTTACGATTGATGGGATTTGAAGTTTCAGTAATCTGATTGAAGCTGGTGCGGTTTTCAGGGTGCCAGGCAATCAGTAACTATTAAACACCCGGTATGTGCTAGGCATCATGCTGAGAGCTGGGGATACAAAGAAAGGCAAAAGACAGCCCATGCCTTCGAGGAACGCACAGCCTAATGGGGGAGATCTCAATCAGCAAACATTTATTAAGAGTCTACTATGTACCAGGGCTGTGCTTAGCAGATACAAGGAAAGGCAAAAAAAAAAGTCTCTCTACCCTTGGAGCTCACAGTCTAAAGGGGAAGGGAAATATAGATGTAGATATAAATATAAAACTACATACAAGATAAACAAGAAGTAATCGTAAGAGGGAAGGTACTAGAACTTTTAAAAGGATAGATTAAAAGAAAATTACAGAGGTCATTTTATGACAAGCAGTCTGGTGCCCTAGAGAGTGCACTGGATTTGAAATCAAGAGAACCTGAGTTTCATTTCTGACCCTTCTACTTGCAGTCTGTGTGACTTTTGGACCTCAGTTTTAGCACCTATGACATGGGGGAGTCTTTATCAGCTCTAAATCTATAATCATATGGGTATGATTCTTATCATCAGGGGTTTGAACATTAGGGGATGACTGGTTACTGACAGGTTTTCCTAAAAGCACGGAGGGGATACATTCATTCATCTTAGGAATTTAATGTGAAGAGTGCTTTTCACCTCCTAGGATAACAGAACAGCAGCAAACAAAAAAAGAGCGTGAGGAATTTGGAATATATTTAAAATATATTTTTATTCATTTGTTAATAAATTCCTCAATTACATTTTTTAGATATTTTTAACTTTTTAAAAAAAGTTGAATTTCTGAATGTCCCTTTTCTTCCCCCACTTTCCTTACCCCAGATGTTGATTATACATATGATGTCATGAAAAACATTTCTTTATTAGCCATGTTGCAAAAGAAAAATAGATAAAAAAAAAGACAAAGAATACATAAGTTTGCACATCTGGTAGCACTTTTTGAAATCCTGGGTCCTTTGGAATTGTCTTGGATCATTGACTTAATCAGAGTAGCTAAGTCTTTCACTGTTGATCATAATTACAATATTGCTGTTATTGTGTACAATGTTCTCCTGGTTCTTCTGACTTCACTTTGCATCACTACATATAAGTCTTATGTTTTTCTCAAACGATTCTACTTATCATTTCTTATGGCACAATTGTATTCTATCACAATCATATATCACAACTTGTTCAGTCATTCTTCAATTGGTGGGTATCCCCCAAATTTCCAATTCTTTGCCACCACAAAAAAAAAAGCTGCTGCAAATATTTTTCTATAATTAAGTCCTTTTCCTAATTTTTTTTGGGTAGTGATATTGCTGGGTTAAAGGATATGCATAGTTTTATAGCCCTCTGGGTGTAGTTGGAATTTGGAATAATATAACTTATATAATATAAGAGTTGTCTATCTGAGGTGCAGGCTCTGGGAACCCCCATGAGCTCTCCTTGAATCTTTGAGGTACAGGCTCTGGGAACCCCCTTGAACTCTGAATTTTCCCATTTGATGAGGCATTTGCATGTGGCTTTGCCCAAACCTTTGTTACTAGCTTGGCCCCCCATTTTCCATCTACTTCCCACCCTTGAGCCTGTCAAAATATCTATACCCAAATATCTGACCTCATTAACTTCTCCTGTAGACCCTCCCCAAACTCTTACCCTAGACCACCCCTAGATTCTTCCCACAGCCTTTCTGTATATAAGACCCTATCTTGTCTCCATGTGATGTGAGAGTGCTGGAGTATTTTCTATCACAGACTTGCTCTTTGTCCAATACAAGCCTTACAGATACTGAGGCTCCTTAAGAGTCTACCCAATATGGCGAACTTATTTTTTATTAAAAGTTTATTAAAACTTTGATTTTCTTTGCCTGAGAGAATACTTGAGTCATTCATTCAGGATCCATAAAAATAAAGAGGTTCAGCATAAAGTGATTATGTATAGCGCTAGGGGTCCTTGAGATCCCAAAATACCAGCATGCCGGGTTCTGCCTCATAGACTCTTTTTTTTTTTTTTTTGCTTTTTTGAGGGCAATTCTAACCTTCCAAATTCTAACCTTCCTCCCCACATCCTAATCATTTGGATCCAATAAACTTAAGTTTAACACCTGCAAAGGAGCAGTTTTAAACAGCTGTGTCAATAAAACAGATTTGGGGCTAATCAATGATTAAGAGAAGTAACAAAAACCTAACAAGTTAACTTTAGCAATATTGTCATTCTGTGCAAGTGTAGTAAATATTTCATAGCACAGACTTAGTAGGGCTGTCTATCACTATGATTCTGGGAACTACTATCCAGAATCCTTGGGGCTATTCTGGGAGTTATTTTCAAACACCTTGGAAACTGGACATTCCCTTGGCCTAACTCTAACTCATCCTCACAACAACCCTAAGTGGTAGGTGCTTCTTACACTTTTCCACATCACAGGGTTAAGGGCTTACAGTCTCAACATCTGGAAAATCCATGTAAAATTTTTTGGCCCTTTGTACCAGAAAAGAAGTCTGAATTATGGTATTAAAAGATAAAGTATGTCGGGGCAGCTAGGTGGCGCAGTGAGTCAGCCCTGTAGTCAGAAGGACCTGAGTTCTGATCTGGCCTCAGACACTTAGTGCACACACAAAACAAAAACCTAGCCCTGTGACCTTGGGCAAGTTACTTAACCCCAATTGCCCTCCAAAAAAGAAAAAAAGATAAAGTATGTTGATATTATACAATATTACACACATGTTTTATGTACTTTTCTGTTGTCTTAGTCTTCATGTGTTCTCTGTGGCTTCCACAAAACTCCCAAAATTTTCCGTTTAATTTTTTGTTCTGACTGGCAATATGTTGAAATGGCAGTGGGGAAAGTTGCCGTGTGGCAGGGATAACTGTGTCATCTCCATTTTGTAGATAAAGAAACTGAGGAAAACAGGTTACAGGGTCACAGCTAGTATTTGAGATCAGATTTGGACTCAAGTCTTCCAGACCTGGAACTGTATCAACTGTGCCACTAGCTGCTCTGTAGGAAGTTTGCTAATCAGAGATGAATAGAAGGAATTCCTTGCCCTGTTCCCCAATAGCGTGAATTTGTAATGAATCCAATCAGTAAACTTTTGTGGTCCTAGACTTCTTTCAAGTAAGGGTGGATGGTGGGATTGATCCAGAGTAAAAGACTAAGAAGGGCTGCAGCAACATGATAAGGGGCAAGGTATTCAAGGGTAGAGGACAGTACCTCATTCAAATGGTTAATTTATAAAATCAAGCCAGGATTGTGGGCATATACCTATAATCCTTGATACAGGGTGAGATTGAAACTGATGTCTTGCTTGAGAATTTGAAACTGCAATAGCTAGAGTCCATCAGTTGTCCACAGTAAGACTTCACCATTGTGGCGAATCCTCAGGAACAGGGATCTATCACGCTTTTTACGGGGTAGCAAATCAGTCCAGGTCAGGAATGGAACCTTTGGCATCAGGCCTATGAATAGCTGCTGCACTTCCAGTTGCAACTGGGAGACCCAAGTCAATCAATCAGCAGACAAATAAAGGGTTAAGACTGAAAGACTAGGGTGAAACCAGGGGAGGAGTGATCAACTAGATCAACAGCAAATAAATCTATACTTGCTTTTTTGTATAGCCAGTGCTTTATACGAATGAACACTTAATCAGATGAAAAGAAAGCTAATGAATATAAAATATTGTTTATACTTGCACTCAAATTACTTCTATCTAAACAAGATTTGCATGTTAGATACTAACTGCACATTCCTATTCATAAAATTTTATTTTTTAGCTGTTTTTTTTAATTAAACAAATGCTTTATTAACTTCTGTTTACATCATTCATTTCCACCAGATTATGAGTTACATTTTCCCCCATTTTTTCCCTACCCACCACCCCAGAATAGCAGTCCCACTAGATATCCCCTCATCCAATCTGCTCTCTCCCATATCTTCTCCCATACCCCCTTCGACTTTGCCATTAGGGCAAGGTGAATCTCTGAGCCCCACTGCCTGGACATCTTATGAAACATTTAATTTTAAAACTTCGATTTTCAGATCCATTCCCTTTCTCCCTTGTCACCCACTCCCTCTGAGAAGATAAGCAATTCAGTATGTGTTGTACATGTATAGCTATGCAAAACATTACCATAGTAGATATATTGTAAAAGACTGTTTATATTTCCCTCCCACCCATCTCACCTCCCACCTGGTCCATTCCCTACTTTGATCCTGTCCCTCTTTGATAGTGGGTACTTCTAACCTCCCCTCTCCCCAGAATGCCCTCCCCTCCATCATCCCCCTCTCATCCCCCTTTCCCCTACTCAGGAGAGTGAGTGAGGGTAAGATATTCCATTTAGTATGTATGTGATTCTTTCCTTGAGCCAACTTCAATGAGAATATGCTTTTGCCTTTTTGCCTTCCTGTTCTTCCCCTCCCCTGCAACTACTTCCCCTTGCCTCTTCTACATGAGATTGTTTGCCCTACCCTGTCTCTCTCCATCTCCTCTTGCCACTTTCCTCTCTCACCTCTTGACTTCACCCCTTAAGAATCATCCCTTCCTTGGGGTGGCTAGGTGGCGCAGCGAGCAGAGAGCCAGCCCCAGAGCCAGAAGGACCCGAGCTTGGATCTGGCCCCAGACACCCAACACACAAACCAAAATCCCAGCCACGTGAACCTGGGCAAGTCACCCAACCCCAATTGCCCTCCAAAAAAAAAAAAAAAAATCATCCCTTCCCATCAAATTCAACCTGTGCCCTCTCTCCATGTTTACCTGTGAACATATGCCATGTACCCTTCTTCAATTATTTTCATAATGAGAAAGGTTTCATCAAACAAAGTTATTGTTTTTCCATGTAGAACTGTAAATAGTCCAACTTTGATAAGTTCCTTTTGATTTCTTTTCCTTGATTACCTTCTCAAGCATCTCTTGCTTCTTGTGTCTGAATGTCAAATTTTCTATTCAACTCTGGTTTTTTCATCAAGAATGCTTGAAAGTCCTCTATTCCACTGAATGACCATATTTTCCCCTGAAACAAGATACTCAGTTTTGCTGGGTAGGTGACCCTTGGCTTCAATCCCAGCTCTTTTGCCCTCTGGAATATCATATTCCATGCCCTTCGATCCCTCAGTGTAGAAGCTGCCAGGTCCTGTGCTATTCTGATTGTGTTTCCACAATATTGAAATTGTTTCTTCCTGGCTGCTTGTAGTATTTTCTCCTTGATCTGGGGATTCTGGAACCTGGCTATAATATTCCTGGGAGTTTTCTTTTTGGGATCTTTTTCAGGAGGTGATCGGTGGATTCTTTCAACCTCTATTTTGCCCTCTGGATCTAAAACATCAGGGCAATTTTCCTTGAGAATTTCTTGAAGGGTGATTTCTAGGTTCTTTCTTTGATCATGGCTTTCAGGTAGTCCAATAACTTTTAAATTGTCTCTCCTGGATCTATTTTCCAGGTCAGTGGTTTTTCCCATGAGATATTTCACATTGCCTTCTATTCTTTCATTTGTTTGGATCTGTTTAATAGTATCTTGATTTCTCATAAAGTCATTAGCTTCCATTTGCTCCATTCTAACTCTGAAGGAATGAATCTCCTCAGTGAGTTTTTGAGATTCTTTTTCCATCTGGCAAATTCGACTTTTTAAGGCATTCTTCTCCTCATTGCCTTTCTGAGCCTCTTTTGCCATTTGAGTTAGTCTATTTTTTAAGGTGTTATTTTCCTCAGTCAGGCTGTTGACTGTCATTTCATACTTTTCTTGCATCTTTTTCATTTCTCTTCGCAAATTTTCCCCCACTTCTCTTATCTGCTTCTTAAGGTCCTCTATGGCCTGTAGCCAGCTTGTATTTTCATTTGGGGCTTTTGGTGTAGGAGTTCTGACCTCACAGTCCTCCTCCATGCTTTGAGCCTCTTTGCCCCTAAAATAGGAGTCCAATGTTGAACTTTTCTGTTTATTTTGTTTCGTTTGCCTAGGCATATTGCCACTTAATTACTTGATTTGGGGGCTTGTTGCCACAGTAGGACTCTGCCACCAGACAGGGGAGCTTCCGCCCAAACGTGGGGTCTTCACAACTTCCACCAGTTGGGTGGCCTCTGTAAAGCCTCCACCCACTCTGGCAAGTTGGATACCCACCCCAAACTTCCCCCACAGACCACAATCCAGATCCAGGCAGTTTAAAGCAAAAGCGATTAACCCCCAGACTGATTGCTGGATCTCCCTACAGTTCGCAGACCAGGAGCTAGAGCCACTACTGACACTGCAAAATGGCTTCTGTGCAGCAGTTTCTTCAGCAGCTTTTTCCACGCGTTCCCCAAATACTGGTCCCAGAGTCCATAGGGCACTAACCTCTCACTTTGTCCTAGGCATATCTGTGCTGATAATTCTGGAATCTCCACAATTGCTAGTGTTCTGGGGTTCCACGAGCTGGCTGAAGGCCCGGCCGCCCTGGGGCTAAAACCGTGGACCTGGGCTCGGCTCTGGGGGCTGCACTGTCGGTTCCCAGCACGCTGTGCTGCCTGCTCTCAGAGCGCTGCACTGGCCGCTCCCTGCAGGGCTGCTGGGCTGTCCTCAGCAGGAGGTTAGCTTCTCTGTGCCGTTCTGTGGGTGCTGTGGCTCCAGAAGTTGTTCTTAGCTGAGTTTTTTGCTAATTTTATTTTAACTTGTGTTAAAAAAAATAAAATTCCCAAATTTTTAGGGCAAAAAATATATTTAAAATGTAAATCCCTAAACTTTATTTTTTTTCTTTTATTCAGTTAGGTGGAGGTGAAGAAAAGCAAAAAGAAGGCGGAAAAAAGAAAAATAAAGAAGCATCTACTGATGGAGGACGAACAGAGGTAAATTTGTACAATAGATGATATCTCAGATTATTAGTTGTAAAGACTCTATTTTTTTCCTTTGTCCACAGTAAGGTCTAGGAATTTTCATTCTGCTAATTGTGATTGCATAATGCTAAAGGAAGCATCAGGAAGAAAAGATTTTCTAAAACGAAGAGAACTGAAATTAGAAGCTGTGCATGAGGGGGATTGAAAAGGATTGGGATGTCAGAGTTAAAGATCGTCTGATTGTGTGGGATTGCAGGGCAGGGGAAAGCTGAAATGGAGATGACCATAAAATCGAACTGTGGATTTACTTTGCTTAACTATATTTTTCAGAAGGAGGTGTTTCTTTCTTAATGGGAGGTGAGGCTAGAACTAGTGTTAGGAATATCAGAAAAAGAAAAGAGGGTCATTGAAAATTGAAAACAAGGGGTTCACAGGGAGACATAACCAGGCAAAGCAGCTTTAGAGCTTTTTTTTTTTTTTTTTTTTTTTTTTAAGGAAGTCTGGAATGGAGATTCACAGTTTATTTAGTGTATAGTTCTCATTTTCTGGTCTTGCATGTGGAAATTTGTTAAATGGTTTTTGTGAAGCGTTGAATAAGAAAAAAAATCTAAAATTGTTAAACTAGGAAACAGGAAAAAAAGTTGGGTGTTAAGAGGAGTGTGTGGCCAGAAAGGTTAGAAACTCTTTCTAGGACCCTTTTACTGAAGATTCCAGAAATATTGATATAGTTCATATGTTTATCCTTTTAAGGAACCCAGTTTTCTGAATCCTGGAAGCTGGTTTAGGCTACAGTTACTTTGAAAATTATTTAGATCTAAGCTGTACCTTTTGGGATTTCTTAGAGTGCCTTGGAGTAGACACTGGTACTGTGGAAGGACAAATTGCTCTGGAATCTAAGGGCCTGGGTTCAGAGGCCAGTTCTAGGTGAACACAGGAAAGACATTTAATCTCCATGGATCTGTGTCATCTTCAGTCCCTTCTAGCTCTAAAATCCATAATCTTTCTCCCATCTCTGAGACCCACATTTCATTGGACTTAAACTTACAGAACCAGCCCATATTTAAACTCATCTCCAGTTGTGGTGTGACAGGGTGTAATTAGCTAACCTTCTACCCTTCTTCTGTTCTGTTTGATGTTGACTGCCTGTGAATAATATTGCACTTTCTGTCTTAGTCATTCTAGGCATTTTACCAGAAGTCAATACAAAATCTCCAGTGCAATGCAGCAAAGCAAAGGAACCAATTTTTTAGCTGTATGTTAGAACAGGTTTCACTAGCTTTATAGAGAAAGCTGTCTCTACCAGTAATTCAGCTGATTAATTTATAATGCCTTAGTTTACTTCCTCCAGCTCCTCCCTCTCAGCAAAGAACTGTGCTCCTCTTTACTAAGAATACAGAGGCTACCCGTTCGGAACTTTTCTCTCTACCTCAAACACCGAAAGCAATAAAACTCCTATATATTATTCTCCATTCCCGTTCTTTTTGCTCCTTTATTTGACAAAGAGCAGGTCCTTCCTGCCAAGATCAGTCCTCCTATTTACACCATTTCCAGTTGGATTTTTTTGGCCATCCTGTCTTATCTAACTCTTTCTTAATATTTCTTCCCTTCACTTGATAGTACCGTCTCCTCAGCCTATCACTTTATCTGTCCTACCTTTCACACCCAGATCTTTAGGAGAAACTCTGCATAGTCAATGAAAGGGTAATGTGAAAGAAACCATGACAGAAGGTTGGGGCTAAGTTTTGGAGCGGGGGAGGGATGCAGTCAAATCTGTGCCTTAGATTATTTTAGCAGCTCTCGAAAGTATGAGAAATTATGGATCCTGTCAGTATTTTCCAAGAATTTATGTTCTTCCTTACCTCTGCAGCATAAACTAATCACCCTCGTGGTGGTATTTTTATTTGTGCTCATCTGCTTGGCAAGGTGTGATAACCAAGTGTTTTCATGAAATGATGTTTCTTTTTTTTGGAGGGCATTTGGGGTTAAGTAACTTGCCCAAGGTCACACAGCTAGGTTTTTGTTTTGTGTGTGTTAAGTGTCTGAGGCCGGATCCGAACTCAGGTCCTTCTGACTCCAGGGCCGGCACTCTACTCACTGCACCACCTAGCCACCCCAAAATGATGTTTCTTATTGTCTTGGCTATGTAGTGAAACTATCTTCAGTTGCTTTTCTGAGGACTTGTGACCAGTCCTTCAAGACAGAAACACCTTTGTCCGCTTCGCTTTCAAGAATATCGGTGTGGATCAGTTTTTCTAGGAGTGTCTTATCATTTGGTTGCAGAGAAACTCTCTATTGAGAGTAGTACCAAGAGTTAAATTAATGTTTATAAATGTCTTAAAACCATATAATTCTCAAACTCTCCTTTTCTGTTTTGCCACCATCATAGGAGATGTACGAGGCTGACCACTTGGTTTGTATTTTTATCTATTTCATGAGATCTCGTGGCCAGTGAATTAAAGCCTGCTGCTGTCGAGCCCCTCTGTGCTTTAATAAGGCTAGTCTTCAGACCCTAGATGCATTCTGTCATTGGGCCGGTGCTGTCCCATTTGGCAAGTCACCTGCATACCTCAGTGAGGCACTGGGCTATGAGTTTTGTGGAGATACTGTTTTCGTCCAGAGATTGTTTTCTCAGGGACAGGTGCACTTTTCAAATTAAACTTTTTAATTTGTTTAGATTTTACACAATATTATTGTGTATCATTATTGGATATGTGTGTCAATAGGCATATTTGAATAATTCTTAATATAACTGATGTCTTTAAAAGCCATTTGGAAATAGAAACTTAGGGAAAATTGTAACAATTCTCTAATCAGTTACACAGCTGTTGTTCATATTACTTGTAATTGAAATTGCACTTTGAAAGTAGACATTGTTTTAGATGAATGATATATAAATAATTGTAATTTAAGTCAAGTCAGTTTGAATGTTACTGCTGCCTGATTATGGTTTCTTTGAATTGTGGCACATGTTCATCACAGCAGTGACATGGCAACTGACGGAAAGTCTTAAGCTGCCTTTTTTTTCTTTTTGAACTTTTGAGCATCTTTGTGAATGTTTTATCCAAAATATATTGGGGCAAGCAAGGGTCCTGGCAGAAAGAGGAGGAAGTATTAAGCAGAAGAATTCAAGGTAGATATAAGTGTTGGATTTATTAAGATCCCTGACTCTGGAGTTGAGGAGGAGCTTGGCTCAAATCCTTTGCTGAAACCCTTTGCCTATGGCCAGATAAACTCAGACTCTTGAGCTTTGGGTTCCTCTTTTTTTTTTTTTTTGCTTTTTGGAGGGCAGTTGGAGTTAAGTGACTTGCCCAAGATCATACAGCTAGTTTTTGTGTTAACAGTCAGAGGCTGGATTTGAACTCAGGTCCTCCTGACTCCAGGGCCGGTGCTCTATTCACTGCACCACCTAGCCGCCCCTCAGGTTCCTCTTCTATAAAATAAGGACTCAGTGGGCTTTGAACTTACACATCTATGTTCCTAGAAGGTTGGGGAGACAAGGTAAGATGTCAGCAAGAAAGGGAAAAGGAAGTGAGTTATGACTGTCAAGATACTAGCTAGATAAGTATTGGACTTTACCAGCCATTTGCCACAGCCATTCTTCAAGTAAGCTACTGGCAGGAATGACAGAGCAATTGAATTCACTTTCAGCAAGAGGGGCTGGCAAGAATTTTGCACTGACTTGCATTGAATATGCAATGTTATGTTTCTGCCGTTGCCAAGTAATTGTTATGATAGAAAACCACACATTAATATTATCTCTGTTGTATTATGGTTTCGTTTATTTTTTTAAACATTTCCCAATTACATTTTAATTTCATTTGACCTGCTGACTATGAGTTTTACACCTCCGCCCTTGCCCTTGAGGAAGCCTCAGTGGAAGCCATAAGAAGAGTAGCAGTAGAGACCTCCAAAAGCTCATGGGAGGAAAATGTAAGACAAGTCATCAGTGAAGCTCATGGCCTCAGATGTCCATCTAAGAAAGTAGGGGTAAAAAGCAAGCTAAGCTAAGACTCTGATACCGGAAGGCAAATTTAACCTAATAATGTGGAGTGAGACCCACACTTTGAATATTGCTCTGTAACTGAAATAAGAGACCCTCTATGTTCAAAAATATTTCTAGCACAGCTTTTCATGGTTGTCCAAAATTAGAAACAAATGGTGTTCTTTATGGGGAAATGGCTAAATAGATTATGATCTGTGAATGTGATGGAATATTATTGTGCCATAAGAAGGATGAAATAACCAATTTCAGAGGAATCTGAGAGGACCCTATGGAAGGATGCACAGTAAAGTGAGCAGGACTGTGAGAACAGTTTTTAAAATTATAACAGTATAGAGAAGGAAAAACATTTTAGAAGTCTTTACAGATTGATATTGAGAAATGATATTTCAAAAAGAATGAAAATGATACACACCACTCACTTCCTAACAGGTGATGAATTTAAAATGTAGAAAGGGATATAGATTTTCATCCATGACCAATGTGAGAATTTGTTTTGCTGGACTATGCATTAATGAGCTTTATCTTATTTTTTGCTCAATGGCAGAGTATTGTGAGGATTGGATAAATCAAAGGGGAACAAAAGTAATTGAAAAAGAACTATAATTAGCAGTGTCATTGAAGATACCACATTTTGAGAAACTTTGCACCAAAAACAAGCTCTCCCAATACTTTAATATTGTCATAATTTTAAATATCTGTGCATGCTAGATTATATTATGTTTAAGTTTTTTATGTTAATAAAATTGTAATTTTAAAAACCAATCAAATTATTCTCTGTAGATAGTTGAATTACTTCAGATGCTCTTCCCAGCTTTGTTTTTTTTGTCATTTCATCGTCTTTATACAGTATGTGAGGGACTGTGGTATTAAGTCTGAACGAGGTGGCTCTGATATCATTGATGGAAAGAATTTACACCAACACAATTGTTACTTTACATAAAAAAAAAACCCAAAACTTTTAAACTAACCTGGTGATGGTATGTTTACCCTTCCTTTATTTTTCTCATCTTATTTGTCTTGCAGTTGAATCCTTGGCCTGAATATATCAACAAACGTCTTGAGATGTATAATAAACTTAAAGCAGAACATGATGCTATTATGTTAGAGAAAGCTTCGAAAGATAGTCAGCCAATTAAAGTTACCTTACCTGATGGTAAACAGGTTGATGCTGAATCCTGGAAGACTACTCCATACCAAGTGGCTTGTGGAATTAGGTATGCAACACATTTGTTTTTTCATTCTTTCATACTGAAATTAAGTTGCCTAATATGGTTTTAGATTTTCTTCACTCATTGGGGTTAAAGACAAATCTATAGCTTATTATTGTTTTATGGATTTAAGAGAAAATTTACTTAAAAAAAAGAAATTTCTAGTTTTAACCCCTTTAAAAGATTTTTGTTTACTTAGTCTAATTTTGACCAGAAACAAGAGTCACATAAATAGGGAGATTTATCTGTTATCTTGTTTAATGTCAAAAGAACCATTATTGGAAATAGAAAAGAACACCCAGGTATTTACAGGTAAGTTATTCTTATGTCTTTAAAGATTTAGCCACATGTAAGATTCAGTAGATCCATTAGGTTTGGAAGTAGGTATTTAAATCATTATGTTTGTGATAGTTATAAGACTATTTTGGAACACTGCAAAAAAGTGCAGGGATGGGGGGAAGGGGAGAAAGCTGATAAAGCAGTTTCTCTTACAAAGGTGCAGAATTTTGAGGTTAGAAAGCACCTACTCATGTAATATAGTCAGTTCTGCTGTATAATAACTTGTTTGGAAAACATGAAATTGTTCCAACAGAATTTATATGTTAGGGAACAATTTGAGCATAATAGAGATTTCGAATTTGCCTATGTGTGATTTTATCTGAGAAACACTGGGTGAATGCAGAAAACTGCACCCAGCTGGTCCAGCCCTGTAGGAATGTACAAACTTCAAACAGCTCCCAGCTACCTCAGGTCACCATGTGAGTTATCTTACTCAGTTGTGTTTTGCTATTCTTTTGTATCTGTAAACTTTTCTTTAAAAAAAAAAACAAACCTCCAGGTATGCCTAAACATCATAGTTTTAAAACAGCAAGCAATGCATACAAAAGGAAAACTTTTAAGTATTAAGGGAAAGCTTGAAATAACAAAAGTGTTTTGAAAGAAACAAGAAGATAAGATGTCTTCTAAGCAGCAGGCATAAAGAAATCCATGTTGTGGCCCAGCAGAGACAGTGCCGGGAAAATCAAAGAAATTTACGTGGCTGAAAGTGTTGTGTGTGCCCTTTGTCCTATTTTATACATAAGCTCTTCATGTTTATTGAGCAGTTTTGCACAGTGCTGTGATTTTTAGGAATGTAAATGTCATATCATAGCAGAACTGACTGTACACCATCCTTGTTTTATGGGTTGGAAATTCAGGTTTAGAAAGACTTACCCTAAGCCACAGAGCAAATTAGTGACAGCTCTATAGCTTAAGTCTCCTTTCCTACTCCAGTTCTGTTCTTGGGAAACCATGTTGGCTTCCACAGTGTTTTGATGTTGAGGATTAAAGAAGAGTTAAATGTCTCTTTGAGAGACTTGATTGAATTCAAATTGAAGTGATTAATATAAATCTGCACATTTGGTTGGTGACCTGAAGAGAATTTGCTTCTTATTTCATAAAAACCATAAAAGGCTTTCCTTGTTGTGCTTCCAGTCTCCTAATTTTATGGTCTCTGTGAAAAACCATTATGCTAAAGGTGACAGGATCATCAGGAACAAAAGTCTGGCTGTGGAAACACAGAAGACATTTTTGAGGGAGAATAAATGAGACTCATAAGATTGAAAAGCTGAGTAAGGCCAGATTGTAGAAGGCTCTGATTATTAAGCCAGATAATCCTGTGTAAGTTAATTTTAGCATCATAATAACTCATAGAGAAGGCATGAAATAAGCAGAGGCATAACACTGATGATCTTGTCAGGAATGCCTTGTTGAAACCTCCTTTCTTCCTATCAGTGTTTTTCTGGTCTCTCAGGATCAAATTCTCCATTCTAGGCTGAAGTTGATCTCTTCCTTCTTTCAGTTTTTAGAATAGTTAGCAACACCTCATATTTGCATTGAGATAAGGTACAGTTTCTCATTTTCCTGCCCTATAAAGGCCAAGGTTATGATGCTTAATGAAAAAAGTTTTTTTTTATCCTGAAATGTTAATGCTAGTATTGAGTTCTACATTGTAAGCTGTTAGGGGTGATGTATTTACCTGAAGAGCCTTGCAAATAGTGCTTAATGAACTGGTATTGATTTGATTGACTACAAAAACAACTTTAAAATAAGATCATTTATGGTCAATGCTTTGAAGCTGTAGCTAAGCCTTGTACAGAAAAAGTATTAGCTTTCAAATGTTCTTTTATTAATGTAATGAAATACTTTGTTGCATCCAGAGCTTGATGACACTAATGAAGCATCTTATTACATTGTATAATTATGAACCCAGGCCAGGCCAGAAGCCATACAGATTTTATAAGCTTTGTTTCACTTAATAGAGAAAATAAGTATCTGTCTTTTGAAAACAAAATATCCTCCCAAATTGTCTTAATAATAAAACATTGAGAACAATTTTTGTTTACTGTAACTGTTGGTATAAGTTATGGGAATGTTATTTATTGTACCTTCAAAAAGAATTTTTTGTGCATAGTTAAAATATTCTTTTCTTATAGTCATCTACAGTTTCTTCGGGGTTTTTAATCTGTTTTCCTAGGAGAACAAATAGATAGTTTTAAAAGTCATAAGGAGGGGTGGCTAGGTGGCACAGTGAATAGAGCACCAGCCATGGAGTCAAGAAGACCTGAGTTCAAATGCAGCCTCAGACATTTAACACAAACTAGCCGTGTGACCTTGGGCAAGTCACTTAATCCCAATTGCCCTACTTTCCCTTCTGAAAAGCAAAAAATAAAAATAGAAAAAAGTCACAGGAAAAAACTGTTATTGGGGCCTGTCGTTCAGAATTAATTTTCTTTTGGTTAAACTAATTTTGTGTAGTAATAGACACATCTTCTCATGTAGAAGAACCAAATTTTCAGGTTAAATGAGGACCTCGAAATTTTAGAGTTGGCAAGAGGTAAAGTTCATCCAGTATTTGAGTTATCCTTTATTGTTTTGTTTTGTTTTGTTTTTTTCATTTTATTTCTCTGATTTTGTTACTGTGATTTTGAATTCTTAGTTTTCTCAATATTTCCATCAAAAATTAAATGTTGAACTAAAAAGAATCTGCCCCGCAGTTTGACATTTCATATAAATTATCATCATTGTTATTTTTAGTCAAGGTCTAGCTGATAACACAGTAATTGCCAAAGTAAATAAAGTCGTATGGGATCTAGATCGCCCTCTGGAGGAAGACTGTACCTTGGAGCTTCTTAAATTTGAGGATGAAGAAGCCCAAGCAGTAAGTTTTTGTTAAGTTACATTGTTGTTTTTAAATATTGACATTCATGTTTATTGTCCTTTTCCCCATTCATTTTTAAATGCTTGCCAAAGCAAAGTTCTATAAATGAGTAGCTAAAGCTTATAAAGCTAATATCAAAATTTTATGTACTGAATTTAAAACTAAAACCTGACCTTTTAAGTTTGTTTATCTTTGTTCTTGGATTTGAGGCAGGGGAGGTGGGAGGGAAGCAAGTGTATGTGCTTTCATTTAAAATATCAAGATGTGTCATTAAATTAATTCTCTTTCATTATCACAAAATTTGCTGGGGGCGTAGAGCTAGATTTAAAAAAAAAATCATGAATTGGTGCAAAGTAAAGTAAGCAAAGCCAGGAAAACAATATGCAGAATGATGGAACTGAAAATAGAAAGTTCAACTACAGAATGGTTGAAACTGAATATTGAAAAAATTGTAAAGAACAAGCTTGGCCCCAGAGAAGAGATGAGAAGGTATTTCCTCTTTCTTTGTAGATGATGGGGGTCCAAAGGAACATTGCATATAAGATCAAATATTTTTCATTATGTTGATGGGTTTTACAGATTTTTTTTTTCACTACCCTTCCTTTTGGAATGAAAAACAAAATTTGGTTTTAAAAGGGCCCTCTGGGACACTGGGAAGGTTGGCATACAGGGAGAAATCCATAAAATGTAAAGATGTCAATAAAATTATTTTTAAAGTAATCAATAATATGCTACATAAGTCAAACTAATATTACCTCTTGTACCCTGTTTTTTTTTCTCAAGATACATAAATCAACTTTTTTTTTTTTGCCTTTTTTGGAGAGCAGTTGGGGTTAAGTAACTTGCCCAAGGTCACACGGCTAGGTTTTTGTTTGTGTGTGTGTTAAGTGTCTGAGGCCGGATCTGAACTCAGGTCTTTCTGACTCCAGGGCCGACGCTCTACTCCCTGCGCCACCGAGCCGCCCCATGAATCAACATTTTAATTTGAACATCACCCAAGGGAATAAATATTTTTCAGGGTTTTTGATCTGTATGAATGTATAGCTGTTCTACATCCTTGTTTGGATTTATGACAAGCACATTTCTAGTTCATTTGTTTTTTCTCTCAATGGAAAAACAATGTACATCAGTAATAAGAATCCGCTTAAATGTTTTTAGTTTATTGAGCTGCTGCATAGTCACTTAAAGCAGAAGTATGTGTCCTGCATTTTTTCCTTGTGATTCTCTAAAGAGACAGTTTAGTTGTTTTTTTTAAATTTATTATCATGACTACAAATGTAAATTTTAAAACAAGCATCCCTTAAACCAATAGTCAAATCAAGTATAGAGTAATATAAAAATCTCAAAATTTGTACTGATTGCTTATATCTTAACTAGATAAATAAGAGGAAAAACAATCAACATTATGTCATAATTTTAATTGTTTAAATTAGCCAATGGGAGCAAGACTGTTTACAGTCTATCTATGTGCTTCTAAAGCTCTGCTACGTATCTTTGGCATTTTTTTCCTTCTTTATATAGTTGTAGTCCCGTGTACATGCTTCTTCTGGTTCCTATCTCTTTTTGCATTACTTTACATGTCTTTTTATTAATTTACCTAAATAGTTCAGATTTGTCGCTTTTTATGGCACTACATATGCTGATGTCAGTCTTCAAGATTAGACTAATATCAAGTAGCAATTAGTCTTATCTAGCTGTATAAAGTTACCTATATTAAGGCAGTGTATAAAGATTCTGCTGACCGTACACGAATGTAAAAGTTGCTTTTCAGACCATCCTTTTTATCTGTTACACAGATCATTATTTTTTCATTCTGTGTAATTTTTGTCCATGGCCTTTTGTGACCCTTCATACAGGCTATGTCAAATGTTGTAGGGGAATATTCTTTTTCTGAATTTTATGATGTCATAGATTCCAGTGCAATACTGGCTATTCATCTGTTATCTTTTGCTCTTTTTTTTTTGGAAGGAGAAAGGCAGGGCAGTTGGGGTTAAGTGGCTTGCCCAAGGTCACATGGCTAGTGTCTGAGGCCCAGTTTGAACTCAGGTTCTCCTGACTCCAGGGTCAGTGCTCTTTTCAATGTGCCACCTAGCTACCCCTATCCCTTGCTCTTATTACATGATCAGTGCACCTCCTTTTCTAATCAGGCATGTGCTTGATGATATCCTTACACCAGCTCTTTGTGTAATTCATCAAAGGTAAAATTCTAAAGCCTGCTTAAAACCACAACATAGCATATGACTACCATGATATGATTTTTAAGCTTAGAATTCTAGGTAGGTTAACACTAGGTAGCATTTATGTGAAGGTCTTCTCCCTATATTTCTCTTTTGGCTATATATATCTGTCTATGATAAAATACCTTGATAATGGGTCCAGAAAATCACATGGTTTATAGTATATTATGTTACACTTTGAAACTTTAAAAATTAGGAATAAAATGCATATCTAAAAAGCCAATAAATATGATGGAATTCTGCTGTGCTATAAAAAAATGTTGATGGTAACGTATTCAGGAAAACCTGGGAAGACTTATATGAACTGATTAAAAGTGAGCACATGATAATATTGTTAAGATGATCAATTATGGAAAAACTTAGTAACTCTGATCAGTGCAGTGATCCCCTACAACTCCAAAGGACTCATGATAGAAGATGCTGTCTACCTCCTTATAGAGAACTGATGAGCTCAGAATAAGTTAACTGCTGTATTTTTAAAGTAGAGTCATGGTGGCCAATTTTTTTCTTTATATTTTATAGAATGTATTATAATGTACCCCTGAGACTCATACCACCATATTTATCTTCCATTTTTCAGGTATATTGGCACTCAAGCGCTCATATAATGGGTGAAGCCATGGAGAGAGTCTATGGTGGATGCTTGTGCTATGGTCCACCAATAGAAAATGGCTTTTATTATGACATGTACCTTGAGAATGGGTAAGTTCAATTAAGTTCTGATTATGTGAGTACATAAATTTAAAGGCTTCATATCTTGAGACATAATTAATGAGGAGGCAGATTTTTTCCCCTATGTTTTGCTTATAGAATAAGTTTAGTTACTCTTGAATTAACACATTTTTACAGTAAACAACCTAAACAATATTCTCTGTGTGTGAAGCAATGCTGACTGTAAGGCTTTTTAAGTTCTTAGACCTCAAAAGACCTTTGCTTGGGTGGGGGGGGACGGGGTTAGGGGGAGAGAAAGTAACTCACATGTATCAATAGTACTTTAATGTTGGCAAAATACTTTCTTCACAATGGCTTTGTCAGATAGGCAGTAGAAACATAATTCAGTTTTACAAATGAGGAAATTGAGGTTCATAGAGTTCAAGTGAGTTCTCTGTGTTTCCCTACCCAGAAATGACAGGATTCTAACCCACTTCTGATTTCAAATTCACAAGTGTGCCTTGCTTCCTCTAATGCTGTTTTCTTCCTTACACTGAGTAGCTTTCCTCATTTCCTGGCTAAGGCACATACTATCTCCAAAGTAAAAAATTGTGTCTGATAGGAAACATAGAAGCTTGTTATGCTAAAAAATGCCAAAATCTCCAGTGTACTATGTATGCATATTGTATATACATTTGTACATAGTGTATACATATACTGCATATACACAAACATATATGTATGTGTAAGGCAGCTAGGTGGTACAGTGGATAGAACCTGGAGTCAGGAAAACCTGAGTTCAAATGTGGCCTCAGACACTTCTTAGCTATGTGACACTGAAACAACTGAACAATAATGTGTCTGTATATAGGTGTGTGTATACATACACAGTACATGTGTGTATATGTCTTTATGTGTATATGTACACATGCATGTGTGCATATTAGTGCTAATTTTCCTGATGAAATTTAAAATGTTTTTATTTTAAAATATTGTAGTATCTTTGCACTCTCTTGTTTTTACAATGAAATGAAGACAAATTTGTCTTTTTTCATTTCACCTCCAGAGGTGTGTCTAGCAATGATTTCTCTGCTTTGGAGACTTTATGTAAGAAAATCATTAAGGAGAAACAGTTATTTGAAAGACTGGAAGTTAAGAAAGAAACCTTGCTTGAAATGTTTAAGGTAAGTTGCCTGTAGTACAGGAAGACCTAAGTCTGAAGGAGTTTTCACTGCTTAATTTTGTAACATTACCTCACATATTTATCTTCCTTTAGTGTTAGGAGCTGTCTCCCTGATGTTTAATGTGCTAAGTTGAAGGTTGTTGAGGAAACTTCTTGGATATTTTAATAATACTAACTTTGAAGCATTACTGTATGATTTGGGGTTATTCATGAATTACAATATTCAGTTTTCAAAATCTTACTAATAGTTGTTTAATAAATGTTTATTGAACTTAAGTGAATTAAGTACCTAGTATTGCAATAGGAGATATAAAAATGAGATAGACCCAGCCTTCAGGAAACTTACATTATATTCTGCAGAAAGGGTGAAGCAAGGATATGGCAAGACAATACAAGTTAAAGTAATTTAAGTAAATATGAGTTAATTTAAGGAAGGGGAGAGCACTACCAACCGGGGGAGGGGGAGGAAGGGCCACAGGAAAGGCTTGAAGGAGTGGCTGACATGTGATCTAAGCTCTGAAGGAAGAGGGAAGAGAAGGGAAAGCACTGCAGGAGTGGGGACAGTTTTAGGAATCATTTGTCACACAGAACTGAAAATTTAGATGAGAATTATACTATCTAATTTTCTGTCTTTTTAGTACAATAAATTCAAGTGTCGGATCTTGAATGAAAAAGTGAATACTCCAACTACTACAGTCTATAGGTGAGCTTATAATATCTTGTAATAATAGCACAATAAGAATGTATAGCACACATAGCAATGCTTTTTTTCTTATTGTGTATTTAAGTTTATGTTTCTTTTTCTTTTAGGTGTGGTCCCCTAATAGATCTCTGCAGAGGTCCGCATGTAAGACATACTGGCAAGATTAAGGCTTTGAAAATTCACAAGGTAAGTCTGTATAACCTCAAAATGCCTATTTAAAAACATTTTATCTGGGAGGTATTCCTAATCTTAGGTTTGAATATTTTTAGGACCTTTTGGTTTTTCTTAGCATCTTCCTTCATGTTTAATTCATTTTTATTCACATCTGTGTGCTTATGATTCTCTTTTGTGATTTGTACTTTTCTTTCAGGACAGCTTTTTTACCTAAGTCATTTGAAACTATTTGTAACCTTTTCCCCTCATCCCAAATGATCTCAGAGAAATATTTCGAAATTCTCAGAGAATTTCTAAATAGAAATGTATAAATATATAAATAGAAATTTTTAAATAGAAAAATCTTGAAACAGATTTGGTTTAATGCAAACATTAAAGTAACATTTACTGTTTCTTTTGTGTAACTTTAAAAGTGTGTGTTAAGTTAGCTGTTATTGTGTTTAGACAATAGATGAAAGACAGACAACACCCTCTTAAAGAGGAGCTATGCCACAATATCAAATATACTAAATGTTGATGTGATTTCATAACGGCAAAAAAACAAAAAATTGATTTTATAGTAGCGTACTGTAATCTGACGTAAGCATAGCTAATTTAATGCCTATTCAAATTCTCTTTTGAAAAAAATTAATTCCACTAGTAATGTACTATTTAAATACCATATGGATTAAATGCCATAAGAAAATGAGATTTGAATTATATGAAAGTTACAAGCATATTAATGCCAGTTATTTTGCCTCTAATTTAACTTAATGGTTGTATGTGAGGTAAGAGTATAGTAATATTTTTTGTGTAAGTGGATTCTTAAACAAAACTTCTTTTTTGTAGATAGGTGAGCTGGGTACTAGGTACTGTAGGAGGAAAGCAGTGGTCACAGTACAGCTGAATAAGTGTTCTACTTCTGCTGTTGAAAGTTCTCACCTGGTTTTATTAGAACAAAGATGAAATTCACTTGTTAGACAGGTGACAAGGAGTAACCCTTTGATAGTTATATCCTGGTCAGTGAAATGAATGGTGGTGGTCGTGAGAGTTTATGATGGCTGTAGTGACTCCAAGGTGTTGACAAATAGGAGTATTTATATATATATATGTAGTGATCTTAGTCACTACAGCCATTATAAACTATTTCAATTCGACAATCATTTGTTAAGTGACTGTTGTGTCGTTAATGTTTGTTTGCAGAATTCATCTACATATTGGGAAGGCAAAGCTGATATGGAAACTCTTCAAAGAGTTTATGGTATTTCATTCCCAGACCCCAAAATGTTAAAAGAGTGGGAGAAATTCCAAGAGGAAGCAAAAAATAGAGATCACAGAAAGATTGGCCGGGTAAGTAAAATGATCTAATATGATGTATTGATAATGAAATGCTTTAATGGTATTTCATTTTCACTTGGAATGATTTCAGATTTCATATCTTCCTCACTATCAACCCTAACATGAATAAATGTTAATAATAAAATGTGTGCCTTCTTCAGAAATAGTACCACCTCTGATATACACTCAAACACTAATTTTATTAACATTTAGACTACTTACTCATGTGATACAGTTGCATAAATCTACTCTTAAAGAATATTTATACTATAAAGAAATATTCAGAATAGGATGCTTTCTACCATTTATCTGATCAAAAAATTTCTCTTTGATAAGATTCTAATAACTTCAGTTTCTAAGGAATAGTGTAGTGAAACTGTGCTGATAATCCATGGAACTAAAATAATAAATGATGGAGAATGGATGGCTGTTCTTCTCTTTGTTTTATTGTATACACAAGTAGTTGTCTTATTGGCTGAGTTTAGGGTACACAACCCTGAACTATTTCAGCAAAGGAGGTTAAAATAGAACCACAAATCTGTTCTTCTTTGGCACCATGGGGATTCCTGATGAATCCTCATAGTGAATGGTGTGCTAGTTAGGATGGAGACAGGAAGGTCTGAAGCTTGCTGTATGGCCATGAACAAGTCATTGAACTTCTCTGAGCCAACTGTATATAGAAGTTATAGATGGAATACATTTTGTCACAATAAGACAACCTCACCCTCATGAAGTCACAAGTCTTTGTGTTATTCTGCAAATAACTGTAAGTGCTTTGAACTGGGATACCCAATTGATACCCAACAATCAAGAAACTTGACCTGTTGGATTACAGGATGGGAGCTGCTGCCATATCACCTTGCCTGGCAGAAATTCTTGCTGTCTGCAGGCCAGCCATGGGCTTTGGAAGATGGAAGTTGAGGACTGCTTGCTACCTTGCCTCTTATTGTGGTTTGTGGGTGGCTGTCCTCATCTCCTGACCAAGAACTGCATTGTTAGCTCTTCCTATCCATTGTGTTTTCAGCACAGTCTTAAGGGGAATAAAAAACAATCTGTCTCATGAAAAGGTAGGTTAGGAATGCCTGTTCTGGGCAGTAGAAAAGAGGATCTTTTGTTAAAAAAAAATACAACAACTGACAAAGCAGTGAATATGCTTTGAGGGAATTCAGTTGTGGCCTAAGAAGTTAATTTAGCCTTCAGCAGAACTTTTGACATCAGATAATATTCGGATTAGGATTAGGATTAGGAGTCAGAAAGATGTACATTAAAATACTGGCTCTGATCCTAGCTTTGCAGCCATAGATAAGTCTGTCTTATTTGTATTTGAGATAATAACTTTAAACTAATAACTTGTATTGTTCTTGTATATGTTCTCATTCTATCAAATGAGATAGTCTATTTTAAATACTTTGCAAATTTTAGAGTTACATAAACATTGATGAAGATGATGGTTATATAATTTGGTCATTTGCCTTCTCTTCTCTCTTATCTAGGATCAGGAACTCTATTTCTTCCATGAACTCAGTCCTGGAAGTTGCTTTTTCCTGCCAAAAGGAGCTCACATCTATAATACACTTATTGAATTCATTAGGGTAAATCATGTTCTTCCATTGTATTTTTTATTGTCAAACTGCGTTCTTGGGGCTTTTCAAATACGTGGTATAAATCGACTTAATTTAAGGACTCTTAGGAAAAGAATAATTTTGATTTTTGGGGGGGTTGGGGGGGAGTAAGATAACTTGAATGTGAGTTTGTTCTTACATGTTATAAATAGTTTTAAAGTCTTTTTTCAGTATTAATGTATGTTGATAACCATACTATTGAAACCATAATGTTGATACATGCATATGCATATATCAGTAAGGTCACTAAAATTGATGTGTGACCTAGAGATATTTATCTGCTCTTTGTCTGTTTTATTGGCATACTTGCCTTAACCATTTCTCAGTGAGATCTTTTCTCAAAGTTCTTTCAGTTTGTGGTTTACTTTGCTCAGTTTGTTTTTTTTAAATACAATGCAGTGGTTTTTCTAGCCCGTTATTTTTAGGATCTTGATTTTATTTTTGTGTGTTTACTTTTTCAGAGTGTGTATAGGAAAAGGGGGTTCCAGGAGGTCGTCACCCCAAATATCTATAATAGCAAACTCTGGATGACTTCAGGACACTGGCAGCACTATAGTGAAAACATGTTCTCTTTTGAAGTGGAGAAGGAGATATTTGCTCTGAAGCCCATGAACTGCCCAGGGCACTGGTATATAAATTTGAGTTTCTAGTAAAATGTTATCAAATATTATAATTAAACTGAATTTGCTTTCTTTTCCTGAAAGATTTTGTTATGATCTACTACATGTTCTGGGAAATTTGGTTAAATGTTATGTTATGATAATGATAATATCTTTTTATGACTTGGATGCAAGGATCTGGAGATCCACTTCAATGAGGGGTATGTGAAAACCCCCTAGATATTAGGGAGGTAATCCTAATACATTCCTTTTTGGCACCCCCTACATGTTGTGGAGGGAGGACTGCTTGACATATGGGGATGGGGAGAGTTGTAGGTCTAGGAAATTCACTTTCAACCTTTTGTCCAGGCTATTCTTTTCTCAGTTCTGTAAATGTTTATTAAGTGCCTGGTATGCACAAGGCATTGTGCTGGAACTAAATATATGAAGACAAGGTTTACCTTCCAGCTAGCTCCCAAAACAGGAGATTAAGTTACAAAATCAGGTATTTCAAGGATTCAAGTAGGTTTGTTTCAGTTCATCTCCCTTGGGTTCTTCAAGATATTTGCAGGTCCTCCAAACTAAAAAAAAGTAGTTTTCTTTAACATTTTTTTTTTTTGAGTTCCAAATTCTTTTCTTCCCTCTAGGTCCTCCACGCATTGAGAAGGCAGGCAGTATGTTAACTGTTATACATGTAACATCATGCAAAACATGCTAAAATAATGCTAACCCTTTCAGGGGTAGTAGGAAGGGATAATCTCCAGGAAGGTTCCATAGTGGCAGGTGCTGTCTGTGAGGCTGCTGGGCCATTGAAACTTTAGAAGAAAAAAGCAAGATAAAGTCTGCATGCATTTGTAATTAGTGATCCTACAGGGTTGACTTCATAGCAGTATAGATCAAGATCTAGGTGGTATCTCAGAGACCATTTAGGTAGCATCCTCATTTTTTAGCTGAGGTCTAAGAAAATAGATTGTTTTGCCCAAGGTTGATGTGATAGGACCTTATCTTAGGTCCTCACTCCAGAGCCAGCAGCTTTTTACGTGGGCTCTCTTGTCTTCCCAGACTTCTGCAGAAAGATTACTCACTGTTGTCTAAAGCTGATGTTTCATAGTGTATTCTGTCATTTTATTTATTTAAGGCCCTTAAAATTATTTCATAGTAATAGTCTATTTATGAATAAGCTCAGTAACTCAAAAGCTTGAGAGATGCTGCTTCTACTCCAAAATAGGAAGACTTTGTCAGTTTTGTATAGGAGTCTGTGTGTTGCACTGTAATCGTGGTCCTCAAAGTTTGATCTGGGGATTCCTGAAGGATCTCAAGACCCCTTCAAGGGGGACCATGAATTCAAGACTATTTTTATAATAATCCTAAGACATTTTTTCCAGTGTGGTAAATATCCATATAAATATAACCATAGCCATAACCTCATAAAGAAAAGCTATCCAGGGTATGGTGGGGCAAGGAGGGAATTCCTCAATTTTTAGGTGTTAATGGTGTTCTAAAAGCAAAAAGTTTGAGAGCCATTGTTGTAATGTAACATTTTGCCCCTGTTATTGAAGTAGCTAGCTGTTTACAGACTTGACAATGGATTTTAAAACCTTTCCTTTATTTCCAGTCTTCTATTTGATCACCGGCCCAGATCCTGGAGGGAGTTACCCCTGCGAATAGCTGACTTTGGGGTACTTCATCGAAATGAGCTATCAGGAGCTCTCACAGGGCTCACCAGAGTACGGCGATTCCAGCAGGATGATGCTCACATATTCTGTACCATGGAGCAGGTACTACTAATCAGTATTATTATTATTATTATTATTATTATTATTATTATTATTATTATTGTTATTATTATTATTACAACTTAAATAAAAACAAGTAATCAATACATTTTTCAACCTTTTTTTCCCTAAACAAAACAAAAGATTGAAGAGGAGATAAAGAATTGTTTGGACTTCTTGCGGACAGTGTATAGTGTATTTGGATTTTCCTTTAAATTAAACCTTTCAACACGCCCAGAAAAGTTCCTTGGGGATATTGAAGTGTGGAATCAAGCTGAAAAGGTATTTTCATTTTATTGAAAAGTTATTGGGATTGTATTGAATCTGAGCAGTATTTAAGATATCCAAGCCTTTGGAGAAGATGTTGATGTTGCCATTGTTGATAATCCACACAATGCAGAGAATTAAAGCTATGTTTTCTGTCTGACTAATTGGTTGTTGTCGGGTTTTATTTTGTTTTTAGAAAAGATTATTTTTAAAATGATCAAGTTATATATACTGGGACTTGTAGTATATGAATGGATAGAAAATAGTATCTTTAGTTTGAAACTAGAATGAAAGCAATTGCACACATTTGTTTTAATCTGTTCTCTTTAGCAACTTGAGAGCAGCCTTAATGAATTTGGTGAGAAGTGGGAGTTAAACCCTGGGGATGGAGCATTCTATGGACCAAAGGTTAGTACCCAAATACGTTGATGTGTGTAGATATGCGGGGGATAATTGAAATTCTTAGAAAATCTTGACTTCTCTGATGAAATAACATTCTTTATTGTTTTATTCAATGAAAGCTGCTTTTTTCCCCTTCTACTCATAACACAAGATGGCAGCATAGTCTTCATCCTTCTGAAGTGTTTTTCTTTTATACCATTAAAATTTTTGGTTTCAGTTCTTCATGGTGGAATATTTCTAAAATACATTACATATAGAGAAGGATGTGGACTTTTCACATAGGAAGTGTGAGGGGCAACCAGTGGATAGTGTCTTTTCTGCTCTAGCACCAAATTTAAATTCCTGTTTAGCTTTTAAAGCTTTTCTCAACCTGGCCCCATACTGCTTCCAGTTTCATTGGACATTACTTTCTTTCTTCCACAATCTGTGTTTTTAACAACTATTTCTTTATATTCATATCTTCTCAGTTTCTGACAAATAAAAAGGCTTTTTTTCTTCCTCTTGGTCCAATTCCTCTTCCAATTTGTCACATATAGACAATCACTTTACATCCTTTACATTGTGATTTAAGTTGATTTGATACATTATTTTGTATAAAAGTAATTTTTGTGACTCCATATTAAAGAGCAGTACCTTGCAAAGCATGTTTGGGGAAGGAGGGTCCTAGTATTTGGAATCATGAAAGGAAATATACCTTCCTGTAGAAGGTGATGCTTGAAGGAAGCATCTGTGTCTTGAAGGAAGAAAGGTATTGTATGAGGTTGAGGTTAGGAGAAAATACATCTCAAGGATGGGGAGTGGGATGTAGTGCAAGTGTGGAGATGGGACAGAATGTCACTGGAGAGGAACATGGGTAAGGCCAATTGGACTACATTAAAAGGTACCAGAGGAGAGTGATGTCCAATGAGAATGGAAAGATAGGTTGGGGTCAGAACATGAAGGGTTTTGAAAGCTAAATACCAAATCCAGTGGTCTTTTCTCAGTCCTCTTTAGAGTTTGTAGTATTTAATAGTTGGCCTCACCCACTCTACCCTCCTTTTTGACACTTCAAAATCTTTTAAGTCTGGTTCCTCTGTCTTCCTTTCCTGCTTTCTCTTACTTCTGGAATCCCATGAATATAAGTGTTTTAGAAATTCTGGCCTTGGCCTTCATTCTCTCTATCTCAAATCTGTCTCCAAATCTCCACTGTTATTTACTTCCATGGCTTCAAATATCTCTCCCTAATGTTTGCTTTCAACTCCATGTCTGTAGGTCTCATCTTTTCCATATTTGCATTTTCAGCTGCCTAATAAATATCTGTACCCAGCTGTTCCATTTATCTCTACCTCAAATTTTAACATATCCAAAACAGACTTCTCAATTTTTCCTTCCCAAACTTGTTCTTCAAAGTTAATTCAAAGTTAAGCTAATGAACCTCAGAGGTCTCTTACAAACCTTACCCTAGTGCTCTCATTTTATTTTATTTATTTTTGCTTTTTGGAGGGGGGAAGGTGTAAGGCAATTGGGGTTAAGTGACTTGCCCAAGGTCACATAGCTATTAAGCTTGTCAAGTGTCTGAGGTCGGATTTGAACTCAAGTCATCTTGACTCCAGGGCCAGTGCTCTATACTGCACCACCTAGCTGCCCCAGTACCCTCATTTTACAAATGAAGAAACAGACCACAGAGCTTAAATGATATGCCTCTGATTTGTTTCTTGTATACAGTAGGCCCTTCTTTAATGTTCATCCAGTGAATGGCAGTACCATGATCCTCTCAGTCATCTGTTCTCAAAATTTCATTCTTTTTTAATCTTCCTCCTTTATCTCTCACATCTAAACAGCTGACAAGTCTTGTTAATTCACATTTTCCCAGTGTTCCTGTTTCCATGTCCAAGCTAAAGTCTTATATCTTGCAAGAAATCTTTCTTGATCTCAGTGCCTTTTCTTTGAAGTCATCTCCTGTTTTTCCTGTACTCATCCTGTTTGTATGTCATCTCCTGTTTTTCCTGTACTCATCCTGTTTGTATGTAATTTGACTACACAAGTTTCTCCCATTTAGTCCATGAGCTTTTGGAGAGAGAGAGAGAGAGCTATTGGTTCCCTGTCTTTGTATCCCCACTGTTCAGCAAAGTATCTGGCATATAGTAGGCACTTAATAAGTGCAGGTTGACTGACTATTTATTTGGTCTCTGTCCCCCACTGGGATTACCACCCTGACCAGGCAGTTCTGCACATTACTCCTGGACTAATCTTCCCAATGCCAATTACATCCTTCCTTGTTTCTTATGGTATAGAATCTGAACTCCTCTAGGCCAGGGGGGGACAGACAAATTCAGCACACTTTGTACAGCTTTATCTTCCCCCATTCCTCCCACTGGTTTTCTTTATATTCCATCCTGCCACAGACCATTCTAAAAGCATGCCCATCCTTGAAGTCCTTTTTCATTTAGCACTTTCCTCAGTCAAACCTCTGTTGGCCCTTTCTTCAGACTCCTTTCATTCTCCCCAGCTCTACCCCAGGCACGAACACAGGCCAAAAATGATTTTCCTTTCCCTGAATTCTCACAGCCCTTCATTTGTATCAGATAGGCAACGTGATGTGGTGGATGGCGTACTAGATTTGGAGTCAGGAGAATCTCTGTTCACATTCCTACTCTGTGACCATGGCTGAAGCACTTTGAGTATCAGTTAACTCAGTAGTAATTCGTGTAGGATTTGTTCAGCCAAGCTTTTAGGAAGCACAGACAAGATAATTTATGTACATTAATTTGCACTTTTAAAATGTTAGCTAATATTATTTGTATTATCTTTCTTGCACTTAGCAGTTTTTAATTTGTTATTTATATATATGCATTTTATCCCTCTTACAAAATTAAATTCTTTGAGAGCAGGGATCTTATATCACCTAGCATAATGTTATATCTAATATACATTTATTTGTTACTCAATTTTGATTAAAAAAGAGATTAGCAACAAAAACTCACTTTACCATTATTCACTATTATAGAGATTATTTCACAGTGAATTTGATCTTTCTTAGATTGACATTCAGATTAAAGATGCTATTGGTCGATACCACCAGTGTGCAACAATTCAACTAGATTTTCAACTGCCAGTTAGATTTAATCTTACTTATGTAAGGTGAGTGTATATCTGCATCATTTCCCAGGTGAGTCTTTTATTTAAAAGGAATATTTAAAGGCTCTTCCAGTAAAGTGCTGCTCTGATGCTTTTTCACATCATAGAGGTAACATCTGCCTTGTGAAGTCAGTGTAAATGGAAATTAACTCTGGTGGGACCAGTCAAGTCAGGACTTTTGAGTAGGCCCCATTCTGGACCAGTTTTCCTAGGACTTGCCTGGTTAATGGATTTGGAGTTTTTCATAGCTGGTTTGGCCAAAAAAAGTGTGAAACTTTTTAGCCATAGCAACTCTAAGCAGCTGTCTAGTAAATTACATAAGTGTTGTGATCTCTGCTAGTAGAGCGAGAACCCACATTAAGGAAAATGCAGATTATTAGAATGTTGAACTATACTTAGGAGTAGATATTTACTATGGAATAAACAAAAATGTTTTCTTTTTCTTTATAGTCATGATGGTGATGATAAAAAAAGGCCAGTAATTATTCATAGAGCTGTTTTAGGATCTGTGGAAAGAATGATTGCTATCCTAACTGAAAACTATGGAGGCAAATGGTAAGGCAGGAGCATGTTTATTTAAAAATGTAATGCCTACATAAATTGTCAGTCTTGGCTAATGTGTTGATTGGTTTTGATGAACTGTTGTGGGTTTTGTTTTGGTTTTTTCCTTTTTTATTCTTTGTTATAAGGGATGGCCCTCTGGGATAGGGGTGGTGAAGGGATATATTGGAAAATGGAGGTGAGATATAAATAAAGGATAGCAATCAAAACTAAGAATCTTAGCTTTCTGAGGACGACGTTTTGTTTTTGTCTTTGTGTTCCTGGCATAGGAACACAGAATTTATGCTAGGTTAGTATAACCTAGCATGAGGCTATGCATGTACTGGGAATTTGAATGAGGATAGCATGGGGGGGGGGGGGTATGTTAGTATCTGGATAGGTATGCCAGCTGGACCTGTTATATATATCATTTGGTATAGGGAACTTCTTGGGGAAGAAACCGCCTCTAGTAATGCAGGTTGGCACCTTCTCAGTAACTTAGAGAGTTGCCTAGAGTACCCAGAAGTTACTTGACTTTCCAGGGCCACATAGCCAGTATGTGTCAGAGATGGGACTTGTGGTCTTACTGATTCCAAGGCTTGCTTCCTCTCTACTATGCCATGTTGCTTCTTATATCTGAATATGTGAGGTAACCCAAGGAATAGCTTTGTCTTTTGTAAGTTTGTCTGTAGCCTGGGAAGAGAGAATAATTTCAGTCGAACTTTTTGTGTTTCATGGCCTTATGATTCATGATTTTTAAAAAGATTTTTATCTATTTCGTTTCACTTAATGTCAGTGAATGATAATTTATTTCTAATCAGAGTTTTTGAAACTTTGCCATCATCATGAATAGAATTCTATTCAGATATTAATTGAACACTATAAAAGAAAAGCTGTGGAAAAGTCAGCAGCCTTTTACATTCCCATTCTGTATTTCAGGGAAAAAATAAAATTGAGAAAAATAACTAATATGCTTAACATTGTCTTTTTCTCCCACAGGCCTTTCTGGCTATCTCCTCGGCAGGTAATGGTAGTACCAGTGGGACCAACATGTGATGAATATGCCCAAAAGGTAATCTATATCTTTTCCTCTTTAGGCTTTTGCAATCTATTTGTAGATTTTTTTCCCAGGTTGCATATATCAAAGATAAATGTGATTTTCACAGTCATGGCAAATTATATTCACTTTTTAACTTTGAGGAAGATAATTGCTGTGTGATCAAAAAAAAGATTTATCAGCTGTAGATTTTTAAAGTGGTGTTGTTGCTAACAAACTGGAAGATAGATTTCAGTGTTAAAAATCTACCTTGTTTTCCTTATAAATGTCTTTGCACCTTTTGAAAACCTAGTAAGTAAAAGGATATTTGGCTAACGTCCATAGCAAGGGAAGCGCTTTGGAAATTCATGTATCATCTTGCTACTGTCCTTCAGTTGCCAGTATAGCAAATGTTAGTTTGGTTAGCTGATGCTTTGTCCCTTGAGGTGGTTTCATCTGAAATTTTTGACTTATCCCAGCACTCTCATGAAGTGTAAGAATTTTAAAATTCATTTTAATTAGGAAGTAACTATTATTGGCCTTTAATTTAAAATAGTACCTGTTATAAATTTGGTTAACATCAGGGCAGATAAGTAATTCAAATATTTTTTCATTGTCATGTAATAATTGTCATCTATAGGCAGACTAGAGTTTATGAATGGGTGGACAGACATTTGGAATTTGAGCTGTATTTTCTGATAGAAACAAGGTTTTTGTGAGTGGTCTATAAAAGCCAACTTAACAATAATATGCTTGAAATATAATCATCAAACCAGTATCACTTTTATAGAGCATTATAGTCTCCAAAGTGCCATTATATATTATTGATAAATATCTGAGCTTAGCAGGACAGTTACTATCCTCATATTACAGATGAGAATACAGAAACCTAGAGGATGTGGTAACTTGGCCAAAATACCTCTTTCTTGCTCTTGCTCTCCTTGAGCACATGCGTGCACGCGGTTGCACACACACACATGCTCTCTAATTTACCTGAGCTTGACCTTGAGCCCACACCTTGCTACTTCAAGTCCAGTGCTCTGCCTCTGTAGTTCAACTATACTTAACTGCCTAATGTTGCTTCTCCCTTACTAGTTTTGATAAAAGCACTTTGTAAACCTTAGTGTGGTGTCTAAATCCAGGCTTTTTATCATCTCTTACTCTTAATTGGTGTGAGTGCTCCCTACATCGAGACAGAGTTCAGGTTCTTCTAGAACTTAGTAAAAGGGTCTCCATTTGTTGTTATAACTGAAACCTGGCAGCCAGATTGTGATGAGCTTCTCCAGACTTAGTGCAAGCTTGGTCCCCAGACAGCAGACATCTAGTCCAAGCTTTGGCCTAGACTTAGTCTTTCCAGCTTTGTATAGGACCTATTTATCCCAAAAGCACATTCTTCAAGAATCCAAGGCCACATTTCAGGATTGTTGGACTACAATTAGTCTTTGAAATTGGCTTTGATAGATGATTATTATTGATTGTAATAGTGTGGTAATAGTGATAAATTTCCAAGTTTCAAAGGTGGGTCAATTCAATTTAATGAATGCTTGCTGCATGACTGTTCTGTACTATATATATATGTATATATACACACTCTCAGGTGCAAGTATTCTTTTTATTTTTTTATCAGATGCTTTATTAACTTCTAGTTTACATCATTCATTTCTGCAAGATTTTGAGTTACAAATTTTCTCCCCATTTTTCCCCTACCCACCACCCCAAAATAGCAATCCCACTGGATATCCCCTCCTCCAATCTGCTCTCTCCCATATCTTCTCCCGTACCCCTCCAACTTTCCAGTAGGGCAAGGTGGATCTCTATGCCCCAGTGCCTGCACATCTCATTTCCCAATTACACATAAAATAGTATTAATAATAGTGTGTGTGTGTGTGTGTGTGTGTGTGTGTGTGTGTGTGTGTGTGTGTGTATTTAAGCATTTGGTTTTAAAACTTTGAATTCCAGATTCATTCCCTTCCTCCCTCATCACCCACCCACACTGATAAGCAATTCAGCATAGATTATACATGTGTAGCTATGTAAAACATTTCCATAGTATATTGTAAAAGACTGACTATATTTCCCTCCCTCCTATCCCACCTCCCACTTGTTCTGTTCTCTACTTTGATCCTGTCCCTTTTTAAAAGTGGGTGCTTCCAACTTCCTTCCCCCCCATCATCCCCTTTCCCCCTACTCTCCTGTAAGGTGAGATACCCTATTTAGTGTGTATGTCATTCCCTCCCTAAACCAAATTCAATGAGAATAAGGTTGACCAATAGCTTTTTGCCTTCCTGTTCTTCCCCTCCATTGTAACAGTTTTCCTTTGCCTCTTCTATATGAGATAGTTTACCCCATTCTGTCTCTCCCTATCTCTCATTATATTACTCTCTTGCTTCTTAATTTCACCTTTTAAGTATCATCCCTTCCTATTAAATTGGTCCTGTGCCCTCTATCTATGTATACCTTTACACATATATATACACACTCATATTTATTCATACACCCAGATACCCTCCTATATAGACATATATATGTATGTATATTTCAATTCCGTAACTGTTCTCATACTGAGAAAAATTTCATCAGTTACAATTATTATTTTTCCATGTAGGAATGTAAATAGTTCAGCTTTGATAAGTTCCTTATGATTTCTTTTCCCTGTTTACCTTCTCATGATTCTCTTGCTTCTTTGATCTGCATGTCAAATTTTCTATTCAACTCTGGATCATCTTCCTTAGCATCTATGGGTTAATAAGGCTGTCTGTGGCTGCCCTGAGGCTAAAACCTCTAGCTCATGGAGGGGTCGGAGTGGGCTTCCAGAGCACTGCGCTGGCTGCTTGCTGCCAGCCCGCCAGACTGTCCTCAGGGGGAGGTTAGCTTTTCCGTGTCATTTTGTGGGTTCTATAGCTCCAAAGTTTGTTTAGAGTCACCTTTTTTTTTTTGCATGAATTGGAGGAGGGGGAATCCAGAGCTGCGCGGAACTCCTGTTTCTACTCTGCCCCCAAGTGCAAGCATTCTTTTTTTTTTTTTCTTTTTGGTGGGCAATTGGCGTTAAGCAACTTGCCCAAGGTCACATGGCTAGGTTTTTGTCTGTGTGTGTTAAGTGTCTGAGGCCGGATCCGAACTCAGGTCCTTCTGACTCCAGGGCCGACACTCTACTCACTGCGCCACCTAGCCACCCACGAGTGCAAGCATTCTTAAGGGAGAGGGTAGTTACTTATGGGTACCAGGAATCTTTAAAATCTCTTCTTTGCATAAAAGAAAGCATCTTCACCTCCCAGTGGAAAATCTTGGTCAACCCTGTGGGAAGCAAGAGCTATATACAAGTTTGGATTCCTCTGCTTTGCACCCATATGTATAGGGCTTTTGTAAATCAGATACTCCTGATGCAGTGTATAAGTAGATATATTAACTTATGGGTACTGCAGATTGTAATGTTGAGCCTGGTTATTTTTTACTAGCACAGCATAGATTATTCCCCACATGAACTTGATCTTTGAAAAAAGTCAATATTTCCCATATTAGAAGTTCATGTTTGTTTAAAATAGGAAAGAACACCTCACTGAAGCATTACTCATCTAAATTCATATTTAACCACAAGTTATCTTAAAGTTTGTTTCATAGAGGATTTCTTTTTGTTTGTTTTGTTTTGTTTTTCCTCAAGGCAGATCTGTGGATTCTTTTATTTGACACTGTTTTCTATGTTCAGAAATGGGCAGTTTTCTTGTAGTATTTCTTGGATTAAGGTATTCAGGTTTTTTTACTTCTTCTTGGAGACATATAATCCTTGAGTTGTTCCTATGTGTTTTGTCTTCAGTGTTGTGTTTTTCTTTGTTGGGGGCGGGGGTAAATTTTACCTCAGTGCATCCAAGTTTTTCTTCTACCAGATATTTCAGCTGTGCAGATCATTAATTCTGCTTTCACAATTCTTGTCTCTCTCTTAAACCATTCAGAGAATATCCTGCTGTGGTTCTGTGTTCCCTTGGAAATCCACAGTGACTTTTTGTCTCATCACCTGTCTTGTCTTGCACATTTATGCATTTCTAGCCTTGTTTAGCTGATATGGAGACCATATTTCTTTCTGTTGTTGTTATCACCATCATCATCATTATCATCTCTGGTTGATGTGCTTATTATTTAAGGGCTTTAATTGATCTTTTTTCCTCCTGAGGTCTTGGGTAATTTTAGTCTTTTCCCTAATATTTCCCTTATTCACCTGATACCTTCCTTCCTTTTTGATTGTGGCTTCCCTGGGTGGTGGGTCTCAAAGCCATCTCAGGCTGCTCCTATGCTAGGCAATACACATTTCACCAATGAGTTCTGTTTGCAAACTCCTGGCTTGGTTTGTGAATCCCTGTCCGAACCATGACAGGTGTCAGGGGACGGGATGCTGAGTGTGTTGAGGGGTTTGGATATGCCTTCTCTGCTGTTAGCTCATCATGTTTTTATGTCCTTGCTGTTCTTAGTGTTTTAGATCATGGAGACAGCTAAACTGTTTTATCTAGTGTGTCTAATTCCTATTTTGAAGAGATCTAAGAGGCCATGAGGATCAGAGAAAATGTCCAGTACCTTATCTTGTTTGTCACACGACTCAGATGATTCCTGAAGTGTGACTCAATTGGAGTTTTTCGTTTCTAGATGTAAAAAGACATAGTGAAATGACTGTATTTAAAATGCTTCCTTCAAAGTAACAGTAGTGTTCACTTGTTGTATAGGTAGAAATAGAGTTGATCTGTTCTTGGGAGATAAAGGTAAATTAGTGTGTGTTTGAAGTAATGTGTCAATGGCAAGGATAAGGGGTGCCTACTACAAAGTGTTCTAGCATGACGATTTATGTTCAACATGTTTGCAAGCCTAAAATTTCTTTGACATTGTATTTGAAATTCATTGCACTAAACCTACTGTTGCCTATAGCAACAGCAGCTGTGTTCATTTAATGCTCATCTTGTTTTCAAAAGAAAAATTGTGTTTGTAATGAAAAGAACTGTTTATAAATATTTCTTTAAATATAGTAATTAGAGTGTGTTCTTCAAGTTTGTTTAAATTACTCTCAGTAATCTATTTAATTAGATCACTGTGTCTATATGAGTATCAAGGAAATAATTGAATTGAGAGGCAGCTTTGCCTGGTAATTTGCTGCTGGGTAAATTTTGTTAATCAATTAGAGGAAGTTTCTTCACCAGGTTTAAATTAGAATCTGTTACCATCCTTTGATTGTCCATACTCAGCATTTTTACTTTTTTGTTAAAAAAAATAAAATACATGTTCCCATAAAGAGTCGGTTATGAACAGTTCGTTATTCATGACTACTTTGGTTATTGTGAATATTCATAGTATATTTTAATAAAGAAAGCAACCCTATAGAAAGCATTAGAGCCATTTTTTTATAGATGCCAAATGAAAGTTAGTACTAGCCTAATCATAATGAGAGCTACAACTGGATTTATAGTCTAAAAAATGTGTGCTTTGTATCTCATAAAGTGATCAGTTAATATAGTGACTGCTTTAATTTATAAAGCAAAGTATTTGAGTTATTCACATGGTCACATTGTTTTAAGTGTGTCCTTCAGATTCTTAGTGTTATTTTCCACATTGCCTTCTTGAAGATTCAGGTTAGAGGCTTAGCACCACTAATGGATTCTAAAGTTATTAATCAAAATACAGTTTGAATTAGTCTAAAAATGTATCCTCTCTTGCCTAGGTACAACAGCAGTTCCATGATGCTAAATTAATGACTGACATTGATTTGGATCCAGGCTGTACATTGAACAAGAAGATCAGAAATGCACAGCTAGCACAATATAACTTCATTCTAGGTAAAAATGAAAAATAATATTAAAAGCTACCACTGGTCCTGTAAAGGAACGGGGTTGGGCTGAGGCTGAACAGCAGAAGAGTGTTGGATAGGCTGATAGAAAACCCCGTACATTTTAAATCTGCTGGTTTGGGGAGCCTTATAACTGTGTTATAAATCTCTGTAATTCACATAGCATAATGGGATATTTCTATGTATAGAAAAATGTTATCTAAAAGTTCAGGTTTTTATATACTTTCATCCCGTATATTTCTCAGTTAACACTGAAGTTTCCCATTTGAAAGCCAAATAGGAAGAGTAATTGTTCCCATATAGGAACAGTAACAACAAAACACCAGGGTATTTCTGTTAGATTGTCTGCCGTGCTCGATAGGGCAAAACTTGGTGAGCAGTAGTAGTTTCAATTAGATAAAACTGTTTACATTTATACAGTACTTTAACAAAATACTTTTTTCACAGCAGCCTGCTAAGTTAGATAATGTATGTATTATTACCCTTTTTAAAAAAGTATCTGTGTTACAAGGGGAAATGACTTGTCCAGGGTCCCACATTTAGTGATAGAGCCAGTAAAATGTATAAAGATTGAATGCAATGATTCATACAGTGGTTCTCAGTTATCCTCAGTGAATCATTAAGATACAAATTTATATATGTATATGTGTGTGTGTGTATATATATATATATATATATATATATATATATATATATATATATATATATAAAATGAGATAGTCTCTAATGTACCCTTAAATAATTTTGAATGTCCTTTTGTGTCTCTTAGTTGTTGGTGAAAAAGAGAAAACCAGTGGGACTGTGAATATCCGTACAAGAGATAACAAAGTGCATGGAGAACGAACGGTGTCAGAAACAATTGAAAGGTTGCAGCAGCTGAAGCAGTCTCAAAGCAAGCAAGCTGAAGAAGAATTTTAACAAAGGCTACCTCTCCTCCCTACCCAGTCTCCTCCCATCTCTTCCCTGCTCCTCCCTCCCCTGCCTCCCATTGGTTCAGTCTAAAAAGAACAGCAGGTTTACTGTTTTTCTAAATAACATTCAATTTGTACAGGTTGTATGACCTCAGTTTTTACTGGCTACAAACGGAATATCTTTGCACTGCGTGCCCAGGATTTTAGATTAGTTTTTAGGGTGAGTGTCCTTTACTGTTTTTGCCATTTTTAGGCACTGAATATACTTGAAACATTTGACTAATAAAGCGGACTGAAAACTGATTAGATTCCCTAAATATCTGATCACTGAAAATAAAATAAGGAATGCTTCAGAGTGATATGGGAAAATATTCTGTAAGATGTGATCATTGAGTAATTTTTTTCCCACTTAAACTGATATTTGAAAATTATGTAGGGTAAGATTAGTGGGAAAAGATTAAATAAATAATGAAGAGTTTGGTATGTATCCCACCAAATGCAAAGTCCTTTGACAATAACAACATCAGGCAAATAGATGTATAAATGCTTTCATTCGAGATAAAATGTTGTTTTAAGATAAGTTTGTTACTGTGGTGGAAAAGAGCAGCATAAAGGAATAATAATTTAATTCTCAATTTAATAAAAAACATAACTCATTCTAAGAATTTATGAAAATTCTATAATGAACATTTAAACTTTTAAACATCCTAAGCCTTGGCTTCAGGCAGGTTAGGTGCTTTAATTTGCATGCACACACATGCAGCACAAGGAGACATCAGTTTTAAGTTGGTATTTTGTGTTTTCAGATTACTCTCTCATAGTTATTTTGATACTTTTTCCCCCAACAGTTCAGTCAGTATTGCTCTAAATTTGTACCTCAAATCATATTCCAAGTGAATTAGTTTCAGATACAAAGTACCTTGTTTCACAAGGTTTTTCATGCACACTGGGGTCAGGTCCTGCTTCTGAGGTAGACTAGCTGTATTTCTTTCAGTCTCTTTCTCCCCAGCCTCTCTTAAGTTTTAGAGAAGTCGACCATATACATATACATACACCAAGGTATCCTGGACCTGGACTATCCATTCCTCTCCTTCCCCACTCCAGAAAAAAATACCCCAAACTCCAATGCCCATATTAAGGTAATAAATGCCCTACTCAAGATACTTAATGGGTTTTTGTTGGAATATCTTAATTCCTACTTAGGATTCTTCAGACTTCTCCAAAGCTGTGGTGAAAGTCTTTTTTTAAGTGTAATGAAGAAAAACAAGAGGGAACTCTTGGAGTCATTGAATATCCATTGTACAAAAGGCACTCAGATGTAGCTGAGTACCCTTAGCAGACAACATCAAGTGGAGCAAAATACCGCCATACTGAAGGGATACAGAATAAAGACATCATCAGAATGAGCCCCTTACGCACGGCAGGAAACTGTTACAAGTGAGAGGACTAGAAAAGTAAATGAGAGCAGACCCCGAGCACATGGCTTTGTTGGTGGTAGAGGAGCCTGGAATGAGTTAAAGGATGGAGGTGCATTGGAACCTGGGTGCCCAAATGACTGGCTGAAGGCTTTAGGTTTGACACGATGGGCAATGGGTTCCTAATCTCTTTGTTCCTGTACATTGCTGTATTTTAATCTTTAGAAAATGCAGGAATTTTTATTGACACCCTGTGTATCATTCAAAGCCTGCCATAATCTGATCCCAATTTACCTTTCCCTTCTAATCTCCCTCTACTCTATATAAACCATCTGCTTCAGCAAACTCATCCTACTAGCTGTGCCTATGACAAAACATGTTTTACTCAGGTGTTTGTTGGATGCCTATGTCTATCACTCCACCTCCCTAGGTATTTTTAAAACTCCACGTATCGGGGCGGCTAGGTGGCTCCGTGAGTAGAGCGTCGGCCCTGGAGTCAGAAGACCTGAGTTCGGATCCGGCCTCAGACACTTAACGCACACAAACAAAAAAACCTAGCCATGTGACCTTGAGCAAGTTACTTAACCCCAATTGCCCTCCCCCCCCAAAAAAAACTCCCCGTATCTATTACAGTCTAGCTTGCGTTGGGCTTTTCTTCCTTTCCAAGCTACTCCAGTCGAAAGTGATCTCTTTCCTCCTTTTAGTTCCTACAATGCCTATTACTATACCATAAATATTGCATATCAGGTGATTCATAGGACTTCTCACTGATGACTATCTGAGAGAAAAAAACACAGGGATGACTGAATTTTCCTCAAACTAGAACGTGTTCTCTACCTCCTTTGGCCCTATTTATTCATTTTTGTTTTGTAAATCGATTTGTATGAACACCTAGGACTCAGACTTATCAAGTCTTTGGAGAACATCAATCTGAGAAATGGCAAATCACACCAGTTTCTTTGCCAAGGTAACCTTACAGACAAAAGTTCATGGGGACACATAGAGTTGGACATGACTGAACAACTGAATAACAAATTGGATGCATTGTAGTGGGACTTTAGTAATGTTTGTCAAATGAATAAATGATGGAATGCATGAGGAAATGAATGTATTCTTGATGTTATAATTGGGAACGGTCTTAGACTTTCAGGTTAAGAAATAATGTCATGTTAGCATAATCACAGACCAACTCTGGGAAAAAGTTCTTTCTAAAGTACATTACAGAGTGAACACTGTCTCCTCATTAATATTTCTAATGTAATTTCAAGGGCAGAATAACATTGCATTCCCCTGGTTTCAGTAGTTTTTTTAATAGTTTAGTAGTTTTTTTCTTAAATTTATTTTAAATTGTTTTTCAGGCTTCACTTTGGCCTTAGGTATCAACATAACAGGCTTAAAAGGAACTTCAGCACACTGAATAATTGGTATTAAACATAATAAAATTGGCTAGGTGGTGCATTGAATAGAGCACTGGCCCTGGAGTCAGGAGGATCTGAATTCAAATCCATCCTCAGATACTTGGCACTAGCCATGTGACTTTGGGGAAGTCACTGAACCCCAATTGCCCTCCAAAAAAAAAAAATTAACGTTGGTGAATTGAAAATAGTTGCAAACCAAGAGTTTGAAGCCCTGAGTCCTAGTACCAGCTCCACCATTTACCAGTTAGGAGACCTTGACCAAATCACAGCACTCTGGGCCTCAACCAGTCAGTCAACCAGCTTGCAATAGTCCAGGCACTGTGCCAAGCACTGGGATTACCAAAAAAAAAAAAAAAAAAATGATAAAGGCAGACAGACCCTGCCCTTGAGAATACAGCAACCCAGATAGGTGGCACCCTCTGCTTTCTGCCTGACACCTCTTCAAATGTTTGGGAAAAGCTGTTCAGTCACCAGACCCAACATTTTCTTTTTAGGCTAAACATCCTCAGGTCCCTCCATTGTCAATTACAGAACTTTTTTTTATCTTCCTGAAAACCATAGGATCTCACTAGTATTTCAGTTTCCCTCTTTAAAGGGTCAGAACCAAATACATCAAATCAGATTTGGTCTGATCAGCAGAGTACAGTGGAACTGTTACTTTCTTTTGCCACCATTAAATGGTTCAACAACAGAAATAGACTGCCCTAAGGACCACCACCAGACATTTCCAGCTGACATACAGCAGAAATACCATCTGTGTAGCCTCCCCTGTTACACTGTAAGCTCCTTCAAGGCACTTACATACAGTTTCTGTTTTTCTGTTTGTATTAGCACAGTGCTTTGCACATGATAAGCCTTTTCATTCATTCACTTCCTCACTCATTTATTCATTCTCTTCATCTTGTCACTATTTCCATTAATACAGCCTGATTGCCCTAGTCTTTTGAGCTGATTAACTCATTTTAATGGAGTCAGTTAAAAGTTCCAAATCTTTTTCACAGGAAATGCTGTCAGATCTGATCTCCTTAATCTTGTATCATCCTTCTGTAATTTTTTTTTTTAACCTAACAGGATTTTACAAAATGTGTTTCTATTAAATCTGATCATTCTGCCTTTGGACCACCTTTCTAGCCTATCAAGGTCATTTTGACTTTTGAACCCTTGGCCCTGTGCTGGTGAATGTGACTTGGATGATGAGACCAAAGTGACATTCATTTCCAATTTCCTTATGACCCAAAGTCAAGAGGGATAGGAAACTGAATGACAGGATCCAAGAAGATCTTGAAAAACTAGAACTAGAAAAGGGATCTTAGAAGATAAAATCAATCTAAACTCTTTACACTTGAAATAAAAAATTCAACCCCATAAATACAAGAAAGTGGGGGTAGGGGGCAGCTAGGTGGCACAGTGAATAGAGCACTGGCCCTTGAGTCAGGAGGACCTGAGTTCAAATCCAGCCTCAGACACTTAACACAAAAACTACCTGTGTGACCTTGGGCAAGTCACAACCCCAATTGCCCCTCAAAAAAAAGGACTAAAAGTATTTTGGCTGAAAAAAGACTCAGTTTGGGATTGTAAACTCAATATGAGGCACCAGAATGCCCTACTGCATTTTTAGAAGGCTACTGTGCTCTCAAGGTGCAACAAGCAAGTATTCTGGACTGGGTAAGCTCTAGACAGACCAAGTGTGAAATGCTATGTTCAATTCTGGGCTCTATATTTTACAAAGGGGTTGGTTACTGGCTAAAGGCACTGAACATGTAGAAGGGACATGTTAGCCATTTTCAATAATAGCAATAGATATGCATAAAACACTTTAGAGTTTTAATGTTGCACTTGGTAAGATGAATGGTACTATCTCTATTTTACAGCAGAGGAAATAAAATCTTCGAGAAGGGAAATGACTTGCCCAGGGTCACTCAATTAATACAAGTGGGAGGTGAACTAAATCCAGCTCTTTTTTGACAGCAAGTCTAATGCTCACATCTATAATGCTGTGCTGCTTCTGAAAGTATTTGAATAGCTATTCATGGAGGAAAAATTAATTTACCCTAGTTGGCCCCTGAGGGTAGCAGTGGTAGATACATACGAATACATATATGTATATGAGTAGGTATGTGTGTGTTTATTTCCTAAGCTTGGAGACTTCAGATCATTCAAATTGCTAAACAATCTCGTCTTCTTTGCTGGCTTTCAATTACTTCTTTCAGCTTTACATTCATCTGTTAGCACAAAACTCATCATACTTCGTTTATAAAGCAAAGAGAGCAGGCCAGGTTGGCCATAAAGTTTTCTGTGTTTCTAAAACGATGTAAATTAGGAAAGCAAAGAAGCAATTTTACCTTCAGGCAGGAGAGGGCAATGTCGTACTCCGCCTTGAATGGATTCATTAGGCAAGGTTAGATGGTATGTTACTAAAACCAATTAAAATAACCTTGCCACCAGTTAGGCACACTTCAAAGGAAAGCTTTTGAACTACTGCTCTGCCTGTTTCTTTCCCACCCCCATAGCACCATAGAATTTTAATTTTTCTTTTTAGCGTTATTCAGATGAAACCTCCAGCTTATACCAATGTACCTCAAAAAGTTGCAAGTAATGATGTCTCTGTCTGTCTCTGTCTCTCTGTCACCTCCCTGCCCCATCCCCCCCATCATGAAGAAATAAAGCTGTGTCATTCATTCAGTGGTCACAGCCTAGGAAAAGGGGTTCAATGTTGTTAGATTGTGAGTCCCTTGAGGGCAGAGATTTTCTTTGGCTCCGTATCCCCAGCTAAGTTAGCACATAGTAGGGTCTTGATAAATGCTTATTGACTGACTGTAAGACTGAACAATATTTGTTTCTAGATACATCGTACTTCTGTCAAAGTTACAAGCAGCTTGCAGCCCAGCAGTAGTTAACGCTGGAAGGGCTATGACCGGAGGGATGACGGAACACTACTAAGGAAAGCTCTGTCCTGCGTGCTGGATGGTCTCCACTCTTCAGTGCAGTAGCAGGGGCATAATGGGATGCAGGGTGAGCCTGTGTCTACCAGACAATACCAGGAGGGACTCGGGATGCAGAAATGGCTGAAGAAGCCGAGTATGTTAGGTTGCTGAAAGAGAAGACTGCTGGAGAAGCTGACAGCTGACCCCCAGCATTCAAAGAACCATCAGGGAATGGCAATTAGACCTGTTCTGCATCAGGGCTGTGGGAGAGGAGGCAGGAGGTAAGGAAAGAAGCAAGAACCAATTAGAAGACCTTACAGGGAGGGTGACAGATTTCTGACCCATTTAAGTAACTCAATAAAAACTAAATTAAACAATAATAGATTGAGAGTTTGGGAGGGACCTGAACTTTCATCTAGACCAAACCCTTCATTTTATAAGAAATCCGACATGAGAGAAGGGAATTGCCCTGGTCACTCATGTAGTAAAGGACAGAGGTGGGGATACAAACTCTGATCTGCCCATTGCACTGCTCTCTTCACTTCACCACACTGCCTGAAAATGGATCTGCCTACAGTGGAATGCATAGCCTACAGAAAAGTAATCGATGGAAGTGTTTAAGCAGAGCCTAGAGACAGCCAAGGAGATTCTGGGAGCTTGGGGTGGGAAGTTAGGGTATAGCACCACTAAACACATCTTGTTACTTAGACAAAAGTTCATAAGCAGTACAACTATAATTAATGTTCCCATGTCAGAAGCTGGGGGTGCTGGAATGACTATGCCTAGAGTTTGTTGAGGCTAATTCACTCCCATTAAACATGTGAATAAAGAATAGAACAATTATGACTCCTTCCTTATGCCTGAGTGATTACTCAGAATGTAACTCCTTGAAGACAAGAGAAAAGTGTATCCTCCTTGCTCATAGTATAACAACAGCTCTTATGTATGCTATGATTTACAACTTATTCTTAATAAAAATTAAGCAAATGTATACAGTGTGCTAACACTAACAAAAGTGAAAAGAGTGCCCAGCCTGGAGTCAGGAAGACTATCTTCCTGAGTTCAAAACTGGTCTCAGAGATTCATTAGCTGTGTGACCCTAGGCAAGTCACTTAACCTTGTTTGCCTCAGTTTCTTCATCTATAAAATGAACCAGAAAAGGAAATGGAAAAATATTTTGCCAAGAAAACCCAAATGGGATCACAAAGAGTCAGACACAACTGAAAAAACGATGGAACCACAACAAAAAGATGAATGAAACTTTTTCCTTTTGACATCTCTATGAAGTAGACAATGGAAGGTTTATTATCTCTTTTACAGGAAAGGGAGGAAATGGCTTTGGTGAGGTTAAGAGACTTACTCTGTCACAGCACTAAAAGTGACCAAGCCAAGGACTTGAACCTGGGGTCTCCTGACTCCAAGCACGCTGATCCCAGGCTACTGGCCAATAAACGTGTGGTACAAATCACTTTGAAGATCCCATAACCTGAATAATGAACCTTTGTCTTGTCAACCAGGATTGTGAGAAAGTTTCTGCCATGATTTACCTGAGCTACACTTGAATACTCTGGGACCAGTCAGCTCAGTTTGCTAGACCACTTCAAAGGTGAGACATATCCTGACTCTCTTGAAGGTCAATTACTTTATTCTGTCCTCATTTGCTAATGCATGGCCTGAATCACAAGAGGGAGACTGTGTACCTGTGTGTACCTATCAGCACAAATACCTCACCACTAAAGGAAGAAAAAAATAAAATCACATGGCTTGTGGTAACTAGATGACTGGGAGCTCAGAAGACCTGAGTTTTGAGTTCTACCTCCTATATTTCTAGTTGTGTGACCCTGAGCAAGTCACTTCACCTCTGTTTCCCTCAATTGTCTTGTCTATAAAATAGGGATATTAATAGCACCTACTTCTCAAAATTGTTGTGAGGATCAAATAAGATTTTATATGTATCTATCTATATATACACGTGTGTGTTATAGGTATAGATATATTAGATATAAATATATATGAGATGATATATAAAGTGTAATATAATAATGTGTTTTATATATTAGATGGTATATATGAAGTACTTTATAGTGATTGTATATGTATATATGTACATATGTAAATATATATACATAAATTATATATGTGTGTGTATATATACATATATACACACACACATTTTATTTAGAAAAAAAGTGGTGAGTTTTAAAAGACTGGAGGGAAAAATACACTGGACAAGCTTACTCTTTTCCTGGTCTATCATGATGCCTGAAATTCTACCATTAGAGAGCCATTCCTTTGGATCTATAGTATCTTAGATCAGAAGTTGGAAGGGAACCTTCAGGTCATCTATTCCAACCCTTTGTTTTATTGATGAGGCAACAGAGACCCGGAGAAGTATTAAGTAACTTTGCCAAAGTCACACATGCAATAAGTTATAGAGCTGGGATTCTGACACATCTGGGACTTCAAGTTCAACACTGCTGTGCTATAAGAACTAATATATCCTCCTTTAAAATGCAAATACTCTCAGGAAGGGGTACTCATCATGTTCTTATCAACTGTTAACATGCTGACATGAATGTATTTACCATATAACTTTGTAATTGACGTATAGCTAGGAACAGAGTACTCAGCAAACTAGAATTTTGATTTATCTTGAAGAAATAGATAAGTTTACTACAAGGAACACTGAGAGCAGGACAGGTTGAGGGAAATGAAGGAAGAGCAGCATAAGGAGACTGTGGGCACCTAGTGGGAAACAGGCAAAAAAAAAAAAAGGATCCTGTCCCCAAATGGGAAAGTGGAAGGATTTTGAAGTCTTTGCCTACAGAACATTATCTTAAACATAAGCCTATATGAAATATTACAAAATCAGGGATTCATTACATTTTTTTCACCATAGAAGATAACTAATACTCCAGAACAATAGTGGCAAACTTAACTAGAAATAGGTGCCACTTAACTATATATAAGGATTCTTACAAGCCTCATATTGACTTAGAAACCACACATGTTGATGTATTTCTTTTTTTTAATTAATACGTCAATACATTAAAATCGGATAGAAACTACATTTAAAATAGTTTGGGCTTCACTTGAGAAAGTACTTGTTATATATACTGGGTTATTCTTTTAAAAAAATTTTTTTGGGTTATATTTTAAGTTCCAAACTTTATCCTTCCCTCCCTTCCCATCCCATTCTATCCATCTGATATATGTGTGTGTGTGTATGCACATACATATATACATAGACATACACACACACACACACACACACACACACATATATATATATATGTGTGTGTGTGTATACACATACATACACACATATATGCATACTACTATTTATCAGTTCTTTCTCTGGAGGTATTTAGCATCTCCCTCCATAGGTCTTTTGTAGTTGATGTGAGTATTTATAATGCTCAGAATAACTTGGTTGATCACAGTTGTTCTTTGAACAAAATTGCTGTTACTATATGTGATATTCTCTTGGTTCTTCTCATTTCACTCTTCATTATTTAATGCAGGTCTTTCCATGTCCCCTAAAACCAGCCAGCTCATCATTTTTATAGCACGGTAGTATTCCATTATAATCATATACCACAACTTGTTTAGCCATTCACCAATTGATGGACATCTCAATTTCCAGTTATTTGCCATCATAGAGAGCTGCTGTAAATGTTTTAAACATGTAATTTCTTTTCCTTTTTCTCTAAACACCTTGGGAAACAGACCTAATAGTGGGATTGCTGGATCAAAAGGTATATAAAGTTTTATAACTCTTTGGGCATAATTTCATATTGTTCTCCAAAGTGCTGGACCAGTTCACAGTTCCACCAACAATGTATTAGTGTCCCATTTTTTCCACATCCCCTCCAACATCTGTCATTTTCCCTTATCATTTTAGTCAAATTAATAGGTGTGAGATAATATCTCAAAGTTGTTTTCATTTGCGTTTCTCTAATCATGAATAATTTAGAGCATATTTTCATATGGTTATATAGTTTTGATTTCTTCACCAAAAAACTTCCTGGCTTGTTCTTTATGGGCATTTTTTAAACAAATGCTTTATTAACTTCTGGTTTACATCATTCATTTCCACCAGATTTTGAGTTACAATTTTTCCCCACCACCCCAGAATAGCAGTCCCACAAAATATCCCCTCATCCAATCTGCTCTCTCCCATATCTTCTCCCATACCCCCTTCGACTTTGCCATTAGAGCAAGGGGAATCTCTGTGCCCCAATACCTGGACATCTTATGAAACATTTAATTTTAAAACTTCGATTTTCAGATCCATTCCCTTCCTCCCTTGTCACCCACTCCCTCTGAGAAGATAAGCAATTCAGTATGTGTTGTACATGTATAGCTATGCAAAACATTACCATAGTAGATATATTATAAAAGACTGCTTATATTTCCCTCCCACCCATCTCACCTCCCACCTGGTCCATTCCCTACTTTGATCCTGTCCCTCTTTGATAGTGGGTACTTCCAACCTCCCATCCCCCCTCAGAATGCCCTCCCCTGCATCATCCCCCCTCTCATCCCCCTTTCCCCTACTCTCCTTCAGGGTGAGATATCCCATTTAGTATGTATGTCATTCTCTCCTTGAGCCAAATTCAATGAGAATATGGTTTTGCCTTTTTGCCTTCCTGTTCTTTCCTTCCCCTGCAAACACTTCCCCTTGCTTCTTCTACATGAGATAGTTTACCCTTCCCTGTCTCTCCCCATCTCCTCTTGCCACTTTCCTCTCTCACCTCATAACTTCACCCCTTAAATATCATCCCTTCCCACCAAATTCAACCTGTGCCCTCTATCCATGTATAACTGTAAACATATATACACACTTTCACATATGTATCCATATGCCCATATACCCTTCTTCCATTATTTTCATACTGAGAGAGGTTTCATCAGCCACAGTTATTGTTTTTCCATGTAGGAATGTAAATAGTTCAACTTTGATAAGTTCCTTTTGATTTCTTTTCCCTGATTACCTTCTTAGGCATCTCTTGCTTCTTGTGTCTGGATGTCAAATTTTCTATTCAACTCTGGTTTTTTCCTCAAGAATGCTTGAAAGTCCTCTATTCCACTGAATGGCCATATTTTCCCCTGAAACAAAATACTCAGTTTTGCTGGGTAGGTGATTCTCGGTTTTAATCCCAGCTCTTTTGCCCTTTGGAACATCATATTCCATGCCCTTTGATCCCTCAGTGTAGAAGCTGCCAGGTCCTGGGCTATTCTGATTGTGTTTCCACAATATCGAAATTCTTTCTTCCTGGCTGCTTGTAGTATTTTCTCCTTGGTCTGGGAATTCTGGAACCTGGCTATAATATTCCTGGGAGTATTCTTTTTGGGATCTTTTTCAGGAGGTGATCAGTAGATTGTTTCAACCTCTATTTTGCCCTCTGGGTCTAAAACATCAGGACAATTTTCCTTGAGAATGTCTTGAAGGGTGATTTCTAGGTTCTTTCTTTGATCATGGCTTTCAGGTAGTCCAATAATTTTTAAATTATCTCTCCTGGATCTATTTTCCAGATCAGTTGTTTTTCCCATGAGATATTTCACATTGCCTTCTATTCTTTCATTTGTTTGGATCTGCTTAACAGCATCTTGATTTCTCATAAAGTCATTAGCTTCCATTTGCTCCAGTCTAACTCTGAGGGAATGAATCTCCTCAGTGAACTTTTGAGGTTCTTTTTCCATCTGGCAAATTCGGCTTTTTAAGGCATTATTCTCCTCATTGCCCTTTTGGGCCTCCTTTGACATTTGAGTTAGTCTGTTTTTTAAGGTGTTGTTTTCCTTAGTCAGGCTGTTGATACTCATTTCATACTATTCCTGCATCCTTCTCATTTCTCTTCCCAATTTTTCCTCCACTTCTCTTATCTGCTTCTTAAGGTCCTCTATGGCCTGTAACCCACTCATATTTTCCTTCGGGGATTTTGAAGCAGGATTTCTGACCTCACAGTCCTCCTCCTGTTCCCTGCTTTGATCCTCTTTGCCCCCAAAATAGGAGTCTAATATTGCATTTTCTGTTTATTTTGTTTCCTCCTAGCCATGTTGCCACTTAATTACTTGACTTTTGGGCTTGTTGCCACAGTAGGACTCTGCCACCAGACAGGGGAGCTTCTGTCCCGACATTGGGGTCTTCACAACTTCCAGTTCTGACAAGTTGGATACCCACCCCAGACCTCCCCACAAGATCGTAATCCAGATCCAAGCAGGTTAAAGCAAGAGTGATTAACCTCAAAGACTGATAGCTGGATCTCCCTATAGTTCGCAGGCCAGGAGCTGATGCTGCCACTGAAGCTGCAAAATGGGGAGTGTCTCCCCCGCAGTTTCTAGCCCCTAGGGGAGGAAGCTGACACGTTCCCCAAATACTGGTACCAAAGTCCATAGGGCACTAACCTCTCACTTTGTCCTAGGCATATCTGTGTTGATAATTCTGGAATCGCCACAGCTGCTGGTGTTCTGGGGTCCCTCTAGCCGGCTGCTGGCCCCGCTGCCCTGGGGCTAAAAGCACAGCTCATGTGGACCTGGGCTTGGCTGTCCCCAGCAGGAGGTTAGCTTCTCTGTGTAGTTCTGTGGGTGCTGGGGCTCCAGAAGTTGTTCAGAGTCCCCTTTTACGTGGTTTGGAAGTGGTGTGAGCTGGAGTGCCTTGGAAGTGCTGTTTCTACTCTGCCATCTTGGCTCCACCCCCCCAGAACAGTGCTTTTTCTTCTCCATTTGCCTCTCTTCCCCTTTTAACTTTTCAGTAATTTTACTAAAAGTGTTCTAAAGAACCTATTACTTGAACACTTGATGCATTAACTGGGCTGAATAGTCTGTCAAATTTGATCCTCAAATATTTCATCTGTTGTGTAGTGCTCCCCAGTGGATTCAGGCTTTCATCCAAGTGAATTAAGATGCTTTTCTCATTGCTTCCCAAAGGTTCTATTACAACAATAGTTAGTGACATATCATTTGTACCCTTTAACACAAAATGTAAGTTAACAGAATTGCCTGACATCCCAATAGCTTCTTCACTTTCTGTCCTTCAGTACTTTTTCTTTCTCTGTCTTCGCTCATTGCAAGGATAAACAATGTTGCTTCCACATTGCTTCCTTCCAGTTCACTTTTTAAAAAACGATCATTAATATTCCCTTTTTTTGTTGCCATCCTAATGGACCTTCTCTGACTTTAATAGTTATTAATGCTCATACAGTGTTAAAACTTGAAGAGACCTTAGAGATGATGTGACTGATGCTCCTATTTCATAACTGTGCATATTGGAGGCTAGAGAAGTGTAATGGCAAGCACAGAAGTAGTTCACACCTTGTTTCAGCTATTGAATTAACACTTTGTTTCAGTTCAAGTTTCTTTTGAGTCTTATATCAAGTCTGTTAAGAAACAGAACTTGTGGCATCTAGGTGGCTCCGGGGGGTGGCTAGGTGGCACAGTGAATAAGAGCACAGAATCTGGAGCACCCAGCATCTTCAGGCCTCAGATACTTAATACCCACACAAAAATAACTGGCTACAACCTTGAGCAAGTTACTTATCCCCAATTGCTTTAAAAAAAAAAAGAAACAGAACATGTGAACCCCATAACTTGTGAACCCTAGAACCCATGAACTCCTGCAATAGGAAGGGGAGAAGCTAATGACCATATATAAGGAGAGGCCCAGGCTAGAGAGAGCAGAACTGAGAAGAGGACTCTTGTGGTGGCAAAGTCAAGAAGGAGAAAACTTGTGGCATCCCAGCACTCTTGTGTTGATGTTTATTTGTGATAATTTGTACAGATGCCCTGGGACCTTACTGGAAGCCCTGAAAGAGGATTTTCTGGTTGTCTGTTTACAGAAGTTCTGGAGGAGGATTTTGGAGGTCCTAGGACTTTACTGATGATTTGTATTGACCTCTTGGACCTTGTTGTGGGTATGTGTTGATTTCTATGTTGATGATTTCTGTTGATTTCTCAGACCTTCTTGGTGGCTCTGAGTTGATTTCATAGGCAGATAGTGAATTGATGATTGTGCCAGCAAAGCGTATGAATATTATTGTGTCTCTCTTAAGCTTTGTCTTCCTAGACACAGAAACTGTGAAGGACTTGAGGTGGACTGGACACTGTGAACTTCAATATGGAATGGGAACTGGATGAAGAACTGGACAAGGAACTGGGAGCTGCCTACCTTTGAACCCCGGAGACAGTTGGAGCTGCGACCATGGAAGAGGAACCATGGAACCTGAGAGCCAGCCTTGAGTCAAGATGAAAGAAGACTTTACTTGGATACTATGTACTGACTGAGAAGATTATGATTTACTGTGTCCTAGGGGTGGAGAACTTTGACTTTTGTACTTTGTGATTGAATTATGGACTTTGTGACTAACTAAATTAATGTACTTTGTTTAAAACTCTGTGACCACTTTGGTGAAAACTATGTGGCCATTTTAGTGATAAGTTGTTGAGTTGTGACATGGTGAATGCTGTACCTTGATTTTCTGTGAATGTTTTGCTCTGATTTGTTATTGAATAAATAAAGAATTTGCTATACTGTATAAACAGAACCTTTAAAAGCTATTCATAGCAACAGTCCTCTGGAAAGCTGCTTGTGCATGGCTTTACAAGAAGTTAGGCAGCCTTCTCAAGTTTGCACAGCTAGTTAATGTTTGAGTTGGGTTTGGAACCTAGGGCTCCAACTTCTTATTCAGTGTTCTTATACTGTGACACTGCCACATGTGACCCAGGAGTGGGTCATCATTATTGACACATTATCTTTTTGTGCTAATTTACCAAAATTCCTTGGGCAAACTGCTTAAGTTTTTATTTGTTTCTTCATGTGCAAAATGAAAAAACCCAAAACACCAATATATACCGTAGGATTAGTAGAAATAGAGAAAACAGAATGACTAGTCAGAGATACTTAATTCAATCCATCGCCCTCCCTACATTTGACAGTTCTTGTTCTTATTTGCAAAGCTCTTAAAATATCTTTGTGATCAAATTGTTTATTTTTTTCTTTTATGATCTCTATTTCTTATTTAGTTAAGAATTTCCGGGGCGGCTAGGTGGCTCAGTGAGTAGAGCACCGGCCCTGGAGTCAGAAGGACCACACAAACAAAAACCTAGCCGTGTGACCTTGGGCAAGTTACTTAACCCCAATTGCCCTAAAGGGGTGGTTAGGTGGCGCAGTAAGAGCGCGGGCCTCGGAGTTGGGATGACCCGAGATCAAATCCGGCCTCAGAAAATGAGCACCCACACATAAATAATGACTAGCCGTGTAACCTTGAGCAAGTTACTTGAGCCCAATTGCTTAAAAAAAATATATATATATATAAAAAAAAAAAGAATTTCCCCTCTTAACTATAGTTGGGAAAGTTAGCTTCTTCTATTCCTCTCACAATGGTTATATGAGGAAGCCTTTCATATTAGGTCATATATCTGGTATTTACTGTTGCATCTACTAGCATTTAGGTGCTAGTCTAAACTGCTGAATTGCTTTCTAGTTTTCCTTGCAGTTCTTATAAAAAATACAATCTTTCTCTAAGTAGTTTATATTCTTAGATTTATTGAGCATTGGGCTATGGAATTAAGTTGTTTTGGATTTTTAAAAATCTAGTCCATTCCACTGATCTATTTTTATATTTATAAAACTAGTGCCAGATTGTTTTCTTGATCACTACTTTTTGCTTCCTTTTCTACCTCTCAACTATTGTTACTATGGAAAGTTTTGAGAGTCATTTTGTTTATTTCATTGACAGCTGTTTTTAAATTTTTTTCATCCTGGTAGTTAAGCTTCAAGTGACAATACTGTCTACCTAGATTTGTCCTCAGAGGGTAGGTACATGATTGATCTATTGATGAACTTGTACTCAAAACTTTCATAACTTAGTAAGACCTATTAAAGATTGTCCTTTGGTGTAGTCTTTGAGAATTAATGATAATGTCTTGACAAAGGATATATATATATATATATATATATATATATATATATATATATATATATATATATATATATATATAACCTTGGACCAGTCAACCACTTTTTGAACTTGTTTCATCTTGCATAAAATGGGGATGACAATAATATTCATATAAATAATTATTGGTTATTATGAGAGAATCTGTTACCTAGATAAATATGAGCCAATACAGTACTAGAGAAAAATGGGCTACAGTTATGTTAATATTTTTGCTATAAATGGAACAAGATGAGGTAAAGAAGTTTCTGATAAAAGGAAGGATGTTCTGTGGATGCAAATTGGTAGAGCTGGTTTTAAAATAAACCTTAAGCAAAGAAAAGGCATCAATTACCTGAAAGGCTTTAAAACAACCTGGGACCTTAGTGATCATCTAGAGTAAACTCACTTTACAGATGGGGAAACCAAGGTCCAGAGAGTTGGAATGACTTGCCTGGGTTCAAACAGGTATGAATCATCACATTCAGCATTTGAACCTGTGTCTTTGACTTCAGATATGATTCTCTTTCATTACATTTTGCTACCTCAGCAGTAGAATCCTGAGCAGATGCTCAGACACTTATTGCCAACTACCTTGAATTATAGTTATTTGTGTTTACACAGAAATAAAGTGCTAGACTATAAGCTTCTGCAGAGCAGAAACTGTGTCTTATGCTTATTTTCTTCCCTTCCCAGTGGTCATCTGGATCCCTCAAAACACTTGCTACAGAATATAAATAGACCTGATCCATAGATAGAAATGGACTTTTAAAATTAATTCTAATTCAAAAGTTGTTTTTGGCACAGCTTCTCCCAACCTTCTACTTAATCACCAGCTATTAGATTGAACATGCTAAAATCCCCATCTGTGGCCCAAAAATGTAGCTGCTGCAACTTGGTGTGGCAAGGACTGAGCTCTCAATATGCCTAGAACCTCTGTCAAATTCAGTGCTAATGCTTTAGTTGTAAAAGATCACCATAATCACCTCCACTGGTATAGTACCTAGATTTGGTTAAATTATGTTTCCTGAAACAGTGCTAGTCAGTAACAATAATTCACATTTTTGGTAATGTTTTATAGATAGATGACTGTAATGTACAGATGACAAAGTACTCCCTCACAACAGCCCCCTGAGGCAGATAATATCTTATTATTTCCAGTTTCCAAATGGCAAAATATACAACACAGCCATAGTCACAAAATTAAATATGAAGGCTGGGATTCAGACTCGGTCTCTTAATGCCATGCTTTCTGTGGTTTCCCTTACACCATCTTTCCTCTCAAAGTCAGATATGCCCATAAGTCAGTGTTCTGTTGATGGACACCAGGGTTTCTGTTTTTTATTTTCTTCCTAAAGTCAGTACTGGTGAGTAAGAGTAGAGAAGGGATATAAGGGTGCCTTTCTCTCAAGGGGGCCTGGAATCTTCCTACTACCTGAAATAGAAAAAAAAATCCATGAGAGAATCTAATAAAAATTTCTCATCTATTTGAAATACCGAACAATGAATGCACAGATAACACAAAACCCCCCCAGAACCACATAGGCAAACCATGATAGAGTAAACATTACTGAAGTGGGCATCTCTATTCACTTTTGTTGCCTTGATTATCTGTGCATTCAGTAACGTTTAAATCACAGCATTTTACTCCTCAGGAGTTGTGCATTGCTCCCTGCTACCAGCTCTTTGGGGCCACCTGCCAGCAGCCTTAGGTCCAGTCTGCTAGGGTTAGACCTTCTTCCCCTGACAAGTGCAGGCTGATTGCTCTTTATTCATAGCTACTACCAGCTAACAAAAGCCAGGACATTGTACCCTTAGGCTAAGATTTTTGTTTTCTTTTTGAGTCCTATGTTTGGCTAGAGATTATAAATCTTGTTCTAGACAACTAGTTGTGGTTTGTGCTTTCTCAAAGTGGACCATTATATCAGGAAGATGATGACGTGACTAGCAATTGAATTGGATTTAAGTGAGGGAGGGCTGTGCAAGGTCACCAGCCTCACTTTCTCCTCCAGAGTCATCTGGGTCCAGTAACCAGATATAGATCAGGCCAACTGCAGATAGCCCAGAATGCAGTGGGAGACCTTGGCCTTTTTAAGCTAAGGATTTTCTGAGTTCTCACTTTGAGTGAGGCAATACCCATTTAATGATTAAGCTAGCTAAGATAAAATGACTTTTGAGATGGCCGGTCTAATCAAAACCAAAACCAACAATCAGCCTGGGAAGGGAAGATCCTCAGGGTTGCTGGCCCAAAGAGAAACAGTTACTATTTACATTCATTCTGAGTCATCAGGGCCCCAAAAATAACCATTAAGGGGGTGCTTGGGCAGGGACCTATTGTTGGCCAATCAATGAAAGCCAGAGTGAACTGGGTTTAAGGTATGATCTTGAAGAAAAAAAATTCTCCAATAAACCCAAGATAACTAGGTAGGTTTCAGCCATCAAATTTATCTTCCTTTGGGCAGAATACTTTTGGGTAAGGGCATGATAGGGCTTGTGGGAACAGGAGGGTGAGGGGGTGGGGATTTCCATGATCCTCTTTAATTTAGTATGCAAACCAATTTGAGCATTAACTAAAGGTAAGATTAGGTGGTATGGACATTGTTCTCCATCTGTTTCCCTGAATTCCTTCTTTTATTCTGTATATTTGTTAGCAACAAACCTCTTTTGCTTTCTTCCTGAATTTTGACCAGAAACTTTAAAAACAACAGCAAAACATGGTGTTCCTACTTTACAATAAAAGTTCTTTACAGGGTCTAAGCATACTCCTAAGGGAGCACAGGTTTGCTTTTCACCATATAACATACCCTATTAGTTTGTTTGGGTTTTGTTTTGGGTTTTTTTGCTTTTTTTGGAGGGCAATTGGGGTTAAGTGATTTGCCCAAGGTCACAAGACTAGTTTTTGTGTTAAGTGTCTGAGGCTGGATTTGAACTCAGGTCCTCCTGACTCCAGGATCAGTGCTCTATTTACTGCACCACCTAGCCGCCCCTCCCTATTAGTTTTTGGTAAAAAATAAGCCATGGCTAAGAGTTGTTAGCAGTTTGCTCTGGGATCCATTAAAAGGCTCTGAAATTTTAAATGAATCAGAGTAAGCTGCACTGAAATACCTCAGAAATTATGTACTCAGAGACTTTCACAGTATTTTATTTTCAAATTTCTCTAGAATTTTAAAGCTGTAGGTACTGCTCCTCTGACTTGGGCTTACTATGACTCTTGAACAAAAGGATGGAGAATAGGTCAGTACTATACTCAACACTGTATTTAAAAAAAAGTTTGCCTAGTTTGTTAGGATAAAAAAGTTTACAGTGATGAATGACAAAGGACTAAAGCCATGGATCTTAATAACAGGATTAACAGCTAAACTTTGCTGATGTTCAGCAAATGTAAACACCTGATTTTTCACACTGTGGCAAGATTCAATAACTGTACCCAGGTGAACTTTGCACCAGTCTTTCTATTAGTATCTCCATAGGGATTGGCTCTTCTGTTCTAGTGGACTTTGCTTCTCCTTCACTGATCCTGGTCTCTCAGTTTATAGGACAGTGTGGAATGTTGTTCACTCTAGGAAGTTACTAAGAAATAGGCTAGAAACTTGAAAGATTTTCAGGTTTGAATGATTGTGTCTTTAAATATGTTTGGCTGATTTGACTTACCTGCTCCTCATTTTTATTCTCTCTAGAGCAAGGTTTAGAACACAGACCTATATCATAGGAAACTGGAAATGAATTGTTATAAAGCAAATGAAGAGGGCAGGAGAAAAATATTGTGGCAATGATGCTGGTTCTTCTCCTTTCCCTCTTCTTTTCCTTCTCTTGTCTTCTGTTCTTTTCTCTCTATGATTTCATCAGTTCCCATGGGTTCTATATATCCAGCTATATTCTCTCCCCTGAACTCCATTATTGAATTACCAATTGTTTATTGGACATTTCCAACTGGACCTCTTGTAAACATGTCCAAAAAACATCTTTCCCTTCAAAGCCCAATCTGAACTTCCTTATTTCTTTCAAAGCTGTCATGATCCTTCTAGTCACCTAGGTTTTCAACCTCAGAACATTTTTTTTTTGAGAGGGGACCAAGTTGTTATTGCTGCTAGGCTCCATTCACTATCAGCATAAGCAAACAAGGAACCTGAATAGAGACATACAGAGAAACTGAGCCTGATGGTGAAAACGTGCCCTCCTCCCTCCTCTCTGCTCCCTCCCACAGACAGACCCTTCCAAGGTAAGATGCATGTATCTGTTAATGAGAACACTCAGCCATCCCTATGGCACCCTCTCTCTGCCACTGCCCACACACACTAGTGAAGCAGGCAGACAGGGCCAGAGGACGCCTCCATTACACTTTCCTCATGCTGTTAATGTGGTTCCAGGTTCTCTAGAGTTCTCAGAGGTGACTTCAGATCCGCAGAAGAAAACAAACGTGCCATTTGTACCGTGACCAATGCCCAGGGATTCTACACAGCTCCTCATCATTTTTTGTTTTTTTCTACTTCAAAACTTGCCAAAGCAAGGACTTTGTCCCCAGAGCCAAGGTCAGTGGAGACTTTCTCAAACTGGCTGAGGGCAGCACCTGCATTTGTGGACAGGAAAGCCTCATCGTCGGCAGTCAGCTTTTCTCCAAGTTTCCGCAAGGCCGTCAGTATCTCCAGCTTCTGTTGGGTATATACATCTCTTTCCAGTTTTCCAACCATCAGGTCTCTGTCCATCTCTGCTAATCTTGTCCACAGCTGCCCTGGCTGTTTCTTTGCAAACAATCTGATAACCTCTGGCGTTTTAAAGGCCTGGCTGATGGCTGCCTGAATGGCCAGTTGCATCCCACTAAGTTCATCTACCAAAGTCATGTTTCCAGACATAATTTTCTTCAGTGAATCATTGAATTCACCCAGCTGTTCCAAAGTTTCTTTTTTGGTTTCCTCATATTCATCTGCTTCCAGTTCTTCTCTGCATTCTTCCAGATCTTGTAACTGTTGCATTAGTCTGTCCAACTGTTCTTCTAAGTTCTGTTTTAATTTACTTGTCTCTGTCTTTCCTCTAGAAGCCATTTTATTTTTTTTTCAAAGAAAGATGGATAAACGTACCTTACGGCTCCAGCCGGATGGCCACCGCAGCCCTCAGAACATTTTCTACTCTCCTTCTCTCTATTCAGTTACAAAGTTGCAACTTCCAACTCAACAACATGTCTCCTATCAATCTTTTCCTCTCCACTCAAATAACTATACTCCTGGTTCAAACCCTCATTTGCTTCTGACCTGAACTATTGCAGTTGTCTCATAATTAGTCTTTCTCTTTTCCAAGCTAATTCTCATATAGCTGCTAAAGTGATATTCTTTTTTATGGACAATATTTTTTCTTTTCTTTTTTATTAATTAATTTATTTTTACTTTTCAACATTTACTTCTATAAGATTTTGACTTCCAAATTTTCTCCCCATATCTCCCTTCCCTCCACCCCAAGACAGTGTGCATTCTGATTACCCCTTTCTCCAATCTGCCCTTGAATCTATCACTCCCCGCCCTTCTCTTATTCCCTTCCCTTCTATTTTTTTCTAGGGCAATATAGAGTTCTATGCCCCAGTGCCTGTATATGTTATTTTCCAGTTGCATATAAAAACAATTTTAAACATGCATTTTTAAAACTCTGAGTTCTAAATTCTCTCCCTTCTTTCCTCCCCACCCACTGTCATTGAGAAGACAAGTAATTTGATATAGGTTACATATGTGTAGTCATGCAAGACACTTCTATAACAGCCAGGTTGTGAAAGACTAACAATATTTCTGTCCATCCTATCCTGCCTCCCATTGATTCTATTCTCATCAAAAGTGTTTGCTTCTGATTATTTCTTCCCCAAATCTACCCTCCCATCTATCATCTCCCACCTCTTATTCTCTTCCCCACTACTTACCTGTAGGGTAAGATAAATTCCCATACCCAGTTGAATTTGTATATAATTCCTTCCTTAAGCCAAATCTGATGAGAATAAGGCTCTGATTCTCTCAACCCCTTCCAATGTAAATGCGTTTTCTTGCCTCTTTTGTGTGAGATAATTTACTCCATTCTACCTCTCCCTTTCTCCTTCTCCCAGTACATTCTTCTCTCACCCTTAATTTTATTTTTTTAGATATCATCCCTTCATATTCAACTCACCCTGTGTCCTCTGTCTATACATACATACATACATATACATACATACACATACACATATACATACATATCTATACATACATACATACATATATGTGTATATATATATGTGTGTGTGTGTGTGTGTGTGTGTGTGTGTGTGTGTGTGTGTGTGTATACACAGGTCTTTTCATCAAGAAAACTTGAAAGTCTTCTATTTCATTGAATGTTTATTTTCCCCCTGAAGGATTATCCTCAATTTTGCTGGGTAGGTGATTTTTGGTTTTAATCCTAGCCTCTTCGACCTCCAGAATATCATATTCCATGCCCTCTGATCCCTTAATGTAGAAGCTGCTAATTCTTGGGTTATGCTAACTATGTTTCCACAATACTTGAATTGTTTCTTTCTGGCTGCTTGCAATATTTTCTCCTTGACCTGGGAACTCTGGAATTTGGCTACAATAATCCTAGGAGTTTTCCTTTTGGGGGGATCTCTTTCAGGAGATGATTGGTGGGTTCTTTCAATTTCTATTTTTCCCTCTGGTTCTAGAATATCAGGGCATTTTTCCTTGATGATTTCTTTTATTTTTGCTTTTTTTTGGAGGGCAATTGGGGTTAAGTGACTTGCCCAAGTCACATGGCTAGTAAGTATGTCAAGTGTCTGAGGCCATATTTGAACTCAGGTCCTTCCAACTCCAGGGCTGGTGTTCTATACATTGAGCCATATAATCATCCTGATGTTTTATAATTTCTTGATTTTTTTTTGTAGAGCTTCCATTTGCTCCATTCTAATTTTTAAGGAATTACTTTCTTCAGTGAACTTTTGGACCTCCTTTTCCATTTGACCAATTCTGCTTTTAAGGCATTCTCCTCATTTGCTTTTTGTATTTCTTTTGCCATTTGGGTTAGTCTTTTTTTTAAGCAATTGGGGTTAAGTAACTTGCTCAAGGTTACACGGCTAGTCATTATTTATGCGTGGGTGCTCATTTTCTGAGGCCGGATCTGATCTCGGGTCATCCCAACTCCAAGGCCGGCACTCTTACTCACTGTGCCACCTAGCTGCCCCTTTAGGGCAATTGGGGTTAAGTAACTTGCCCAAGGTTACACGGCTAGGTTTTTGTTTGTGTGGATTAAGTGTCAGAGGCTGGCTCCGAACTCAGGTCCTTCTGACTCCAGGGCCGGCAGTCTATTCACTGCGCCACCTAGCCGCCCTGAGGGTTAGTCTATTTTTTAAGTTGTTTTCTTCAGTATTTTTGGGGTCTCCTTTAGCAAGCTGTTGACTCATTTTTCATTATTTTCTTGCATTACTCTAATTTCGTATTCCAATTTTTCCTCTACTTCTTTTAGTTGATTTTCAAAATCCTTTTTGAGCTCTTCCATGGCTATAACTAGTTCATATTTTTCTTAGAGGCTTTGGATATAGGAGCTTTGATTTTGTTAAAGTCTTAAAGTCTTCTTCTGGTTGTATGTTTTGATCTTCTTTGTCACCAAAGATTCTGTAGTCTGATTTTTTTGGTGCTGTTTGCTCATTTTCTAAGCCAATTATTTGACTTTTTAACTCTTTCTTAAGGCACAACTCTGCTTCCAGTGTGGAGGTTGTACTGTCCCAAGCTTCAGGAGTTTTGTGGAGCTGTTTTCAGAGATATTGCTAGGGACCTGCAAATTTTTAGTTCTTCCAAGGTGGTATGATCAAAGGGGAGGTGTTTACTCCTTTTCTGGCCTGTACTATGATCTGTTAGTGACCACAAGCCCTCTTTTCTGCCTTGGAACTGTGAGGAGGATTTCCTCTCTGCTACTGCCACAAGCTCCACCACAAACACCCCTATGCCAGTGCTCCTCCTTGCCCCATGACTGCCACCCAGGACTGTGAACCAGATCCAAACAAAGTCAAAGCAAGAGAATCTTGATTCAGCACCATAAGAGATCCCTGCAACCCCTCTCTCATCAGATGCTTGATCTACCCACCATCTGTTGGCCAAGAGCTCTGGAAGCAGACACTGCCCCTGGGGCTGAGGCCTGACTCCACTTCTTTGTCACTCAGGTCCAACAGACTTTTCCTACTGGCCTCCTAAGTTTTCTTTAGTGTTTGTGGGTTGAGGAGTCTGGAAACTGCCACAATTGCCAGTGATTCAATGCCCTGAGGCCTGATCCGGTTTTGCTGGAGGGCCAGCCTGTGCCAGTGTGGATGGTGGTGGTCTGTGCTCCTCGCCCAGACTGATACAATAGACCTTTTCTGTTGACCTTCCAGGTTGTCTTGGGCTGGAAATTTGTTTCATTCTGTCATTTTATGGATTTTGCTGCTCTAGAATTTGTTTAGAGTAAATTTTTACAGGTATTTAGAGGGGTTTGGGGAGGGCTCAAGCAAGTCCCTGCTTTTACTTGGCCATCTTGGCTCCACCCTCTAAAGTGATATTCTTTTTTTTTTTTGCCTTTTGGAGGGGCATTTGGGGTTAAGTGACTTGCCCAAGGTCACAGGACTAGTTTTTGTGTTAAGTATCTGAGGCTAGATTTGAACTCAGGTCCTCCTGACTCCAGGGTCAGTGCTCTATTCACTGCACCACCTAGCTGCCCCTAAAGTGATATTCTTAAAAGATTAGTCTGACTGTATTATTAACTGTGCCACCTAACTGCCCCAAAAGCATTTATTAAGTGCTTACTACATGTCAGGTAATGTGTCAAGCTTTGAAGATATAATGAAAAGCAAAACTATCCTCTGTCTTCAAGGAACTTGTATTCTAGTAAACAGCTAGGTATGTACATACAAGATATGTACAGAGTAATTAAAAGGTAAACTTGGAGGGGAAGGTATTAGCATCTGGGAGGGACAAGAAAAGGTCTAATGAAGAAGACTGGATTTTGACTGAGACTTAAAGGAAACTAGAAAAGAGAAGTCACAAAAAGGAGAGAGAGGATTATAGCTACAGGTGACAGTCAGTGCAAAGGCATAGATAGTATATGGACCGTCAAGTACAAGGAACAAAAAGTATGACCATGTAACTGGACTGTAGAATGTACAGATGGGAATGTAGTTTAGGTAACCTAGAAAAGTAGGAAGGGGTCAGATTGTGAAGAATTTTAAGTGGCAATCATTAAACTTTATTTTTGATCCTGGATGCAATAGGAAGTCACTGGAGCTTGTTGAGTAGGAGGTGACATGATCTAACTTATACTTTAGGAAAACCATCTTAACAGCTGAATGGAGGATATATTGGAATGGGAAGAGACTTGATGCAGTGAGACTACTGAATGAATGGAGCAAAAAGGGCTTATATAACAGATGTTATGAGGATAGAAATGAAAAGATCTGTTGCAAATGTTTGGTGAATGAGAATGAGGAGCCTAGAATAACACTGACATTAAAGCCTAGATGTGGAAATCACCTATGCAGAAATGATAACCAAACTCTTGGGAGCTGATAAGATCATCAAGTGAAATATTATAGAGCGAAAAGAGAAAAGGGACCAGGCCAGAGTCTTGCGGGACATTCCAATTTAGTTAGTATAACATGGATGAAGGACTAGCAAGGAATACCAAGGAACAGTTAGTGGGTAGGAAGAGAATTAGAGAGCATTGTCATGAAAATATAAAGAAGAAACCGTTTCCAGAAGCAGAGGGCAATTAACAATGTTCAATGCTTCACAGAAGTAAAAAAAGATGGGAACTGAGAAAAGACTATTAGATTTGGCAATTAAGAAAAAGGCGGTAACTTTGGAGAGGGAAGTTTCAGTTAAATGATGATGTTGGAAACTATATTACCAAAAGTTTAGAAGGGAGTGAAAAAAAATGAAGGGGAGACACCTATTGTAGATGTCTTTCTCTAGGAGTTTAGTCATAGGCAATTGAGATAGGTGAAGATATTTCAGAGGGATGGTAGAATAAAATAAAGATTTTATTTATTTTTTTATATTTATTATTTATAATATATATATTATATTTATATATTTATTTATTTTTAGGGGCAGCTAGGTGGCGCAGTGAGCAGAGCACCAGCCCTGGAGTCAGGACGACCTGAGTTCAAATCTGGCCTCAGACACTTAACACAAAAACTGGCCATGTGACCTTGGACAAGTCACTTAACCCCAATTGCCCTCCAAAAAGCAAAAAAAAAGATATTTTTTTAAGGTTGGAGGAGACATGGAGATTTTCATAGACATCAAGGAAGGAACCAGTAGACAGTGAGATACTGAAGATAAGATAATGAGATGTTAGAGATGAGACACAGAGAACTGGGATATAAATAGGTTTCATCTTCTAGAGAAGAAAGTGTGAAATGGGTACATGTAAAGGAGTTCACCTTGTTGAGGACAAAGATCATCTCTTTGAGGCAAGAGTGAAAGAGATAATGGGGAAAGATATCTGAACTATATATGAGGGAGAGTGGGAGGAAAAGGGAGAACTTGTCTAGTGGCCTCAATTTTCTTGGTGAGGAACAAGGTCCTCAGCTGAAAAGAGTCATATGGGGGGCTTAAAAAGAAACAAAGGTGCTTATACAACTGCTTATGGGAGGTCTGATAGTGAATCAATTAGAAAGGAATATAATTTTTGTCTTGTTTCAGTGAGTGCCCAGTTAAGATCAGCTAACATAAATTTGTAGTAGACCTAGTCAGCAGAGTTGCATGATTTTCTTTGGCAGCACATGAATAAGAGCAAGGAAGCAGATGGTTGGAATAATTCAGGGTTGAGGTTTAATAAAGTGTACTTGCTGAGAAGATAAAAGGGCAAACATTAGAGTGAAGAGTAGTATAAATTTAAGTTGGTTCACTAAGAGGATGAGATAGGGACAGGAAGAGTGTGGTTAGAATTTGGGGATAGCAGCCTGGTGAAGAACTGAGAAGTACAGGGAATGGAGATAATGTTGAATACAAAAAAAAAAATGGGCTAGAAATATCATACAGCACAGGGAAAACTAGAATGATAAAAAAGTTATGATTACACTTAAAGGAATTTGTGTTCATGAGAATGAAAGTGGAGCACATGGGTAATGATATGGTTAAGCAAATGCACATTTCTTATGTACCTATGCTGGAGTGGAGGAATGGGTGATGAGAACTGAATAGATTGAGAAATTCACAAGTTATAGTATTTGAGGAATATCATCGTTATGTATACTGAAGTTCTCTAGTATGAGGACAAGAGATAGGGAGGAGAGAAAAATTGTGAGTCAGGCAATGAGCTCTTTGAAAAGGAAACGGAATGTCCTGGGGATTGGATAGATAATAGACACTAGGATATGGATTGAGTGATAAATGTGGAGAATATGAACTCACAGGAGTAAGGTTTGTTGAATGATGGTGGTAGAAGGAAAGTCTGGAGGTGATAATGGGAAGCAAAGAGCATTCTAACACTCCTACCTCAGCCAGAGAGTAAGGGGAGATAAAAGAAAGTATAGTAAATACTAGAAAACATGGTAAGGAAAATGTCATCAGAAGAGATGTGCTACAACCAGTCTGAAGCCGCTCATGAGAGAGCCTATTGCTCTCTATTTTCAGTATGAGCATTTACCAGGACATCAGCTAACACTAAAAAGTCAAGATTTAATTTATTATTATTTTTTGAACTTAAGAAAGTGATAGAGAAAATGTCATCAATACAAATTAAACTGTAAAATGTGTTGTGTGTACTTTCCCCCCTGTAAAATCAGTCTACCAGCACACCAACTGGAGCCAGGTCTCAGAGTCCAGTAGACAAAAGAAGTGAGAAAGGAAGAGGTTCAAGATATAAAGTTTGATAATTATTGGCCAGGCTTTCCATAAGGTACAGTGGAATAGGCAGGTAGATATTCAGTGGGATATTGTGAGAGGTAGAATTGAAATGGAGAGAAGGAAGGAAGTGGCCAAGTGGGGAAAGGGAATAGGTTTATACATCAGCAACTGAGACTTCAGAATCACTTGGATGTATGGTGGGTAATATAATGGTTTAGTAATATGCTATCTATTAAAGAAGTGAATCTAGGCAATGGTTGGAGAAAGGTTGATTGGGAGAGTCCCATGGTTATGCTGGGCCTCCGTTGAGTTCTAATGTCATGGCAAATGGTAATGTATTTTTTTGTGTCAGCACCCTGGACAGTAGTCTTCCCATTGCTGCTACTATTGTTGCTGCTATTAGAATTCATTCTTTTACTTTCTATTCTATAAGCAAACAAATAGCATGGTTAATTGGTAAGCTTAAACCAAAAGAAAAGATTGTTTTGGAGGGGGTAGTCTTAGGGATATGAACAGTTTTTAGGAGCTTCAGGCAAACAACCACACTTGGGTATCATGTACAGGACTAATCTTCCTCACAGACAGTAACCTGCCTTTTGAGATTTGAGGGGCAATGGTAGATTATTACTTCTGGGAGTCAGTAGTAATCTTGCAGTAGTCTAAAATTTCCACTGTTTCTCTTTTTGATTAAGACTTGAAAGGCTGTGTTAAAATGCAAACATTTTCTAGGAGAGATGACATTAAATAATTATGTCTTATTAAAACAATTAGTTTATATTCATAGACTATAACCCTAGATTTGTCCTAAAAGAGAGCATGATGCTAAGGGAATTGAAAACAAAGTAGAAAATGGTTGATGAAGAAATAACGTCAGAAAAGGTACAGAGTAATCTGCATATATAAGGATGCATATATAGCTAAGGGAAGGCAGCCCTATGTGGGAGGTCCTGGGATAATAATGGATAGCAAGCAGGCATTGAGTGGCTGGGGGAAGGAGGAGAGGAAATGAATCATCAAAACACAAAAAAGGGAATTAAGTGCTACTATTTCATGAGGATCACTTCTCCAGAAGGTAGTAATGCCGATAGCAGTGAGCAGTCGGGCATAAAAATATACAGGACATCATAAGATGCTGAGTACTAAAAATTGCTTCAGATTCTAGGAAGAACAAACTCTCCTCATTATCCTATCACCTGAATCTTCTTTTTGATCCAGACTATATTGCTTCAATTGTGTTCTTCTGGTACCAACTTGTGCTTCTGACATGGAGCCTACCCCTAGTTCTTCTGTTTAGCACTCATATTTAATTGATTGAGAATTTCTCATCCCTTCCAGAATAAGAGCATCAAAACTGAAGACTTTTGCTATTCTCCAGCTTGGAAAATCTCTTTCTGCAGAATGAGACATTTCTAATTCTAGCCAATGACCAGCCCAGGCTCCAGCTTTGCCAGAAGGAGTTAAGCAAGACAGGGAGGAAAGAAGGAAGAGAGATATCAAAAGAAGGGGAAAAGGTAGAAAAGGGAAGGAGGGAAGGGCGGAAGCAGGCACTAATCTACTTTAGAGTTTTGCCTGCATTTAAAACTACTTTAGCAAATATAGAGCTGATCACTATATTCTTTGAAAAGAAATAGATATTTCCTTCAATTTCTTTATCCCACTCTTAGAAAGACATTCCAGGAAAAGGTTCACCTTGGAGGTGGTCAATTTTACAAATGAGTTATGCAAGCCAATATATAAGTAGTTAGGTAAATATCACACTGCCCAGGCAGGTCCAATGCCTCCTGAGCCCTGGCCTTCAGGAGAAAGAAGGCTTATACTAGACATACTTCTTAAGTGATGGCAAATCAGGGAATCAAGCTGACACCAAGTTAGTTCATAATGTCAACATCTTCTGACTGCATATGCTATCTGAACATAACCCCCAAGGAGAAAACCATACTCAGAGAGGCATCTGCTGACTTTTGAGAAGATGACAGATGGTAACTTCGAATGAAATGTAGTTATAGGTTGTGAAAGATTCTGAGGCTGTCTCTAACAGTGGCAATAGTCATACTCTCCTCCTTTCTTCCCATTTGTTCACATATTTTTCAGTCTAGTTCTTCAATACAGTTCTTACTTCTGGGAGACTTTCTTAAATCTTTTTTCATTAGCCATCCATTCTGCTTTTTCCTCCTCTCTCCTCCATTTGAGTCTCAGTACAAATGAATTTCAGATTGCCACAAACAGCATTATACAGAGTTGAATAGAAAATTTGACATTCAGACGCAAGAAGCAAGAGATGCTTGAGAAGGTAATCAAGGAAAAGAAATCAAAAGGAACTTATCAAAGTTGAACTATTTACATTCCTACATGGAAAAACAATAACTGTGTCTGATGAAACCTTTCTCATTATGAAAATAATTGAAGAAGGGTATATGGGAATATGTTTACAGGTATACATGGATAGAAAGCATAGGTTGAATTTGATGGGGAGGGATGATTCTTAAAGGGTGAAGTTAAGAGGTGAAAGAGGAAAGTGGCAAGAGGAGATGGGGAGAGACAGGGTAGGGTAAACTATCTCATGTAGAAGAGGCAAGGGGAAGTAGTTGCAGGGGAGGGGAAGAACAGGAAGGCAAAAAGGCAAAACCATATTCTCATTGAAGTTGGCTCAAGGAGAGAATCACATACATATTAAATGGATATCTCACCCTGCAGGAGAGTAGGGGAAAGGGGGATGAGAGGGGGCATGATGCAGGGGAGGGCATTCTGAGGGGGGATGGGAGGTTGGAAGTACCCACTATCAAAGAGGGACAGGATCAAAGTAGGGAATGGACCAGGTGGGAGGTGAGATGGGAGGGAGGGAAATATAAGCAGTCTTTTACAATATATCTACTATGGTAATGTTTTGCATAGCTATACATGTACAACACATACTGAATTGCTTATCTTCTCAGAGGGAGTGGGTGACAAGGGAGGAAGGGAATGGATCTGAAAATCAAAGTTTTAAAATTAAATATTTCATAAGATGTCCAGGCATTGGGGCACAGAGATTCACCTCGCCCTAATGGTAAAATTGAAGGGGGTATGGGAGAAGGTATGGGAGAGAGCAGATTGGATGAGGGGATATCTAGTGGGACTGCTATTCTGGGGTGGTGGTGGGGAAAATGGGGGAAAATTGTAACTCAAAATCTGGTGGAAATGAATGATGTAAACCAGAAGTTAATAAAGCATTTGTTTAATATAAAAAAATAAAATAAAAACAAAACAACAACAAAAAAATGAAACAGAAAAAAAAAAGATTTGAACTGAGAAAGATGAGTCTTCCTGACTCCAGGCCCAGTGCCCTATACACTGCTTCACCTTGCTGCCCCACTTTTAATTATGTCTATTTTTGTATTCAGCTGAGGTATCATAGATTTTGCTCTCTTTATTATAAGTCTATGAAAGTCTTTGTTTCCTGTAAAAACATTGTTGGATTTTGCTTTCTAATTCATTCTGCTAATGTGTTCTGTTTTAGGTGAATTCATTCCACTCACAATTATACTAATTGTGCATTTCCTTCTTCCTGTATTTAAATTTTTTCATCTATATTTTTTGTGCCCTCTTTATTTCAGGTTCTTACCCTTTCTTCCTTTCCTTTCAGCTTCCTTTTCACCACACCCCCTCCAAGCTTAGGGTTTATTTTGTTCACGATCAATCCCTTCCTAAAACTACACCTCCCTCTTAGATTCTTCTTGCTCCTGTTCTTATCTACATCCAAGTAGAGTTAGATGCATTCCTACAGCAAAGTTTGTGTTATCTTTCCTTTTGACCAGGTTAGGTGAAAGCAAAATTTAAGCAAAACCTATTCCTTTCATATTTTATATACTCCTTCTTGCACACCATGATTATGTATGATACATTTCCCCATCCTTCCTCCCATGTTCCCTGACATTTCCTTTTTTCTTCTTATTACAGCATCATCAAAATATAGCAAAATTTTTGATAGATTGCAAGTAATTATTCATAACAAAAGAATACTAGGGTGACAATTAGATATATTAATGAGAATCTTAAAGCGAATATGTTGTATGTGAAAGTGTACAAAGTGTTATGAAAACATTAAATTATATACAAAAGATTCACACGGAAACCACTAGTGAATGCAGTCATTTATTGATCCTCTGGAAAGACAGGTTACTATTACATTGTTGTTTTTTTGATCTCAGGGTGTAAGTACATCCCTTAAGGAGACTGGCAAGGGGAAATCAACAGAGCAACACAGTGGGGGATCGTGGGAAATGCAGTTTGTGTGTTGTGTGTATCATCACAACTATGCCATCTGCTCCTGAGAATAAAGGCAGGTAGAATTGTGCTTCCCCAACCATGGAATTTTAAATAACATTACTATTACTACTATTAACAAGAAAGGCATTGGTAATGTAAACTGAAGGAGTCACATGACATACAAGTAATACAAGACAGCACCATTTTATTTGTAATATATGTAATTGTGGTCTGTGTCCTGAAGCTGCATACAGCTAAGCACCAGATACTGTTCCTGGGCTTTGCCCTGAACTCATACAGTAGAAGATTGAAAATCTGCAATCTTTGTGACCAAGCCATGTTTGAACTGGAAGATCTGAAGGAACGAAGGAAACAAGCACCTACTTAGTGCCAGGAACTGTGCTAAATTCTTTACAAAGTTATCTCATTTGATCTTCTCAATTACCCTGGGAAGTAGGTGCTATTATCATCCCCCCATTTTACAGTTGTGGAAACTGACACAGGTAGCAGGTAAGAGAGTTGTCAAGGGTCACATAGCTAGTGTCTGAGGCTGAATTTGAACTTGTCTGTCTGACTCCAGATTCAAAACTTTGTCTGTTATACCTTCTACCTGACTCCTGTGAAAAGTTAGGACCTATGGGCTAGATGGGATTTCAACTGGTATCTTTCGGGGAGGGGCTGGGATACTAAATTGTTTGACTTCCTAAGTTACACTTTAGAGATTCTAAAAGTTACCTGAAAATGTTGTGAAACTTCTATAGTAATGTCTGTATCTGACCCTAAAAACATCTCAGTTGGCAGCTAGTGAAGATCGGAGATACAGGTGGATCCTGGTTTAGTAAAACCCACTATACACAGAATAGATAAATTAGATGATTATTTGAATCGTAAAATAACTCTTCACAAATACATAAAGCATAAGGTTGACTTGAATCCCAAACTTCCATAGTCAGCACATGATTTGATTTACAAAAATTGAATGTAAAATTGTATGTAAAATCAGATACATCTATATAACAATTTTGAAATTTTTTTCCTATAGTTTTATTTCAGCACCAGGCCCTGTGGCAATCCTTTCTGATTTCTTTTTTCTTTTCCTTTTTTTTGGAGGGGCAATTGGGGTTAAGTGACTTGCTCAAGGAATCCTTTCTGATTTCTAAGAGCTATGTATACATCCTTGAAACTCAGTTTCAAACCTATCACTTATATACCTTAAAGTAGAAAGAAAATCAAGTTAGCACTAATTTTCTTTCATATCTTTGAGTTTCAAAGGAATACTTGGTAAAGAAAATGGTCAAGTTTTTGGCTCAGAACATGCGGCCCCATCTTTATTAACCTGAGGTTACCTCTCATGGTGCCAACTTTGAAATCTATCGGCTTATTAGTCATTGAGTGATTTGGTTGTCCCTTATTCGTGTGGCTAGATGCCTAAAGTATGCAATATTCTTTCATATTTTAGGATTTCTTTTGTACTGCTAAGTAGGTATGTCTGATGAAAATTAATCCTATATTTGAGTATGGCTCTAGGAAGTGGATCTATGACATATATGGTATACGTCTGCTTTCTGGTTCTGATTCATGGAGATCAGTTTGACTTTTTCCTATGTGCACCTTGATTGCAGGACTCAACGCTTCTTTTGCTACTGTGCTCATTTGGTCAGATAATGTGTAGTCTCCTTGAAAATATGTTAAATATCATCTTTACTTTCATGAAAATAAGCAGGGTTAAACCTGTAGAATTCAGTAGGACAGCAATAGATCAATACTGAAAGTGTCATAGGCAAGATCACCGGCTTAGATCCCTTATGTGATTTATTAGACTCTCATGGTTAAGTATAAAGACCAAAATATGATCAGGTTACATTAAGCTAAATTGGATTACTTAATTAACATTCATGATAACTAATACTCATAAATGTTTTGGGAACAAAGTCTGGCAAATTTTCCAACAGAAATAAAACCAGGAGATTTTCTTCCATTTTATACTTTCTAGACTTCTGCCTCCACCATGACCATTCCCCATCACCTCTAGAAATTGTCAGGGGGTAAAATTGATTACTGTAAAAAGTTTGTTTCCATGACAACAGTAAATGTAACTACCCTTCATTTTGTCCCTTGCCTTAAAATCTAGCTCTATCCCATATAACTCCATCAGCTTTTCCTTCATCTTTCACAGGGACTTGGAGTATTTGACATTCATAGCTTGAAAAATAAAATAAAAAGCATATAATATAAACTTTAAGCACATAGTATAAAAGTAATAGAACTGGCATTGGCCAGCAACACCATTAAGTATCATTTTGTACAAAGTATGTATAGTTTCATATACACATACTCTATATCTATCTATACATATATATGAATATATTATTTCCGTCACCATCCAGATATCAGCACCATTATTCAATAGCACCATTCTACTGAACAGATGTTCTGTGGGAATATGGGTAACTGTAGCTGAGAATACTTTGCCTTGTTAGAAGATGAAATACATAATTGGAATAGAAATGTTGATGAGTCTGGGAATGTGCTATCCCTTCCACAAAGGTAACAATGCTAACTGCCAAGTGATGGGAGCTTAGATTTCGTTTCTCATTCCCTTAGTGGAATCTACATTGATCCACACACACTTCTTCTCCTGGTCCTTTTTGTTCCAGGTAAGATTCAGAAACCAAACCAACAATATCATTCTTCCTTATCCCTGGGTGCTAAGCAATTCAACTAATTGACCACAGATGCTCAAGTCTGATGAGACTTCACATGGGGAGAATCAATTTATTTCAACAGTAACTTACTGTTAAATTTTAAGGCAATTGCTATCAGTGTCAATGAGAGATGAAAGAGGAAACTGCAGTCCATTATTCTACCCCAAGAGTCAAGAATGTCTCAAATCATGCTATCTGAGATAGCGTGGACTCATGGATCAATTCCATTCAACAAGTGAAAACACCAGACTACAAACTCCACAAGGGCAGAGACAGTGTTTTGTCTAAATTTTGTATCTCTTCCGAAGTCTAGCAATGTTTTTTTACATGTATTTTTTGAATTTTTAGTCCATTATTATTATTTAAAAGCTGTAATGTACATAAATATATATGCATATATATTCTATTGATCAGATTATTTTATCCATACCGTAATTATATATATTTTAACCTTAACTTGTAGCCATGTTTTTCCCCCTCCAGTAGAATATAAACTCTTTGAGATCAGGGAATATTTAATTTTTACCTCTATGTTCCCAGCTCCAAGCATGAAACCTAGTACAGAGCAGAGGCCTGTTGAATTGAACTGAATAAATGTTTATGGAGGGGCTACTTGAAGCTTCATTATTCTTTATCACTGAAACTATAGACTTTGTACTACTCACCACAGCCTGTTCTCATGGATGATTGTGTTTATTTTGTGAAAATTCTGCCAGAAGCTCCCCAAAATAACAGTTCTAATCATATAAGTCTTATTTCAGTCCTCAGGGAAAAAATAACTTAAAAAAACCTTCCTATTGGCATTAATAGGTATTACTCATTTATTTCCTAATGAGGTTTAGTCTATATCAAGCTGGAAAGTATGTCATTAAATACTGAGGTTCTCTGAGGAGATAATTGAGGAAGCTGCTTTTACTACATTGGGGAATTTAGCACCAGGTTCCTACTTTTATAATTTCCTTGTTCTTTCTGAAATTTCATTTTTACTGACCATCCCCTAGCATCTAATTCTTCAACTCAGGGTTGCTAATGATGTGTCTATACTAACTTGCACAAGGTCACCCCACAGCAGGTCTATCAACAGTAAAGTAATCAGGAATAAGCTTGGGGTGAGTATCAGATAGGTAGAAAAGAGATGACCCCTTCTGTCCTAGTGAAAGGGTATTTCCTGGAGCAGAGAGGGAATAAAAGCAGGTTACTTTATGGTGAAAATTGTACACACATTGTGTGTGTGCGTGTGTGTGTGTGTGTGTGTGTGTCTATTTCAGACAGCCAGGTTCATTTGTTTTTTTTCTTCACCTTTGGTAGACCCTCCCAGTATTTAACAATTATTCCTTAATTCCTCAACATTCAGTTTAAGCTTGTTTCCATTAGTCTAATATCTCAGGGTGGACACACAATCCACACAAAGAACTTGGGGGGATTGGTGAAGGGAAATAGTAATTCTTCCATGCTGCTTTCTATTGAATATTGGTCAGATAAAGCTTTTCCCTCAGTCTGGATTAGGTGTAGACCTATAAACTATTCCTCTGAGGATGCTAAACAGCTTTGATGGGCAGGTGAGAGAACAGGGTACACTCATCAAGGGAAATCAATAGGATTTCATTGTACATTTCATTGTACAGCTCTGTACCTTGGCATGCCTGAGGTAGAATGGTAATGTGGGACCTCTTATCCTCTTTAAGGAGACACAAGACTTTATAGAATTGTCCAATTAGGTACCTTTCTTAGATGGTCAGCCCTGTAAAGAATGGCAGGAATCCATAAAGCTAACCTGAATGGACATTATACCTTTCTGCCAGGGATCAGCACATATCAGCTCAACAACATTCCTTAGGAGAGAGGAACACAATAGGACTTTTTTAATGACCCAGTTTCAAATAAAATAAATGAACCGAGACCTCAATAAAATTAACCCAGAGCCCAGAACTCATCATGTCTAGCAGGTTGTTGCTGTCTCTGGTGGAGGATGGATTCCTTCTGGCTTCAGAGCAGTTTGGATTTTTTGAAGCCCTGTTGATTTTTATGCTGTCCAGGTGGGATGGTGTGAGGCCTAGAACACGTGTAGCAGCACTGAGCTCTTAGAGTGAGGATAGAACATTTGCCCATAGTTTTCAGTGTCTGGCAGAAACTGGGTGATAGCTTGTCCTTGCTACAAGGTAGATCTATGAGAGAGAGAGAGAGAAAAAGGAATTATGCTTTGTATGCTTGACTTAAGATGTCCAGGATAGAACTCATTATTTTCCCTTGTAAACTGACCTTCTTGCTATTCCACACACAAAATATTCTAATATTTCATTCCCATTTCTGTACCTTTATAAATGAATACACACACACTTTTTATTTTTAAACATTTTTATATAAAGTTTTGAGGTCCAAATTCTATACCTCCTTACCCTTGCCCCTCCCTGAGATGGTAAGCAATGAGCTATAGATTATACATGGGAAATTATATAAAGCACTTCCATATTACTCACTTTGTACAAGAAGACTCTAATAAAAGAAAATGAAAAACATTATGCTTCAGTTTGTATTCAAACAATATCATTTCTCTCTCTGGAGGTGGATAGTATGCTTCATCATTACTTCTTTGGGATTGTCTTGGATCACAGTCTTGCTGAGAATAGCTAAGTCATTCACAGTTCTTTATTGAACAATATTGCTATTACTATGTATGATATTCTCCTGGTTCTACTAATTTCACTATGCATCAGTTCATGTGAGTCTTTCCAGGTTTTTCTGAAAGTATCATGTTTGTCATTTCTCATAGCACAATAATATTCCATTACAATCATATACAACTGCTTGTTTTAGCCAATCCTCAATTGATGGGCATCACTTTAATTTCCAATTCTTAACCACCATAAAAAGAACCACTATACATGTTTTTGTACAGATAGGTCCTTCTTCCTTTTATGGATGTTTTTGGGATATAGACCTAGCAGTGGTATTGCTGGATCAAAGAACATGCACTGTTTTATAGCCCTATGGTCATAGTTCCAAATTACTCTACAGAATGGCTGTATCACTTTGCAATTCCACCAGCAGTGCATTATTGTTCCAGTTTTCCCACATCCCATCCAATATCCAGCACTTATTTTTGGGTCATATTAGCCAATCTGATAGCTGTGAGGTAGTACCTCAGAGTTGTTTTAATTTGCATTTCTCTAGGCAATAGTGATTTGGAGCATTTTTTTTTTCATATGGCTATAGATAACTTTAATGTTTTTGAAAACTGCCTGTTCACATCCTTTGACCATTTATCATTTGGGGAATGACTTGAATTTTTATTAATTTGACTCATTCTATATATATTTGAGAAATGAGGCTGTTATCAGAGATATTTTTGTAAACATTTTCCCTCAGTTTTATGCTTTCTTATAATTTTGGTTGCATTGATTTTGTTTATATAAAAACTTTTTTCATTTTTATATAATCAAAGTTATCTATTTTTCCATTTTGTAATGCTCCCTATATCTTCTTTGTTCCTAAATTTTTCCCTTATCTATAAATCTGACAGATATGTTATTCCATGCTCTCTTAAATTGCTTATGATATCAACCTTTATGTGTAAATTATGTATCCATTTTTGACCTTAAATTGGTATACAGTGTGAGATGTTGGTCTATACCTAGTTTCTGCCATACTTTCTTCCAGTTTTCCCAGGAGTTTTTGTCAAATAATGAGGTTTTGTTCCAAAAGCATGGATCTTTGGATTAATCATATACTAGATTACTATGTTCAGTGGCTATAATGTAATTTATACCTAATCTATTACCCTTATCCATTACTCTATTTCTTAGCTAGTACCAGCTTGTTTTAAGATTTACTGTTTTATAATACAGTTTGAGAACTGGTATGACTAGATCACCTTCTTTCACATTTTTTTTCATTGATTCCTTGATACCCTTGAGCTTTTATTCTTACAGATGAATTTTGTACTATTTTTCTAGCTCTGTAAGATTAATTTTGATAGTTTGATTCATATGGCACTGAATAAACAGATTAATTTGGACAGAATTGTCATTTTATTATATTTGCTCAGCCTACCCATCAGCAATTCATATTTTTCCAATTGTTTAGATCTGTCTTTGTGTGAAAAGTGTTTTGTATTTGTGTTCATATATTTCCTGGATTTGTTCTGGCAGGTAGACTCCTAAATATTTTATAGTGTCTACAATTATTTAAATGGAATTTCTCTATCTCTTGCTGTTGGACTTTGTTGGTAATATGTAGAAATGCTAATGATTTGTTTGGGTTTATTTGCTATCTTGTAACTTTGCTAAACTTTTTAATAATTTCAAGTAGTTTTTTTACTTGATTCTTTATGATTTTTGAAGTATAACATCATAACACCTGCAAAGAGTGATAGCTTTATTTTCTCACTGCCCATTCTCATTCTTTCAATTACTTTTTCTTCTCTTATTGCTATAGGTTACATTTCTAGTGCAATATTAAATAATAGAAGTGATAATGGGCATCCTTGTTTTACTTCCAATTGTATCAGGAAGGTTTCTAGCTCATCCCCATTACAGATAACGCTTGCTGATGAATTTAGATAAATATTATTTATTGTTTTAAGGTAAGTTATTTATCCCCATGCTCTTTAGTGTTTTTCATAGGAATGGGTGCTGTATTTTGTCAAAGGCTTTTCCTGCATCTATGGAGAAAGTCATGATTTCTCTTTGTTTTGTTATTGATATGGTCAATTATGCTGAGTTTTTCTGATATTTAACCAGACCTGAATTCCTGGTATAAATCCTAACTGGTCATAGTGTATAATCCTTATAATATATTACTGCAATCTCTTTGTTAGTATTTTATTGAAAATTTTTTGCATAAATATTCAGTAGGGAAATTAGTTTATAATTTTCTTTCTCTGTTTTGCCTGTTCCTGGTTTGGGTATTAGCACCAGATTTGTGTCATAAAAGGAATTTGGTAGAACTCCACCTATTTTTCTTAATAGTGGTAATGGCTAGCAAAGAAGTAGTTAACACTTTGTTTCAGCTATTTAATTAACACAGTAGTTAACATCTTCTTTCAGTTCATGATTGTATCAAGTATTAAGATTCATAACTTGTGAATCCCACAATTTGTGGACCCTTGAACTTATGAACTCCTGTTGCATTAGCAACAGGAAGGGGAGGAGCTAATGACCATATATAAGGAGAGGCCCAGGCTGGAGAGAGCAGAACTGAGAACAGAACTGAAAAGGGAGCTCTTGTGGTGAAGCAGAAAACTTGTATCCTGGCACTCTATATTTGTCTGCTCTGTCTGTGTTGATGTTTGTTTTCAATACTTTCTACAAAAGCCCTATGACCTTACTGGAAGCCCTGAAATAGGATTTTCTGGTTGCCTATTTACAGAAGTCCTGGGGGAGGGTTTTGGAGGTCCTGGGACTTTACTGATGATTCGTATTGACCTCTTGGACCTTGTTTGTGGGTCTGTGTTGATTTCACAGTCAGAGAGTGAATTGATGATGGTGCTGGCAATGTATATGAATATTATTGTGGCTCTGTTAAGCTTTGTCTTCCCAGAAACAGAAACTGTGAAGGACTTGAGGTGGACTTGACATTGTGAGCTTCAATATGGAATGGGAACTGGACAAGGAACTGGATGAAGAACTAGTCAAGGAGTTGGACAAGCAACTGGGAGCTGCCTGCCTTTGAACCCAGGTGACAATTGTGTAGATTTGGACAGGAGCTTGGACTGCAGAAGAGGAACCATGGAAGCTGAGAGCCAGCCTTGAGTCAAGATGAAAAGATCTCTTCTTGGGTACCTGATGCTGACTGAGAATATGATTTAATGTGACCTAGGGATGGAGAACTCTGACCTTCAAGCCTCCTTAAGGATGACTGAATTAAGGACTTACTGAACTATTGTACTTTGTGTCCCTTAATGAGCAAGCCTCCTTAAGGATGATTGAATTAAGGACTTACTAAATGATTGAACTTTGTTTATAATTATGTGGCCACTTTGGTGAAAACTATGTGGCCATTTTAGTGATAAGTTGTTATGTCATAACGTTATAAATGCTGTACTTTGATTTCTGTGAATGTTTTGCCTTAATTTACTGCTGAATAAATAGAGAATTCACTATACTATCTAACCAGAACCTTGAAGCTGTTCATGGCAGCAGTCTTCTGGAAAGCTGTTCATGCCTGGCTTTACAGTAATTTATATAGTATTGGGATTAGTTGTTCTTTAAATGTTTGCTAGAACTTGTGAATCCATCTGGTCCTGGGATTTTTTCCTTAAGAAGTTCATTGATGGGGGGTGGCTAGGTGGCACAGTGAGTAGACCGTCGGCCCTGGAGTCAGGAGGACCTGAGTTTAGATCTGGCCTCAGACACTGAACGCACACACAAACAAAAACCTAGCTGTGTGACCATGTAACCCCAATTGCCCTCCAAAAAAGCAAAAAAAAAAGAAGAAGAAGTTCATTGATGGTTTGTTCAATTTCTTTTCATAAGATTGGGTTAAATATTTTTATTTCTTCTGTTAATTTGGGTAATTTATATTTTTGCAGATAATCATCCACTTCATTTGATTCAAAATCTGTTAGTATATAATTGAGCAAATTAGCTCTTAACAATGTCCTAACTTCCTCTTCATTGGTGGTGAATTCACTCCCTTCATTTTTGATACTAGTAGTTTGGTTTTCTTCTTTCCTTTTTTTAAATCAAATTAACCAATGCTGTATCTATTTTATAGTTTCTTTTTTTAATAAAACCAGCTTCTAGTTCTATTTATTAGTTCAGTGGTTTTCTTACTTTCAATTTTTATCAATCTCTCCTTTGATTTTCAATTAAGTATTTAATTGGGGATTTTTAATTTGTTTTTTTTCTAGTTCTTTTTTTAGTTACATGTTCAATTCATTGATCTGCTTTTTTCTCTATCTCATTGGTGTAAGCAATTGGAGACAGATTTTACCCTAAGTACCACTTTGCCTACATCTTATGAATGTTGGCACATTTTCTTATTGTTTTCATCTTCTTTAATGCAATTATCAATTGCTTCTATGATTTGTTCTTTGAACCACTTATTTTTTAGTATTAGGCTATTTAATTTCCAATGAATGTTTAATTTCTTTTGTTCATTATTGATTGTGATTTTTATTGCATTATGATCTGAAAAGGATGCATTTGCTAGTTCTGCTTTTCTGCATTTGGTCGTGAGTTTTTGTCCTAATACATGGTCAATTTTTGTGTAGGTATCATGTACTTCAGAGAAAAAGGCATATTCTTTTCTATTTTCTTTCAATTTTCTCCAGAGATCTATCATATTTAGCTTTTCCAGAATTTTATTCACCTCCTTAATTTCTTTTTGTTTAGTTTTTGGATAATCTAGTTCTGGGAAGGGAAAATTGAGGTCCCCTACCAGTATAGTTTTATTATCTATTTCCTCCTGTAACTCATTCAACTTCTCCCTCAAAAACTGAGATGCCAGGGGCAGCTAGGTAGTGCAGTGAAAAGAGCACCAGCCCTGAAGTCAGGAGATCCTGAATTCAAATCCAGCCTCAGACACTTAACACTTACTAGCTGTGTGACCTTGGGCAAGTCACTTAATCCCAATTGCCTGTCTTGCCCCTCCAAAAAGACAGAAAAAGATGAGATGCCATACCACTTCATATGGCATCTCATATGATATGACTTCACTGTCTATGGTACCTTTCAGCAAGATATAGATTCCTTATTTTTAAAAAAATGGATTATTATTTTTGCTTTGTCTGAGATCATGATTACTATCCCCTGCTTTCTTTGCTTCAGCTGAAGCATAATACATTCTACTTTAGTCCTTATATTTACCCTGTGTGTATCTCTGCTTAAAGTGTGTGTCTTATAAATAATATATTGCAGAATTCTGGTTTTTAATCCATTCTGCTATCTATTTCCATTTTATGGGAGAGTTTAGCCCATTCACATTTACAGTTATGATAACTAACTATATTTCCCTTCATGCTATTACCCCTTGTTTATTCCCCCCTTATCCTTCACCCTTTCCCTCCTCACAAATATCTTATTTCTAATCACCACCTTCCCCAATCTACCCTCCTTTTTATCATTCCCTCCCCCTCATAGTATTCCCATTCCTTTTGACTTCCTTATAGGTATGAGAGATTTCTGTATCCAACTGACTGTATATAGTTATTCTCTCTTTGAGTCAATTTTGATAAGAGTAAGGTCTAAGCTTTGACCACCATCCCTCCTTCCCCATCTTCTCCTCTATTATAATATCTCTTTCATGCCTCTTTTACATGGGATAATTTCTACCCTTCAATCTCCTCCCTCCTTTCAGTGCAATTTTCTTTCTCATTCCTTTTTTTTCGTGAGGAGATATCATCCCATCAAAGTCATCTTATATCCACACCCTCTGTCTATATATACTCTTTTTAATTGCTTTTATAGAAATAAAGTTTTTAAGAGTTACCAATATTATTTTGCCATATAGAAATATAAATAGTTTAAGCTTATTGAATTTTTTATACCCCCCCCCCCCATTTCTCACTTTCTGTGTTTCCCATGAGTCTTGTATTTGGAGTTCAAAATTTTTATTCAGCTCTTTTAATTAGGAATGCTCGAAAGTCCTCTATTTCATTATTTTTTAATTTGAATTTATTTATTTACTTTTAGTTTGCAACATCCAGTTCCACTATTCCTTGAGATTCAAATTTTCTTTCCCTCCCTCTCCTCCTACCTCCCCGCCATGATGGCATGCAATCAAATATAGGATCTACAAATACCTTCATGTTGGACATTAGTTGAGTTGTAAAGAAGAATTATAATCAATGGGTTGAACAATGAGAAAGAAGGGATGAAATAAAACAAAATTAAATGTTTACTTTTTTGCCTGAAAGATTATATTCAATTTTTCTGTGTAGGTCTTTCTTGGTCGTAACTCTAACTTATTTGTCTTTCAGAATATCATATTCCAAGCCCTCTGGTTCTTTAAAGTGGAGGCTGCCAAATCCTGTGTAATTCTCACTGTAGCTCCATGATATCTTAATGGTTTCTTTTTTGCTGCCTTACTTTCTCCTTAATCTGTGAGCTCTGGAATTTGTCTGTTGTATTTCCTTGGAGTTTTTATATTGGGATCTCTTTCAAGTGGTGATCAGTAGATTCTTTCTCATTACTATTTTACCATCTGATTCTAATGTCAGGAAGCTTTTTTTTTTTTTTAACAATTTCTTGAAAGATGTTATCCAGGCCTTTTTTGTCATTGTGGCTTTCAGGTAATACAATAACTTTATTATCTTTCCTGGATCTATTTTCTAGATCAGTTTTTTTTTTTTCAATGACAAATTCCACATTTTCTTTTTCTTTTTTTTTTCATTTTGTTGTATAGTGTCTTGATGTCTCATAGAGTCATTGGCTTCCTCTTGCTCAATTCTAATTTTTAAGGAATTATTTTCTTCAGTGAGCTTTTGTGCCTCCTTTTCCTTTTAGTTAATTCTATTTTTTAGGAAGTTACTTTCCTTAATAAATTTTTGTAAATATTTTCCCATGCTATTGACTCCTTTTTCATGATTTTCTTGTATTACCCTCATTTCTTTTCTTCTGCTTCTCTCATTTGATTTTTAAAATCCCTTTAAAGCTCCTCCAGGAATTCTTTTTGTCTCTGAGATCAAATTATATTTTCACATATAGCCATTTTGACACTATTGTCATCTTTCAAGTTTATGCCTTAATCCTCCCTGTCACCATAGTAAATTTCTATAGTCAAGTACTTTTTTTTACTCATTTTTTTTGCTTTTTTTGGTGACTTGTTTTTATGCAAGAATTGGACTCTATTTTTGTATTGTCCCAAGCTTTTTGTGCTGAGGCTTTGGGTTTACTTTCACTAACTTGTACTGAGTGTGGGGTCCCTGTTGCCCACCCCTAGGTATGGGGTTTAGCTACTGGCATGTCCCAGAGTGGGGCCTTGCTGCTGGGTTGCTATGGAAACCACTTTGCTGACAGGCCCCAGGAGCAGGGTCTCACTATTGATCAGCCCTGGAGTGAGGTTTCCCTAGTAGCCAGCAATGGGGTCAAGGCCTTGATGGTAGCCTGTGCTGGGGTGGGGTCACTGGGGTGGGGCCTTTCTCCTCTGCATAGACTGCTCACTATCCTATAGTGCCTTGATTTGCAGGAGAGTAGGGCCTTCCTGGTGGATTGACCCAGGCTTGGAGCCTTGCTGCAGGCCCCCTGCTATGAGGCTGACTACTGCTGCACTTGGACCTCCCTCCCCTCCCATCCCAGTGAGACAGACCTTTCCTGCCAATGCTAGTAAGCTGCTTCTCTACTCTCAGATCAATTCTGAGGCAGAATTGTTTTTGAGTTGTTTGGAGGGAAATTTGGGAGGGCTTCAGAAGGTTCCTTCCTTACTCCACCATCTTGGCATCAGAATTTATTTATTTATATCTATAGCTATATACACATACATACATACATATATACATACATATATATTACACACATACATACAGATACACACATAGACACACACACACATATATACACTTCTATATTTACATGTTATCTCTTCTAATAGAATGTAAACTTCTTGAAGAAAGGGACCATTTCTTTTTTTGTCTTTGTATCCTCAGTGTCTGGCTCAAAAAACATTTCATAAAAATTTGCTAAGTAACTGATTGCTAAATTCCATGAAAAGTTTCATCTATGTTCTCATCCCCCGGCCCACCTTAGTCCTTTGATACATTTTGTACTTTTGACCACTTTTCCATTCTTCTTTTAACTCTCTCTTTTTTGATTTCTATGACATTCTATTCTCTTGGCTCCATTTCTCTACTCCTCCTCAATTTCTTTCACTGACTTTTTTCTTCCTCTTATCTTCTAAATACAGACATATTCTCTAAGCTATATTCTCATTCTCTTGCTAAGGGTTCTTAATATGTGGGTCTATGAACTTAGATGGGAAAAGTTACATCTTTTTTCTCCACTATCCTTTGGTTTCCTTTATGATCCTATGCATTTTATTTTATGAATTTGAAAGAAGGAGCCTATAGCCCTGTCCAAACTGTTAAAGGTATGTGTAACACAGTAAAAGTTAAGAACCCATTTTCTAGAAGTTCCCTCTTCATAATCTCATTCATATCCATAACTTAACTATTGTGTATATAAGGATGCTTCCTAAAAGCCACATCATTAGCTCTGATCTCTCTTCTGACCTCAATTCACATTTTCAACTATTTCCTAGATGGTCCCATCAATACTTCAAACTCATCGTGTTTAAAAACAATCTTATCTTTCCCTCCACATCTACTCTATCTCCTCTCAGTAACTCACAATCAGAATTCAGGAGCTATTTTTCATTTTTACACTCCCTTGTTTCCACAAGAATTATTTCTATCTTTAAAATCTCCCAAATCAGTTGCCTCTTCTTTGTCTTCCCTGTTATTAATAGAACAGATTTTTATTACCTCTTGCCTGGATGATTGCTATGGTCTCCTGACTTCACTCCTCCACTACAATCTCTCCCACTCCTGGTTTATTATATACATTCATCTTCCTAATGCACAGCATTGATCGTGTATCTTCCTGTGTTTGCCTACACACCTACTATATGAACTCCAAACACTCTATGCTGGTGGCATTCACGGCCCTCTAAAATCTAGCTCCACTCTACTTTTCTAGCTTTATCTTACTTTCTCTTATTTTCCCTAGTGATACATTTAAGCAAATTGAACCAGTCAACCTCCTTGAAAGAAATTCCATTTTCTTGACTTTGTCATTTCCCCAAAGCTAGTCTTCTTCCTGCTTAAACCTCTTAAAATCATACTTTAACTGAGCTGTTACTTGAAGACCTAATTCAAACTCTACCTTCTCCTAACCCTATCCAGATGTTCTAAGCTAGAAGTCTCTTTTCTTTGACCTTTAAAAACAATCTGTACCTCTATAACATGTATCATTTGTTACGTACTTGCTACTTTTGGCTTTGTACTGCAGTTACTTGTACCATATATGCTCCCCTGCTAGACTGTAAGTTCCTTAAGGGTAGGGCCCATTTTTATCTTTGCTTCAGGATAGTGTCTTGAATGTGACAGGCATTTATTATATGTTTATTGAATTTAGTTGAATAGGACTTCAACAGAAGCTTTTCATCCTAAGCCTGGAGGAAATTTATGCTATGTTAAAAGCTTGAAGGGACCTTAGAAAGCATCTAGTCTCATTAAAAAAAACTTATTTTACAACACAGAATATTTAGGGACTCTGTTGTTTGCAGAAATTAATAGTGGACCTTTCCAAACTTCTTACATCTTACATTCCCTGTCCCCCAACACACTCTTCCATCCAGTGACACTAACCTCTTCACTGTTCCCCAAACAAGATACTCTTATCTCCAGAATCAAACATTTCCTCTGCCTACCCCACACTTAGAACGTTCTACTTCCTCATCTTTATCTCTTGGATTTCATCAAGTCCAGCTAAAATCCTACCTTGATTCTAGTGCCTTCCTTCTGTTATTTTCTTTTTGTCCTGTATATGACTTGTTTATACATAATAGTTCACATGTTGTCCTTCTGAGCTCCTTGACAGCAGGGACTATTTATTGCTCTTCTTCCTATCTGCAATGCTTAACATAATTCCTAGCACATAGTAGGTGTTTAAGAAATGTTTGATTGATGAATCTTGGCTCTGCCACTTACACCTAAGAAGCCTTGAGCAAATCACTTAACCTAGCTAGGTCTTAGTTTCCTCACCTATAAAATGAGAGAATTGAACCAGCAGATCCTTAAGGTCCCTTTTATCTCTAAATCCCATGACCTCTTGAAGTTTAGTGAGATGATGTAATGCCTAGAGTTAAGACTTTTCTTCGATGAAAGTTCTTTTAGATTTTGCTTGAGTAACTGTCGGAGTCCAGATTATAATTTTGCTGTTGTCATTTTTTTCTTTGCACAGAGCAAAGGCTACTAAGGGCTCCTGAAGAAAATCACGTTCAAAAACCAGGCCAATATCCAGGAGCATCTTGTAAATAGAACAGTTAATTAAATGGGAAAATTGAAGCAGTGTGCTTTTCCAGAAGCCTCAGACAGATATTTTTTAAAAAGGCATTAAGTTAAAAAATGCCTTGTTTTACAAAGAGCTCATCATTTCAAACACTGTGGCCTCTTTCCATTACAATGTTTCCTCTATTGAGCTGCCAGACCTCATTGTCTGTACTCTTAAAGAGTATGTTTCCAGTGCACCTAGAAGGACATAAAGGATAATGCCCATCATTCCCAGAGCTGAGTCTTTCAGTTGCAGAGATCTCCTTTCACCATGCATTCTTTCCAAGGTCAATTTGTATTGAAAAATCAAATACACATATCCACCTCTGGCAAGAAGGGGCCTTTCTGAAAGGTCCCATGGCATAGAAAGGAGAACATGGAATCTGAGGTTCAAAGAGAACAAGGGTTGATCTCCATCTGTGATACTAGTTTCAGGACCCTGGACAATTCACTTAACATTTCTGCTATCGATTTCCTTGTCAATTACCTCACAGGTTTTAAGTTTCAACTGAGATAATGTAGGTCAAGTTCTTCCATAAAGAATACTATAAATACAAATTATTATCATGATTTCTTCTCTTTATATGAAATGCTTCACTTTCCCATCCCCTGACAGATGACAGATAGAAGGTGCAGAATAAGAAATATTTGTTTTTACATAGCCAAAGGAGGAATTTGTTTTGCTTAACTCTGCATATTATTTTTAGGGGGCTTTTTCTTTTTCTTCTAACAATGAGGGTTAGGAATAAAATAGGAAAAAAGAAAGAAGGGAAAGAAAAGGGGATTCATTAAGGCCTCTTTTTTTTAAAATGCAGAGAAAGGAATAGAAGAAATGTCAGAAAGAAGCAAAGATAAACAGGATAGCTTTCAAGGCTAAATGTTGAACTTAATATGCTTTGAAAGAAAGATACATAAGAGTAAACTGAAGTTTAATCAACAATTCTCCTCTTCTATTCTATTATGTAAATTGAAATACCCATTTTATTTGGTGTTTAAGTTCAAAATAAAAATATATTACCCCAAAATGAAAGGGATAACATTAAAATCATGAATATTGAATGTACCAGTGGGTACACTGATTTTGTTGACCTGAGAATAAAGAAGACTTGTTCATCTCCTGCCCTCCCTTGGCAAAGTGCTTCAAGATCCTATGGTAGCAAAAAAGAGCACTAGATTTGGGGTTAGAAAACCTATGATTGAATTGTAGCTTAACTGCTTCTTTGCTATATGCCCTTGGGAAAAGTCACTTCATTCTAAAATGAGAGTAGTGACTAAATGACCTCCAAATTCCCTTCTAGCATTAAAATTCCATCAGCCTATCTTGTTGAAAATCCTTTGCAATTATTTATTTCACTGACTCCCCCCCCACACACACACACTGCTTTCCACAAAACAGTGGAATATTATCAGGGATATTATCAGTTCAGCAAACATCAAGGAACACTGAGTTGTAGTCACCTGGGCTTAGCAATGTACTATATAGAGTAATTTAAGAATTCCTTCCAGAAACATCACTGTTTGGGACAACAGCCTGCGACATTATGACTATTCCAGGATGGTAAAGTAGTCACTTATCACAAAGTTTTTTGCATTTACCTAACCATATAATGCCACCTCATAGGTATAAGCAAATGGGTACATTTCTGGAATTGGTATGGAAGAGGGTAGAGAGATGAAAGGGTCAGTGATCAATTTCGGCCCCACTTACTCCATAAAACCTTTCATTTCTATTCCCATAGCTATAAACCTCAAAACCCAGTGCCTTATGGCATACTGCTTTTTATCATTTTCTACATATTTCATGCACTTGTTATTTCCTTCAAAGGACAGGGGCCAGCTTTAGGTAAAAAGGTCAAGTTTTTCTTTTGGACATAATTCTATTTTGTACCCAATGTCTTTAATCCAAGTTGCTACCTTTTGAGTGTACCAGCCCAAATCTGAATTTAGCTGCCAACCTACTTAAGAAGTGATGAGTTGAAGTAGAACCCAGTTCAAGGTACCTAGCTCCTTCATTCAAGAAGGAGTCTTTTGAAGATGAGCAAATATTCAAGACCTTGAAGAATAAAAGTCTATGGTAAAATGTCAAACTGGATGGCATGAAATAAGACCAAAGTTACTGGGAAAAGAACTTGCTATTTGGCGAAAATTGCTGGGAAAATAAGACAACAGTTGGGCAGAAATTAGGTTTAGATTAGCACCTCCCGCCATGTACCAATATAAGCTCCAGATACATGACCTGGAAATAAAAGATCATATCATAAACAAATTAGAAGAACAAGGAAGAAATTACCTTTTGGATCTAGGGATAGAGGGAAGAGTTCATGACTAAACAAATGATAGGATCACACAAGACAAAAAAGACAATTTTGACAGTATATAATTGAAATTTTTGCAAAAATACATTTAATGTAGTAAAAATGAGAAGAAAATAGATAATTGGGGGGAAATTTTGTAATAGGTTTCTCTGAGGTTTCTTTTACAAGATATATAAAAAACTTCATTCAAATTCTCGAGATTACGAGCTGCTCCCCAACAGATAGTCAAAGGATAATAAAGGCAGCTTTCTTTCTTTTTTTGCTTTTTTTGGAGGCAATTGGGGTTAAGTAACTTGCCCAAGGTCACACGGCTAGGTTTTTGTTTGTGTGTGCGTTAAGTGTCTGAGGCCGGAACCAAACTCAGGTCCTTCTGACTCCAGGGCCGACACTCTACTCATTGCACCACCTAGCTGCCCCCTTATAAAGGCAGTTTTCAAAGAAAGAAATACAAGTTATCAACAATCGTAGAAAAAGTACTCAAAATTAATAACTAAAAAATGCATATTAAAGCAACCTTGAAGTTCTACCTCACAAATTCATACCCATCAGACTGGCAAAGATGGCAAAAGAGGAAAATGACAAATGGAGGGGCTATGGGAAAATGGATACACTAGAGCATTGGTGATGTAGCTCTGAATTGTTCCAACCATTCTGGAGAGCAATTTGAAACTATGCCCCCCAACCCCGAATTACTAAATCCTGCATACCTTTGATCCAACTCTACCACTACTAGGCCTATACCCCCAAAGAAATCAAAGAAAAATGTAAAGCCCTTTCCACAGTAACAAAAAATCAGAAACTGAGGGGGTGGCCTCATTTTGGGGAATGGCTAAAGAAATTGTGGTATATTCATATAATGGAATATTACTGTCCTATGAGAAATGAGAAATGGATAATTTTGGAGGAAAGTGATGACCTTTTTGCACTTATGCAGAACAAAGCGAGAACTAGGAGAACAGTTAAAGAGCAAAACTTGGAAAGACTTGAGAATGCTGGTCAAAGCAATGATAAACCAAGGGTTCAAAAATTGAAGATGAAACATACCACTTACCACCTGATAGAGAGGTGATGAACTTAAAGAGAAGAAAGACATACATTTTTGGATATGGTCAATGTGGAAATTTGTTCTGTCAGATTATGAAGCTCTACATTCAAAGCTTTATTTTTCAGAATTTAAATGTCAGATTAATAAAAATAACTTGTTATTTAAAAAAAATTTTAAATGTATATAAAAAGGATGACTAGAAATTTGTCAGTTTTTTTGAAGGGGCCTCTTTTTCTACTGCCCCTCAAATCACATCATATAGGTGACTGCTCATGTGCAAGGCTGGCCCTAAACTTTAATTACCAAGAAATTTTCCTTTTGCTTTGCCCAAGCTGTAGTGCCTGTCTCACTCAAATTTAAATGTCCAGGCTTGAGCTGATGCTCTCTGGAACAGTGAATGAGGGCTTTCCCAGGCTGCTCAGAGGCATATGGTTGTCTATATCTAGGGGACCCTTTGGTATAATGCAGTTAGGCCATGTGACTGTGATGGAGCAAGGAAGATGGGGAGGGAGTAAAAACGTTTACACGGGCTTACATTTAAGACCCTGACCTATGTTTAGCAGCTCATTTAAACAACTAATCATGAGGCCAAGTGCCTTAATTGCATCAGCTCTCTTCATTATTTGAAAACAATAAATATTTATAGTGTTCACCATCCCAACTGAATCCCTGTTCTTCAGTAAACACAATGCTTATAATCAAGGGCCTTATGAAGGCTAAATCCCAGTTTGCCTCCAGCTCATAAGATATGGAATGAATTTAGAAATTTAAAGGGAAAACCACCAGCTTGCTCACCCAGGGAATGTTTAGGACATAATCGGTAGAACTGAAGCTGAAAGGGAAAAAAAAAATCTGACATGGAGAAGAAAGAACATTGGGGACTTAGAAAACCTGAGTAAGACTCTCACATCTTCTACTTAATAGCTTAGCTATGTAATCATGGACAACTCAACCTATAAAATCGGGCTAGCTAACATTTATGTCACTTCAAGGCTTGTAAAGCACTTTTTACATATGTCATCTCATTTGACCTTGATAATGACTGTGGAGATAAATGCTCTAGGTATTCTTATCTCCATTTTATAGATGGGTAAATGAGACTCAGGTTACAGGATATGTTTATACACAACGGGAAAGTGTGATTCAAACAGTGGAATTGAACTTAAGTCTTTCTGATTCCAAGTCCAGAGATCTATCAATTATGCCATGCAACTATAATGTGATAATCTGAATTTCCAGACTTTGAACCCATGCCTCAGTTATAGTCTCACCCTACAAACTCCCGTAGCACCTTGGGCTTTCTTAATCTGGAATATAATCCATCTTTAGGGCTTTCTTTCAGTGAGTTGTCACTCCAGTACTCTGGCCCTATTCTCTCATTGGTAAGTTTCTCCCGGGGCCTCCATTTTAGGGAAGGGCCCAGGCCAACCAACCTTCATTCCCCTCTTCACTGAGCTTCTGCCTTTTTTTTTAGTTCAACACCAAACCTTTGTGTGGTTATCTTCACCCACCCCACCCCCATCTCCATCTCCACCCATCCCCCTGCCTATTTCTAATTCCCTTTTGTGTGTTATTTTGAATCGTCAGAATGGAAGCCCCTAGAGGACAGGGGCCATCTTCCTTTTTTCTTTTGGCTTAGCACAGTGCTTGGCACATAGTAATTGCTTCATAAAAGTTTATTGCTTTCCCTATAATAATACTAGGTTATCTCCATTACACCATTGTGGTGAGAATCAAAAGAGAAAAATGTTCATAGAATGCTATTTAAATGCAAATGCTTTCTTTAAAAAAAAAAAAAAACAACCCTTCCAAAAAGATACAAAGCTCCATGAGGGGAAGGGCTATATCTTATTTCTTATTCTTTTATATTGGCCCCCATTGCCTTGCACAGCTCTCTTCTTCTCCTTCTCCCTCCTCCCCAACTTTTGTTGGTGTTCCAGGCCTGTGAATTCATAGGCTCAGATATTTTAAAATTGGAAGGGCCCTGGAGGTCATCAAGTTGAGCCCCCCTCATTTCAAAGATGAAGAAAATGAAGCACAGAGTTTAAATGACTTGCCTAGGATCACATGGTTATTATGTGTTTTATGTGGAATTTGAATGTAGATCTCTCTGACTTCCAATCCAATATTCCATTCACTATACCATACTGCTGTCTTCAATGGTATAAGAACATTTTAGTATACAAATATTCTCTGATGGGAAGTTTATCTGTAAATTATAGTCTTAAACTTTGGTTGCCTGAGAAATTGAGAGGTAAATTCACTTGTCCATTGTTATACAACTAATCCACATCTTCTTGACTTCATAGCTAACACTCTGTTGACTAAACCAGATAGCCTTTCTATAATCTAATAAAATAGAAAAAGTACACTTCATAAGTATTTGTTGAATGAATAGTTATAAACAAGGGCTACAGGGAAGCAGAATCTTTTTTGCTTCCAGCCTATGCAGTATAAAACAAAATTATGGGGGGCGGAGTCAAGATGGCAGAGGAGAAACAGGACTTCCCTGGGGCTCCAGCTTCCACCTTCCCCAATCAATATAAAAGGGGACTCTGAACAAACTTTGGAGCTACAGAACACACAAAATGACACAGAGAAGCTAACCTCCTGCTGAGGACAGCCTGGCAACTTGTCAGGGAGTGGCCAGCTCAGTGCTCTGGGAGCTGAGCCCAGGCTCCTGTGAGCCAGAGGCTTTGGGCCTGACCAACCAGGGGATGGAGGGACTTCAGATAAGCTGTGGCAGTTTCCAGAACTATCAACACACAGATGCCAAGGACAAAGTGAGAGGTCAGGGCATTGTGGACTTTGGGACCCACTAGTTGGGAGTGCATCAGCTTTTGCCCCTAGGGCGAGAAACCTCTGAGGAGCCAGGGTGCCGCCATGTGGCAGCTTCAGCTCCTAGCCTGCAGTCTGAGGGGTAATCGCTCTTGCTTTAACCTGCTTGGATCTGGATTGCAGTCTAGGGTGGAGGTCCTGGGGTGTATGACCAGCTTCCCAGAGCATGTGAAGGCTTCAGAGGGGGCACCCAACTAATACCTCTGGCAGTTGAGAAAACCCCAGTGTTTGGGATGGAGGCTCCCCTGTCTGGTGGCAGGGTCCTACTGTAGCAAAAAGCCCAAAAGTCAAGTAATTGAGTGGCAACATGACCAGGCAAAGGAAGCAAAACAAACAGAAGAATCCAATATTAGACTCCTATTTGGGGGACAACATGGATCAAAGCATGGAACAGGAGGAAGACAGTGAAGTCAGAACTCCTGCACCAAAAGCTTCAAAGGAAAATATGAGCTGGTTACAGGCCACAGAGGACCTTAAGAAGCAGATAAGACAAGTGGAGGAAAAATTGGGAAGAGAAATGAGAACGAGGCAAGAAAATCATGAAATGAGAACCAACAACCTGACTGAGGAAAATGACACCTTAAAAATAGACTAATTCAAATGGCAAAAGAGGCTGAAAATGAGGAAAGGAATGCCTTAAAAAGCTGAATTTGCCAGATGGATAAAGAATCTCAAAAGCTCACTGAGGAGAACCATTCCCTCAGATTTAGATTGGAGCAAATGGAAGCTACTGACTTTATGAGAAATCAAGAGACTGTTAAACAGATCCAAACAAATAAAAGAATAGAAGGCAATGTGAAATATCTCATGGGAAAAACCACTGACTTGGAAAATAGATCCTGGAGAGATAATTTAAAAATTATTGGATTACCTGAAAGCCATGATCAAAAAAAAAGAACCTAGAAATCATCCTCCAAGAAATCCTCAAGGAAAATTGCCCCGATGTTTTAGAACCAGAGGGCAAAATAGAGGATGAAAGAATCCGCCAATCACCTCCTGAAAGTGATCCCTAGGAATATTATAGCCAGGTTCCAGAATTCCCAGATCAAGGAGAGAATATTATAAGCATCCAGGAAGAAACAATTTGAATATTGTGGAAACACAATCAGGATAACACAGGATCTGGCAGCTTCTACACTGAGGGATCAAAGGGCATGGAATATGATATTCCAGAGGTCAAAGGATCTGGCATTAAAACCAAGAATCACCTACCCAGCAAAACTGAGTAATATGTTTCAGGGGAAAATATGGTCATTTAGTGGAATAGAGGACTTTCAAGTATTCTTGAAGAAAAAACCAGAGCTGAATAGAAAATCTGACATTCAGATACAAGAAGCAAGAGAAACATAAGAAGGTAAACAGGGAAAAGAAATCATAAAGAACTTATCAGAGTTGAACTATTTATATTCCTACATGGAAAAACAGTAATTGTAACTGATGAAACTTTTCTCAGTATGAAAATACTAAGTCTATAGTAATGAAATAGTCTATACCTGAGGGTTATATGGGCATATGAATACATATGTGTATATATGTTTACAGGTATGCATAGATAGAGGGCACAGGACCAATTTAATAGGAAGGGATAATACTTAAAAGGTGAAATTAAGAGATGAGAGAGGAATATGGTGGGAGGAGATGGGGAGAGACAGAGTGGGGTGAACTGTCTTGTATAGAAGAGGAAGGGGAAAATGGTTATGGTAGAGGGGAGGAACAAAAGGGTGGTGGGGAATGGGTCAACCTTACTCTCATTGAATTTGGCTTGTGGAGGGAATGACATGCACACTAGATGGGGTATCTCACCATACAGGAGAGTAGGGGGAAGGGGATGAGGGGAGGATGATGGAGGGGAAGGCAGGCTGGGGGGGAGGGAAGTGGGAGGCACCCACTTTTGAACGGGGACAGGACCAAGGGGGAGAGTGGAACAAGTGGGAGGTGGGATAGGAGGGAGGGAAATATAATCAGTCTTTTACAATATATCTACTATGGAAATGTTTTGCATTAGCTGCACATGTACAACCTATATTGAATTTCTTGTCTTCCCAGTAGGGGTGGATGATGAGGGAGGAAGGGAATGAATCTGGAATTCAAAGTTTTGTTTTTTTTTTTTAAAGCAATTGGGGTTAAGTAACTTGCTCAAGGTTACACAGCTAGTCATTATTTATGCGTGGGTGCTCATTTTCTGAGGCCGGATCTGATCTTGGGTCATCCAAACTCTGAGGCCGGCGCTCTTACTCACTGCACCACCTAGCCTCCCCTTTAGAGCAACTGGGGTTAAGTAACTTGCCCAAGGTTACACGGCTAGGTTTTTGTTTGTGTGGATTAAGTGTCAGAGGCCGGCTTCGAACTCAGGTCCTTCTGATTCCAGGGCTGGCGCTCTATTCACTGCGCCACCTAGCCACCCCATGGAATTCAAAGTTTTAAAACCAAATGGTTTTTAAAATATATATATATATCTTTTTATATATATTATATATATTTTTAATATATAATGTATATTATATATTAATAATAGTGTATATATGTGTATATATACACTATTATTAATACTGTTTTACATGTAATTGGGAAATGAGATGTGCAGGCACTAGGGCATAGAGATCCACCATTCCCTACTGGAGTCAAAGGTGGTATGGGGGGGGGATGGGAGAGAGCAGATTGTAGGAGGGGATATCTTGTGGGACTGCTATTTTGGCAAGGTAGGTGGGGGGGGAAACAGGGAGAAAATTTGTAACTCAAAATCTGGCAGAAATAAATGATGTAAACCAGAAGTTAATAAAGCATTTGAAAAAAATAAACAAAAATTATGAATTCAAAAAGTATTTAAAGCTTCCTTTTAATTTATTCTCATGGATTGTCAAAAGTTGAAAAACAGTCCAATATTTGTAAGATTGCTTTACCATAATATGCTGCTTATCAGTCCATGAAGATTATTTTTAGGTGAAAAAGAGAGATTATTCCCTAGGAGCAATACTACTAGAGAGGAACATCTTTATCTTGTTTAAGACTGGCTTCGAGCAGATCTCCCAAGGGCATTTAAAGGAGGAGAGAGAGATGCTAGGTGTTAAGAAAGACCTCCAGAGCCCTAAAGGCCCTAAATTTCCTAGGGCACAAAAGGCTAATGAATATGATACTGAGCAAGGCTAATCTTGACACCATGAAAGTAATCCCTTGCTGGTTGCCTAGTTACTGGGTTGCATCTCTACAAAGCAAAGAGGATGCTGGACAATTACTCAAATAGAGAAATATCTACAGGGAAAAAGGACAATTTAGTTCCAAACTGAATTTCTTGCTCAAAATTGTCCTGGCATTTATTTGGCATGAACACCCAGCTTACTAGGCTCTGGGGGTTTTTGTTTTTGCCTTGGAATCTCTATGGTCTGTGACAGTTTCTCAGATATTAATCAGAGATGCTCAAGTCTGATATAAATACATTTATGATATAAAATATATACTATATATATACAAAGTAGAAGCAATTGTATATATATATATATATATGATACATGTGTACACTTATGTACACATGTATCATGTGTTTCTTTTCATAATCAATTTAATAAATGTTAACAAATATGAATATTGTAATGCACAAAGAACAAAATAGGAGCAAACTATGAACTAATATGGTTGGTTTTTAAAATGCATATTAAATTTAACACAATAGTAACAAAACTGAGTTGCTTGTGTCCCTATGTAAATTTCTTCTGTTTTCTTGCATTTTAAAAAATGTTTCACATATGTTATTTTTTCCCTGTCTTATTTATCTTCATTAGTATAATTTCTCACCAATATCCCCTACTATGCCTCTCTCCTCACTCCAAAACTGAAGTCAATTACAAGGATAATCAAGCAAAACAAACCCACATATTGGCTGTGTACGAAAATGTATATCTTCAAGGGAGCCAAGATGTTAGAATAGCAGGAAGTAGTAAGAACCCATCTTGCCTTCCAGTTCCTTCAGACAGATTTAGAAAATGCACCAGGTTGAATTTGGATGAGGAAATCCAAGGAAAGGTTAGGGGAAGTAATTATTTAGCACAGGTTGGCATAGGGAGACAGACTGAGGACACTGAGGTCAGGGTCTAGCCAGGATCCAAAGGCTATGCAAAGCACACCAATCTAAAGGGAGAAGAGTTCCCAGACCCTGACCATGGCACCCTGTGCAGGATGCAGGAACAGATGCCAACTGGGAGCTTTACTGCCCAGCACCTAGTTCTGGGTCACAGGTTCAAGTAAGATGGAAGATGGGTACCATTTAGGGATAGGGAGTCACTACAGGTCCTGGAAATTATAGGCCATCCACCTAGCAAAGATCAGATTCCAGGAGTAAAATGGGATTTAGTTCCAGCATCTCTAGCCCATTCTGAATCATGCAGAGGAATAACTAGGACAGAAATCCCATAATAAAAGAGAAAATATATTTCTGTCATTCTGAACCATCAGGCTTTTCAGCTAACTGATAGGGGCTGAATCCAGCTGCAGTCTACTCTTACACAGACCCAAACTCAGATCAGAAACTTGCAGAGCTTGGGCCAGGGGGGTAGCAATTAGATTTTGCCATGGATCAGACCACTTTAAGAGCACTGAAAGTTTACACATGCCCAGCCTATGCCTGAGATCCTGGAATAACACAACATTCAACACCCCAACCCAGAACCAACATTAAATCTGAAGTCAGGAAGAAGACTTACTGAATGAGCAAACAAAAAGAATCCTACTATTAAAAGTCATTATGTTGCCAGAGACGCTCAAAGCAAAAACCCAGAAAAAAGAATTACCCCAAAATTCTACAGATAGAACCTCAAAGAAAAGCATACCTTGGACACATTCAACTAAAATTCCTATAAGAGATGAGGCAAGAATTTTAAAATGAATTTAAAATGCTTTTATCAATGAAATGAAAGCACTGAAGGAAAAATTGGAAAACAGACAAAATATATGAAAAAAGCTTGGCACAAAATGTCCTAAACCTTTTTTTAGCAATATGCTTGCTGAAAATTAGAAAGAAAGGACCAAATAGAAGCCAATGACACCATGAGACAAGGTATATTAAAATAAAGTAAAAAAAGAAGAAAATGTAAGGTATTGTAGCAAAAATTAACTTATTTGGGAAACAGATAAAATAGAAAAAATTAAGAAATAATTGGTCTACATGAAAACTATGACAAAAGAAAAAAAAAACCTAGACATCATATTCCAAGAAATCTTCTTTAAAAATTACCTAAATCCCTTGGAACTAGAGGGCAAAATAGAAATAGAAAAATCCCCTAGTCACTTCCTCAAAGAAGCACTCAAGTGACCTCTCCTCCTTTCCCCCCCAGGGGCATTGTAACCAAAATTCAGGCTTATAAGTCAAAGATAAAGAACTGTAAGTAGCCAGAATGAAAGAGTTCAAGTATCAACCCCCGTTAAAAAGAAGTAGAGAGCTGGAATCTGACATTTGAGAAGGCAAAGGATATGATGAACTTATAGCTAAAAATTACTTATCCAGCAAAACTTAGTATAGTCTAGAGGGGCAAATAGGCATCCTCCAGTGGCCAGACCTTCATGTACTTCAGTAGCTCTGGGGAAACACAAAGAACTCCACCTGGCCTCAGCACATTGCCAGATACCACCACTAGGACCCCAGATCACTACCAGGTAAGCTGCAGACTCCAATAGCATCAGCCAACCCCACCCCCAACCCAATACAACACGAGACATGAGGGTCCCCTATAAGCTTCACGGCAACATCAGTGCAGCATTAAGTAAACAGTCAGGGTGGCAGCCATTGGCACAAGAAGCCTGAGAAAGACCCCCTGCACCCCCAGGATTAGAGATCAAATTTAAAAGAAAGTAAAAAAGCAAAAAAAAAAAAAGAATCTGACCATAGAAAGTTATATGGTGACAAGGGAGACCAAGACACAAACTCAGACAAGTACAACAATGTCAAAACACCTATGGATGAGACCTCAAAGGAAAATGGGAAGTGGTCTCAAGTCCAGAAAGAACTTGTGGAAGAACTAAAAAAGGAGCTTAAAAACCATATGAGAGAAGTAGGAGAAAAATGGGGGGGGGGGAAATGAGAAAATGAAAAAAAATGAAAAAAAAATGAAGAAAGAGTCAACAGCTTGGAAAACTGCTTAAAAAGTAGAATTGGTCAAGTGGAAAAAGAGACACAAAAATCCACTGAAGAAAACAACTCCTTGTAATGGAAATGCAGATTTAAAGATCTTCCCTGCCCCTAGGTTAAGTGTACCTGGAGCCTGTGGTAGGAGGCTTATTTTTCAGGAAAGCCCACACCTTGATACTTTGTGATTGGGCAGTGGCTCAAGAAGGTTGTTACATTCTCTGAGCCAGGATAAGGCTATATAAACCCTGATGGGAGGCTTTGCTTTGGGGCTCACTTTGAGAAGTGTTGTGTGATTTGACCAGATGAGACTCTGGGAAGCTGTTGAGAGCCCCCCCCAGCTTTGAAAACCCAGATGTTGATGCTTCCCTCTCTGGTAACTGTGATTTGGTATTGATAATGGTTGGACAGTTTGGAAGCCTGTCTGTATACTCTGAAGTTTGGGGTGCTCACCTTTTCCCCCTGAACTAGGTAATATATGTTTGATTGATTAAAGTTAGCTTGTTTACCAATTTTGAGTTGCTTTCCTTTACAAAAGTAGATCTAAGAACTGTGGGCAGCCACCCTGGGGATGTTGGGGTGCTTGCCTCTACACTCCTTAAAGAGTACGATTGACTAAATGGAAAAGAAAGTACAAAAGCTAATTGAGGAAAATAATACTTTAAAAGTTAGAATTGGGGGAATAGAAGCTAATGACTATATGAGACATGATGAGTCAATCAAAAAATTCAAAATAATGAAAAAATGGAAGAAAATGAAGATACTTCATGAGAAAAACAACTGACCTGGAACATAGATCCAACAAAGACAATGTCAGAATCATTGGAATACCTGAAAGCCATAATCAAAAGGAGGACATGGACACATCTTTCAACAAATTATCGAAGAAAATTGCCCTGATGTCCTGGAACCAGAGGGCAAAATAGGCGTTGAAAGAATTTACTAATCATCTCAGAAAAGGGATCCCTAAATACAAACCATAAGAAACATTATAGCCAAATTTCAGAACTCTTGGGTCAAGGAAAAAATACTGCAAGTGGCCAGAAGGAAACAATTCAAATGTCAGGGACTCACAATCAGGATCACACAGGACTTGGTAGCAGCAATATTAAAGGAACAGAAGTCATGGGACATGATTGGGACCAATACTCTGCTCTTTCTACTATAATCTACTATATTCATTTTGAATGTATGTTTCAAAACACCACCCATTAACTTGCTGTGTGACTTTTGGCAAGATACTCCATTTCCCTGAGCTTTAGTTTCTTCACCTATCAAATACGAGGGTACTGGAAAATTCCAACTCAAATGCTTCCTTAAGCTTTAACATTCTGTTGCTTTTAGAATTTGGTTGGGTTATCAGGTAGCCTTTGGAATGTTGAAAGCTAGTGACTTAAAATATATGATCTCATTTATTTTTATCTTGTTTAATTTAATTAACATGGCCATTTTAGAACAGCAGTGCTGTGTTAATGAGTAGAATTTTCCCAATCAAATGAGAGAAATTCATTTTGTCCATTGGTACAAACACTATCCACACGTTAAGAGAACACAAGTGAATTAGTAAAGGATGAAGAAAATTCTTTTTCAATATATGAGCATTGTTGTTCAGTTGTTTCAGTCATGTTGACTCTCAGTGAACCCATTTTTTTTGCAAACATTGCCACATTTCCTTCTCTGGTGCATTTTACCAATGAGGAAACTGAGGCAAGCAGATTAATTGACTTGTCCAGGGTCACACAGCAAATAAATGTCTGAGGCCAGATCTGAACTCAAAAAGACAAGTCTTTTTAACTCCAGGTCCTGCACTTTATTTACTCTACCACCTAGTTGCCTTTCAATATATGATGTGTTTCCTAGAGAGCATAGGAATAAAGGGAGTTTTCCTTAAAATGATAAGTAGCATCTATCTAAAAAAATCAGCAAGAATTATATGTAATGGGGATAAACTAGAAGCATTTCCAGTAAGATCAGGGGTGAAACAATGATGTCCATTATCACAACTGTTATTCGATATTGTACTAGAAATGTTAGCTTTAGCAATAAGAGAAGAAAAAGAAATCAAAGAAATTAGAATAGGAAATGAGGAAACAAAGCTATCACTCTTTGCATATGGTATACTTAGAGAATCCTAGAGAATCAACTAAAAAGAACTACATGAAATAATTAACTTTAGCAAAGTCACAGATATAAAATAAACCTATGTCCATTTCTGTATATTACTAACAAAGCCTAACAGCAAGAGATAGAAAGAGAAATTCCATTTAAAATAACTGTAGACAATACAAAATATTTGAGAGTGCAAAATACTTTGCACACAAATAAAGTCAGATCTAAATCATCAGAAAAATATCATTTGCTCATGCATAGGCTGGGGCAATATATAAAAAATTGATGATTCATCTAAAATAATTTAAATATTCAGTGCCATGACAATCAAACCACCAAATAAGTATTTTATGGAGCTAGAAAAAATAATAACAAAATTCATCTAGAAGAATAAAAGGTCAAGGATATCAAGGAAATTAATGGAAAGACATGCAAGGGTAGGTGGCCTAGGCTTACCAGATCTAAAACTGTACTATAAAGCAGCAATCAAAACAATTATGTGGTACTGGCTAAGAAATAGAGCGGGGGATCAGTGGAAAAGGTTAGATATACAAGACATAGTAGTCAATGACTATCGTAATCTTTTGTTTGACAAACCCAAAGACTCTAGATTCTGGGATAAGAACTCACAATTTGACAAAAATTGTTGGGGAAACTAGAAAATAGTATGGCAGAAAATAGGCACAGAACAACATCTTACACAGAATACCAAGATAAGGTCAAAATGGGTATGTGATTTAGGCATAAAGGGTAATACCATAAGCAAATTAGGAGTTCATGGAATAGTATGCTTGTCAGATCTATGGAGAATGGAAGAATTTATGACCAAACAAGAGATAGAGAAAATTATGAAATGCAAAATGGATAATTTTGAATACTTTAAATACAAAACTTTTTACACAAAGCCAATTGAACTAAGATTAGAAGGAAATCAGAAAGCTGGAAAACAAGTTTACAGACGGTGTCTCTGATAAAGGCCTGATTTCTAAAATATAGAGAACTGAGTCAAATTTATAAGAATAAACTCATTCCCCAAATGATAAATAGTCAAAGGATATGTAGAGATAGTTTTCATTTATTTATTTTTGGGGGGAACAGATAGTTTTCAGATGAAGAAACAGTTTTCATATAGTCATATGAAAAAAAATGCTCTAAATAACTATTGTTTAGAGAAAGGCAAATTAAAACAGCTCTGAGGTACCACCTCACACCTATCAGATTGGCTAATATGACAGAAAAGGAAAATGATAAATATTGGAGAAGATGTGGGAAAATTGGAAGACTAATGCATTGTTGCAATGTTGTGAACTGATCCAGCCATTCTGGAGAACAATTTGGAACTATGCCCAAAGGGCTATAAAAATGTGCATACCCTTGGGGTGGCTAGGTGGCTCAGTGAGTAGAGTGTCAGCCCTGGAGTCAGAAGGACCTGAGTTCGGATCCAGCCTCAGACACTTAACACACACAAACAAAAACCTAGCCATGTGACCTTGGGCAAGTTACTTAACCCCAATTGCCCTCAAAAAAAATGTGCATACCCTTTGCCCCAGCAATACCAGTTCTACGGCTTTATCCCAAAGAGATAATACAAATGGGAAAAAGGACCCACATGTACAAAAATATTTATAGCAGCTCTTTTTGTGGGACAAAGAATTGGACATTGAGGGAATGTTCATCAATTGGTGAATGACCAAATGAGTTGAGGTATATAAATATAAGAAATTATGAGCAAGATGGTTTCAGAAAAACTGGAATGACTTACATGAACTGATGCTGATTGAAATGAGCAGAAGAACATTGTACATAGCAACAGCAACATTGTGCTAGACTAAGTTCTTCTCAGCAATAAAATAATCTAAGACAATTTCGAAAAGACTCATGACAGAAAATGCTCTCCACATCCAGAGAAAGTACTATGGATCTGAACGCAGATCAAAGCTATTTTCTTGGTTTTTTTCTTTCTTATGGTTTTCTTCTTTTGTTCTGATACTTCTTTTACAACATGAGTAATGTGGAAATATTTTTAATATGTTTAATATGATTGTACATATGTAGCTTATATCAGATTGCTTGCCATCTTGGGGAGGGGGGATGGGAAGGAAGGGAGAAAAAATTTGAATTCAAATTCTTATAAAAATATTGAATGTTGAAAACTACCTCTACATGTAATTGGGAAAAAATACTATTAAGCACAAAAAAGTAATAATAGTAATTATAGATAGATAGATACATGTATGATGTGCTTCAAATAAATGAACAGAGACAATTCTGGACTCTCCTGTCTTTACTGAAGGCAGAAAAAGGTGAAACAGATCTAGATGAATAGGGAAGATTGGAATGGATTACTGAAAAAACCTGTGCAACATCTTTAAAATCCTTCAAAATTGAAGAAATTTTCATTTGCCTTCCAATAAGTCCCCCCTCTCCTGAATCCTTGGCTTTACTAAACCTTCTTTATTAATTTCTTAGCAGTCAAGTGGCACAGTGGGCAGTGCTGGGTCTGGAATCAGGAAGACATGAGTTCAAATACTACCTCAAACATGTCTTAGCTGTGTGACTTTGGGCATGTCACTTAACTTCTATTTGCCTCAGTTTCCTCAACTAAAAAATGGAGATAACAGTAGCACCTACCTCCCAGGGTTGTAAAGCTCAAATGAGATATTTGTATAGTGTTTAGCATAGTGTCTGGCACAGAGTAGGTATTATATAAATGTTAGGTATTTTTACTGTCATTGTTAAGCCTGCAAACCCTCTCACCATCTCCATCCCATGCTCCAAATTGTTAATTGCTACTGGAAAAAAACCCCAAGAAACCTCACTGATTTGGTTCATCATACAGGATGTCCCCGAAGTTTTAGTGCAGTTTTGTTTTAATAGCCCACTGAAAATATAAAGGAGAATGAAGAAAGGTCAAGCAGTTGATAGGAGAGAACGCCCAGGAGAACAGTATTAAAAACTGCCGAGATGTCATGTAGAGTAAAATGGCTTTGGCTACACGCTCGCACACACACACACACACACACACACACACACACACACACACACACGGAAGTGGGAAAGATAGAAAGGAGAGGAAGACACAATGATCAATTGTGAGTTGGAACCTAGAGATCAGAACATTCAGATACATAAGCCATATGGAATGGCCTTGGGCATCTTAGAAAATTTCCCCAGTTGTCATTTTGGAGAGGGAGAGCAAACACTAGGGTAGAGTTAACTAGGAACAATATTTTTCTTTCCTAGGGCAACTTTTTAGCACATAACTGTAACTGGGTACAATCTTCAATAAAAGCATGGAACAAGCCTGTAAAACCTCAGGAAGGAAAAGCTAAACACAGGACCTATGGAGATTGGAAAATATATGCCTCCTCCTGCTCAGAGCTTGACAGTTCTGACACATATCCTACTGAATGAATGGTAGACATAAACTGTAACACAAAACAGAACTGAGTTATGAGCAAGGCTTTCAAGGAGCTACAGTTGAATCTTATTTATCCAAATGGCTTGCTATAGATGAAAAGAAATTCAAATATGCCAAGGTTTTCAGGTTTTTGTTTGTATCCTGAATTGGTTTTGTAATACTAAAAAAACAGGAAATAAGAACAATTGCAATGTATATACAAGCCCATTCCTATGGTGCTAGGTATTTGTGAAAGATTCATTCATACCTGTTCAGTAAATCCATCAACCTTACCTGCGTTTTTCCTGCATTCTTGCTCATTGCATGTCTGTGACTCCAGAGGCTTGGGGGTGTACTCACAGAGGCTAGGGTCCTCTGTTTTATTGCTCTCTGGGTTGATACACTGAACAGTCCTTTGCTGAATGCCACCACCACAAGAAACGGTACACTGAAAGAGATAAGGAGTTTAGCTAGCATTCTGGCAAAGAAATAATCATGGAATCATCCAACTTGGGGTGACTAGAATACATTTAAAACATCTACACTATGATTGTTGAGTAAAGAAGAGACACAAGGACCAGAATAATTTTTGAAAATCAATGAAGTAAAAGCACTAACATAATAGCTGGTATTTATACAGCACTTTACAAATATTCTTTCTCCAAAATGAGAACTGGAGCAATTTTCTAAGATGCCTGAGGCCATTCCTTATGGCTTATGTATTTATATTATATAATCTTACCTGGGCCCTCAATGCAGCCAAGCAATTCTTTTATTCATTTCTAATTGATTTGTCTGCTCCAAATTTTCTCTCCTCAAGCATCACACGCTACCCCTTCCTTCTATCTTCACATATTCTCCTGAAGAAAATGAGGCCACGTGCTCTAAGTTCCCTCTTCTCCCTTTATCTACACCTCAAAATTGCTTATCACTATCTCCATTCTCTTCCTTTCCCTCAGTCTCTGATAAAGAAGCAACCCACCTCCTTGCCAAGAATGATTCCTTTATACAAATTATTTATCTTATCCTATTGCATCTCCTTCAGGAGATTATCCCCACAATTATCCCTTCCCATCTCTCCCTATTTGCTGCTTCCTTTTCTGTTGTGTGTAAAGATTCTCAGTTCTCCCCATCCTTAAAAACCCTTTTCTCATTTGATCCAGAAATCCCTGAAAGCTACCATCCTCTCTCTGTTCCCTTTCATAGCTCCTAGAAAAAAAATAATTATCTATACTTACTGCCACTTAACTCAACCTTTTGCAATCTAGCTTTCCACCTCATTACTGAATTGAAATTTGCTCTATCCAAAGTTACCTATCAGCTCTCAATCACCAAATGTGATGATTTTTCTCAGTCTTAATCCTTCCTTACCTCTCTGTAGTAATCAACATTCTTGACTACCTTCTCTCCTCTTGGATACTTTCTCCTCTGAGGTTTTTTCTTAATGCTTCTCTCTCTAGCATCTCCCCCTGCCAACTGCTTCTCAGTCTCCTCTGCTGGATCATCATCGATACCCTGTTCTTTAATTCTGGGTACACTCCAACATTCTCTCCCAGGAACTCTTCCCTTCTCACTCTGCATTCTCTCTTGGTGACTTCATCAGCAGCTATGAACTTGAATATCATCTCTATGCACAAGACTGTTGGTATACATATATGATATGTATATGAAATATGTATGTGGAATGTTGTGTGTGTGTGTGGGTATGTGTGTATACTGGACATTTCAAACTGGATGTCCAGAATTCAACATGTTTAAAATAGAATTCATCATCTGACCCTTCCTGAACTCCATCCTCTTTTGAATTTCCTTCAATGACAGGGCACCACCATCTTTCTAGTCACTAAGATAACCTGAGTATCATCCTCTACTTTTCACTTTCCCTCACATCCGCCTTCCCCACCCCCACATCCAGTCAAATGCTAGGAATTGTTGGTTTCTACCTCAGCCACATTTCTTGCATCTGCCCCCTTCTTAATCTCAAGTCTCTCCCCATGACAATCTATAGCACAAGTTGATCATGTCACTTCATTGCTCCAAAAGATACAGTGACTTCCTATTACTTTATTTTGAGGGCAATTGGGGTTAAGTAACTTGCCCAAGGTCACACAGCTAGGTTTTTGTTTGTGTTTGTTAAGTGTCTGAGGCCAGATTGAACTCAGGTCCTTCTGACTCCAGGGCTGCGCTCTACTCACTGCGCCACCTAGCCACCCCCACTTCCTACTACTTTTAAGGTAAAATATAACCTCCTCATTCTGGAATTTATGGCCATAAATATTTTGTCTCCAACCTATGCTTCCAGCCTAATCATACACTTCACAAATCATATGGTTCAGCCAAACTTGCCTCCTTGCTGTCCCCCACTCTAACATGCCTTTCTATCCATCTGTCTTTTCACAGATTGCTCCCATTCCTCTCTTGAATGCATTCCTTTCCCACCTTAGCCTCTTGGAGTTCCCAGTTTCCTCTTACACAAGATTTTTCCTGATTCCTCTTCCCTTAAATTAGTTTATTTTTTTATGTGTTTATTTTGTTTATATTCTTTCTGTGTGTGCACGCACGCATGTACATGTGCACATGAACACACCCACATCTCTTTTAATAGGATACAAGTTCCTTGAGACTAGGAGTTCTTGCATATTTATATCTGTATCCCCAATGCCTAGCACAATGTCTGGCATGTAGTAGAGGTTTAATAACTGGTTGTTGGCTGACTGACTGAGTCTCTTCCTTATATCTTATCTTAAAACATTTCTCAACTTGAAAAACTGATCAGAGATGTTGAAGATGGAATTTATGCCACAGAAGGGATGAGCCTTGGGATTTCTAGGACTCCTTTCTATACTCAAGCTCCATGTCTCTGTCTGCCTCAGTGGTTTTGAGTTTTCTCTGCTGATAGCTTCTATGTTACCTTTCTCTCTCAATACAGTTATTCCCCTCCCTTTTTCCTTCTTCTTCCCTTCCTTCCCATTCTTCTCCCTTTTTCTTCTTCTCCCCTTTTCTTCTTCCTTTCCCCTCTTTCCTTCATCCAGATCTCCACCCAAGTTCAGCACTCTGTCTAGTACAATACACCAGGCTTGGAATCAAAGAGACTCTGGTTTAAATCCTACCTCAGATACTTACTGTGTGACCCTGGACAAGCTGCCTAACTTTTATGAGCCTCAGTTTCCTCATTTATAAAATAATAACAGCAATAACTGACATAGAGACTTTTAAAGTTTGCAAAGTCCTTTGCATACAATATGTAATAGCATCTATCTTAAAGGATTCTGGTGAGTATGTGTGTGGGGAAAGTTGGTAGCTGACCAATTGATTCTCCTCCAGTTATAACTATAGAAAGTAAGGAGAGTAACAAATGCTAAACTAATTTTCTTCTTTTTAGGAAGTATGAATATTTTTTCCTTGACTGAGGGATGATTAGCCACACCCCATGATGGTCCCATATAAGGCAGATCTCACTAGCTCTCCAGCAAGTCTAGGCTCTGTGAGCCAAGACCCAGAAAAGTTTTGTGTATTGATCTTTGCATTTTTTCACCCAAGTACTTAATGCACTTGATTCTAAATTTTAATTTAGTTAAAATTTTTTCCAGTTAAAAAGCTATATTCTCTCTCTCTCTCTCTCTCTCTCTCTCTCTCTCTCTCTCTCTGTCTCTCTCTCTCTGTGTCTCTCTCTCTCTCTGTCTCTCTCTCACACTTTGCATTAGAGAAAAAAAGAAAGAAAAAGCAAAATAAAACTCATGTTACAAACATGAAAAACCAAGTAAAACAAATTTCTGAATTGGCCATGTCCCAAAAAAGAAAACACATCTTATTCTGCACCCTGAGCCTATTGTTTCTCTATCAGCAGATGGATGGGATGCTTTATAATCGGGTCCTCTGGAATCATGGGTGATCATTGCAGATTGCTTAACTCTTTCAGACTTGCTTTTCCTTCAAGAACTTTGCAAATCTTAAAATGCTACATAAAAGTGGAGCTTTTACTTGAAATATCTACAAGGTGTGGAGGGTTCAACCTATAGGTGGAAGGAGTAAATTCACAATTGAAGCTGCAGATTGTTAAATTATCAAAGTCAACATTTTAGCATATATTGTCTTACTCTAAAATAATATTGTAAATATTAGCCTTGTTTTCCCCACAAATCTTTGAATAAGGACTATGTCTGACACATGACAATCTCCCACAGGACTGAGCACAGTACCAAGTATGTGGCAAGTAAATATTCAGTGAACAGCTGCTAATGGATTTTATTCTTGCTTTTCTGTCTCTAAGGAGAACTTTTATTGCCTAGGATCTGAAATCACAAGGCCACATAGACTGTGTGTCTTCTTTCAGAGGATTAGAAACCTGAATTCTAGTCTTTCTAATTAACCATGGAAGCCTTAAGCAAACACAAAATCTCTCTATTCCTCTTCCACATTTAACACTTTTCAAATTTAAAAAAGCCAGCTTTAAGCGCTCTGAGCTTCTTTCACTGAAAAGAAACAAAAATACTATATCCACAACAATAAGATAAATTCACAAAAGAAACTCTCTAATCCAACCAGAGATAGGGTTACACCAAAACACAGGTTACACCTGTGGCTACTAATGAGAAGGGAGTAGATTGCTTTCCTTCACATAAATAAGTGTGTTTCTAAACATCCTTTTCCACTGACTGCTAAAAGCCAGAAATGCTCTATATTGCTTCTCTGTTATTACCACTGTTATCAGCATCATCAGCTTTGCCCTCCTTTAAGAAAGGAGAGAGAATTTAAATGATACAGACCAGGTTCTTCGGGAATTACAAGGGAACTTGAAAATCTTTATCTTCAGCTCTTAAGAACCTATGGGCCAATAGTGTCTAAATAAGGCCTACTTTTCAACCCTCTGAAGGCTGGGTATATAGGGTGATCCTATGTGACCCTTATGAAATGATATTTTAGTGATGGCATCTACATACTCTCCACTCAGACTGATGCATGAATTTTATGCATTTCTATACAGGGGTTGGGAAAGTTGATAAAGAAGTTTCTATTGATGCTTATCTGAAGTATCCTGACTCTAAAACTAGAAGAGGACTTCAGAAGCCATCTAATTCACCCCTTTTGTTTTTATAGCTTAAGAAACTGAGGCCCGCAGGGGTTAAGCAACTTGCCTGAGGTCAGACATATGCTAAGTGGCAAGGTCAGTACTTGAACTCAGATCCTTTCACCCCAAATCCAACATTCTTTCCGCTGTGGTACCTGCCTCTTTTTTGGTTGCAATACATTCAAGAGCAGGCCAGTAGAACATAGATGCTGAATGAAGGAGTATGCCTTTTAGACCGACTGAACTTTTAAGGGAGAATCAATAAAATTTGTACCAGGGGAGATAACCTAAGATATCCTATGAATAACAACATAATGTTAAAAAAATTGGATGAGCTTTTAGCTTTTTGTTGTCCATATGAGACACTGTTCCGGGGGTATACGATGGAGAAATAGAGAAAGTAGCCAGAAACCAAGATGACCTTGATTAAGTCAACCAAGTATTTACATGTGAAGCTGATGAACTGCATGTATGTCAGTAGGCAAGTCTAAGGTACTATGAACTTTGGGGAATAATCAGCATTGTCTTCTCTTCATTCTATGACATTAACTTGGTATAAGTCAGAGAATTAATTTTTTAAAGTAAGAAAACACAACTTATCATTGTTATGGTCCCTTTGGTTGTATAAACTCTGATTCTGCTGCAGCTCTATACTAAATGGTCACCCTTCCCTCCCTTCCTCATAGTATGGTGAAAAGCATACTGGATTTCAGTTGAGATTCTGGCTTTGCTGACTAATGTGTGAGCTTAGATTCAAGTCCTTTAGCTGCCCTAGACCTCAGTTTCTTTTCTTTTTTATTTTGGAGTGGGAAAGGCAGGGCAATTGGGGTTAAGTGACTTGCCCAAGGTCACACAGCTAGTAAGTGTTAAGTGTCTGAGGCTGGATTTGAACTCAGGTCCTCCTGACTCCAGGGCTGGTGCTCTATTCATGGCACCACCTAGCTGCCCCATAGCCTCAGTGTGTGAGTGTGTGTGTGTATGTAAGAGAGAGAGAGGGGGAGAGAGAGAGAAGGGAGGGAGGGAGGGAGGGAGAGATAGAGAGAGAGAGAGAGAGAGAGAGAGAGAGAGAGAGAGAGAGAGAGAGAGAAGGGAGACAGAGAGAGAGACACACAGACAGACAGACAGACACTGACTGACCTTAGGGAGAATGAGAAAAAGAAGTCAGTCTTCCTTTACCCCCATAGCACTTTGGACTTAGCTCATTCTCCTCTATGCCTGTTTTCTGAGTACTTGTCTTTTCCACCTTCACCATTTGTTTGCTCCTTGACGTTGTGAGTTCTTGGATGGCAGGGTCTGTGTCTTTTTTTTTTTTACATCTCGTACTCCTCAAGACCTGGCACAGTGCCCTTTACATAACAAATATTTAATGTTTGGTGAAGGAAAAGAAGAGGGGATGAAAGGAGGAAGAAAAAGAGAGGAGAAAGAATGTGACGAAAGAACTGACTGTTGCCCTATTTGAAGTCATAAGGCCTGGATTTGATCTTGGCTTGTGCTTGCTAGCTGTACACGTGGACAAATCCCTTAACTTCCCTGCGTCTTAAGTTCTGCATCTATAAAATACAATAATAAAAAGTACCTTACCTATATCACAGGGTACAATAAGCTAATAGGATAGGCTAATGATCGCCCTGAAGTGAAGATCTGACCATGTCACTTCCCAACCAGTAAACTCCCTGCTGCTTCTAGGAAAAAATATGAACTCTTCTATTTGTCTTTTAAAGCTCTTAGCCCTGTCTCTTACAGTTCCATATATTACTCCTCTTCCCGTGTTCTCTGGTCCGGTCACACTGGCCTTTGCTATATTATTTACACATGGCATATCATTCTTAACCTCCATGACTCTACTCTGGCCACACCTGGATTGTACTCTCTCATCTCTTCCTCACTGAATCAATCATATCCTTCGTGATTCAACTCCAGCATAATCTCTTACCCAAAGCTTTTCCTTTTTTCCTCCCTACTTGCTCCAGCTCCCCTGTCATTAATATCTTTTTTCCTAACTTCTTTGTATTTATTTTGTACTTATTCTGTTTGTACTTACACAGGTACATGCATTTGGTACATAACAAGTACTTAATAAATGCTTACCTACTGATTGATCGGATGTAAACAACAATAAAAATGTAGGCTGCTGTGGGAAAAAGAAAAAGAACATGTCTAATCTTACCAAATTCCATGTCCCTTTCACCCAGTGGGAACAAGAATGCTCATTACAATGCCTAGTCGAGTCAGGTCTCATCTGCCAATCACAATGGTCTCCTGGGCAATGCACCAACCTCTCCTGAGTGCCACCTCCACAGGATTTGGAACACTGGAGAGTATAAAATAATATATGGAACAGAATTAGAAGGGAAGACACCTGGACAGAATTCTGGGCATGTAGAAATTCCATTTTATAGTCATTTGTGTGATTCTATGGGGTTGTACTCTACTGCTTTACCTTGGGGAGACTTGGGTCAAATGTCATGTGCTTACAGTTTCCTAGGGGGTTGTATCCTTACTGAACCACTCATAGTGATTACTAGTCACTGAGCACCAATGATAAAACTAGAAGGCAAGGTGCGATTGAGAAAATAACTTTCAAAGGTCAGGGAAGGAAGGGTTTAGGGGAAAGAAAAATAATACCATAGGAACAATATATCTAGGCAGAGTCATAACTAGGAATATTTTCACCAGGGGCAAAAAAATTGGGTGAGAGTAGACTGTAAAGCAGATAGTCTTACATGTACAACTTGTGTGGAGATAGGGTGGTCTAACTCTTGTTCTATGGAGTTAAGGAAGAAGGTGAGACCCTATGAGAGGGATGTCATAATGAATCTGTGGGGCACTGTGTAGCTCAGGGGTGGTTTTTACCATGTGTTGATATGGGTCAGAAGAGGACAAAGAGGTAAAATGTTGATATTGTAATCATGTAATAATCATGCTGTAACAGTGCCCTCTCAGTGAAAAAGCACAGCCCCTTCTGCCAGATATTATTGCCTTGAGACAAAGCATTACACACAACATGCTGGTTATAACTCTAAGTGGGATAAGAATACTTGGTCAGAAAGTTAAAAAAAAAACTGTTTAGCATAGAAAATACCACTTATTATTTGAGTAAGGCATACGTAAAGTACAAGTGGCAAGAAGTCAAAATTTAAAATTAATGTGTTTTTATTCAGACTAGATCTGACAGCCCAACAGAAAGCTGACAACACAATCTTTATTTCATCTTCTATCAAGATGGGAATTTCCTCTTCCCCTCAACCCTACATAGGAGGTGACAGATACCCCACTAGACAGACTTTCAGTAATAAACTTGTCCACATTATGGGTAATACAGTTAAGAGAGATTCAGGCAACTCTGATATATTTTCTCTAAAGCTCATAAAATAAATTCATAAAACAAGTGGGATTTCAGAAGCACAAAACTTTATGTGAGATTTTTGATCACTTGAACAATCTTTATATAAGATATTTCATTTTATTTTTATGAGACTGTGGAGGAGGCAAAGAATTTACCAAAAAAGCAATTAAGTATAAAATAGTGAAAATAGACAGTTATCAGCAATATCATCACAATGTACTTATGCTATGTACTATATTAACAAGGAAATTATGCTAAATTAATATTTCAAGACTCAAAAAACAACCACTAAACAACTATTTTGAAATCCTCTACCAAACTTTCTCTGGAGATAAGATGCATATTTCTTTTCTTTTCTTTTCTTTTCTTTTCTTTTCTTTTCTTTTCTTTTCTTTTCTTTTCTTTTCTTTTTTTCTTTTACTTTTTTGGAGGGGGAAGGCAGGGCAATTGGGGTTAAGTGACTTGCCTAAGGTCACACAACTAGTTTCATGTTAAGTGTCTGAGGCCAAATTTGAATTCAGGTCCTCCTGACTCCAGGGCCAGTGCCCTATTCACTGCATCATCTAGCCTCCCTGGAGCCACCTAGCCACCCTAAGATGGCTATTTCTTACTCATTTAGTCAACTTTCTTCCTGGAAATAGACTATTTTCTGCCTGAAAAAACAATGGCACTTATCCTTTTTCTCCAGTAATTTAACCAATATGATATAATCATCACAAAGAAAAGGCCAAAAACCCCTCAAAACTCTCAGATAGAAAATATTGATCCCTTCCCCTACTGAGAAATATGACAACTAAGAGAACCACTTTTTCAGAATATAAAGTTATTGATAAAGTATTATGAAGGAGGATGGATAGCATGAAGGAGGAAGGGGGAATAACAGAAAAATCAATTTGCAAAACAGAAGAGTGGCAAAAATCTATTGAAAGCTTATCATGAAACCCATAAGAGAATTTATGGATAAAGCTGGAAGAACAACAACAAAAAAAGCAACAAAAATTAAATAGCTTTGCCAGCATTTCTACAGTGATCTATTTTCATCGCTGACAATAGTTGAATAATCCCTCAGTCTGTGACAGGAGGAAATTGAGAAATGCTTAAGATGATGAAATTGAAAAGAGCAGCTGGTTCATATTAAGTGCCCATCACGGAATTCATGAGGGAGATGATACAACTTTGAAAGCTCTAAAGAATCAATTTCCAAGATCCCCAAAAGATGGAGGAAGATTATGGATGGCATTATTGCCCCCAAAGGATGATCAAGAGGACATTAGTAACTGCTGACCAAGATGCCTACTTTCTTATTTCTATGAAATTTTTCATAAGAACAATTCACACATGTAGTGGAATATGCTTGTTGAAAAGATAAGAAGGGAATGCTTCACTTCTCACAACCCATTTGGTAGAGTAAGTACCATCTTTACATAATTGGCTGAAAGGTAGAGAGACTACAAAATACTGCTATATTTATTATTTGCTAATTAAAAAAAAGCATAATAGAACAATGCAACCTCAAAAGCTCTCTTTCATGGCAATGCCTGGTAAAGCATTAATGCAGTGAAGTATCCCTCCCTTATTTGCTGAAAGGGACAGAAAAAAAATATTTGTGTGAAAAACACAAGAGAAAAGCAGCTTAAGAAGAAAGACATGTTTCAGAGAGAACTTGAAAGAAAAGCAGTCCCTTTCCCCCAAAAGCAAAATACTAAATGACAGCAGAAATGCTGCTGAATATGTTTTCCCAATAGCTAATTTACATATGACTTTTTAGAACTATTTTTAAATGTTAAGTTTATTGCTGGGAAATGGAATCAAAATGCTGTTTAGGAATTACTGAGCAGCAGCAGCATGTTGACTATTTGTGCCACATTTAACAGAATGTAGATTTGGGGTTTCTTAACCTAAGCTAGAGATGGCTCACTATATATGAGAAAGTCCTTTTTAAGGCAGGAGACACCAAGAAGCCAGAGAATTGGAAGGTAGAAGCTATTAGATGCTATGGAGAAAAGTTGGAGAATCAGAAAATAAAGGAACCACAGGAGAAAAGTGGAGAGAAAGCACCATAAGCTGATGGAGATGAGAAGCAGGGTAAAGACAGCAGCAGAGTCTAAATGAGAACTGACTAGAGACAGGCTCTGCAGCTGATGGGGATAAATGAGTTCTGATGATGGAAGCTAACTGGACAATGTAGAATCCTGTATTGTTTGCAGGTATGATTGGGGAAAAGTCTGCCTTAGTTTCTTGTGCCATCTACAGAGTGAGAGTGAGAGAGGGGGTTAACCCTCATGGGTTAGCTTATATCATCCTTTGATGTCCTCTTTATCTTGAGAGAGGGAAACTCCTCAAAGTACAAAGAGTTTCTCTGAACAGATCTGCAGTGCCCTGGGTTAAGGGAACTTCTTTTCACTCAAAGAGTGTAATTCTGCCTAAGCATTCAGCCAAGTGAACAAGCCTGGGAAGGTCTGCAGATCCCAGACTTAAAGTTACTCTTTGCTTAAAAAAAAAAAAAGACTAACAGAGCTTCAGTATTCTGAAGGTAGCTGAGAAATGGCTTTCTGAGGAGAGCAAAGAAATTCAAAAGAAGAATGGTTCTTCCAAGTAGGTAATGTGTACTACTGACCATTCCCTAGATCAAGGACTTCAAATTCTTCAGTTCCAAGTTGTGATTTTATGGATGATATTATGATGATTGTTCCATATTCTATAATACTATATGGCCCCTTCAAGAGAACTACTCAAAAGAGATTAGCTTAGCAATGCACACAGGAAAAATCAAATGGATGAAAAATACTTATTGTTCAGATAATAATATGCATCTGTATCATGAAATTCCATCTCTTTCAATGGTTTATTCCTCATGCCTCATAGGATTCTCCCAACTTATCTCTGCCACTCTGCCAACTTCTAGGTCCTTTCAAGGCTCAGCTCATGTGCCACTTTCTATAAAAAGACTCCCCTGATTCTCCTACTTGTTAGCTTTCCTCCAGTTACTGTGCACTTGTTTGTATCTGGACTGCATTTACGTATCTGTAAACATGTTGTAAACCCTCCTCATTCAATAGAATATATGTTCTTTGAGGATAGAGACTGTCTCACTTTTGCCTTTGTATTCCGGATACTTAGATGAGTGCTTAGAACATAATGCTTGTTGATTCTTTGAGTAGCCAACCATTAGTCCATGAGTATATCTTTGGAAGACAGGTTCTGCAAATGAACAATGAGCTGACCACAGGAGAGAATAAAGACAGTAGAATGGATTGTATTTGGGAAATTGGGCAGCCCTTTGAACTATCTCAAGCCTCTCCCTGACACAAAACACCGATATTTGTTAAGTGATGCTATATGACTTTATTTTTTTTAATTATGGATATCTTCTGTTTCTTACATCACCATAGTATCCCATGTGTCTTTCCCCCTCCTAATAAGCCATCTCATATGAAAAATAATATTTTTGGAGAGGAAAAAAATCAGCATTACTGATTAATACTTTGAAAAAGTTGGAAAACAGTTGCAATGTATAACACCTGTGGACCTTCCACCTCTTAAGGAGGGGCAGGTTATAGGAACGTTCTCATATCTCTTCATTTGAGTACCACTTGATATTTATGATACTGTTATTTTTACTTTTGATTTTTCTGGTGTGTATTTGTTATTTTCAATTAGATTGCTATAGTTACTGTGTGTGTATATATGCATACGCTTATATACTTTTTTGAGCTTTGCCTACTTGACTATGTATCAATTCATATAGATCTTTCCATGCTTTTAGGTATTCATCATGCATATAATTTCTTAGTGCACAGTAATATTCCATTACATTCATGTTATCAGAATTTGTTTAGCCATCCCCCAACTGATAGGCATCTATTTTGTTTTCATTCTAAGCTATCACAAAAAGTTCTACTATAAATATTTTGGAGCATATGAGAATATTTTTCTTATTAATGACTTTCTTGGGGTATAAGCTCAGTAATAGAGTCTCTGGTTCAAAGAATACAGACATTTTAGTTACTTTATTTGCATAATTCTAAATTGCTTTTCAAAATGGTTTTTCGACAGTCTTCTCAAACTCCACAGGCTTCTGTGTCTCATTAAGTGTTGGATCATTTTCCTTTGTTTTGATGTATTTATTTATAATGCCTGAATTAATTGACTAGATCTGGGAACCATATATCCTGTTGTTACTGTTTTTCCTGTTGATTTATTTATTTATGCTCAAGGTCTTTGAGTTTTCTTCATCCTGAATCTTTGGTACCTTTTAGTCTTTTTTCTCCTTATTTACCTTATCACTCACTTCCTGACTCCCTCCTCTCTGATTGTGATTTCCTTGTGGGTTGGATCTCAAAGCATCTTAGCTTCCTACCACATTGAGTGATTCATGTTTCACTAGCCCAGGTCTCTGTTTCAACTGACTTTTGATGATCAGAGCTGGCTTCAGCTGGCTGTTGTCCTCTTTCCCTCAGGCTTGGTGGATTGCTACATCCCTTCTCCCCACTCCCCTCACACATGCATATGGTTCCATTCTGGTTATCTGTGTCACTCCATCTGTTCCTCAGGTCTCTGGGTCAGCACCAGCAGTTCAGAGCTTTGCTGCACTGGTGTTTCCAGGTTTCAGTCCCTGGCAGGCTTTTACTTCTGAATGGCTATACCCAAAGTAGACTGTTGAAACTCAAGCAGATTTCCACAGCCTGGAGCTGAGATTTCCACAGTATTGGAAAGAGGGAGTGGGGACTAGAATGTAGGAGTGGGTTTTGATGTGTCATGATCATGTGTCTGTTAGTGTAGCCTCACCATCAATAGTGTGGCAGGTGAGGGAAGGGGTGCTCAAGGGCAGTAAATGTTGGTTCCTGCCTTTTTTTTTTTAATACTGGGAGCCCTAGAATATGGAGACATCAGGAGTTGCTTTATCTTTAGTGTATAACTTCTGTTTTTAGAAAAGTTTGAGAGGTCATAGGGATCAGAGAAAATGTCTAGATTGCCATTTTCTTGCTCATGTGACCTGGAAGTGTTATATGATTTTGAATCATAGAACAGCACAATCCAAAGAATAAAAGTTTTAGGTGACCCAATGAAACAAGATATATGGTAGACACAAGGAGGCTTAAGAGAAATGGTCTAAAATATCACCAAGGAAAGTTATGATTAGAAAAGGGGGTGAGCCTATCACATGGCTAAAATGAGGAGTCCCAGATAAATGAATAAGGCTGCTAGCAACACAGGAATAGCCAAAAGCTATTCTTATTTATACAACGTTATTTATAAAGCACCTTAACAGTTATAAATATTTTATATGTTTTTGTGCCTCATAACAACTCTGTGAGATAAATATTATAGTCAGTCAGTCGAGGACCATTTATTAAGTGTCTTTTATGAACGAGGCACTATGTTAAGTGCTGGCGATACAAAACACAACCCTTGATTTTGAGGAGCTCACCATCTAACGGGAGAGACAATATGCAAACAACTATGTACAAATAAGCCATTTGAAGGATAAATTGGAAATAATCAACAAAGGGAAGGCACAACCATTAAGGAGCATCAGGAAAGTTTTTTTTTTTTTTGTGAAAGATGGGATTTTAGCTAGGCCTTGAAGGAAGCCAGGAGAGGGAGACGAGAAGGGGGAGAATTCTAGGCATGGGAGATAGTGAAAATGTCAAGAGATGAAGTGTCAAAGTGTAACAAAGGGTGACAGAGCAAGAAGACCACAGGCACTGAGTCTCAGAGTACTGGGGTGGGGGTGTGTGGAGTAAGGTGAAAGAAGATTGGAAAGGCTGGGGGAAGGGTCAGGTCATGAAAGACTTTGGACACCAAACAGTACATTTTTTATTTGATCATGGAGGTGATAGGGAGCCTTCTGAGTTCAGTCAGACCCATGCTTTGGTAGGAAGATCATTTTGACCACAAGGATCATTATCCTCCCAAAACACTAAATAACTATGGCCCTTAGAACAGATCATCACACTTAGCCATAGAGCACAACAAATCCATCAAGGGTGCTTCTCAGGTAAATAGAACAAGAATCAAATTGTACCTTGATCATTAGCAAAAAGATTGCAATCATTTTTATAGCTCAATGATCCACTTAGCTGGAATGAAAACCAAACAAAACATTTAGCACAAATATCATTGTCCTTACAATGATACAACCCATGACAACATGGGTGGGACATATGATAGGCTCCATGATAGCTCATCAGGGGTGAGGAAAGGGTGAGGGAGGAAAGAGGGAGGCAGTAGATGTTTGGCAATGAGGTGATTGGAAGTTCCCTGGAATTCTGCTATTGAATAAGAAAATAAATCTGAACCATGGCCACACAACAGCATACACAGCATTAGGAGCCTATTTTGGCTCTTCCCATCTATGACTTTCCAATGAATATTATGTTCTCCTATTTTTCTTACTGGGTCTTTTTCTATGAACTATTCCTTCCTGGTTATCCCACTGGATTATTAGAAGCAGAAGTTCCCCAATTCTAGTCTCCTCATGGCCCACTGGCCCTCAAGTTTCAGATCTCTCCAACAGAAATAAATATAAGTCTTAATTGATGGTTGAGTAAAATCTCACCTTGATCCACTTTATCTAGTCAACCTTTGAACTTGCTTCACATATCACATTACCATCAACAAAAGCACCAGGTCTACACAGTGTAGGTATCTTGCAAACTGTCCTGATCCTGCACATATGTCCCTCCCACCATCCTTCCCTCCTTTTCACCTCTTGACCTGGGAACACCAAGCAAATCAATACTTCCATTGCTACTGGAAGGGTCACGACATCCTGTTGCACTTTGGTTCCACTCACAATCCCTGTTGCTGCCTAGACCACAGCTCCTTACTCCAGCCACCAGAGTGTCTACCCTTATTAGCATATAAGTTTCTTAAGAAAAGAGGACTTTTCATGTTATATCTGTACCTTGGATAGTTAAATGGTACAATTGATAGAGTGCTGGGTCTGAAGTCAGGAAGACTCATCTTCATGAGTTCAAACCCAGCTTCAGATACTTACTAGCTATGTGACCCTGTCACTTAACCTTCTTTGCCTCAGTTCCTCATCTGTAAAATGAGTTGGAGAAGGAATTGGCAAACCACTCCAATCTTTGCCAAGATATCCCTAAATAGTATCATGAAGAGTCAGACATGACTGAAACAACTGAACATTTGTACCCTAGTGCCTAGCATGGTGCCTAGGACACATTAATAAAACTTTAAGTTCTAAGCAAGCATTCAAGTACAAGGTGTGACATATCCATACTCATTATAAGCACACAGGGAAATTCAGGTCCATTTTTACTTTTCCCATAAAAGGCATGGCATCATAAAGGAGATAGTGTACTACGACTACTGGAGTCAGAGGACCTGGTTTCAAATCCCACCTCTGACATTCTGAGAAATTGGGCAAGTCACTTACCATACCTGAGCCTCAGTTTCTACATCTGTAAAATTAGGAAGAGGGCTGGGCTAGATGGCCTCCAAGCACTCTTCTAGCTCTAGATCTATGATCCCAAGTCTAGCTATGTGTCCTCCTTGAATTCTAGGTTCACAAGGGCTGTTGACAGCTCCCTGTGACTTCTAAGAGGCTACGGTCACCAACTGTACCTGGCTCCAAGGCTCTGTCTTCCACTCTAGGCAGGGCTCCATGTTACAAGTAGTGCTCAGCTGAGGCTTATCTTCAAGTAATTGACAGTGAAATGGCCTCAGGTTCCTGTGGTCATGGCTATTCACACAACGAACCTCTCGGATCTTGATGCCCCCACCACAATTTCGGGAGCACTGGAAGGGAACAAAAGCAAAGAGAATGAGTGTTGAACAGTCAGGATTTTGCCCACTTGCTTCATGGACAGTCTCTTCTCAGATGACAAGCTGTCCATAAGGCTAAAGGAAGTTCCTCCTTGCTCATAGTTAAATGACATCATTTACCTTCAGGAAGAAAGAATGACTTAAATAAAATAACTTTTGTACCTCTCAAAGAAACACAGGGAGCAGAGGAACACTTTATTTGCTAATACAGACAATATGTATACCTAGAAAATTTGTCAAATTTTGTGTTGTCAGCCCATTGTATGGGGCCAACCATGGGACTGAAAACAAACTTGAAACAAAGCAAATAGGAGTCTCCATACATTTAAGTCTTTGTTCTACTTTTGAGTTTGTTACAAAACGGTTTTCACTGACCCTCCTACCCCAGCTCTTTTCATCAGTGGGCATGTACACATCAGTAGACACTTCAAGTTCACCTGAGTATTTTCTATGTGGAATTTAGCTTTACATTTTGCTCAGTATTATTCGGTGAACAATTATGAATCATAAAATAATGTTCGTTTTCTTTTCTTTCTCTTTTCTTTTCTTTTTGGAGGGCAATTGGGATTAAGTGACTTGTCCAAAGTCACATGGCTAGTCTTGTGTGTGTGTGTGTGTGTGTGTGTGTGTGTGTGTGTGTGTGTTAAGTGTCTGGGGCCAGATTTGAACTCAGATCCTCCTGACTCCAGAGCTGGTGCTTTATTCACTGCACCACCTAGGTCCCCCTTCTTTCTCAAGTCTTAAAATAATTTAAAATAGTTATACTAAAGATAATTTTTAAATCCTTATTTTTCCTTATTTATTTCATTAGAATCCAAGCAACCATTTTCAAGAAGCTGGAACACAGCCTCTGCTCTGGGTCATGAACACTTGCAACATATCAATCTGCCATTTCCCCCTTCATTGCCACTAGGGACAAGGAGAGAGATCACTGTCTCATCTTACCTCTAGCCGTGAAGACTTTTTTTACGATCTCCTAAGCTTTTTCTCTCCAGCCTCTTAGTCTTCCCAGGGGCCACTTCCCTACCTAAAAAAGACACCATTCCTGCTCTAAACCAGAAAGAGACCTGATGGAACAGTGGATGGGGTGCTGGCACATGTTATATAAATGCTTGTTCCATCCCTTCTTTCTCTGTCATCACCATAACACCTCAGTCTTAAGGTGGTGAACATGGAAGAGTTCATCTTACCAATACTGTCCCTATTACAACTAAAGGTGGGATTCATTTGCCTTTTGGCTTCTTCCTGACTTTTTTTTTCTTTTTGGAGGGGGGGAAGGTAGGGCGATTGGGGCTAAGTGACTTGCCCAAGGTAACACGGCTAGTTTTGTGTTGTGTCTGAGGCCAGATTTGAATTCGGGTTCTCCTAACTCCAAGGCTGGTGCTCTATTCACTGTATAACCTAGCTGCCCCCTTTCCTGGCTTTAATATTTAAAAAATATGATCACCTTCTGCTATATTTATGGGCCCAGGGCTCCCCACACCCAGAAGGTATATAATACAGGGCAGGGGAAGTAGCCTTTGTCCTAGAATCAAAACTTGGCAATCCTCTGCTAATGCTGGTCTTGCTAATTTTCTTATGTGAAATTCATAGAATTTTAGAGCCCAGAGCACTCTGGAAGTGATTTAGTACAATATCCTCAAATTACAGATAAAAAAAAGAATTCAGACATTGCCTAAGGACATAAAGTTAGTGGGTGCTAGAACCAGGACCCAAATCCTGTTCTTGTGACTGCAAGGTCAATCTTCCTTCTATTTTATCCTGTCTCTCATAGACTTTGAATATTGTCCACCTGCTTTCCTAGGCGTAAGGTACCTGTTACTTCTACTTGTTTAAACAGTCCTGCTTGGATTTGACCTCTAGACTACCTAGCCAGGGGCAGGGAAACTATGGCCTCAAGGCCACATGTAACTTTCTAGGTCCTCATGTGTAGTCCTTTGACCAAATCCAAACTTCACAGAACAAATCCCCTTAATAAAAGGATTTGTTCTGTAAAACTAAAACTTGGTCAAGAACCTAAAGGGCCACAGATTCCCCATGCCCGACTAGACCTTCAATATCTGCTAGATAGCTCTTGGTGGCAGACCAAATCTCTCTCAGTTCCCAAAAGTCTTTAGTCACTCAATGGTAACTCAGATAACGTCCCTCAGACATTGAACAGTAGCTGCAAATTCATATCCTTCATGCCTTCCATCAGCAATAATTGGGTCACTGCACTTTTTAGTTAATAAAAATGTACTCTTACCAAGGGCATACCCCTGGCTGCTACCATATTAGCACTATTATCATTTTGGTTCTGTGCTCTTCTCTCTAAAAAGATTAAAATGCTTGGGAGATGATGTGTTGTGGGAGACGTCTGTGGCTCCTAGGGTACTGACAGAGAGAATTGGTGCTCTGACTTTTCACCAAAGGATTTCCTTTTGTTTTGGTCACTGAATAGGTTCAGTGAAAAGTATGTTGGATCTGGAGTCAGAAAACCTAGGTTAAAATTCCAGCTGTGCCACCTATTACCTGAGTGACTTTGGGTTGATCACTTAACCTCTGAAAAAATGGCAGAGACTAGGTTGGACTAGATAATCCCTAAGGTCTCTTCTAGCTCTAGATCTAGGGTCCTAAGAGGTGCTACTGAAATTTTTCATTTCCCCTGTCTCTCTGAAGTCCTGGGAGAAATATTTCAGAAATCGTCTAGCATTCAAGTTTTAGTGTATAACTCAGAAAGACAGTGAGAAAGTTAACAGGGGACAGATGGATGGTTCTTACCTCCTGTAAATAAAGTATGTTTGCTTTTTCATGGGGAAGAAAAAGAAAGAATGATCAGCCCTGGCCCAAAAGCTCAAAAAGCACTCTGTAAAATTCTCTTTTTCTGTAGTGCAAGGAGCACCTCTAGAAAAAAAACCTGCCAATTTAAAATTAGCACCAGAACAAACGAGGAAATGTAGTGATGACTGCCACACAAAGCAGTCATTTGTCTCTCACAAACAGACTTCTGGCTAATTCGGCAGTGCAAAAAAAGTGAGGACTCTTCTCAATAAAAATGTGCATGACATGCATAGACTAAGGGGTCTTCTGGCTTTTTCCACTTCTTGCCACAGTCTCTTCTTAAATTTAATTTTAAAATTATATTTTCTTTTCCTGAAAGAGTATGTTTATTTACAAAGAGAAGTGAAGCTTATTAATATACGAAGGACAATAATTGACTAGAGTGCTCCCTGGCTATCTGACTCTATGACATTCTCAAAAGCCCCAAGATTGGGTTAGTGAGAGGGAAGTGATGACATATTCAATCACTCCACTCCTAACACTATTTTGCCTTTGTGTACTGAATGCTAATTGCCTAAGTTCATCTCCACAGTGCTCGAACAAGTGTCTTTGTTTTTTTAATCTATGTGCTTCCTAACGAAAGAGGACACAGATCGGACAGAGGGCAGGGACTGGACTAATGAAAATGGCTGACGATGTAACCATTGCTTCTGACCAAGACCAATAATTTTCCAGCCACTGTCATGCATTTATCAACTGATATAATTTCTAAACAAAATCAAATTAGAATGATAAATGCCACTGGCTGGCTGGAGCCAGTGGTGAGACTGAAATGCAATCATAACTCTCTTCCTGGCGTTTTTATGATCTATGAAATCATTTCAATATGTTCCCAGGTTAAATTCATTAAGAGTGGTGGCTCAAAGCCATCTCAATGGATATCATTTCCCCTGGCTTTGCACACCCTAGGCTTTTTCTGATTTCAAGATGCTTTTTTAGGGTAAAAAAAATGCCCAAGACATTAAATCTACCCCAATAGACAGAAAAGATGCTCAGCTTATCACTATATTCCTGCCTCGTTCTCACACAGAAACATTGGTCTTAAAGACTTTAAAAAAGACCACATACTAAGAGAAGTTGAAGGAAGAGGGCAGTAGGGAGCATAAAAGCCACTTCAGACAGCTGACTGTCATCATCTGAGATCTAAAGTCAGTAAGATTTCCAAGGACAAACTTGGCCATAGGGGTCATTACTGTCCATGGACTTATATTCTATTATTTAATCACCTTCCGCAATCCCCCTTTCCTTCTCCATTCTAAATCACCAGAATCTACTAATTGTATCTTTTGGAAACATTCCATTTACAAAATGCTTTGGTATTGGGGAAGAGTTTCCGAAAAGTTTCCTCTTGGAGGTAGTTGTAGGGGGATAAATAATATGTCTTGAGTAGTAGAACAGAACAATTTACATAATGAAAACAATATTACAGAGAAAAACAACTTTGAAAGACTTTAGAGCTCTGATTAATATAATGATAAGCCATGGTGTTAGTGAGCTGGAGATGAATCATGCCACCCACCTCCTGCTAGAGAGGGGATGGATTTAAAAAAGACATATATTTTTGGACATGGCCAGTGTAGGAATTTGTTTTGCTGGGTTATGCAAGTTTATTGTGAGGGTGTGTCTGTGTGTGTGTGTGTGTGTGTGTGTGTGTGTGTGTGTGTGTGTGTGAGAGAGAGAGAGAGAGAGAGAGAGAGAGAGAGAGAGAGAGAGAGAGAAGAGGGAGAGAGAAGAGGGAAGAAGGAGAGGGAGAGAGAGCAAGCAAATGAGAGATGAATGAAGAGACAGACAGGGAGAGAGAAGGAGAGCGAGAGAGGAAGACAGAGAGAGCCATAGAGGAGAAGGAGAGGGAGAGGGAGAGGGGGAAAGAGAGAGGAAGATTGATTGCTCATGGTCCATGGGGGGAAAAGAGTAAAGCAGTAGGAGATAGAGGCATTTCTTTATTCAGCTCATCTTTTCCAATTTCCATTCCTACTCCCCACCAATGCTTCTGCCACTGGGAATAATTTATGAGAAAATGACTATGAAATAAACTATAAAACTGAACACAAGCAAACAGAGTTTAGTTAGTGCCCCAAGGACATCTCAGTGAAGCAGATACCATTGGTCACAGCTGTTGGTCAGGTGAGGCCTACCCAGGACAGGGCTGAGGTTTGATATTTTTTCTTCTATTTAGCCAGAGACAACTTTCTTATGTACAAACCTGGGTCATAGTCAAAGACCAAACTAGGAAGAATAGAAGAACAGAAGTATTAACCCCAAGGAACAAAGCTGCTGCTGCAGTAGCCAGGATAAACATAGATTTTACTGGTTTCCCATGGGAGGAGGGGAAAGAGGAGCTAAGAAGGGAAGGAGCTACTCAGAGACCCTTTAAAGCAGGGAATTCTTAACTTTTTCACACCATGAACCTCTTTGGTGAATTCTGGTGAAGCTTATTGACCTCTTCTCAGAATAAGAACCCTTACTAAATGATATAGAGTCCATAAAAGGGATATTAGGCATTCAATCTACCAGTTTCCCTGCCTGAGCCCCCAAAATCTTTGATACTCATTGAAATTAGTTTCACCATTTGACACATTTAGCAAATTAGAAATTAATTTGGTTAGCAAATTTAAATATTTATTTAAAATTTAAAATAAATTTAAATATTTATTTAAATTTAAAATAAATTTAAATATTTATTTAAATTTAAAATGTAAATATTCCTGGCAAATAAAGGGAAAGATAATTTTTTAGTCATAATTTATTTAACCAAATTTCTTTTCTTCTAACATAGAATAGAAGGAATCAGAGGCCAACTAGTCCCCAAACTACCAAAACAAGAATTTCCTTCTACATTATATCTTTCTGCATCATTCCTGACCTATTCAGCCTTTGTTATAAGTTTTCCAGAGAGGGGTGAAACTCATACCTCCCTAGGCAGACCATTTTATTCTTAGTCAGTCATAGCTGTTAGGAAACTTTCTTAAATCAAGCTAATAATTGTGCATTTTTGCAACTCGTGCCAATTGTCCTTAGTTCTTCCCTCTAAGGATGAATAAACATGATTTTGGTCCCTCTTCAGTGGTCACTTCAGATCCCTGAAGACAGCTATTATGTTTAAGTCTGCTCTTCTCTAGGCTAAACAGCCCCAGTTCCTTATACTGATCCTTAAAAGGCATGAACTCAAGGCCCCTCACCATTCTAATTTATCCATCTGTCAACAAGCAAGGGCAGCTAGGTAGTGTCCTGGATAGAACACCAGATCTGGAGTGAGAAAGACCCAAGTTCAAATCTGGCCTCAGACATTTAGTAGCTATGTGATCCTGGGCAAGTTATTTAACCCTACTTGCCTCAGTATCCTCATCTGTAAAATAAACTTGAGAAGGATAAAGCAAACTACTCCAGTATCTTTGCCAAGAAAACCCCAAATTGGGTGATGAAGAATGGGACAGGACTGAAATGACTAAACAGTAACAATGACAAACAAGACAACTCCTGCCTGGCATTGACACTGTCTCCTTGACTTTTTCCATCTTCCCAATGTGTTTTCTAAAATGTAAGGTCCAGAACTGAACATAACTCTTCCAAACATAGCCTGGCCAGAGAAGAGTATAGAGAGACTATCAAGTCCCTAGCCCTGGACATTGTACATCTCTGAACATCATCGAAGATTATATTAGCTTCTTTGGCTCTTGTATTAGATGGTTAGTTCATATTAAGGTTACAGTTTGCTAAAAAAAAAAAACACAAACAAAAATCTAAAACACAACAAGAAAATAAAAACATGTCCTTTTCAGACTGTCACCTTGAATACAAATGCTAAGGTGTTATATTTATTCCTATTACATTCCAGATTATTAGATTCAGCCAAATGTTCTAATTACTTAAGATCTTGATTCTTCTTCAGTGTGTTAGCTATTCCCCCCATCTCTGTGTAATATAAACATTTGAAAATTATGCTATCTATCTTTATTCAAGTCATTTAAAAAATTGAACAGCATAGAACCAAGCATGGATTCCCAGGGCTTTTCAACTTCTAATAGTTGCTATAAGATCATTAATAGCTGTTTGTATATATCCCTTCAACCATTTCTGAACCCACAAAATTATACAATTAACTGGCCCATTTGGGGTGGCTAGGTGCAGTGAATAGAGCACCAGCCCTGGAGTCAGGAGGACCTGAGTTCAAATCCAGCCTCGGACACTTAACACTTACTAGCTGTGTGACCTTGGGCAAGTCACTTAACCCAATAGCCCTGCCCTCCCCCTTGCAAAAAGCAAAAAATAAAATAAAATAACTGGCCCACATCATTCTGTCTTTTCCACAAGACTATCATGAGAGACTATCATTTGCTAAGATCTAGGATACCCAGCATCATTTAACTGAGAGAATGGAAGTTTTGACTCATAAGGGAGAGAGTAAACAGAGGGAAGAAATTTTGGCACATATATCATTATAAGTAGGAAGGAAAATCGAGTATTACTGTGAGGACTTTGGGTATACAAAAGGCAAGATGAGGGTACTAGGCCTCTAAATGGTGGAAGAGAATTATCAGGTGATAGAAATGTATAAAAAGGGAGATAAAAGGGTGCCAAAGACAAATTTCACTTCCTTTCCAATTTTTCTAGGCACTCCATCCTCCTCTTCTTCTAGATAGGAAATTATCCCTCCCTTGGGAAAATGGATACCAAGATGGAGGAAACATCTATATTTCTGTCTATGGCTGTACCTTGTTGAGACCAAGGTGGTAAGGAACCTTTGACAGTTTCTTGGGACATGAAATTCTTTCCTGATAAGGATCCTGCCCATAAACCAAAGAGCATATCTTCTTTCCCCAGATCTTCTCTATTTCTTATCTTCTTCCTAGAATGTTAGGAACTTTTTTGTCATTGCTGATTGCCATCTAATTATGCCTATTCTCTACACCCCCTATCATATTTTCATCATCTCAAATGGCTGACTTCTATGAATAATCATGTCAATTACTAGGACTGGGGATGGAGAGAGGCAATGCCATAGTAGGAAAAGGGAGACATGGTTAAAATAGAGGACTAAGTGATTATAAAACAAATATTACCCTGGTCTGGGAAACTGAGAGTCCCTGTAGCTCTGAAGTGCAAGGGGCTATGATAAGCAGGAAAATCCGTTTAGGAGTGGAGAGCATCCCAGTAAGGTCAGTCCCAGATTGGGAGGCAGGGTAACAAGCAGTATTGGCAAGCTCCCTGTTTATCTGACTCAACCTGCTTCCCAGAAGCTTCAGTCTTTTATTCCAGCTGTTTGCATTTCTGGCCCCATCCTATATTTATGCACAAGGTGGTCATGCCACATTAGATCCAGATACAGCTTTTATTTCCTAACTCTGATAAAATCATGGAATCAGATACCACCCAAATTTATCAAGAACTATGGGTCTTGGAAAAAGGGGACAGTATTAGAACCTTCAACTTGGTTAGAGTAAACAACTGTCCACTACTAATAAAGGTTGTACTTAATTCTGACTTTTTAAATTCCTTTAAAAGGAGCAGCATCTCCAAATAATCATGTCTCCTCCATCCTTAAAAAACCCTCAATCCTACAATCCCTGCTAACTCTAGTCCCATATATTTTCTCCTCTTATGAGAAAAAAAAAAACTCTTTGAGAAAACCATCATTGCCTCCTTTGAAATAGCTACTTGAATCTCTATAATCTGGCTTATGGTCTCATTATTCAACTAAAACTACTCTCCACAAAGTTACCAGTGATCTCTTAATTGCCAAATATTTTTTCAGTTCTCATTCTTTTTAACATCTCTACAGCCATTCAAACTATTAATCACTTTCTCATGCATATTCTCCAAGGTTTTCATGATAGCTCTTTCCATTCTCTTTCTACTTATCTGATCACACCCTCTTGGTCTCCTTTATTAGTTCTTTATCTATGTCCACAGACCATGAGTATCCTGTAAGGGTATTTACTAAGCTCTTTCTTTTTTTTCCTCTACACTGTCACTTAGTAATATTACCAGCTTTCACAGGGCCACTCATCATTTCTCTGTATTTGATTCCCAGGCCTATATATCTGGACCTTGTCTTTCTCTTAAGCATAACCAATTGCCTTTCAGACATCTATCTCAAACTGGGTGCTCTGGAAGCATCTCAAACTCAAGACATCCAGAATAGAACTTACTATCTTTCCTCTAAACCCTTAACTCTTCTGAAACTTCCTTATTACTACTGAGGACACTAACATACTCCCCATTAACCAGGTTCATAGCCCTACTGCCATCTTAGTGCCATCTCTCACTCCATGTATCCAATCACTTGCCATATTTTGTCCTTTCTAACTTCAGAACAAAATGTCCTTTTTTCTCAAGTAACAGTTATTACCTTAGTTGACTCTCTAATCTCATTTCATAGACTATTGTAAGAATTTGGGTTTTTTTGCTTTTTTTTTTTGAGGAGGTAAGGCAGGGCAATTGAGGTTAAGTGACTTGCCTAGGGTCACATGGCTAGTAAGTGTTAAGTGTCTGAGGCCAGATTTGTACTCAGGACCATCTGACTCCATAGGTTTCTTCTAATAGGTTTCCCCAGCATGAGACTCCAATCTATCCTGTATTCATATGCCAAAGTATTTTTTTTTTCTAAAGCACATGCCCTCTATTCAATAAAACCCAGTAGCAACTACTGGGGACAGACCCAAGATGGTAGAAGAAGCACTATGACTGAGCTCTCCCAACATTCCAAGCGACTTTAAAATAAGCCTCAAATAAAATTCTGGAGTGGCAAAAAAAAGCTGAAAGTGAGACATTTTTCAGCCCAAGAAAATTTAGGAGGTCAGAAGGAGATACCTGTGATACAAGGATGGGGGCTAGACTAGAACCCACATGCCAGTAACACCAGCTATGGACTTTGAAGGCAGTGGAAGCAGTAGCAGCTTTGGGAAGCTCTCAAGCCATAGATGGTAGGGGGATTTGGGAACTGGTCAGAAAGAGATTACAGGAGACCCTGTGCTAGCACCAGGGGCAAGACCAGACACTCTTTGACAACTCCTTTGCCCCTACTCACTGCCAGGTTGCAGTTCCAGGGAAGAGAGGAGTACTTTTGGTTGCAAGAGAACAGGGGCCCTGAGAAGCATAATTGCTTCTTGTAGCAAAGGGAACAAGGGGCCCTGAGGAAGTAGTAGTGGTTTTGGTAGCAAGTGAATTCTACCAAACATTCAAGGAACAATTAATCCTGATTCTATATAAATGATTTGGGAAAATAGGTAAAGAAGGATTTCTACCAAATACCTTTATGACACAAACATGGTTTTGATACCTAAATCAGGGAGAACAACAACAACAAAAAACTACAGGTCAATTTCTCTAATGAATATTGATGCAAAATTTTAAATAAAATAATATTAAGAAGATTACAACAACATATGACAAAGATCATACACTATAACCAGGTGAGATTCATACCAGGAATGCAGTGCTTAGTTCACATTAGGTAAACTATTAGCACAATTGATCATATTGATAACAAAACCAATAAAAACCATATGATTCTCTCAAAAGATACAGAAAAAACTTTTGGCAAAAGACAACACCCATTTTTACTAAAAAAAAATTAGGGGCAGCTAGGTGTTGCAGTGGTCAAAAGGACCTGGGCTCAAATCCAGTTTCAGATACTTACTAGCTGGGTAACCCTGGGTAAGTCACTTAACCCTGATTACCTCAAAAAAAAAAAAATGCTGGAAAGTATAGGAATCAATGGAACCTTTCTTAAAATGATAAATAACATTTATCTAAAACCAAGAGCAAACATTTTCTGTAATGATGATAAACTCAAAATCTTCTCAATAAGATCAGGGCTTGAAACAAGGATATCTCTTATCACCACTATTATTCAATATTGTATTAGAAATGCTAGGTGTTGCAATGAGGCAAAAAAAAAAAAGAAATTGGAGGAATAAAAATAGGCAATGAGGAAACAAAACTCTTCCTCTTTGAAGATGATATAGTATATTCAGATAATGCTAGAAAATCAACTAAAAATCCAGTTGAAACAATTACATTAGCAGAATTGCAAGATATAAAATAAAACTATATAAACAATCAGCATTTCTATATATTACCAACAAAGTTCAGCAGACAGAAATAGAAAGATAAATTCCATTTAAAGTAGCTGTAGACAATACAAAATACTTGTATATTTACCTGCCAAGACAAACCCAGAGACTATATGAACACAATTATAAAACACTTTTCATACAAATAAGGACAGATGGAAACAACTGGAGAAATATTAATTGCTCATGGGTAGGCTGAGCCAATAGAGAAAAAAATCACAATTTTACCTAAATTAATTTACTTATTTAATGCCATACCAATCAAATTACCAAAGAATTATTTTACATTTCTAGAAAAAATATAATAAAATTAATCTGGAATAACCACTTCCAGATCAAGACTATCAAGGGAATCAATGAAAAGAAATATAAAAGGAGGTAACCTAGTAGTACCAGATTTCAAACTATAATTATAAAGTGATAATCATCAAAACAATCTGGTACTGGCTAAAAAAATGGAGTGGTGGATTAGTGTAATAGATTAGATACACAACACACAATAGTAAATGACCATAATAATCTTTGTTGTTGTTGTTGTTGTTTGGTAGTTTTTCAGTCATGTCCAAGTCTTCATGATTCCTTTTGGGGTTTTCTTGGCAAAGATACTGGAGTGGATTGCCATTTCCTTCTGAAACTTATTTTATAGATGAGGATATCGAGGCAAAAAGGATTAAGTGACTCATCCAGGGTCACACAACTAGTAAGTGTCTGAGATCAGATTTGAACTTGGGAAGAGGAATCTTCCTGACACCAAACCCAGCACTCTATCCACTGAGCCAGTGTTTGAGAAACCCAGAGATACAAGTTTTAGGGGCAAAAATTTACCATTTAGCAAAAGTTGCTGGGAAAATTGGAAAGCAGTTTAGTATAAACTAAACATAAACCAATAACTCATACTCTGTACTAAAATAAGAGTAAATGAATAAGTGATTTAGCATATAGAGTGATATAAGTAAACTTGGGGAGCACAGGTAAATATACCTGTCAGATCTATGGATAAGGAAAGAGTTTTTAACTAAACAAGAGATAGAGGGCATTACAGGAAATAAAATGAATAATTTGATTACATGGAATTAAAAAGGTTCTGCACAAATAAAACCAATGCAGCCAAAATTAGAAGGAAAGCAGAAAACCTGGGGGGGGGGGGTATTTTACAGCAAGTTTCTCTCATAAAGGCCTCATTTTTCAAATAAATAGAGAACTGAGCCAAATTTATAAAAATAAGGTTATACCCCAAGAAGAAAGTTTTCAGAAGAAGAAATCAAAGCTATCAATAGTCACATAAAAATGCTCTAAATAATAACTGATTAGAGAAAACACCTCTGAGGTACTACCTCACACTTATCAGACTGGCTAACATGACAGAAAAAAGATAATCATAAATGCTGAATAGACTATGAGAAGATAGGGACACTAATGCACTGCTGGTAGAGTTAGGTCCAACCATTCTGAGGAACAAACTGGAACTATGCCCAAAGCATATAAAACTGTGCATACCCCATGACCCAGCAATAACGTCACTAGGTCTGTATCTCAAAGAGATCAAAGAAAAAGGAGATTACCTATATGCATAAAAGCATTTATAGCAGCTCTTTTTGTGGTAGCAAAGAATTGGAAACTCAGGGGATACTCTTCAATTAAGGAATGACTAAACAAGTTATGATATAAGGTTGTAATGAAATTATATTGTGTTATGAGATATGATGTGGGATGGTTTCAGAAAAATCTGGGAAGACTTACATGAACTGATGTAAAGTGAAGTGAAAACATTGTGCACAGTAACAGCAATATTGTAAGGCTTATCACCTGTGAAAGATCTAGTTACTCTGATCAAGGCAATGATCTTAGACAATTCCAAAGAACCCATGATGAAAAAATGCTATCTACTTGCCGAAAGATAACTCTTAAGTGCAGACTAAAGCATGCTTTTTTCATTTTCTTTATGTTTCTTGCTTTTTAAGGTTTTTTTTTTAACAACATGGAAATGTTTTGCATGACTTCACATGTATAAATTATTGTATTGCTTGCTTTCTCAATGGATGGGGGAGGAAAAGAATTTAAAACTCAAAATTTTAAGAAATGAATGTTAAAATAAATAAAAACAGGAAAATAAAAATAAAGCCTGATGGCTCCCTATTATTTCCAGGATCAAATATAAAGTTCTCTGACATTTAAAACCCTTCATAGCTGGTCCCTTCCTCTCTTCCCAGGCATTTTATGCTTCCTTCTACATGCTCTATAATCCAGCTGTATGAGCCTATCTGTTGTTCCTTGAAAATAAAACTTCATTTCTTGTTTGTAGCCTTTGCATTGGCTGTCCCTCATACCTGAAGTTATGCCCTCTCATGCCCACTGTTTAGCTGCCCTGGCTTTCTTCAAAACTCAGTTAAATCCCATATTGTGCAAGAAGCCTTTCCAATTTCCTAGGGGCTAACTCCTTTCCCTTTCACCTTCATTTACTCAGTGTGAACGTTCGAGTGTGTGTGTGTGTGTGTGTGTGTGTGTGTGTGTGTGTGTGTGTGTGTGTGTGTTCTGCTTTCTTGTGAATCTTTAGGGTGTCATTTCTAAAGCACAAAACTGAGCTTTGATTACCTTGTTCCAGGCACCCACTTTCCAGCCTGCACAGGGACGCAGGTGACATCTCTTGGCAGGGTCTGGCCTCTGAATGGACTCACAGTCGGAGTCAATCTGAGTGCTACATTCCACATGTCTCCAAAGAGCACCCAGGCCACAGGTGGTTGAACACTGAGAGAGAGCAAAAGAAAGGGTTGATGGAGCAAGGTACACAATGACTACAACGATGTCAGCAGAAGTAACTTTGAAACTTCTGGATTCAGGTGAATGGCAGTGACTAATCTTGCCCCAAGAAACAGAGGATGAAACACGACCCTCTCCTCTCCACAGAGGGAAAGAGGTAGCTATGGAGTGGAATGGTGCACAGGCTATTAGATAAAGTAGTTTTCTTAGATGGTTTGCTCGACTGCTTTGCAGTGTTAAAAGGGAGGACTTAATAAAGGAGGGAAGGTTATCAGGAACTAGTTGTATAAATAAAATCAGTCAATATTTAAAAAAATTAATTCAAACTATACTGAAAGGTCAAATACTGAAACTGAAGCTTAAATACTTTGGTCACATAATGAAAAGATGGGACTTATTGGAAAAGATCCTAATGTTGGGAAAGATTGAAGGGGATGGCAGAGGATGAGATGGATAGTCTCTTAAAACCCCCGGATCCTTTACAGAAACTTGTTTAATCACACTTCCCACATCCTGAATTTGTGAAGTTGATTTTTTGAACCCAAACTATAGGACTTTACAGTTAGTGCTACTAAATTTCCACTTACTTAGCTTAACTCCTCTTCGATTCTGGCATACTGAAATCTTTTGAGATCCAAACTCTATTATTCAGCATGTTAGCTTTCTCTACAAGATAATGAAATCTGACACGCCTGTCATCTATGTTTCATTGATAAAAATGTGGAATCACAGGGTCCAAGACAAATCCCTGAGGTTGTCATTGTTGCTTCAGTTTTATCACTCAAAAAAACTGAGTTTTTAATTATAATTAAAACAGAGTTAGACAAGGTCATCTCCAGGTTTACTTCCATTTTTTGAAATGATATGATTCTATTAAGTGCTTCTACAACCACTCTGCATTTAGTGATTCATCCACTCACTCAGTAGCACATTCATTAGTTCCTACATATAAAACACCTGTCATATTACTGGTATGCTCTGTCTTGCACACTCCATGGCCTAAGTCATGAGGCAATCTCTTCCTGGATTACACCTAGAAGGAACTCAGAAACTCATTATCTAGATATGTTCTATAAGGCAGAAGTTGATCTTGCAACTTTGGGTTACAGCTTATTGATGTGTCTTTTGCATGGTGGGCAAAAGGGGCTAAGACCTTCTGCTCCTCCACCCTCATCTCCTCCCCTCAGTTTCTTTCACAAAAGTAGAAACACTCAACAAGGGCTCTCAAACATTCCCTAGCACACATCAACTACTGTTCTGTCTCTCCAAGCACTTGATGAACTTTTGTCCCTAATGTTAGCTGTCAGTCCATGTTCCTTTGATAAATATACTTAAGTCAGCCTCTAACCACTCACTGACCAAACACTAGCAATGAGATTATGTACTGAAAATGGAACAGAGTGAAAAGAATACTGGGTCTGGAGTAAAATCACCTACATTAAAATCCTGACTCTGATACTCCTTTGGGAACATCACTTCATCCCCATGGGACTGTCAGTTTCCTCATCTGTAAAATGAGAGGGTTGGACAAGGTAGCCTCTGAGGTTCCTTCAACCTCTAGATCCATGATCCTAAGGGACCAGTGGAATTGAGGTGCACTTGTATTAAGTCTGCCTCTCCTTTTGGCTGTTCAACAGCCTAGGTCCTCACTGCACTGTGCTCAGCACTAGGGAAGTTGCAAAGCTAATTAAAACATCATTTCCCTCAGGGGATTTGCAATCTCATCAATGGTTACAGAGTACACTTATACACCCCCCCTCCTCCCCACCACACACTAGCATGTGCGCGCACACACACACACACACACACACACACACACACACACACACACACACCCCTATTTTACAACTAACAAACTGACTTACAGATTCTTTCTGTAACTCTCAGAAGTCATGGAATTCCTAGAAAGGGTCTGGTCACCGGTTCTTCCATCTCAATTGTGTTTAACTAATCAGTGTTAACTATATCTGCACATAAGTATAAAGTAGATTGGCCATTCTAAGACATAGATTGGTTTTTTGTTTTGTTTTGTTTTGGTTTTTTTGGAGGGCAATTGGGGTTAAGTAACTTGCCCAAGGTCACGCTAGGTTTTTGTTTGTGTGTGCGTTAAGTGTCTGAGGCCAGATCCGAACTCAGGTCCTTCTGACTCCAGGGCCAGTGCTCTACTCACTGCGCCAACCAGCTGCCCCAAAGACATAGATTGTTAAAAGGGAATCTGGAGGTCAACGCCTTCATTTTATAGTAATAGGAAACAGATGCCCAGAAAAATAAAGTGGGTGTCTCTTGATATCTAAGGAGCCCCTGACTATGCTCCACCTACCATCCATAATTGGAGTTGCAATTTTTGCCCCCATTTCCTATTTTTTTCCAGATTGGATCACATTTTATACTTAAATGAACACTAAGGATGTTAAATTTCTAGCTGTTTTCTATAAATCATCAGACCCATTTGAAGGGCATAGTGCAAAGTACTGGCTCCAGAAGCAGAGAGACTGAATTCAAAGCCAATCTCTGGTGCTTACTATGTGACTGTAACTACTCTATGTGACAAGGAGTCTGTGTGACTATCTTGGCACTTAATTTCCCTGGACTTCAGTTTCTTCATTTATAAAATGAAGAAGTTGTACTCAATGAACCTGAAGGTCCCTTCCAGTTATAGTTCTATACTTCTGTTAGCCAGTGATCCAGATGAAACTTCTTACCTCACTCCAGTTGCCCACAACCCAGTAGGCGGTGCTTTGTGTTGGACTGGGCAATTGAAGGTGCTTATAATTGGTGGCATTTAGCAAAAACCCCTCAGCAATCATATTCTTTGCATCCTCCTCAGTCAGATCGGATTCAAAGCCTTGTGATGAAGTCTTGTTGTTCATGGGTTTTATTTTCATGTGAGTTGACAAATTTTCATTTGGCATTGGTTCAATTTTCCTTCCTGGTGGTAGCTGGAGGACGGAAGGTTTTTTGGTGACTATTGCATTGACATCCAATGTGCCATAATTGAGAGTAGTGGGCTGTTGACTATGACTGGTCCTTGTTGAAGACAATAGTGGATCTGCTGTTGTGCTGAATGAATACCCTGTGTTAGGATCACTGAGGTATGGTGTTGGTTGGGGCTGGGGTGGCATACTTATGACATTTATAGGTAGGGAATGGTCTGTGAGGCTTTTGCTCATGGTCCATGTTACGAGACCATCTGTAGTTTTGTCTACATGCTGTTCACTGTCTTCTCCTGAGCCACTATGGACTTCTGTGTCTGGTCCCTCAGTCAAATGGTCAAAAATGGGAGTCACTTGCAAAGTCACTGGGCTTGTGGTGAATGGCAACACAGGAGTGACATCTGTTTTGACTACAAAGTCCACCTTAGAGGTGGATGTAATTTCTGAATGGGAAATGTTCCCATTGCTGGTTGCAATTCTGTTGCTTGTCTGGGTACTCATAGAACCAGGAGTAGGATTTGGTTGTGATGTGCTTTTAGTGAGAACAGTAGAAACATGAGGGTCTGGCTTGGAGGGGATTGAATTATTTAGCAATTTTCCTCCTTCTGGGTCTTGATTTTTGGAAGACATGGTAGGACTTGTGCTAATAGTTGTCAAAGTGCTCAGACTTACAGATTCAGGCATCATGGGTGTAGTCAGAACTCTGGGACTAGGTGTAGGGGGAGGGATGGGTTTTGAGGGAGTTGACTTAGGTTTGGGTAGAGGTCTCCTATTGGGAATTGGTCCTCTCTTGGGTTTTAGAGGAGGGATCAGTAGTCGCCGGCCAGAAGGACACTGTTGCAGACCACACAGGGCTCTACTATTGGGCTTCTTTGTGAAGTCACATGGCTCATCATTGTTCTTGGCACAAGTGACATTTCGAATCCTCACTCCTCCACCACAGGAAACGGAACACTGAAAAAAAAAAGAAAGTCAATAGTTATTCTGGGTAAGAAAAGAAACCTGATTCTCATGCCTAGGACCTCAAAAAAAATCATTGAAAGCCTAATGGAAATTGGGCAGCATGCTTAAAAGAAATTGTAACTAGAACTGTCCAATAATGGAATAGGTTGCTTATTAAGAGAGCTCGCCCTATTCCTGGAAGTGTCTAAACAGACCCTAACCAAACACATATCAGAAAGGGATACAGACACAGAGACATATATTAGACAAGGAAATTCCAACATTAGGGTGGGTGAGAGGAGGAAAACTAGACTAAATAGATGACTTCTAAGGTCCTTTCCAATTCTGGGTAGCTATGATACTATGATTTTGTGACTGACTTGATTCTGAATTCCTGATCAAGTCAAAACATGCATTCCATTTCAACAAGTATGTATATTGAGTGACCCAAATATGCCCATTACTGTACTAGTTCTGCCTGTTCTTTTCATTGAATTGGCCAGTAATCTGATTGAATTGCCTACTATGATTGGTGCCATGTAGACATCGTCAACGGTTTAGTGAGTGGAGACATGGTCAGAGTAGCAAACGTGGAAGGATCCAATATTATTTTTATGGTCTGCAGAGAACTTATATGGCCTGACAAATGTTAAAAGCGAATGTATTTAGCAGGCTCCTTTACTCCTCAATTTTCCAGTGACACAGGGAGATCATATTCATCTCCCATGATAAATATGAAGGATAATGTAGTCTCAAGGGCCTTGAGAACCTGTGCAGAAATAATGGCTCTATTATGTTGAGTGGGGAAATGATCAAAGCTGGAAGAAAAAGCTGGAGGCAAGATGAAGAATCACTTTTCAGAGGAAGGAATCAACAGCATTTGGCGATGTAAGTAAAGACAAATCAAACTAAACTGAAGAGATTTGATTTAATGTGATTTAATGTAATTTAATTTGATTTAAGGTATTTTTGCCCTGAGTTCTAACAATGGTGGTCCTGAGTTAACATATCTAGCATGATGATATCAATCCCACAGCATGGTATAAGAATCCTCTGAAATCACAGCCACATGCCCACAGACCTGGGAGGGACAGTGAGAAGTTACCTCAATGGTCCATCTAGTCCAGTGCCTCGTACAGTGCCCAGTACATAGTGAATGCTTAACAATTTCTTGACTAATGGATGCATCTCTCTTTGCTTTTGTGGAGGACTGCAACAAAGTCATTCAAAAAATATAGTACCTACCTTGTGCTGGAAACAAACACCCAACAACTCTTTTTAAAAAGAAATTCTATTGTTTCTCTTGACAATACCCATAAAGGTAATACTTGATTAATACCTATAAAGGTAAAGTTTTTCCATTGTCCTACAGGGAGAGCTAAGCTCTTCATATTGCAATTTAAACCCTGGTCTTGGAAAACACCAAGAACAGCCATGTACCATGGAGAGTATTCTTTCATATATTTGAAGGGTATTTACCAAAAAGAGTGGAAATAACCTTAAGCAAATCATGCCAAGGTCCTTAAGTTATGAGATTGCTTTGCACAGTATTGAGGCCACCACTATTGCTTCTGTCATTTTGCCATGGAAATGGTTAAAGTTCTACCCTACAGGCATCAGGCAAATTGCACTGCCTAGGGGATTAGTTGAAGCACAAGCAAGAACAAGTTCAAGAAGAGGTTTAACTGAATCAGCAATAGACATTCACAACATTTGTACAGGCTCTGGACTTTCAAATGTTTGGAAACATCACACACTCCATTTTTAAAACCGATTTTCAAAAGTTTCATCATTGATGTCTCCTTTCTCTGAATTCTGGTTGTGTTTTTAGGCTGTACGACACAATTTGCTACATGAATATATATTTGGAGAATACTTCTCTTAGATTCTTAGAGTAGATAAAGACCTAAGACATTATTTAGTCTAACTCTTAACCTTTCGTTTTTCTTGAAACATTTCATATGTGTGAATTATGTCTGCTTAACTAAATATATGCAATCCAGGGTCTGTATAATGATAATTGTTATTAATAATAGATTACATTTGTATAAGGCTTTATACTTTTCAAAATGCTTCATATTTCATTATCCCATTTGAGTTTATAACAACCCCTTGAAGTGTATACACCAAATATTTTTATTCCTGTTTTGCAAGTGAGGAAAGTGAGTCTCAGAATGATTAAGTAAATGTTAGACTGAACATGTTAGCAGCAGAACCAAGACTAGATTTATTTTCTATCATCCATAGTGCCTTGTTTTAGTGCTACACAAACAATACACTTCTAATAGGCAGTTAGGTGGTACACAGGATAAAATGTTGGACTTGGAGTCAAGAAGGTCTGAGTTTGAATCTCACTTCAGACTCTTACTAGCTCTGTGACCCTAAGAAAGCCATTTAATCTTTCTCAGCCTCAGTTTCCTCCTCATCTATAAAATTGGAACAATAATAACAACTATCACATAGGGTTTTGTGAAAATCAAATGAAATAACATATGTAAGATATTTTGTAAACTTTTAAAGCACTGTATAAAAGTTAGCAATTATGCTTTGAGCTAGATATGCTTTGAGCTAATTTACTGACTTGGCACAACTGTTATACCTGCTACTTGACTGAGATTAAGCTCCTTCTACTTCCCCCCTCCCACCATAGAACTTCTCTCTAGTTTTACCCTTCCAGTTCACTTTTACTCCTATGTTTGATAATGAGTATCCCAGATTGTGGCCAGAGTTCACCCCTGTGGAATTCTTCTTCTGCCTCTTTGCCTCCTTTGGGTCCATGTTCTTTTCTTTCAATATTTTCTGCCTCCCTCCCTACTCTCTACTTGATCTCAACCTTGAAACACCATGATTTTAGAAGAATCCAAACTATGGATGACCCTAAAGAGTAACCAACATACATACTCGTTTCCTACTCTAAAAAAAAAAACAAAAAACAAAAAACCAACAACAAAAACCTTTTCTTGACCCCATTATGCCTTCAAGAGATCAACCTCTCTCTCCTACCTTCTTCTGTTAATAAGGAGGCACAGTTGATAGAGTGATAGGCCTGAAGTTCAGAAGACCTAAGTTCTAATCCAATGTCAGAAACTTCCTAGCTGTATAGCCTTGGGCAAGTCACTTAATATCTGTTTACTTCAATTTCCTCATCTACAAAATGGGATTATAAAATCACATGCATCCCAGGTTTGTTAAGAGGAGCAAATGATTGTAAACCCTGTTTTCTTTCTTTTTCTTTTTTTAAGCAATTGGGGTTAAGTAACTTGCTCAAGGTTACACGCCCAGTCATTTTTATGTGTGGGTGCTCATTTTCTGAGGCTGAATCTGATCCCAGGTCCTCCAGACCCCGGGGTCAGCGCTCTTACTCACTGAGCCACCTAGCCGCCCCCACAAATGCTATTTTCTCTTTACTCATTCACTTTAGCACCTGGCAAATATTGGTACAATGTCCACCATCAATGGTAGCTGCTCTTAAAAGTCACTGAAGATCTTCTTAATGTAAATCCAACAGCTTTTTAAACAATTCTCTTGGACTTCTCTATAACATTAGACACTCTTGATTTTCTACTCATTCTTTGATACTTTTTCCTTTTTTTTTCACTTCTAGAACCATCTGGTTCTGCTATTTCTCTGATCTATGCAAATGTTTCCAAATTTATATATCTAGTCTAGTTTGATCTCCCTTCAGAGTTCCAACCCTGTATTCCCAATGTCTTTCTGGAAATCTTCATTTGGATGTACTGTTACTACCTCAAACTCATTCTATCCCAAACCATCACTTCCCTCTCTTCTGCTCCATAACATGTTCTCTCTATTAATTTGGCCATTTCTATTAATGACAGTTTCCAATTTGTGTAATGACAAGAGTGCTCATCCCCTTAGTTACAAAAATTTGACATTATGTGGTCATTTTGCATTCTCTATTTTCTCATTCCTAGCACTGAATCATCTGCCAAGTCTATAATGTCCACTTCTACTTTCACATCTGTTCCCCATATTTCCATTTTTATCACTGTCAATCACATGTTCATCTTGCTGGCAACACCATGTCCTAAACTGAATCAATTAATCACTTTGAAACCAGTTCCTCCTTTCCTATTTCTTTATAGTTCTCATAACACAAATACTACCTTCTCTGTAAAGCCTCACCTAATCATTTCCAAACAGACAGAGCCTTCAGAAGGCAGGATGTTGCAGAAGAAAGAACAAATGCCAGATCTAGAATCAGGTTATCTTGGTTCAAACCCAGCTGTTCCCAGCTATGCAAGTTTGGGCTAGTCACTTAACTATCCTCACTTATAAAATAAGGGTGTTGGATTAGATAGCCTTTAAGGTTCCTTTCAGGTCAAGTTCTATGATCCTGGAAATGACCCTTTTCTGTTATCCCATGTCATTTCATTGTATCTCATGGCATTCTTTACATTCTATACAGTTGTCCTAGTTTTATGTACTTTGTTATTCATCTAGGCCAGTTCTTAACTGCCCAAGGTCATATACAGCTAGTAAGCATTAAGTATCTGAGACTGAATTTAAACTCAGGTCCTCCTGACTCCAGGGCCAGTGCTCTGTTCACTGCACCACCTAGCTACCCCCATTCTTAACTCTTTTGTGCCATGGACTCCATTGGTAGTTGGATGAAGTCTATGAGCCCCTTCTCAGAATAATGCTTTTAAATGCATAAAAGAAGCACATAGGATTACAAAGGAAACTATAGAACTATTGAAATAGTTATCAGAGTATTAAAAAAACCAAAAAGCAAGACCTCAAGTTAAGAAACCTTGGTTTAGACTCTTAGTTTTTTAAGAGTAGGGGCTCTGTTGTGTCTTGCTCATTTTGGACTAAGGAGCTAGTTCAGTGCCTTGCAGGTAGCTGGCAACAAAGGAATGAAGTGTGAATTGAATTGAATGGAAAGCTCGTTGTCACCATGTCGGAAGTATGACAAGAAAATGAAGTCTCTTGACCCATGCACCCATATATTTTCATTTGAGCTTAGTTTCTCCAATTTTCTTACTTTACATCTTTCAACCACCTTCTCAGGGGAAAAATGATTAGTGAGGCTGGTTCCCTCATTCATTTTGTTTCAATCTGTTATAATGTCACCTTGGGAACCTCAGGATTCCTAACAACCAGGCAAATTTACAATGAAGGAAAGGCTTCTGGGAAAAGGAGTCTTAATCTGCAGTTGAGATAGTTTTAATTAATTGATTATTTTTTTCTACTTGGGTACCTATGAAATTAAGAATATTTATTAAATGCATAAAGTTTCCAGCCCATAGAATGTTATTTAGTGTTCCTTGGATGAACTAACTTTTGGAAAAATCCACTGTGGACTTTGTAGGGCCTACCCACAACCTCCTTTTCCTCTGTCATTCTGGGTCCATTACACTTTTCCCCCCTCAGACTAAAGTTTCTAAAGCAAAATAAAAGAAAACACACACATTTGGGATACGCTCTGACTGTTATTATTGGAAATAACAAAAATAATGACAGAAGATGGCATTTATATAACGCTCTAAGATTTTTGATGTGATTGACACAGATTATCTCATTTGATTCTTATACCAGCACTCTAAGGTAGATGTTATTGATCTTCATTTTAGAGGCAGTGAAATTGAGTCTCAGAGCATTCATTAAGTGACTGGCCCACACAAGGTGCCTGATGACCTAATTCCTGAAACAAATGAGGTGGAAAAGTACAGCGGATAGAGCTTTGCATGGGGAAATTAGCAGATGTGGGAGATAATGGTGGAGGTCAGAGCAGTCATGGTAAATTTAGTCATAGGAGCTCACATTATATCAAGGATAGATTTATGATTTAGAAGGGGAAGTCAGCATATGTACAAGTAACTATAGCATAAAATATAAACCACAATTAAAAAGAATAAAGTCACAGAAACAAATGGAGGAAAGCATATACAGGAGAAAGAGAGGTGGTCAGCAATGACAACTGCTGTTGAGAATGAGGACAGATTAAAGGTCATTGACTTTGGGAATGTGCATTGACTTTGGGGGTGTGAACAGTGACTCTGGAGATAGTTGTCACAGTTGGGTAGCTAGAATAAGAGAATCCAAGGGGTAGGTGAAGTTTTGGTGAGGAAATAGAAGGAACAAATTTAATCTTAGAAGTTTGGCATGGAAGGTGAGGAGAGATATGGCAATATGCATATTAGCTAGATGTTGTAGCAGGATTAAGGAAAAAAATTCCAGGGTAGGCAAGACCTCAACATGCTTATAGGCATAAAGGTAGGAGACAGCAGAAATAAACAATGCAAAAAGAGAAAGATAATAGAAATCAAAGGGAAATGGAAAGTGTTAGCCTCAGCCAAGAGAAATGTTACTCCATTCTTTGAAACCTGTGGGAAGGAGCAGAGAATGGATAGGGACATACAGCTTCTGAGGTGTGGATAGTTTTGATATTTTCATCAGCTTGTAAAAGAAGGGGTGGGAGTAGTGTTGAGAATTTGAGGACAGAGGAGACAGGTGGGGGTAAGTATTGGGTGAATACAGTAGAAAGTCAATAAGAAATGGATAGAAGGATGCCAGGCTGCTGTAAGTTGATTAATAAACATAATTTTGTAGTTTACTAGTCAAGTCCTAGTTAATACAAAGTAGCAGAAAAACTGAAAAAACTGAAAAAAGAAGGACCCAAGGATGGAGGGGGAGTTTATTTATACCAGAACAGGGTTCCAACAGGCACAGTAAAAGTGATGAACACAGGAAAATCAGTGGAGAGAGGAGAAAACAGGAAAGTACATTTGTGGAGGTAGTAGGTCGAAAAAGGTCTTTGCTTCTGATAATAATTCTCAGTCTCCTAGAGGAGAAGGAGGTGGGGATATATGTTCAAGAGACACACTAATCACTGATAGTACTGAGGAGGCAGAGAGAGTTAACTTTCTAAACGTAAAATTAATCAATCTGAAGGTGACAATGAAAATGCTGCTGTGATGACACCTCCAGCAACTGCGGAGTACGGGAGAATTTCCTTGGTTTGAGGGTCCTAGGAAGATGGCCCCCTGCATTTCATCTATTGATACTGCAAGGGTTAAAAAAAGTCTCTGAGGTTTACAAAGCAAGACCAAGCTCCCAAAGAGAACATTCATTGGCCTGGGTTAGAACCATACCGCATGAGTTAAGGGTGGCAGCTATTCTTACCTATTCACCAGAAAAGAAAGGAATTAATTCTTTCAGGTCACCCACGTCCACCAGTCTTTCTCAGTATATGAGCATAAGTAATCCTGAAATGGTTTCCTGAATTCAATCTTCTACCCCTTCACTAATTCTGGTCACATTATATTGCTTTGTGAGAACTGATTATCCCTCAATTCTTGATCCCCTCTCTCTACTTTCTATGTTTCTAATTCCTCCCTTGGATTTAAAAACCCCTATTTAGTGCTCATGTGTTTAAAATTCAATTAAACCATTTTTCTATAATTATGAAAACATTTCCGTTCTGCCTCAGACCTACTTTTAGAGAATAAATTTTAAAATGAGACTTATGCTAACATTAAATGTTGCCCAGGCTATAGAAAGACTTCTGCTGTTCCTTTTCTGAGAAAGGACAGACTTCAACCTTTTCTCTTTGAGGTAGGAACTTGAGGTCCCACTGCTTAGTCTCACAGGGTGTCTAGGCTACCTAGCACCTATCATATTCTTATATGTTACCAAGAGGCTCCTGAGCAATAAAGAAGTTCATAATAGGAACCCCTTTCCATCAAAGAATTGTTTATGTTAGAGTTGGACATTTTAGCTAGCATATATTGGAGGTGGACTGAGACAAGGCTCACTTAATATAAGGAGGTGGAAGGAATGTAAGGGGAAGTCACTGATGATGGAGGGAGATTTATTTAAAATAGTACAGGGCTTCCAAGGGGACAAGAGAAGTGGTGGCCAGGGAAAGATAAGTAGAAAGGTCTAGAAGATAGGAGTATGTGGGAATGTTGTTGTTTTAGTCATTTTCAGTCATGTCTGATTCTTTGTGACTCCATTTGGGCTTTTTCTGATAAGGGTATTGGAGTGGTTTGCCATTTTCTTCTCCAGTTCATTTTACAGATGAGAAAACTGAAGCAAGCAGGGTTAAGTGACTTATCCAGGATCACACTGCTACTAAGTATCTGAGACTGGATCTGAACTCAGGAAGATGAGTCTTCCTGACTATAGCCTCATCACTGTCCACTGTGCCACCTTACTGCCTAGTATGTGGGGAACTGAGAACAAAATAAAATATTATATTAGGTACTCCAGGGGATGCTTTTACCATGTATGGCAATCATAATGGACCAAATCACAGATTCTCAGAGTTGGAAAGGATATTATCAGTCATTTAATCCAACCCATATCTGAACAGGAATCTCAAAATTTAGCATCTGAATAGCCAGAGGAATCAATCACTCCACTCTCCTAGTTCTGTCTCTTTTTATACAACTTGACAGACTACCTTCCCCGCATCTGTCTTGGAGAAGGGGACCCCCATCTACCTGGAGGTGGAGGTAATCCTATGAACACAAGGCAATTCAACTACCCTACCATGCAGCATATTTGCAAAGGTGAGTGATTGGAAATCCTGCCCTGGGGACCTGCTTATGAGCTCCAGATGTGCCAGAAGATAGATGCTGGCCTATTTCTCTGGTTCTTCTAGCTCTATGACTGAGTGCTGTGTACCAGCCACAGCCATCCTAGAAGTGGAGATCTAGGGTGAGAAATTAAAGCAGGAATTCGGTCAAGGATGGGGATCCTTGGGTGGACTCAGGGACACTGGCCAGCTTCTCCCCACCTGACCTCTGCACAAACCCCGGTTAATTTGAAAGCAATTACTTGCTGTCAATGATAGGGAGTTCTGACAGGGTCTGTCTCCCTTCCTGTTTTATGATAGACAGGGCTCTGCTTTGGCACTTCTAATAGCCCCAGCAGATGGTTAGATTTGAAGGACAGTTATAATGATGATAGCCTGGATTCATATAGGGTCACACACAGAACTTCCTTCACAACAAGCCTGTGCAAATATGATGATTCCCATCTTGCCAATGAGGAAACCATGGCTCAGAGAGAAGTGACCTGCCCATGGTTAATAAATGGTTGAGGGGAGATTCCAGCCCAGCTCTTTTAATATCAAATCAAGGGTCTCTTTCTACTTAATTCACATGGCCTCTTATGGAGTGACAGAAAATGTCATCTGCTACTTGTACTGCACTGTTGAGAACTGGGTTCAATATGAGATCCCAGCTTCAAAGACAATGCTTTGTATGTAGTAGGGCACTTGATATGTGTGTGGGTGTACATTAATTATTTGCAGAAGGCATAGAGAAGCAAGATGGCTAAGACATCAGTACTTAGCTTTTAAAAATGGAATTTAGTCACACTAGGTGCAAAGCAGAGACTGTGAGACTCGCAGTCAGGAAGACCTGAGTTAGAATTTGGTCTCAGACTCTTACAAGCCATGTGATCCTGGACAAGTCAGTTAACTTTTTCCAACATCAGCTTCCTCATCTCTAAAATGGGAATAATAATAATGTCATCTGCTTCCCAGGGTTCTTAGGAGGATAAAATGAGATAATATTTATAAAGTGCTTTGCAAATTTTAAAGCTCTAAAAAGATATTATCTTCTTCTTCTTCTTCTTCATCATCATCATCATCTTCCTCCTCTTATTAGGATCATAGAATATTGTAGACCATGGTTGGTTTTACTTAACTGGGTCTCTTTGTAACAAGGGAGGGTTCTATGTAGGGGAGCTTATCAGGCATCAATAATACATTTTCTTTTTTAAAAGGAGGGTTAATGTTCCTTGCACTTATTTCTAAGTTCTATATATCATTTATTTCAGTAAAAACAAAAACTTCCTTTTTGTCCAGAAGGCCCCATGCTAAGTGTGAAGAGATACAAATAGTCCCTAGACTTTGGAGTTTTATTTTTTTTGGATGAACACAACATATCCAAAGAAAAATTAAATATAAGATAGTGATTAAAGGGAGCAAGGACTATTGATCTAGAGCTGGAAGTGACCTGAAAGGCTTATTTAGTCCAATATTCTAATATTACAGAAATGAAGCTGAAGACCACAGAGGTTAAATGATTTGACCAAGGTCAAACAGGTAATAAGCATCAGAAGTGGGATTTGAACCCAGGCCCTTTGATTCCAGATCCTGTCTTCCTACTTTATACTGCAGTTTCCCTTCCATAATCAGAACAAAAAGACCAGCCAAAGTCCGTGTTTCCCCACTTTCTTATTGTCTCCAAGCAGTCTCAGTGTAGTTTACAAGCTGATACTCTCCACAGTGATATTGGCAGGAGGTTCATCTGCCTCCCTGATTGTGGCAGTATTACCTAAGGTTCTACTCAATGAGCTCTGAAGCACCTTCCAAGATAGCCAGTCTATGAACAAGGGCAATTTCAAGAGCTTGAGGAAAGGAGTGGGGTGGAGTATATGTTGTTTGTGTAAGCACAAACTAGAGGACCCAGACAAATAAGCAATCTCACTGTGGAAACCTGAAAAAGCTCTGGTTTGGAAACCCTATCCATTCTCATAACATGCTATCTCCACTCTGCTTGATAGTTCTGCCCCGTTTTATCTCTGGAAACACCCTTGCAATATCTCTTGCTAGAAACTTCTGCCCTCCTTTTTTTTTTTGGAGGGCAGTTGGGGTTAAATGACTTGCCCAAGGTCACACAGCTAGTTTTTGTGTTAAGTGTCTGAGGTCACATTTGAACTCAGGTCCTCCTGACTCCATGGCAGGTGCTCTATTCACTGAAGCCACCTAGCCGCCCAAAACTTCTACCTTCTTGGCATCTGCCTGCCTATGACATCAGGGGTAAGAAACCCATCAGAAAAGGCTCAGTGAGATACCATCTTTCCCTATAAAGTACCTATTTCTCTTGATCTAGGTGTGTATACACCAGTCTCTGGGAGAAGAGGTGACAGCCAGGTACAACTTGGGTGCTGGGTCAACAAGAACCATTTCATGTGATTATGGTTCACTTCCCTCCTCCTGCCATAGCCTGAAGACTGAAGCTCCTCAATTGAAGCCCTAATGGACCTGCTTCACCAGCTAAAGACAAGGACAAGTCCTGCCCCCCTGGAAATCCAATAGTATTTTTATTTATCTGATGCCTGCTAACTCTATGCAAACCTTCCTCTGGCTACCCAACTCTCTAAATAGTAATAATAGCTGTCATCATCATTGATGTTACTGTTAAGTCTAATTTGATCCTCACATCAACCATAGGAGGCAGGTGTTATGATTATCCCTATTTTACATATAAGGAAAGTAAGGCAGATAGATGTTAAGTGACTGGCCCACCATTGCACAGGTAGAAAGTGTCTAGTACCAGGTTTGAACTTAGGTCTTCCTGATTCATAGCTCTATCCACTTCACCACTTTGATTCAGTTAAACCATGAGTCCACTTTCCTCCTACTGCCACAACTTGTCAACCATATGATCAATGAGCTAGTCAGATAGTTTATATAAAAACATAAAAAGGGAAAATGAACTGGCAATATCCTTGGGGCAGGGCCAACCCAACAGGGACCCTCCCTGGATCCAGTCAGTTGTAATTTGAGAAAGTGAGTGAAGTCAAAAGGTCAATTTAATGGACTTTAAAATTCAACAATCATGAGATAAAGATCGTGAGAAGCATAACACAATTTTGATCACAAGAAATTAGAAAATTTCTGTAAAAACAAAATCAATATAGCAAAAAATAGAAGGGAAACAGGAAATTAAAAAAGAATTTTCACAGTTTCACATATAAAGGTCTCATTTATCAAATATATAGGCAACTGAGCCAAATTTATAAAACTATCAGCCATTATCCAATTGATAAATGATCAAAGGATATGAAAAGGCAGTTTTCAGAAGAAAAAAATCAAAGCTATCTGTAGTTATATGAAAAAGTGTTCTGAATAGCTACTGATTAGAGAAGTCCAAATTAAAACATCTCTGAGCTACCACCTCACCCCATCAGAGTGACTAACGTGACAGAAAAGGAAAATAACAAATACTGCAAGGAATGTGGGAAAATTGGACACTAATGCACTGTTGGTGAAGCTTCGAACTCATCCAACTATTTTGGAGAACAATTTGGAACTATGCCCAAAGGGCTATATAAAACAGTGCATACCCTATGACCCAGAAATACCACTACTAGAGCTCAAAGAAAGAGGAAAAGGACCTATATGTACACAAATATTTATAGCAATTCCTTTTGAGATGGGAAAAAAATTGGAAATTGAAGGGACTTCCATCAATTAGGGAATGGCTAGACAAGTTGTAGTACATGAATGTGATGAAATTCTATTGTACTATAAGAAATTATGTGGGGGATGGTTTTAGAAAAACCTAGGAAGATTTATATGAACTGATGCAAAGTGAAATGAGCAGAACCAGAAGACCATTGTCCATGGTAATAGTAATATTGTAATGATGATCAACAATAGAAAACTTAGCTACTCTGATCAATACAATGATCCAAGACAATTCCAAAGGACTCACGATAAAAAGTGCTATCCACCTAGAGAGAGATAACTGATGAACTGCAAATTGAAGTATAATTTTTTGCTTCATTTTTCTTGCATTTTTTGCAAGATGGCTAATATGGAAATATGTTTTGCATGATTTCAGACAGATAACTGATATTTTATTGCTTGCCTTCTCAATCTGGAGGGAAGAAGAAAATTTGAAACTCAAAATTAAAAAAAAAGAAAATTTTAAAATCAATAAATAATAAATTTTAAAAATAAGTTCAATAGTTTTTAAGCTTTTCTTTGTAGATGGTAGGATCTAAACTTTCCAACTCACACTGCACTTCCATCTGTCACTCTAATTGCTTTGAACTCAACTGAACGAGATGTCTCTCTCATTCCTTCAGTCCTGTACTATCTGGTGTTCCCTCCTCTCCCCTCCCCTTTCCAGCTCCCTTCTGTGTTGTCTTCTCCTATTAGACTATAAGCTCCTTGAAGGCTGGGACTGTACTTACATTTTCTTATTTGTATCCCCAGTACTTAACATCATGCCTGGCATACAGTAGGTACTTAGTAAGTGTTTACTAAATTTAAATAGAATTGAATGGGCCATTAAATGACTTACCTTCAAATAATCTTCAGTCAAATATGAAAATTCTGGTATGACTGTTAAGCAGTGCCAGGACACAGACTAAACAGAGTGCCACAAGTTTGTCTAAGACTGAGACAATAAAGAATGGTGGCAGTAATAGCACTCATTTGGTTCTTGGGAAGTAACTGAATATTCAGTTACTATATATATCTATAGCTATATATCCACTAAGCATCCTTATAGTACAGTACCTTTGTATTATATATCCAGTAACAGGTATGAGAGATGTACCTATTATGTACATATAATAGCAGATGGCAGCAGTGATGCCTGATGGATAAGGAGATGGGGGCAGGTCTAGACTCACACTTTCTTTGATCTGGGCAACTTTCAGCATGGAAACTTTCCCTACCAACGTAGAAGAGTGAGAGGCTAAGTGTGTAGCTTAGGAGTCAGGAAGGTCTGAATAATTCAAAAGTTCTTCCTCTGACAAGGTACCTATTATTTACCAATCTCCAATGGGGGATTAGGAGAATGGCAGGAAGGAAATGGGAAGGCCAGGTCCATCCATGGGTATGACATTCCACAGACAACTTTATGTTATAGGTTAAAAAAAAAGAATAGTGATGTTACTTAATAAATGGTTTTGTTGTTATTTACATTCAACTGTGACAGATGAAAGCCAAACCACAGGTACAGGTATCTCTCTAACATAAGCTATAATATAAGCTATAGCAGCAAGCCTATAGTAGGAAGTACGTAGATATTAGCACGCGCCAGGCCACATACCATGCATTTTTCTTTAACCAGCTAAAGTGAGTCATTCTGTACATCTTGTACACAAATATAATGTGAAGAATTCCACAACAGAATCTGCTATTTTTAAAAAACCACAAGTGACTCTAGCAATTAAGGAACCCTGCATGACAGGCATGATTAACTGCCTTACAAGCAGCCTTGGCATATTTTGGATAAACAGATTTAATGGACTAGTTGCAATACCCCATTTGACCTTAGTCTGACAACATGGTTATGTCAGATGTTATGGGGTCAGCAGGGATAGGAGGTCAACCTGGCCAGTATTTATGTTCAGACCCTCCCAGCAACTACAGAAAGGATGCTCTGGCCCAACAAAGACACATTGGGATATGCATTTTTGCATTAGCTGGTTTATTTCCCTGACACATATTCTTAACTTCTAGATCATTCACAGAGATTAAATGAACCAGAATCCCACATTTACAGAGTTTAAGAATGTTGAGTAAGGGTCCATATAACCACCACATAAATGGATTTTGAGAATGTGGAGACTACAGCCTGAGACAGATTATAAATGGGGTTTCAGGCAATACTCTTTTAGCTTGCTGGAAGAGTCTGACAGCTCCTGAGGGGATGATCTTGGGCAAGCCACAGAATGACAGAAAAGTTGGAGGGGACCTCAGAAGCTGTCTTGCTCAGTGTATAACTCAACAAAAATCCCCTTTATAACATACTGACAAAGTAACCATCCAGTCTATGCATGAAGACCTCCAATGTCAGGGTTGTTCATTTCACTTTTTAATATGTCTGTTAGTAAGTTTTCCCACCTAATATCAAGTCTAAATTTGCCATTCTGTAACTCCAACCTACAGTTCCTCATTATGCTTTCTAGGGCCAAGCAAAATAACTCAAATCTTTTTTATTTTTTTCCAATGAGGCCACTGAGCCTCTTTAGATCATAAGTTTCTTCAGCTGTAAAATAGGGGTGATTATTGTACTACGGAGTTCACTGGGGTACTGAAATACTTTTCAAACTCCAGCTCATCATAGAAATAAATTCTTATTATATATGCCTGGTAGACATTTCCTATTACCTTGATAAGTGTGATTTATTGTAGCACTAAGCAGGGGGAGCATCACTGCTTCGAAGAAGCATGTACTGACTTCTAAGATAATGATCTCGAGAGACAAGCCTCATTTGAATATGTATAATACCATCTGCTTCTCAAAACAATTTGGAGACAGCTAGGTGGCACAATGAATAGAGCACTGGCCCTAGAGTCAGAAGGACCTTATTTCAAATCCAGTCTCAGGCACTTAACGCTTACTAGCCATGTGACCTTGGGCAAGTCACTTAACCCCAACTGCCTTACCTCCCTCCTCCAAAAAAAGAAATTTTTAGTCACATCATTTCAAGTCATCTTTGAAGTCATTGACTAACTTGGTGGCAGTCAGGTGTAGCATGCATGCCCAGCAACAGAACTGGAGACAATAATGCCTCTGATCCTTATGGTGACAAAGCTGTACTTCCTTCAGAGACACCTTTGGAATCAACCAAAGTCTCAGGATGCCAGTCTAGAAGCTGACTGGAAGAAATTCTCTGCTGAGGATAAACTTATATCTGATTTTTCTCAATTACTTGTTCCAGAAAATTAATCTTTCAACTAGAATGGTAATCCAAAAAAAATGATACATTCTGGCTCTAAGCAATGTCACCCTGATTCCTTCCAAGAGTGTGACTAAAAGCTTTGTCAGAGTGGCATGCCCCTAAAACATAGGTAGAATATTGCCTACAATAAAGAGATGATTAAAGAGGATATTAGGTTTCCTACACTCAAATGTCAGTTTTGCCATTATGCCATTCATTTTTTTTTTTAATTTCAAAGATGGTCAATTTTAAGAGTCCATCATTAATACAGAAATAGCCCTGGGAAGTACTAGCCTTATTAGTTGACAACAAACCAAGCTTAAAATTGGTAGTAATATAATGTAGATGGGGAAAGAAGGGGGAAGGAAGAAGGGCACATTGCCACTGCCTCAATTTTTTGGGTACTGATCACCTGGGGCAGGGGTGGGGACCCTGTGGCCTTGAGGCCACATATGGCCCTCTAGGTCCTCAAGTGTGGCCTTTTGACTGAATCCAAACTTCACAGAACAAATCCCATTAATAAAAGATTTGTTCTGTAAAACTTGGACTCATTCAAAAGGCCACACCCAAGGACCTAGAAGGCCTCGAGGCCGTGGGTTCTCCCCACCCTGATCTGGGGCTTGGCTGTAGAGAAGGGTCACTGAGAGCTCTGGTAAAACGCTCAGAACTAACACTTGACTCATATGGCTCAACTTACCTCACTCCAGTTGCTCACTGTCCAATCGGATGGACACAAGACATCTCTGTTGCAGGAAACGAGAGCCTTTGGCTTGAGCAGATGATGGCAGTCCTTAGCAGGAAGGGCCTGCTCATCAGAGCCCACTGTCTGAATACAAAGCACAGTTCGTTTCTTCTCTCCTTGAGGCCCACAGGTTGCTGAACAGGCCTGCCATTCTCCTGCCCACCATCTACAAGGAAATACATGGCAATTAAAACAAAATCACAAAACACATCCAGTTCCATGTATTTAAAAGAAAATAAATATGAAATACAATTATAGAAATTTGTGAATACTTGGAAGTTTCTCATTCTATTGGAGTGATAAGAGCAAGATACAGTCCCTAACGGTCAATGGGAAGAAAGTTACTAATGCAGTCCTCTAGGGATTTGCTATTGTCCCTGTTCTATTTAGCATATTTTACAGCGAGTGGGACAAATTCAGATATAACATAAAATTTGCACCCAAAACTTGGAGGCATATTGTACACAGCGGATAACTGATTCAGGATTGAAAAATATCTTGGTAGGCTAGAAAAATGGGTTGTATCTAATAGCATAAAATACAATAGGAATAAATTTAAAGTTATACAGTTCAAAAAATCAACTTCAAAAGTACAAGATGGAGCAGGTATAGCTAAATATCAGTTCATCTGAAAAAAGGTAAGAGGTTTTTAGCACACTATAAGCTCAATGTGAGTTGAGAATGATAGCCAAAATAGATAAGTAGGTCTTCAGCTATGTTAATAGAGACATAATGTTTAAAACTAAGAAGGCAGTAATTCTCCTATACTCTGCCATGGTCAGGCCACACCTGGAGTACTGTACTCAATTCTGGGTGCCACCTTTTAAGGATATGGGTAAGTAGGAAGGATTCAGAACAGCTTTAACAGGATAGCAAAGGGTATTGAAGGCAGTGGTGACAATTAGCCCAGAGAAGAAAATACACAATTGCCTTCTTAAATATTTGGAAGGTAGTCAAATGGAAGGAGGAATAAATTTATTCTTCTGACTTTAGAGGGCATAAGTGGAACAGAGAGGCAGTTGTTTAATATGGTGAAATACTTCTTCACAATAAGAGCCATCCCAAAGTGGCTGCCTCAGGAAACCATGACTTCCCCCTCACCAAAGTTCTTCAAGTGCAGTATTGATGGGAGAGGATTCAAGATGGACACTAAGGTTGCAAGCTTAGATGACTGAGAGGGTAGTGGTGCCTTTAAGGGGAATTGGGAAGTTTGGAAAGGGGGAGGTTCTAGGGGAAAGATAACAAGGTCAGTTTGGGACATGTTGAGTTTAAGATGTCTATAGGATACCCAGTTCAAGACACCATTAGGAAGTTAGAGATGTTAGATTGGAAGTCAGTAAAGAGATTAGGGTTGGATAAATAAATCTTAGAGATGGTAATTGAATTTATGAGAGCTGATGAAATCACGAAGTTAAATGGTATAGAGGGAGAGAGAAGAGGGCACAGGACAGAGTGCCATGGGACACCTGAGGTAAGCATGTGTGACCTGGATAAAGAAAGACCCCTCAGAGAGACTGAGAATGAAGAGTGAAGGAAAACAGGACACAATAGCATCATGATAACCTAGTGAAGAGAGTGTCAAGAAAAAGCAAGTTATTGACTGTGTTAAACGCAGCAGAAAAGGGGTAGCTAGGTGGTGCAGTGAGTAGAGCATCGGCCCTGGAGTCAGAAGGACCTGAGTTCGAATTCAGCCTCAGACACTTAAGGCACACACAAACAAAAAAAACCTAGCCATGTGACCTTGGGCGAGTTACTTAACCCCAATTGCCCTCCAAAAAGCAAAAACAAAAACAAAAACAAAAAAAAAGGCAGCAGAAAGGTCAAGAGGGTGAGGATTAAGAAAAGTTCATTAGATTTAGTAACTTTGAAGAGTAGTTTCAGAAACCTGACTATAGAGAGCCAAGATCAGAGTGAAAAGCACTTATTGTAGACCATCTTCTCAAGGAGTTTAGCTACTAAAGAAAGAAGATATGAGATGATAGCAAACAGGGATGGACGACTCAATCAAGGGCTTTTTGAGGATTGGAGAGACATGGGCATGCTTGTAGATGCTAGAGAAGCAGCCACCTGTTTGAACTAGGGTCTTCCTGACATCAGGTTCACTATTCTACCCACTGTGCCACTGAGCTGTCTCATCCTCAGTTTGTTGTTTTTCCTATTTGATCATGATTCCATCAATGGAATAGTTAATTCTTGATTATTCAAGAGCTCATTATACATGCTGACTGCCTCCCACCCCTTTTTTTTTGCCTTTTATTTTTTGGAGGGGGAAGGTAGGGCAATTGGGGTTAAGTGACTTGCCCAAGGTCACATGGGTAGTTTTTTGTGTTAAGCGTCAGAGGCTGGATTTGAACTCAGGTCCTCCTGACTCCAGGGCTGGTGTTATATTTACTGCGCCACCTAGCCACCCCATGACTCCCTTTCTTTTTGCTATATTCTGTCTACTGCCCCTAAAACTGTTTATCAATACCTCCACTGAGATATGTGCAGGTTGAAAATCAGAGGGTCATAGATAGAAAGCTAGAAGAGACTTAGAGATTGATTATAAGGTCATGTATCTAGAGATTCTCTGGCTGCCCCCCCCAACCCCCCATGTCTCGAAAGGCCTCCCTCTTCTGCTTTGACTACTGACCTTTTTTGGCTTCCTTTAAGTCACAACCAAAATGGTGCTCTGAATAGAGCATCGGCCCTGGAGTCAGGAGGACCTGAGTTCAAATGCGGCCTTAGATACTTAATACTTACTAGCTGTGTGACCTTGGGCAAGACACTTAACCCCAATTGCCTTGCATTCCCCCCTCCAAAAAGCAAAAATAAATAAATAATAATAATAATAATAATAATTCCATCTTCTACAGGTAGCCTTCCCCAACTCTTCTTAATTCCAGTCCTTTCCTTCTTGTGAATTATTTCCCTATTTATCCTTTATAGTTTGCTTGGCAAATCATTATTTGTGTGTTGTCTTCTCCATTAGATTGTAAGCTCCTTGAGGTCAAGGATTGGCTTTTGCCTCTTTTCATAACCCCAGCACTTAGCAAGTGTCTGGCACATAGTAGGCACTTAATAATGATTTATTGAGTTGAACTGAATTAAGTTGGAAGAAATTTCAGAGACCATTTAACAGATGAGGGAACTGAGGCCCAGGGAGGTTAAAAGTCTTGCTCACAGAGTTCAAATCCTGTCTTGGATATTTATATTGGCTGTGTAACTCTGGACAAGTATCATAACATTTTTCAGTCTCAGTTTCCTTATCTGTAAAATGGGGATCATGATTCTACTGTTGTGAGGGTCAGCTGAGATAAGATAGGTTTCACATACCTTAAAGTACAACATAAAATGCTGACTATTATTGCCATTGCTGTTGCGAGTTTTAGGTCTTCCCTACAATTTAAGACCTTGGCCAAAATTTACAGGGAAAAAGAATCAGTGCCTCCAAAAATGCAGTCATTTTTAAAGCCATGGCCTTTTGAAGAAATTTTATTTGGGGGAGAGGGAGAGTTAAAATTTCTCAGCAAATGAGATAATGTGCTTCTCTCTCAATGTTCAAAAATCTGGGTGCCACACACTGACAAAAAATTAATATTTGAAACTGTGTGATGTGAAACAGAACTAATATCCCTTTTACTAATTTAATTACTTTGTTCTACCTTTGACATTTTCCCAGGAGTCTAAGCACACTGCTGAATATAGGAAATGTCATTCTGGCTGCTCCTTAATCTAAGCTGACTGAATTCCTGACTTATCTAATTACTCTCTGCTGGGCCTTCAGCTGTGTCTTGTGAGAAGTGATAATGGACTTCCATGTTTTCCCTTCCTGGTATTTCCTCCATACTGTGATGGACACTTTGCATATGCTTCTCACTAGCTTAAAGATGAAAAATTATCCCCTTTCTCTACACCATGAGATCTTTCTGACAGAGATAAGCAGAAAAGGAGGGATTTCCAGACTCTTGCTGCCTGCCATCCATCTCATCCCTTCTGCCTTTCACTTCACTCCCACAGCCTCTATCTCAGGAAACTCAGGAAAAAATACAGGTAAAGTCCTCTGATATTCTTTACATGAAAGACAATATATCAGGCTTCATCAGGTTGTAGACATTATGGGGGGAGGCTAGACTGAGAAACATTCATAGGAACAAAAACTCCACCCCTAACCAGGAAAGCTACTTTTGCAACAATACTTGTTTGTAGGTTAATACTTGTTTTTATTATCAAAGTCATAGGGGGTGCCATGGGTGGCTCGAGAAGGGATATAAAGGTTTGGAAGAGCCCCTGTGGTGAATGGGATAGTGAACTGATTGGGGGGGGGGGGCATAAGTGAATTGCCTTACAGAGTGAGTGCACTGTTAAAGTCTTGTAACATAAATTTGTAGTGGACCCAGTCAGCATGATTTTGTGAATTTCTCCAACTTGATTTAGTAGAGTGAGTAGGAACAAAGACAGAGGATGGTGGGAGGATTCTAAGGTTGAGGTTTAGCAAGGCATGGTTGGCAATAGGACAAGGGACTCAAAGGACAGAAGATAGGAATAAGCATTTATATAGCACCTACTATGTGCCAGGCACTGTGCTAAGAACTTTATAATAATTGTCTATATGATATTTGTGTTACATTACATTATTATATTTCCACAATAATTTATTTTCCCAATTTGACAGTTGAAGAAACTGAGGAAAACAGAAGACAAGTGACTTCAGGATCATACAGCCAGAAAGTGGCTGAGGTCATATTTGATCTTGGGTCTTTCTGACTCCAGACCTAGCACTCTAGGCACTGCACCACCTAAGTGAGTAGAGTAGCTGTCGTTAGTCCTTCATTTTCGAGGAGGACCAATGACTCATGGGCTATATCTTGACTTCCTCACCAGATAGATTTAAGTGAGGCAGAGCTGCACAAAGTTGTCAGTCTCACTCTTCCAGAATCATCCAAATCCAGCAGCAGGACAAAAGTCAAGACATCCAGTGGTGGTCCAGAGTGCAGTAGATGACTTTGGTGTCTCCCATGTCTGACCAAGCTCCAAGCACTCCACAGCTCCTACTTCAGCCGACTTCATGACTGTTGGAACAGACTGCTCTCATCTGCCCATTCTGCCAGGGTAAGTCTTCACAGGTTTGGGATAGACATTCCCCTGACTCAGTGACTGGTTTGAAGCCTGTTGGTTACCTTCAACCTGGTCTAGCCCATCTTCAGAGGCAGTTTAGCCCACGTGTGGTTGCTGTGCATATGCTACAGTTTCTTAGAGTCACCGGGGGAGAATTGGGTGAAAGGTGGACACCAAAGGTGGATGAGCAGACCTGAAAAGGTGTGTATGGGGTGTTCAAGGAGAACTAGCATCTCTGGTGTGAGTAGAGTAGTACATAACTTGAGTGTAGAGGACAGTATAAAGGTTCAAGAAGGGATAGGGAAGAGAGAAGAACACAGCAGGGATAAGAACTGACAAATGGAGGAATTGGAGGTCACTGTGAGAATGGAAAACAGGGTTAGAGGTCATTAGGCAGAGGGAAAGCTAGAAGGATAAAAGATTATGATCAGAATTTCAAAAAGCTCTTCAGAGTTCATGATCATGGAAGTAGAATGTGTGGGTGATGATATCACCAAAGCTATGATGCATGTAACTAAATTGGAATGGGGGAAAAGGTCATGGGAAAAGAGTGAATTGGGAAGCTAAGGTGCTTGAAAGAAAATAATCATGTATGTTGTAGAAGAAACATGTAGGGCAAGAAAAAAGATGCAGTGACAGTGGATAGAGAGCTGGTCTTGGCATCAGGAAGTCCTGGGTTCAGATTCAGCTTCTGATACACATTAGTTACCATAGGCAAGCTGTTTAATTTCTAAGTGACTCAAGACAGCTGTCTATCTATAATGGACCAAAAACTCCCTACAAAGAGGAAATTACAGATCTAGGTGAAATAAACAAACAAACAAAAACAACATACAAAGTTATGTTATATAATCTGTACATCTTAGAGAGGTAATAGCATGGGCAATAGGTGGAGGCATAGGGCATAGAATGCTAGACCTGGAGTGAGGAAGACTCATCTTCCTGAGTTCAAATCTGGCCTCCGACACTTACTAGTGTGCTGCCTTGGGCAAGTCACTTAACCCTGTTTGTCTCAGTTTTCTCCTCTGTAAAATGAGCTGGAGAAGGAAATGGCAAACCATTCTAGTATCTTTGCCAAGAAAACCGCAAATGGGGTTACAAAGAGCTGGACAAAATTGAAACAACTGATGGTACAAAGAGTGCTAGCCTTGGAGCCAGGAAAACTTGGGTTCAAATTCTGTCTTAGACATTTAACAGTCAAGTCACCTTGGGTATGGCATTCAACCCCTTTAAGGCTTAGTTTCCTTACTGGTACCATGGTGATAACAATAACATCTACCCTCACCAGGTTGTTATGAAGATTAAATATGATAATGGATGTAAAATTCTTTGCAAATCTTAACATGTTCCATAAATATTCATTGTTATGAAGATCATTATTCTTAAATAAGTCCTTTTCTCAGTCCTTGAGTATATTCATCACCGTTGACTCTCTTGTCTTGGAATTCTAAAGATGAGCCTCTTTTATAGCACTGCCTCACCGCATTCCCTGTCTCTATACTCACATAGCTGCCAAACATTCCATTCCTTATCAGTTATGTCCTATAATATTGTAAAAGGTCCTGAACTGGCTTCTTCCCTTCCAGTAGTTCTCCCTTCTCCAATCTATTTTTCACACAGCTGCTAGAATTCTCTTCATTTCAAGTCATTGGCTAGATCACTTCCCACTCAAAATTTATCAGTGGGTCCCTACTGCCTATGGGAAAAAGCCCCCAAAACCTTAGCCTGACATTGAAGACTTGCTGCAATCTTGCTCCAAAAAAACCTTCCTAGGGATATTTTAATCACTCACTTTTGCTCATGAAGTTTCATCCTAACTGAAATATTGCCTTTTGCCCAACCTTGTTTTCTGTCCTCTTTTTTTCCAACCCCAGAGGCTTATTCAATGCAATATCCTTCCATTTTACACAAAAAAATATAAGCAAAATGTTTTTTTTTAATTCTGCAGACATACAAAACTCAAAACAGGACTTTTCATGTAGAGACCGGGCTGTGCATTCTTCCAGACTGTGAGGTGCCTAAAACATATTCCCTCTAAAGTTATGTTTCTTAAAATCCTTTTTCTTCAAGGAGGCCCTCAGCCCAGGGGTCACCTCCCCCCATGAAGCCTTCCCTGAGCCTCCCACACCACCGCCCCTCCTCACACAGCATTCTTTACCTTCTCAAATATTCCCAGGTCTTTTGTCTAGCTCTCTCCTTGGCTTTGATCACATCCTACCTTCTATCACAATTATTAGAGTATATATCATATTCCCCAACTGGATGGCAAGCTCTTTCACCATGGGGCTGCATCCTTTTTCTTCTTGACTATATCCCTAGTATTCCAGCACAGCCTTCTCTGTAGTAGGCACTTATTAAATACTTGTTGAACTACACTGAATTAATGCACGGTGTGATTCATACATCTTATTTTCTAATTGGTTTTTCTTGCTGTGAACTTTTTAGTACATCCTAATCTGATCTGTTCATGATTTGAATCCACCTCTGGGTTTCCTAGCTATAGTAAGCGAGCTTTTGCCTAATCCTGCCTGGAACTGGGCTTCCAAACCCACTTCTCAACCATCTTCACACTATGAAGCCCTTATGTACATGCCTCCCAACCCCACCTGAAGCAAACTCTTGTCTTTCGATCAGCTTTTACTTTCAGATTGACAGATTCCAACTATACATATTTGTAAATAATACCACAACTCAGCCTGTGTCCACATAAAGCTCAAAGAACTATCTGAAATTAGTTCTTTTAGTTGGTGATATGAGGCCCCAAAAACACTTGTTTAACTAAATTCAAACCATATCCCAAGACATAAGAAATCCACCAAGCATGATTTATTACTTTTGGAGGCTCAGTAAACACCATGTAGATACACAACCTCCCACCAATAAAGAATGAGTTTATCTTTTAAATAGGTAAGTCCTTAGGCTAATCAAGCATACTCAACTAATTTGTTGATCTTTCATAGCTTTTGATCCATTTACTTGCTCAACCAATAGATGTTGCCACTGTTAAGTAAGGCACTGAGCTGAATGCTTTGGGGGGGTGGGAACAAGAAGATGTCCAAGACACTGCCCTGGCCCTCAAGGACCTTTAATCCAGTAAGGAAGGTAAGACATGTACTCTTGAATAACCTAACTTGTGCACAGACATTCAGAAGGTAGAGAATATTATGGAAGGAAAATTAATTAGTCCTAAGAAAAACAGAGAAGTGTTATGTGGTAGAAATTTAGAACTTGTCAAGTTATTTTATAGCCTTGGCCTTCAATGCTTTTTTTTAATACTCATTTTTTGAAGGTCAGGATATTCTAGAGGTAGGGACAGGAGGAAAATATTCTTGTCACACAGCAAAGATGACTAATGTGTGAAATGATGAGTTTTTCTTTTTTAATTTCCTTTGAGGCAGTGGTTAGAACTCTAGGCTAGGAATCAAGAAGCCCTGCATTTGAATTCTGCTTCAGACGTTTACTGGCTATTAAAGTTACTTAAACTTTCTTAGCCTAAATTTCCTCATCCATGGAATGGTGGGTAATAATTGTACTTACCTCACAGTGTTGTAAGAATGAAATGAGAGAAATATTAAAGTGGTTTGCTAAACCTTATAGCACTGTATAAATGCTTGCTACTATTCTTTTCTTTTTCCTCTGAGGATCATAGTGAAATAGTGTAGGAGACACAGCTATAAAGATGATTAATTATCTACTAACCAAGGGAAAAAACAACGACCAGGTGGTCTGGTATTGTGCAGGGGTGGAGGTGGGTTGCCAGGGAGCACAATTCCTATTTAGGACCCATTAGTATTTTCAATTACCAGAGCTTCCTTTCTCTCTTCAAAGGGCAGAAAAATTGATCCGTTTCAAAAGACTGATCTGATATAAAGTGGAGCGCCTATATGTTTAATTGGAGAGCAGAGTTCCATGGGAAAAGATTTAATTTCTTTATGTTCAAGATGCTCTGACAACAAGGAACTAGAGAGGCATGTAGAAAGAACAAAGTACCCCCAAGACCTCTGGGCTTATCAGCTTATGCTCTGATCCACTGCTGTAGAAGTTTCTGGACAACATAGTGATAGCATGCTGGACCTGGAGTCAGGAAGCCTTGGGTTCACACCCTGCCTCAGACAATTAGGAGCTGAATGACCCTGGGCAACTTAACCTCTCTTGTCTGTAAGAAGTAAGGGGTCAGACTACATTGTCTTAAGGTTTTTGGAACTCTAGACCTATGTTCCTACACAGTACGAAGAGTACAGACCTAGGCTGCAGAAGGACATGGGGAATCCACCATCTCCCAACATAGCCCATTCCACTCTTGGATTGCTATTCTTAAAAAATCAACCATCTATTAAAGAGGCTCATGATTTCTTATGCAACCATCTTTCTCATTAAAGGCTTGGGTTTGACTGCTGTTAAGTTCATAAGAAAAAAGGAAGCTTAATTTTTAAAATTTAAAGCCTAAAAAATGAATCCTAAAAAAAATGATGCTCAGCCCCCAGTCACCAATAGTTGAGAGCAGATTGGTTACTCATTGAAAGTCAGCCACAGATTCTTCTGTGGTAGAATAGTTACCCTAAAGCAAAGAGTATGTTTTTGACTTATCAGTTAGCTTTTCAAATACATAGTCTAGCTTATAAGCTCTAGAGGATTTTGACCATGTCTAATATTTATACCCTCAGCCTCTAACTAACACAGTGCCTTGTACAAAACAGGAGTTCAACAAATGTTTATTTATGAAGATATTGCTGCTGATGGGAGAGGTGCAGTGTAAACACACTGGATTTAAGAGTTAGAGGACCCAGGTTTGAATCCTAACTCTACCTCCATAATAACTATTTGGCATAAAGAGAGTGGTTCTGTTGTACTCTTCCTTATCAAGGACACATCCTGGGGTCTGTGTTCAATTCCAAAGAGAAGATGGAACATACCCAGAAAAATGTGAGCAAGATAGTGAGAGATCAAGCACTGAAAAGACTGATTGAAGCTACGCAGGATTTATTATCCAGAGAAGATAAGACTTTCATATGTAAAATGGATTAGATTTATTCTTCCCTAGCAGGCAGCAGTGGGAGCTATGAGTATAAGTTGTAAAGGGGCAGATTTAGGTTTGATATGGGGAGAAAATTCCTATCAATTCGTGTTATCCCAGAGAGAAATGAGTTTCCTGGGGCCGGAGGCCAGCAAATGTTGAGTGTCCACTTGTCAACAGTTATTACAAAGAGAGGATCACATGGTCAAAGATAGATTGGACCAGATAGTCTTTGAGATTCTTTCTAAAAGACTTACATGAACTGATGCAAAGCGATGTGAGCAGAACCAGAACAGTGTACACAGTAACAGCAATAATTAATGTATGATGAACATCTATGAATTCCAAAGCATTTATGATGAAAAATGCTATCCACCTACAATGAAAAAACTGATGGAGTTTGAATGCAGAAGAAAGCGCATGCACACACATACACACATGTGTGCATGCATGCATGTGTGTATTTTTTTCTTGTTTTTTTTTTTGTTTGTCTTTTCTTTTACAACATGACTAACATGGAAATATGTTTTGCATGGTTGCACATGCATAATCTGTATCAAATTGCTTGTCTTCGCAAGCAAGAAGGAAGAGACTGGAACTCAATTTTTTTAAAAAATGTTAAAAAATTATTTTTATAAAAACCAAGGTTAAAAATTGTTTTTGCATGTAATTGGAGAAAAATAAAACATGTTAACAAAAAGAGATCCTTTCCAAGTCTTATATTGCATTAATGTGGTTTAAAATCTCAGATTTTCTACTTATTGTCTATATAACTTGGAGTAAATCATCTAACCTTACTAGACCTCTGTCTCCTCATCAATGAAGGCTTGGACTAAATAATACCTAAAGTAGCATCCAGTTTCACATTGTGTGATCCCAGGGATGTACTAAGGTAAGGACAAAAGAAAGACATAAAATGCTCTTAAAAATTAGAGGGAGAAAGATCACTCTCAACCAAGAGAATAAGGGAAATCTTTATAAAAAGAAAGTGATACCTAAAGTAGCCCAGAAGATTCAAATTCTTCTGCTAAGCAGTTTTCCAGAAATCTGCAAGGCTTTGCCCACCACATTACCTCATGATTCATACTTACCAAATAATTAAACCCAGACCACAGTCATATTCTATTCTATAAACATATTCTGCTCCCCAGGGGAGACATTGTTTTCAATTGTATATTGTTGTAGAAACTGCTATTATAACCATGGAAACCCCTAATTCCTACTGTGCTTCCTGGACAATGGGTTCTTATGAGCTGAGACACAATCCTGAACAGACACAAACAACCTCTTAGGTCTTATTCAATGTTACCTGGGTGGACAATTCCTCTCATAGCATTTCTTTTGCCTGCCATTGGGCTGGGTTTCAGGGTCACAGAATGTAGCTCTAACCATGCCTTTCCCCTTCTTGATACAGCGGGCAGTCTGGCGGCGAATACCTAAAAACAGGCAGAACAATTCGTACATATTGAAAACTGCATTAAATCCAAAGCATTTCTGTTAAATATCTAGTAATCAAACATGGGCATAACAGGCTGCCATGCTTGTGGCTAACAAGAAGAGTCTCTTCACTGATGGAAATAAGCTTGTTCTCAAGTCACAAGGGTGTGTAAACCTTTACAACAGGGATGACAAATGGCATTTCTAATTTAGGACACTGATGATAGAGGCAAAGTGCTAAGTTGGTCTCCTGGGGTATAACTGTAGTCTATCTCAGATAAATTAGTTATATAAATGCATAATAGATAATACTTCCATAAAAACACAGAATTTGGATGGGAAAAAATAGATATTCCCAGCTACATGTTCTAATAAAATGGCTACCAATCAGGGAAATGAATTATACAGAATCCCATGTGGGTTCTTAAAAGTTTTGGTCCTGGTTATGAATATTCAAGTGGCTATTTAAATAAACAAAACAAGTAACTGTTTTGTCCCAGATACCATGGGAGATACAAAGAGGAATGAAATGTACTTCCTAAGTTTTATCAAGGAATTGATCTCTCTCTTTCCTTGATGTATTCCCCCACCCAAGTTGTTAGTTAGTGCTCCCTCCCTCCTCAAACTACCATGAATTTGCCTATGTACATGTTTTATACACACACACACACACACACACACACACACACACACACACACACACACACACACTCCCTCACACCAATAGAGTGTAAGCTCCTTGAAGTATCTTGTTTCTTTTCTTTTGTCTGTGTCCTGAATCTCTAGCATGGTGTCTGAACAGAGGACACATTTCATAAGTTCTTGGTGAATTAAGTCATAGACTAAGAAGATCTTAGAGTTTTAGTGGACTACAGGTTCAAAATGAGTTAGTTATGTGCTATGTCAGTCAAAAAAAATAAACTCAATTTTAGGCTGTTTTAAAAGACAACCTAGCTCCCAAATGGGGGGAAAAACCCACAAATGCATATAAAGATGTTTTTTCTCATTTTTGCCTTCCTTCTGATTGAACTGTGTTGATTTTATTAATGCAAATGTTTTTCAATTTCATGTCAATTAAGTTAGTTGTTTTATCTTTTGTGGTTACTGCTTTCTCTTATTTGGCAAAAAAAAAAATCTCTAACCACAGCTGCAAAAATTACCTGAGCTGGTTCTTTTTTATTTGTAATGGTAGGACCATTAGGATTCAGGTTGTATATCCCTTTGAGTATTGTAGCATGTGGTATAATATGTTGATTTAAACATAATTCCTGCCAAAATGCTTTCCAGTTTTTGTATGAGCCCTTATTCAACAGGGAATTCTTTCCCAATAATTTATGTTTTTGGATTTCTTGAGTTGTTTAGTTCAGTTATCTCTTTTTCACTTATCTATTTGTTCCACTGGTCTATTTTTTTTTCTTTTTGGAGGGCAATTGGGGTTAAGTGACTTGCTCAAAGTCACACGGCTATTTTTTTTGTGTGAAGTGTCTGAGGTCGGATTTGAACTCAGGTCCTCCTGACTCCAGGGCTGGTGCTCTATTCACTGTGCCACCTAGCCGCCCCTTATTTTTTCTATTTCTTCATGAGTACAAATATATATACTCAATTTTTCTCTCTTATTTAACAGAAATACTCTATGAGGCTAAAAAATTAATTCTACATCATGATTAATGGGATTTGGGATCAAATATATTTTCAAATAAGAACCAGTTCTATAAGTTATTTTTGATTTCGAGAATGAACCAAGGGAATCATAGAATGTGGAGGTCTCGTGTACCAACTTTAAATCTCAAGCAGGAACCTCCTCTACAACATCCTCAGTGTGTTATCACTAAGCCTTACAAGATTTCCAGTGACGAGAACCATCTCATAAAGCTGCCCACTTTATGACAGAGTAACCCTATTTGTCAGAAAGTTGGTTCTTATATTGAGATGAAAAGCACCTTTCCTGTAGCTTCCCATCATCAATCCTAGTTCCATGTTGAAATTTTGCTTTTAAGAACCTTCCACCTCTTTTCTGGCCTGCATTTTGTGGTTTCTCCTCTTGGAATCATGCCTACAAGTCCTTTACACACTTCACACTCTATCATCTAAAATCTCACAGGCTTCTTCAGAGACAGAGATGACACTGCTGACTCAGCAGAATATGCTCTTTGAATGATTTTTCCAGGAGTGGTGGTGGATTTGTGTTGACCAATCTACACTCTCTTTCTTACTTGATACATCTTGTGGCTAGTGACAGACAACTCTGGGGTTGGATATGCAGACTGTGACCAGGCTAGCAAGCAAAGTTCTTTAGCTCACATAGTGATTAAACCAGTCCTATCATTAACACTGCTTTAGCTGATGGAACTAAGAAGGCACATTCATAAGGAAAATGTAAACTGTTTCACCCTGTCTCCCTATTCTTCACTTCTTAGCATTATAACAACGAACTACTGAGTGTCTATTAGTTCAGAAGGCACTGTGCTAGGCACCATGGGTGTTAAGAGCTGTATGTGATGGCCCCTAACTTCAAGGAAACTTACAATCTAGCAATATCAAATATCATATGCTACAGTTCCAATTTATGTTTATTTATAGCTACAATATGAATGATAGAGAGGATGTCATCTGAATTGGTTCAGGGACTATTCACAATGGAAAAAAAAAGTAGCACCTGAGATTTTTGAGATGCTCAAAGTGGTGAAGTGTATGATATGAGGGAATGTAGAAATATACTGGACTTGGAATATCTAGACACTTGAGTTTGAATCTTAACTCTGATGTTACCAGGGTGATCATAGTGAAGACCCTTATGGGTGGGCTCATGATTATTAACAGGAGGCAGAGATGTATAATTTTTGTTCTGATTCTGTTTTCTCTGCCAAAGGGAAAAAACTTAGCGCAATGTTGTTCAGCCACGTCTGACTCTTTGTGAGTCCATCTTGGGAGTTTTCTTGGCAAAGACACTAGAGTGGTTTGCCATTTCCTTCTCCAGCTCATTTTATAGATGGGGAAACTGAGGCAAACAGGGTTAAGTGACTTGCCCAGGGTCACACAGCTAGTAAAGTGTCTGAGACTGAATTTGAACTCAGGAAGATGAGTCTGACTCCAAGTCTGGTGCTCTATTCACTGACCTTAATAAATGTTTATTCACTGATCCACAAAGAAAATGCCCTTTGTACTGGCTATTAAGGAACAAAAATTACCAGAAGGGAATTGATACCCATGATAAGTTAGGAGATAATAAGAAGGCAAGGCAATCATGTTTCAGTGGGGTGGGGAGTAATAACCTATTTCACAGGATTATTGTAAAAGTACTTTGTGGACCTTCAAGATGATTAAAATGTTTGTTATACAAAACATGGAAGCCTGCTACTGCTTCTGAACTTTAAGTTTTGATATGGAACTTCAGCTTTTCTGAAAAGATAAACTTTTTCTCTTCTCATCTCTTAGATAGACTGCTGAATATATCCTTGTAAGGGATTCTTAAGCTAAGATTTAGATAGAGCACCTTGTAGGGTATAGTTTTCTTGCCAGATATCATTTCTCATTTTCTTAAAACAATTAAGGCAATGTACTAGATGATGTTCTCCTGAAAAAATTATACATAAATCAAAATTTTATATTCAAATCAAATTTTCCTATCCACTTTTTTTTGATATTAGGGAGATATTCCCTTAAGGATAATTCTGGCCCCCAGCATAACAAAAAAAACCAGGAAAACAGCCAACTTTTGGGAAGTAAATATTTAGAAGAAAATTGGTCTAATTTCTTATATATTTACAGTACTTCACAAAATCTGTTTATTCATCAGTGACCTCATGGGCTTGGCCAAATCATTTCTCCTCTGGGGTCACAGTTTCCTTATTAGGGGTTTGAACTGGATGGTCTCTAAGTTTCCTTCCAGATCTCCAATCCTTTGATCCTTTGACCCTTTCATTTCTTAGAATTTTTTTTATCTTTTTGGAGGGGCAATTGTGGTTAAATGACTTGCCCAAGGACACATGGCTAGTTTTTTGCGTTAAGTGTCTGAGGCTGGATTTGAACTCAGGTCCTCCTGACTCTAGGGCCAGTGCTCTATTCACTGTGCCACCTAGCTGCCCCTGACCCTTTCATTTCTTAATATATATGATGGCCTCAAAGTATTAGTGCTGTTTTTGAGCTATTAATGCTTAAAATTATACTAAGATTTTGAGGCTACACTAGACAGTACTTTATAAGTCTCTGTGGCTATCACTTGATCATTAGCTTTGTGGTGATCGGTCTCTATAAACTTAGCTAAATCAGTCTTTGAATGATAGACAACCTGTCATTGGATTTCCACATGAAACTTTTCTAGCTTAGTAAAATCTACCAAGCCCAAAGCTGTTCTCCACTGACATATCCTTGAACACCCTTCAGGTCACTTCTATGATGTGATAAGTCATCAGCATGGGATCATACTGGAAATGTAGCAAGTATAAGTACTTCAAGTGTTCTAACTCTCTCTCCCAGGGAGCATCAACTCTGGCTCCTCCTTTTTCTTAAAAAAAATTTTTTTTATTACATTTTAAGTTCTAGACTGTCTCCTTTCCTTCTTCCTTCCCTATCCCACATTAGAGCAAGCTACTCTCTCTCTTTCTCTCTCACACACACATACACATATTTATGTTTGTATATTTGTGTGTGTGTGTATGTATATGTATGTGTGTGAGTTCCTTCTCTAGAAGTGGATAGCATCTTCCTTCATAGATCCTTTGTTGGTGATCTGAATATTTATAAGACCCAGAGTAGCTTAGTCATTCACAGTTATTATTTGAGCAACATTGCTGTTATTGTATACAATGTTCTCTTGGTTCTGTTCATTTCACTCTTCATTATTTCCATGCAAGTCTTTCTAAGCTCCTATCTTTTCTAGAAACCCAAGAAAATAATCCTGAGTAATTTGAATTGCTCCTCCCAACTGCCCTGAGGGATAGAGGAACAATTGGGAGGACTGTAGGGTGATCTCTCAAACCTCTAAACCCAATGATATTTGTTGGTATAATTGGAAGATCCATTTCTCAGATTCTGGAAGAGAAAGGAGTCATATGACAACGTTTCACCATAAGCAAATGTGGAGTTGATAATAAAGACTCATTTGGAAGGTTTCAGGAGAAAGAACTGTATTCTCTCTCTGTCTTTTTTTTCTTTTTGCAGGGGGGAAGGCAGGGCAATTGGGTTTAAGTGACTTGCCCAAGGTCACACTGCTGGCAAGTATTAAGTGTCTGAGACTCAGGTCCTGACTCCAGGGCCGGTGCTCTATTCACTGCACCACCTAGTCACCCCAGGACTGTATTCTCTTGTATGAGATTTAGGCCTAAAAGGACTGTATAGAGGAAAACTTTAAAAATAATAGAGGTATAAATTTTTTTAGCTGTAAAAACCCACTCAGAGAAACTTCTCCAAATGGGCTAGTGTTGGTAAAATGCTCCTCTGATAAAGGGGAGTTGTAACAACTGAAGGAAAACCTCACTGCTACACAGGGAAGGACCATGAAGGGATCCAATGCTGAGCAGAAGGGATGAGAACTGAGTGACATAAACAGGAGCTACAGAGTACAGATGGAATGACCAGTAGAATTCAGGATTTGGAAGTGGGGAAGCTGAGTTCGAATTCTGTCTCTGCTACTTATGACCTATATGATCTTAACCTCTGTGGTTCTCAGTTTCCCCACTTATAAATGCAGGGGTTGAAGCTGATTAATTCTAAGGTCTTTCTATCTCTATGATCTTATGGACCTGCTAGGAGCTAGGGAGATCTGTCACACAGGTATGAAGGAGAACAAAGACTGGGAATACCGATGATGGCCACACTTGCTCAGGATGATGGGAGAAAAAAACCTCTGATAGTGAGTGATGCTGCTAAATTGAAAGGTCCATGCAGGCCAGCAGTGATATGAGGAAATAACCCTGACCAAGCTATGGCTGGAACCTAATTCAGGACAGTACTTTGCATGAATGCTGTTCCCAACCCCATCTTCCTCTTACTATTGAAGTCAACACCATCCTCCCAGTCCTCAGGCTCACAACCTAGGAGGCATCTTGGATTCCTCACTCTCTCTCACCCTCTATATCTGAGCTGTAGCCAAGACCCACTGATGTCACCTTTGCAACTTCTCTCAAAAATCTCCCCTCCTCTTCTCTGACACTGCCGCCATCCTAGTACAGGCCTTTATCACCTCATGCTTAGACCTGTGGTGGGTCTGCCTGCCTCAAGTCCCTTCCCAGCCAATCCATCCTCTAGTCAGTCACAAAAGTGATTTTCTTAAAGCACAAGCCTGCTGATCTCATGCCTTATTCAGTAAACTCCAGTTGCCTCCTACTGCCTTCAGGATCAAATACAAAATCCTCTGTCATTCAAAGTCCTCATAAGCAAGCCCCCTCCTACCTTTCCAGTTTTCTTACATCTTACCCCCCCACCACATTCTCCTCCATCCAGTGACACTGGCCTCCTTGTTACTTTATGAACAAGACACTCCATCTCTCAGCTCCAGGTATTTCCTCTGGTTATCTTCAATGCCTGGAACACTCTACCTAATGACGTCCCTGACTTCCTTTAAATTCCAACTAAAAGGGGCAGCTATGTGGCACAGTGAGTAAGAGCGCTGGCCTCAGAGTTGGGATGACCCGGGATCAAATCCGGCCTCAGAAAATGAGCACCCACACATAAATAATGACTAGTCATGTAACCTTGAGCAAGTTACTTAACCCCAATTGCTTTCAAAAAAAAATTCCAACTAAAATTCTATTTTGTCAGGGTGGCTAGGTGGCACAGTAAATAGAGCACTGGCCCTGGAGTCAGGAGGACCTGAGTTCAAATCCAGCCTCAGACACTTAACACAAAAACTACCTGTGTGACCCTGGGGATGTCACTTAACTCCAATTACTCTACCTTCCCCCCTCCAAAGACCAAAAATAAATAAATAAAAGTTTATAATTTTATACATTTATATTTTATGTTTACATATAAAATGTAAATATAAAATACATTTATATTTATATATTTATAAAATTTTATTATTTAATAAAAGAAAAAAAATAAAATTCCATTTTGTCCAGTAAGCCTTTCCCAACACTTTTAATTATACTCCCTTTCCTCTATAGATTATTTCCTTTTTATCCTATATATAGCTGGCTTGTATATATTTACTTGTATGTTGTCTCCTTTATGAGACTGTGAGCTCCTTGAGGGAAGGGACTATCCTTTGCCTCTTTTTGTATCCCTAGCACTTAGTATAGTGCTTGGTACACAGTAGGTGCTTGATAAATGTTGACTGATTATAGACCAGCTGGTAGTGGAAATTTATTCACTTACATATTTTCTACTTTGTAAAGTAAAAGCTATTCAGTATAAGCACAAAGAGGTGATAGGAAATGAGAAGGGATGATTCACGTCTGCTTCTCTGAGCTTTACAAAGAGCCTTCCTAGTAAGGTTTCTATGAGACTGGCAATGCAGGTGTTATTAATCCAATTTTACAGATGAGGAAATGGATTAGGGTTTAGTAACTTCCTTAAGGTCACAGAGGTAGAACATATCTGAGCCAGGGCTCTAATTTAGGACTTCTGGTTCTAAACCCACTGGTGTTTCTGGCCTACCTGACTGCCTCTTCCAGTGTCATCAGCTTCCAAATGCTCTGACTGTGAAAAGTCCACATCCACATCCAAGGACAACCACAGTGTATACCTTTTATGGTAAGCCTCCTTCTGACCAGCCAGGGCCTTTTTTTCTTAGCACAAATAACATGGACTTTGGCAGGTGCTCTATGTATTAAAACAGAAGGCTAAACAAAATCAGTCTCTAGTTTGTAACTAAATCACAGTCATAAAGAAATATAAACAAAACTGGAGTCACTCTGTGTGTGTGTGTGTGTGTGTGTGTGTGTGAGAGAGAGAGAGAGAGAGAGAGAGAGAGAGAGAGAGAGAGAGAGTGAGAGGGGGAGGGAAAGAGAGAGAAGGGGATGGAAAGAGGGAGGGAGGGAGAGAGGGAGAGGACAGAGAGAGAGGGGGTGAGGGGGTGAGAGAGAAAGAGAGAGGAGACAGAGAGAGGGAGGGAGGGAGGGAGAGAGAGGGAGGGAAAGTGGGAGAAAGAGAGAGAGTGTGAGAAGGAGGGAGGGAGGAGGAGAGAGAGAGGGAGGGAGAGGAAGGGAGTAGAGAGACAGAGAGAGGGGGGGAGGGAGGGAGAGGACAGAGAGAGAGGGAGTGAGAAAGAGAGAGGAGACAGAGAGAGGGAGGGAGGGAGAGTGGGAGAAGGAGAGTGAGAGAGGAGAGGTGAGAGAGAGAGGGAGGGAGGGAGAGAGGGAGGGAGTAGAGAGACAGGGGGGAGGGAGAGAGAGAGAGAGGGAGAGAGAGCACACCCTTTCATTCTTGTTCTTTAAAAAGCATAGCAATCGTACAATACATATCTGCTTACCAAATGACATCTTTAGCTCTTATGAGAGAAATAACCTATTTTAGGCAAAAACACTGGGACTTAATTCAGTCCATCTGCCCTACTCTCCTATTGATAGGTATGACGAACTATTTCAAAGAATAAGCCTTGACTGGATTTCAAGGAGGCAGCATGATTATCACTGGGGACGGGGACTGGACCTAATAAATTTATTTAGTTAAGGGTGCTCAGAAACTTAGAGTCTTAAAGAGTTGCCCCAAACACTGAGAGTGACTTACCCACATGGCATACAGCCAGTAGAGTGGCAGGCAGGTAAACCCAGGTTTCTTGACTTTCAGCCTGGCCCTGTATCTACACAGCTCATTATAATCTATACACTTTGTCCCCATATGTCATCCCTAATTCTTACAACACTTTTTGGAGGTGGGTAAGAAAAACAACAACAACAACTACTACTACTACTACTACTGCTGCTGCTGCTGCTGCTGCTGCTGCTGCCATCATCATCGTCATCATCATCACCATCACCATCAATGTTATTGTTGGTTAGGCTCTTCCATGGAGGGCCATTTGATTCCATTCTTGGATCTCAGTTGTTTCATAGGCTCTCTTAGGAGGTAAATCATTCTTAATTATACTGTGTATATGCTATTAACTTTATTTTTCAGCAAAGTAACATCTGCTTGCTCCAAAAGTATTTCTGTAACTTTCTGACCACATTATCTGCTCTGAGGATATCTATTAATCCCCTTCCTCTTTTTGAGGGCAAAGTGTTCATCTTTCTGTAGCTGTTTTAAAGAGATGGGCCACCTGGTTTGGTAATATTATGTGGGTTTTCTGTAAGGATTCTTTTCAAATCTGTTATATCTGCTTTACAGTTCCCAAAGTGTATATTTAGACTACTACTGTATAGGTGTCAGCTGCTTTAAAAGTGTTTTCTATTCACCTTTGATTTCATGATGCCAGTAAGTCTCTTAATGCATTCCTTCTCCTTCATATCTTTATGCTTAAATGTGTCTTGCTTGGAGGAAACAAAGGTTTTGTAGCTATGACCTTCATTCATTGGTTCAATATAACCTCCTAATTTAAACTTGAAGCCTCCAGACTCTGTCTTTGGTGTATATTAAGAATTTTATCCTTAGTGAGTAAAAGTGGTATTTTGATATTGAAGAAATAGTTTATGCAGTCAAAGAACTGTTTGATTTATTTTTAGTAGACTGCTGCAGATTGTCATCTATGTACATCCAGTGATTAATAAGATGTTTTGGTTTGACTCCCTCTTAAGCTTAGAAGCCACACTTAATTCAATTTACATGAGATGATAATGGATTTCAGACTTGGCACGAACATAATGAGCTTAAACGGTTTCCCTGAAAACCATCCCTTTTTCATGTCATTATTATATTGGTGGTATATTTTAAAGACAGAACAATTTTCCATGTGGTCAACAGTTATTCTAGTATTCTCACTATATTTGCATCGATTTTATAGAACACAACCCATGAGAGTAGAACTAAGTCTTTGAACTATAACTTTGTTCTAATTTTTAAAAGACAAAATAAATCAAATGAAATAATATGTGATTAACATGAAATGACATAATGTCTATAACACAATTAGCACAGTACCTGGCACATGTTTAATAACATGTACTATGGTCATTCTTTGACTTAGTTATTTTCAGCAATACCATGATCCAAGACAATTCTGAAGGACTTATGATGAAAAATGTTATCCATTTCCAAAGAAAGAAATTATGGTGTTTGGTACAGATTAAAGCATACTTTTTTCACTTTATTTTTCTTGAGTTTTTTTTTTCTTGTTTATGTTTTCTTTCACAACATGACTATTATGAATGTGTTTTGCATGATTACACATGTATAATTGATATGGAATTGCTTGCCTCCTCAATGGGGGAGCTGCATACCAGGAGGGAGGAAGGGAGAGAATTTGGAACTCAAAGTTTTAAAAATGAATGTTAAAAACTGTTTTTACATGTAACTGAGGGAAATTTTAAAAACTAAATAAAAGCTTAAAAAACAAATGCTTATTCTTCCCTTATAAATATTATAATATTTTGGGACTTACTGCATGGATAAGTTGTTCTTCAAACTTTGGGGATTTTTTCGGGGGCACACACCACTTTTGCTCCTCAGTCAATACATTCTTATCTTAAAAGGTTTATAGATTTTTTAAAAATTATTTATTTTTAGTTCTCAACATTCATTTCCACAAGATTTTGAATTACAAATTTTCTCCCCATCTTTCCCCTACCTCCACCCCAAAATAGTAAGCCCACTGAATATTCCTTCCCTCAATCCGTTCTCCTCTATACCCTTCCTCATCACCCCCCTAACTTTCTATCAGGGCGAGATGGACCTCTATATCCCAATGTCTGTACGTCTTATTTCCCAGTTGCATGTAAAAAAAAAATTAATGAATGAATTAAAAAGTATTTAAGTGTTTACAAAGTATAGAGCACTGAGCTAAACTGTTCTCAAAGAGCTCATATTGAATAAAGGGAGACAACACATGTGGAAGGTAGAACATAAAATAGCACCACTCCTTCTTAATCCTTAGTGTCAAGCCAGACATTGTGGCAGGTTAAAATAGGGCCAGCCTGTAACTCTATGGGATTCTATTTATTTTACTCCCAGGATTTAAGCTGCTCCATACTAACTAGGGTACTAACCGAGTCAGTGGTATTGCCAAAAACGAATTCACCAGTGTTTCAGGTTCCTATACAGATATCCACAGCCGCTATAATGATCTCATAGCATAGAGTTACTGCTATCCATTTCCCTGACTAGCCTTCTTCCATTTTGCCATCCCCTTCTCACCCTATCTTCCCAAGACATGGATGATGGGTTGGACTTTAAGATGATGATGATGATTTTTGAGAGAGGGCCTAAACCTGTGATTTTGCTGCTGTAGGGAACTCTCAGTATTGAGACTCCCTTCACAAATGCAAACTGATAGCTCATTATAACTTGTAATTTTAGAGAACTGACTGGGTTAATGTATTTCCCCATGAACAAACAACTTGAACTTTGCTTTTTGGGTTCAAAAATTCTGGGGGAGGGTTTTCTTATATTATTTCTTGCATTATGGTGCTTTTTTTTTAAATTTTTATGTTCTGGGAGAATTATGATCTTTGGTTTGTTTCTACATATTCTGTCTTTGAGATCAGTATGTCCTGCTTGTGTAGAGAGCATGCTTTCCATTAATGTTATTGCTTTTTGCTTCTCTTCTTCCAGATTGGCCTTGACTTCCATATATTTGCATTCCCAATCATTTCTTTTGTTTCTTTAGGGAGACTTGCCCTCACAGATTTAAGTTTTTCTATTCTACTAATTATTTCTGCTATGTAAGTCCTAAGTTCTGCTCTCAATTCGCTTTCTTTTTTAAATTTAAAAAAAAATTTTTTTTTGCTTTTTGGAGGGCAATTTGGGGTTAAATGACTTGCCCAAGGTCACATGACTAGTTTTTGTGTTAAGTGTCTGAGGCTGGATTTGAACTCAAGTCTTCCTGACTCCAGGGCCACCTAGCTACCCCTCTCAATTCTCTTTAAAAAAATTCAAGAACAGGGTGTTGTAGTCCCCAGCTCTCCTCAAAATCCACGGAATTCTTTCCCTCAAGTTGTTTAAAGATTTTTCTTTTCCTTATTTATTTTCCTTTTTCCTCATCATTTTCCTTTGTTTTATAGCATTCATAGATGCCTGAACTCACTTACATGGTCTAGAGGCAACATTTTGTTCTGCTATATTCTCTGTTGATTTATCAACAAGGTCCTTGAGTTTTCCTCCTTCTGAAATCATTGGTAATTTCTATCTCCCCCTCCATCCTATTTTGCATCTATTGCGCATTTTCTAACTCCTTCCTCTCTAATGGTTATTTCCCTAGGGGCTGGATCTCAAAGCACTTCAGTATCTTCTATGATGGGCAATTCATGATTCATCAGCCTAAATATCTTCCCCCAGTGACTTCTTTGGGAGACAAAATTCGGTGGATGCTGGGCTTTTTCTTCAGGCTTCATGGTATGCCACACAGTCCTCCACATAGAGTACCTTGTCCCATTTCCTCTGTTCCTCAATTCTCTGGCCAGCAGGACAGAGTGCTTCGTTTCTACCATTTGGGGTTTGGATCTCTATGACACTTAGAAGAGTTGGGGGGCCAGGATGAAGAGCTGGATTGTATTATAAGTCCAGACAAAGGAATGCTTTGTTGGCTCTGTTTTGCTCTCATGCAGAGCTCTGTTAAAGCAAAGAACATTGCTACAGCACTGGGTCTTGCAGGTTCACTGCATTTCTGCACTTTGGATCTCTATGGGACTAAAAAGTGTGAGTGTGTGTGTGTGTGTGTGTGTGTGTGTGTGTGTGGATAAAGGGTTGTGTTCCAATACAAGCCAGTGGATTGGGGCATTCAGTATAATCTTGATGCCAGGAGCATGGTAGATATTAGAAAAAGGGGTGCTGAGTGAGCCCAAATTAGACATTAGTTCATTGCATTTGTACCTCCTTTGGATTTTTGGTGGCCTAAACCATGAAAACAGCTGAAAATTTGCATAATTTCTGCTTTGGAGAGGTTTGAAAAATGAGAATCAGAAAAAACTGTCTAATTCTCCATCTTATTATTCTCGTGGCCCAGAAGTCTCCATTATTATTTTACTAGAATGCATGATGATGATGATGATGATGATGATGATGTCTACTTCACAGGCAATAAAGCTGAAGAATTATCCTTGTTGACAGGGCTCAAGAGATTTCAGGTCTCCTGATACCCAGTACCACTATCACACAGTGCCTCATGATGAAATTTATCTTTCAGATCCTCCAATAATGGCTTCCACCTACAGAATTAGATTATATTGTACCTGTTTGTTATAGAAGTGGCCAAGCATTATTACAACGTGACAAAAGTCTATAGAAAATGGATTGTTTCTTTTTTTTCTTTTATTTTTATAAGAAACCAAATTATTAAAAGCAAGTAACCAGTCAACCAGGCGTCTTCCAATAAACCTTCTTGTCTAGCTTATTGTATTCTTGTTCTCTCTACAAATAAACTCTTATGGTGTGATACTGGAGAAGGCTCTTTGACAGGCACACTGAAATCCTAGTTCTGAGAGATTAAACATCTGTACATGTTTTAGACAATTGCAGCTGCAGAGGTGTTCAGAATGTCTGAAGGCAGAAAAACAAGAGCACATCAACCCAAATAGGTCTTTTTAAAATGGTACAAAAAAGACAGGATGGGGGTGGCTAGGTGGCGCAGTGAGTAGAGCGTTGGCCCTGGAGTCAGAAAGACCTGAGTTCAGATCCGGCCTCAGACACTTAACGCACATACAACCAAAACCTAGCCGTGTGACCTTGGGCAAGTTACTTAACCCCAATTGCCCTCCAAAAACAAACAAACAAACAAAAAAGGACAGGATGTGGATGTTCTACAAATTCCTATAAATGCCCACTTACTTGAAAAATGATGAATTTGGGGGGCCGGGTGGCATCAATACATGAAAGATAAACACCAGGAAATTTCTGAGATGCCATCAAAGCTGTCCACAAGTTTGCTGATGTCACACAGTCCCTGTCTCTTCCAAATGAATTCTCTTCTTTTTTAATCAGTTTCTAAATGACCTCATCCAAGTAGGGATGAGCACACAGATGTACTTAACAATTGCACATAATTTAATCCTATGAAGTATGTAGTACAAATATTACTATCTCTGTTTTGCAGATAAGGAAATAGCTCAGAGAGATTAAGGAGACAGGAGAGTAGGCTGAATTCAGAGCGGCTCCAATGCATTCCCTGGAAGCCATTTTTCTTTTAAAAATCAATACTTGGGGGGAGGGGAGGGCAGGAAGGGAAAAGGAGCTAAGATGTCAGAGCAAAGGCAGCAACTCAGCTGAACTCTTTAAGCATTTCCTTCCCTGCAACTTTAAAATAAAGCCTCAAATAGAATTCTGGAGTATCAGAGATAACAAAAGGTCAGGGTGAGTCAGTTTCCCAGCCCAAGACAACTAAAGAGGTCATGGGGATGATGGTTGTCCTGGAGCTTAGTGAAGGCCACAGTAGGCCATCCTCTAGCAATACCATCAGCAGCCCCTGGAGGTGACTACAACAGTGACAGCTGTAGCTTCAGGAACTCTCAGCTCATAGACAGCAAAAAGTATTGGACAACTGGTAAGAAAGAGATTGCAGAAGACTGGGTGCAGGGTTTTGTTGCACAGTCCACAGCACAATTCTGGGTCATAATTCCAGGGTGGAGAACACTTGTAGTTATTTACAAGGAAGTAGGGTCTCTGGTCTCAGTTTCAAAGCAGAAAGGAGTGCCAGCCCTTGCATCTGCTGGACAACAGGAGACCTGATCACAGCTCTAGGACCAAGAGAAGCATAAGCATTTGTGGCTATAGGGGAATAAGGTCCCTTCCTAGGTAAAGACCAAAGCACCTGCTGGGATAGGAGTTACCACAACTTTCCTTGGATCATACCACCCTAGAAGGGCTGAAATTTACAGACCCCTAGAACTAGTTCTGAAAATAGCAGTACAAAAAACCTGAAGTTTTAGACAGTGCCCTCTCCACCCCAGGAGCAAAGCCTGATTTTAATATAAAGTTACAAGTCAATAGGCTAAAAAACAAGTAAACAGTAAAAAAGGAAAAACCCAACCTGACCATAGAAAGCTATTATGGTGACACGGAAGATCAAAACACAAACTCAGAAGATTATAAACAAGGCCTCAAAGGAAAAAAAATGACCCCGACATAAGCCCAATGAGAATTCCTGGAAGAGCTCAACATTGATTTTAAAAATCAAATAAGAGAGGTAGAGGGAAAATTAGGGAAAAAAAACCAAGAGTGATGTAAGAAAATTATGAAAACAGCTTGGTAAAACAGATTGGTAAAAGACACACACACACACACACACACACACACACACACACACACACACCCTGAAGAAAATAACAACTTAAAAATCAGAATTGGTCAAATGGAAAAAAAAAGGTACAAAAGCTCATGCCAGTGACTCCATGAGATGTTATCTGTAACAGGGATAAGCTAGATTCCTTCCCAATAATATCAGGGTGAAACAAAGACTATTATTTAATATTGTACTAGAAATATTAGCTATAGCAATAAGAGAAGAAAAAAAAATTAAAGGAATTAGAATAAACAATGAGGAAATAAAACTATCACTCTTTGCAGATGATATGAGGATATACTTATGATGGAATCCTAATAAAAGTGCCCCCAGCACCAATATTCTAACTTTCTTATAGGCCCGACTGAATAGCAGAGCCACTCACCTTCCAACTCCCCTACACACACTCAATATCCTAATGTTTTCATATCTGCCTTGCTGCTCACTAGAACAAGAAGTGTGTCCATGAACTTACATTTCTCACAGAAACAGCAGGTGTGTCCATATGATGGGATCCCAGCCACTGCCTGTAGCCACTGCCCCCAGAACTATTCCTCATATTTCCCACAGAAACAGCAGGTGTGTCCATGCACTCAACCACAACCATGTCTATCTAGTCTCAGGACCATCAGCCAATCAGAAAGCAACACCACCAGAATGCCCAGGCAAGAAGTGGACCTCAAAACAATAAAGGAGATTTTCCCTAAGCAGGGACCTGCACAGTAATAGCAAAAGCTGTCCTTTAGGTGAACTTGTGACATAGAAAGGCTTATTATAATATCATTATCATACATACATATCCATGTATGTATGATAATGGGTTTTTTCTACATGCATTGTGGCTAACTGCATGCATAGTTCTATTGTGACTGGGGCCTCTCCCCTATTACCTAATCCCTTAACAAACCCCTCTTGACTTTTTAATATTCATAATTTCTGTTATGTAATTGCATATTTACCCTACAAAAATATATCTTGCTTTCTCTGAAGTTGCTGGTTCCTCTTGGAACTTAGCCCACATTATGAGAGGCCTCAATCTCAATAAATGCCTATACTTAGGTTAGAGGTGGTCTGACTCTGAACTCTTTGAAACGGTTTTACAATACATCATGAAACCGAAACAATTAGAGATTCCTAGAGAATTAATTAAAAACTAGCTGAAACAATGAACTTCAGCAAAATTTCAGGATATAAAATAAACCCTCACAAATTATCAGCATTTTTATATACTACTAACAAAGTCTAGCAGGAAGAGACAGAAAGAGAAATTCCATTCAAAATACTGCAGACAATATAAAATACTTGGAAGTCTACCTAATAAGACAAACCCAGGACTCCACGAACACAATTATAAACATTTTTCACACAAGTAAAGATCTAAACAACTGGAGAAATCTTAATTGCTCATGGGTCAAATGAATCAATATAATAAAAATGACAACTCTACTTAAACTAATTTACTTATTTAGTGCCATACCAATCAAATTACCAAAAGTTATTTTACAGAGCTAGAAAAAATAATAAAATTCATCTAGAAGAACAAAAGGTCAAGAATATTAAGGGAATCAATTTTAAAAATATGAAGAAAGTTGGCTTAGCAGTACAGATCTCAAACTGTATTACACAGTGGTAATCATGTACCAAGGTTGGGTAACCTGTGGCCTCAAGGCCACATGTGGCCCTCTAGGTCCTCAAGTACTGCCCTTTGACCGAACCCAAATTTCACAGAACAAATCCCCTTAATAAAATAATTTATTCTGTAAAACTTAGACTCAGTCAAAAGGCTGTACCCAAGGACCTAGAATGCCACATGTGGTCTCAAGGCTGCAGGTTCCCCAACCCTGTTGGCCTTTGCCAGTAATCTGGTACTGGCAAAGATATACAGTGATGTATCAATGAAATAAATTAAATACACAATATATAGTGATAAAAATCCATAGTAATCTTGTGTCTGACAAATCCAAGACCCAACCTTTTGGGAAAAGAAGTTACTATTTGATAAAAAATTGCTAGGAAAACTGGAAATCAGTTTGGCAGAAACTGGGTACAGAGCAATTTCTCACACTATATACTAATATCAGGTCAAAATGGGTACATGATTTTGATATAAAGGGTGATACCATAAGCAAATTAAGGGAGCATGGAAAATTTTACCTGTCAAGTCTATGGATAAAGGAAGAATTTATGACCAAATAAGAAATGAAGAAAATCATGGGATGTTAAATGGATAATTTTGATTACATTAAATGAAAAGGTTTTGAATAATCAAAACCAATGTAGCCAAGAGTATAAGGAAAACAGGACATTGGGAAAAAAAATTTACAGCAAGTTCTTTTAGTAAGGGTCTCATTTATCAAATATTTCTCAGAGAACTGAGTCAAATTTATAAGAAAACAGAGTCATTCCCCAATTGATAAATGGTCTAAGGTTATGAACAGTTATCAGAAGAAGAAATCAAAGTTATCTTTAGTTATATTAAAAAAAGTACTTTAAATCACTACTTATTAGAAAAATGCAAATTAAAACAACTCTGGTACCACCTCACACCTATCAGATTGACTAATATGACAGAAGTGCAGCTAGGTGGGGCAGTGGATAGAACAACAGGCCAGGAGTAAAGAAGACCTGAGTTTATATCTGGCCTCAGACACTAGCTGTGTGTCTTTGGCCAAGTCAATTAACCCTGTTTGCCTCAGTTTCCTCATCTGCAGAATGAGCTGGAAAAGGAAATGGCAAATCACTTTTGTATCTTGGCTAAGAAAATCCCAAGAATCATCAAGAGCTGAACATGACTGAAATGACTGAATGACAGCAACAAATATCACAGAAATGGAAAATAACAAATATTGGAGAGGATGTGGAAAAATTGGAACCCTAATGCAGTGTTGGTGGAGTTGTAAACTAATTCAGTCATTCTGGAGAGCAATTTGGAATTATGCCCAAAGGGCTATAAAACCATGCATACCCTTTGACCCAGCAATACCACTACTACATCTGTATCTCAAAGAGATTTTAAAAGAAAGGAATGGAACCTATATGTGCAAAAATATGTATAATTGCTCTTTTTGCAGGGGCAAAGAATTGAAAATTGAGGGGATACCCATCAACTGGTGAATAGCTGAAGAAATTGTGGTACATGATTGTGATGGAGTCCCATTGTGCTATAAGAAACGATGAGCAGAATGATTTCAGACAAACCTGGGAAGTCTTATATGAAGTAATGCAAAGTGAAGTGAGCAGAACCAGGAGAACATTGTACACAGTCCCAACAATATTGTTTGATGAAGAACTGTGAATGACTTAGCTATTCTCAGCAATACAATGATCCATGACAATTCTTAAGGGCTTATGATGAAAGATGCTATCCACCTCTAGAGAAAGAACTGATGGAGTCTGAACACAGAAAACAAATATTTTCATTTTCTTTATTTACTTTTCTTGTTTTGTTCTGTTTTACATCATGGCTAATGTGGAACTATATTTTGCATGATTTTGTATATATATTTTATATCATATTTTTGCCTTCATAATGGGGAGGGAGAAAGGAAAGAATTCAGAACTCAAAAAATATTTTTTGGGGGAAATTTTTTAAATGAATGTTACAAATTATTTTTAAAAATCATTACTTGGTGTTAAATCTTATACATTTGTTCCTTTCTCCAAAAGCTTATTGCATTACCTCTCTTCTTTTCTGAGGTGGGAGGCTATGTATGAGGAACACTGCATATACTATTTGCCTTGCTTGATGTGTTGGCTGGTTTTGCTGCATTGCCCCCAACCCCATCCAGCCCTTCTTGTAAGAATGTGGGCTCCTCTGGGGCAGAACCACTTGGTTGCTTTTCTTTGTATCCCCAGCACATAGTCACTGTACACCTGATGGACTTAGTCCACTGTAGCTCAGAACTCCTAAATTCCAGAGATCTATTCATCAGCCACTGCCTTTCCAGCCCCAGAGACTGTAGGCATTGGCTTCCAGACCTCCTTAATGTTTTTTTTTTTTTCTAAAGTCCAGGCTGATTGTGTCGCTGCTTAACTCAATAAACTCCAGTGGATGTGAATTGACTATAGAATCAAATATAAACTTTGGGCAGATAAAGTCCTTCACAGTCTGTTCTCAACCAACTTTTCTATCCCTTTATACATTACTCAATATTTCTTATACAAAGACAAAACAAAAATACCCAAATATGGTAGGAAATTAAGGTATAATAACCTTCCATTAAGCAGAACCACACGAAGAAAGACTAAATACCCAAAACTCCCTTCTGAGTTGGTATCAGAGACAGTTCACTTTTGTTTGCTGGTTTTTCATTGTTCATGTTGAATGTATTTTCGTATAGAGAAACATGATCTCAACTGAAAAGCTGGTATATTTTCTGACAGTTTTGATCTATTCGTTGTGTATCTTTTGATTTAAAGAATCTAAATTAAAAAATATCAACTCTTTGACTAGCTACACTGATCAAATTAAATGAAAAATTAATTGTTAACAAACCATTAGTATAAGTCCATCATATCTCCCAGATATTCACAGAATTTTCCAAAGATAATTAAACATATTCAATCATATGATTATCAATAATATTTCAATAATAGAAACATGTTTTAGTATTATTAATAACAAAATCAAATTGCTTATTTCAGCTTTATTTTATTCTTCTAAATTTCTATTTTCATTCATGTTTTATAATGTATATAATATATTGGTACAATAACATGTATATAATTTATAAATAAATATAAATTATTGTGGGTGCATGCATCCCAATGATAGGGAATAGGATATCAACATTCTAAGGCATATAGAGGTTGTGATTTGCATTAACAGAATTAATACCTGAACTAATTAAGGTCTAGATTCTTAGAGGATTAAAGAATTTATTCCTCTTTGTCTAAATCTTTCATTTCATCATTGTAATGAACTCCTAGGGAGAGACTTCCCTTACCATTGGAGGTCAGAAACTGTTCTATAGCTGTAGAGAATTGGCATAGGGCAATGAGATGTTAAGTGCCCTCCCCGGGACACACAACTAATATGTGTCAGAGGTTGGACTTGAACGTTAAGTCTGGTGGCTCTAAGAACAGCTATCCACTATGCAATGCTGCCTCTCATTAAAGAATTATCAGTTATTTAATATTTTCCTACCTCCCCCTTGGAGAATTTAAGCTCCCAGAGGGCAGGGTATGTATCTGTCTTCCTTGTTTTAAATAGGAATCAGAACATTGGCATGGACAGAGAGGGACTTTAACTCCTAATTAAAGGAAAGAGCAGAGTCCAATGTCTTTATATTCACCAGGATGTGAACCACTAATGTCAGAGAACAGGGACACTGGATGAGCAGAGGTATAGCTCCTCATACTCTCACTTTACCATTAAGTAATCACTGAAATTCTGACAGATGAAATTCAGACTGTGGCATAAGTTATTTGCTCCAGATGAGATGAGACTGCTAAAAAGGCCTAATTAAATGAGGGCATGGCTTACATGGAAAGGAAACACCTCTGGGGCTATCACTTACTGACTTCATAATGTCCTGCAGGAAAATGGTATCAATTTCCTAAGACAGAAGAGGTGCTACTCAAGGGAATCTAGGTCATGAGGACATGCCGCTATAAACCTTCTGAAATGATACATCACAACTGTATGCAAATTAGTTTAGATTTCAGAAAGGACAAAATTATTCTTTATAATGAAACATCATTACAAGTTACACATTTACATGATACGAATTGGCTTTTAAAGCATAATCACCACTGGGGAGAATTAGAAAATCATACAAGTAGAGTTAAGGCTTTAGGAACAAATGTCCATATGCTTGACACTAATATTCTTCCAGTGGGGCCTGATGGTTGTGGAAAATAGACTATAGGAAGATTTAAAGCAGAAAATGATTTGAGAGCATAGTTAATCCAACGCCCTTATTTAACACACGAGGAAAATGAGGCCTGAAGTTTAGTGACTTTAGATCACATAGTAAATGACAAAGCCAGGGTTTAAACTTAGATCTTTGACTCCAAATCCACAGCTCTCTCCATGACATCATAGAACACCACTGTCTCCAAAAACTGAAGTTGAGAATGACTGAAAGAGCAATGGAGAGGCCCATTGTAAGTGTAAACACATTATAGATGGGGAATTATGCAGAAGTGGTGGAAAGAATATCATTAGAGAAATAGCTAAGTGGAGGAAAAAACAAGGGTGGGCCAACAACATAGTGGGATCCCATGAACTCCAGTTGTATTTCTAGTGCCTTGTATAATGCCTTACTAACAGCATGCGCTTAATTAAGGCTTGTTGAGTTAAATAGAAAACCTCTAGTAACTCAGCCTAGAAAAATTCTCTACGACTTCTCTGAATAGTGCTTAACAAACCTCAAAGCCATCAAATTCTAGACAAAAATTTTATGGCCTATTGAAACTCCATTGGGAGAATCTCATCATTTTTACAAGTGGCAATAATTGGATCAGGGCATATCTATTTCCTAACAGTATCTCCCTGTAATCAAATGCAAGCATTAATAGGATGTTGGCCAGAGCTGGGAACACTGTGGCCATGAAGGATAACAAAGTAAATTGGATCATGAGGGACTCGAACCTGCAATGAGGGCTTCAATTAGCACAACATTTGACCCAAAAGAGCTATTGCCATCAAGAGAAGAGTCTTGCTATACAAGTAATTTGGAAATTTGTATTTACAAAGAACATTTAGTCCACATCACAGCCAATTCCAAGTTGGCACAGTGCCAGAGAAAGGAGCTTCATTATATTACCTTTCATATCTGTATCCTACAAACCTCAGATGAATCCTGACATTTGGGCTGATAAACAGGTTCAGACTTCAAATCAGAAGACCTAAGTTCAAATTTAAGACCTGCTACTTACTAGTTATGTAACTTTGGGCAAACCACTGTGCCCCTCTGAGCTTCAACTGTATTTGTAAAAAGGTGACAATACTTGTGTTACTTTCTGCACAGATATAATTATCAAAAGAGAATGGAAACAACAGTGAAAACACTCAATGCAAACTTTTGGCTATCTAGGCTATTAGCTTCTGCTATAGGTTTTTTAAGAATTTTTTCTGTTAAGTTAAAAGAAACATTTGGACTCCTGAGTCTTAAAGAGGCTGACCCTTCATGCAGCAGTGATGAACACAGACTTCCCCAACCTTTTGTATTGGTCCATTTTCTTTCCCATCTTCATTTATTAAGTGGTCGTTGCCCACAAAAGTCTGACTCTGCTACCTCACCGTGAAGGTGATGCTGGGTTCTTAAAGCCTGTGCCAGCTGAATTCTGGCAAATCCTACCAAACTGAAAGTGAAGCATGGGCCATGTTCCATTCACTGAACCAACTAGCCGCCTCAAGACTCATTACTTTAAAAAACTTGTGATTTCATTGGTTTGGGTATTCCTCCCACGGGCACAGGTTATGACTCTTCCTCACCTTTTTACACAAATGGTCTTCTCATATACATTTACCTTGTGTTTCTGCTTCCCTGGCCTACTACCTTTGTCCAGGCCCTCTCTTGCCTAGACTCTTGCAGTAGGCCTCTGATAGATGTTCCTGATCAAGTCTCTTCTCCCACTATTCTATCCTCCTCATATCTGCCAAAATGCCTCTTTGAAAGTATAGTTCGAGGGGCGGCTAGGTGGCGCAGTGAGTAGAGCGTCGGCCCTGGAGTCAGAAGGACCTGAGTTCAGATCCGGCCTCAGACACTTAACACATACAAACAAAAAACCTAGCTGTGTGACCTTGGGCAAGTTACTTAACCCCAATTGCCCTCCAAAAAGCAAAAAAAAAAAAAAAAGTATAGTACGGTCCCCTGATCAGTAGGCAGCAGCCGCTCTCTATCACCTTTAGTAGCAAATATAAACTCTGTTTTGTACTTAAGGCTTTTCACAACCTGTCTCCAACCTGTCTTTCCAGCCTTGTTATACATTATTCCCTTTCATGAACTCGACAGTTCAGCCAAACTGAGCTTCTTACTGCTTCTCACACACAACATGCTATCACTTGTCTCTGTGTTAGGAGACATGCCAAGAATGTATTCTCTAATCATCTCTGCCTCTTAAAATCCCTAGTTTCCTTCCAAATTCAACACAAGAGCTATCTTCTATATGAAACCTTTCTGGATCTTCCCACGTACTAGCACTAAAGTTGGTGTGTGTGTGTGTCTGTCTGTCTGTCTGTACACGCCCTCACAGCATTGTCCTGATGAAATGCCTGTACTACTTGAGGACAGAGACTTTTATTTTTACATCTGTCTCCCTGGCATCTTGCACATAGTAGGTGTTTGATAAAAGTTTATTGATTGGTGCATTAGTTGCTTTTGGAAGAGAAGTCATCCTTTTCATCTGAGGGCCAAAATTCTAGGAATAGTAAAACTCAGCCAGGCTGCTTCTCTAAAATAGACAGCAGTGACTACTTCTAAGCCCGTGCTCAAATCCGGCCTCAGACACTTGATCACACTTCCTAGCTGTGTGACCTTGGGCAAGTCACTTAATCCTAACTGCCTTGCTTTCCCCTCTCTTCCCCCCAAAAAGTAAAGTTCTGAGTCTACAGATGTTTTCAATGATCTAGTTAAAAGTTAGAGAGATTGACAGATAATATTGTCACTTTAAACTTTAACTGCTAAATAGATTGTCAGAGCTGATCTAGAGGAACTAGCTGCTAAAGTTACTGAATTCAATTTACTTTTGTTGATTTCAACAAACATACACATGTGTTCCTGATCAACATATCCTTCAACAATTTAGCCAATTTAACAAAATTGGAGGCATGTGAGTCAGTCCCCAGAGACTTCAGGAGGTCTCTATGCCCCTAGACATTTTCCTTTTGGCGTTATCATGTGAAGTTTTTGGTAGGGGGATCATGGGCACAACCTAAAGAGAAGTCTGAAGGGTTTGCTGAAGGGAAATGCAGGGTTAGGAGCCAGCAAACTGAGAAAACGGATAAGATTTTTATATGTCCACTTCACAAATGAGCTCGATTGATCCTGTCTGGAAGAGAATTAACTTGATTCATAAACAGAGAACACAGTGTAAAGGAGGGAACAGAGAGAGCTGGTGCTCTGGCCCTATTACTACACACAAAGAATGGAAAATGGGGAAGATTAGATGCAAAGTCAGCGCCTCAATTCTCAAACAGCAGATTCAGGTGATTTTTCATCTGTAGCTACTACCCAAGATAGCAAATCAGTTGTTTCAGTAGTGTTCCACTCTTCACAACCCCGTTTGGGGTTTTCTTGACAAAGATACTGGAATGGTTTGTCATTTCCTTCTCCAGCTCATTTTACAGATGAGGTACTGGGGCAAATAGGATTAAGTGACTTGCCCAGGGTCACACTGCTAGTAAGTGTCTGAGGTCAGATTTGAACTCAGGAAGATGAGTCTCCTTGACTTTATACCTGGAGCTCTCTCCACTTAAGCCACCTAGCTGCCCCAACCAAGATATTATTTATTATTTATTTTTTTGCTTTTTGGAGGGCAATTGGGTATAAGTAACTTGCCCAAGGTCACACAGCTAGGGGTGTGTGTGTGTGTGTGTGTGTGTGTGCGTGTGTGTGTGTGTGTGTGTGTGTGTGTGTGTGTGTGTGTGTGTGTAAGTGTCTGAGGCCAGGTCTGAACTCAGGTCCTCCTGACTCCAGGGCCAGTGCTATACTCACTGTACCACCTAGCCACCCCTATTACTTTCTTTTTTAAAAAATGCATCAAATTCTAAAGTAAATTCACCTCCTCAACCTGGAATCAGGAAGACCTGAATTAACATCTGGTCTCTGACATTTACTAATTGTGCGACCCCAGGATGTGTATACAGCATTGCCCTAATCAAACTCCTGTGCACTTGAGGACAGAGGAAAATCATTTAATGTCTTCCAGCTTTAGCTTTCTCATCTGCAAAATGGGGATAATAATAGTACCTGCTCCCAGGATTGCTTTGAGGATAAAATGAGATATTTGTAAAGCAATTTGCAAACCTTAAAGCACTATGTACATGCTATATATTACTACTACTACTACTACTACTAGTACTACTAGTACTACTACTACTACTACCAATAATAATAATAATAATACTGCACCTAAACTGGCAAAACTCTGTAGGCCTGAGACTTAAATAAGACAAATGTGAAGCTCTTTTGCATTAACATTAATAAGAGAGGAGGAAATGTGGCCAACTGGAATTAGTGTCAGATGTCAGAAAGACCTGGGTTCGAATTCCACATTTAACACCTACTGCATGTATGACTTTGGGCAATAGAAGGAGGTGGGGAGGGGAGGGATGGAGAGAGAGGGAGACAGAGAGGAAGAAAAGCGGGAAGAAGGGAGGGAGGAAAGAAGAAAGGAAGAGAAGGGAAGGAGGAAGAAAGGAAGGGAGGGAGGGAGGGAGGAAGAGCATTTATTAAGTGATTATTCTATGCCAAGCACTGTGGGAAGAACTGAGGATACAATAATCACAGACCCAACAAAGTAAGGATGAATAGTCCTTAGGAGATGTTGGTTTACTCCGGATGCACAGAATTACTGCCCAACCCGTTTTTGTTTCATTCAGCAAGGCTCCTACAGTAGATAATAGCAGTTGGTGGTGCGGTAATCTGCAGAAGATATTTTTCATTTTCCGTAAATCCTGGGATAACCATGATTGAGGTCACAGGATCTTAGGGTCATAGCTCTAGAATCGGAAGAAATCACAAAGACCATCTAGTCTATTCACTCTCATTTTATAGATCAGGAAACAGAAGCCCAAAGAAGTTAAATGATTTGCACAAGTCACAGAGTGAGATGTGAATCCCAGGTCCTTGCACTCCAGAGCCAGTTTTGCTGCTGTTGTTGTTTTTCCACTGTGCCATGTCCATCAGGGAGGCTAGGTAGTACAGTAGAATGCCAGGAATCAGGAAAACTCACCTTCCTGAGTTCAAATCTAGTTTTAGATACTTACTAGTTGTGTGACCCTGGGCAAGTCACATAACCCTGTTTGCCTCAGTTTCCTCATCTGTAAGATGAACTGCAGCAGGAAATGGCAAACAATTTCAGTGTCTTTGCCAAGAAAACCCCTAATGGGGTCATGAAGAGTCAAATACAACTGAAATTACTGAACAACAAAAGCCTTGTCTCTGGCTGACGTGGGGGTTCAGATGAGAGGTGATGATACCAGTGTTTTCTGAAAGCCATGCAGAGATAACCAATCTTGGAAACCAACTGGCAAAGACTTTACACTTTAGTGACAGTCTAAGACAAAAACATTGGAATGAAAGAGAAGAGTTATCAAAATAAAGACACCATTTCTAGGTGATTCTCAGTTTTAGAAACCTTATCTTAGTGAACATCAAATCATTTCCACGTTTCTATCTCACTCTAAGTCTCTGTGGCTAAGGAATCACAATCCAAAAGGATGATACTTTTCTCTGAGGTCTATTAGCAGCAGGGTCAGAAGATAACTAGTTTACCTGGAAGGTACATGTTTCCTGCCATAGACATCAGTAATTTCAGAGTTTTCATTTCTGGCTTAACAAGGAGACATTTTAAAAGTGTTTCAAAGTTTTGGCTTAAAACCTGGCTGCATCATAATGTTTCCAAGTGATTAAAAGGGAAAAGGGTTGTTCTTTAAGCTTTGACAACTTGAATCCAGTAGGCAAAAGTGTTACTGGCTGAATATACTGATAACAAAAGAAAAAGCCAGGTCACATCTGGCAAGGCAATCTCTGATTTCCTAGGCAACTGAATCAGATGTTCCTTTGTTATCATCAAAGAAATGAAACACTTATCTTTTCATTCCAGATGCACTAACATACTGTGCACAGAACAGAAAGAACTTGTCATTCTCCTTCCTTGATGTTTCATATGAAATAATAGGGGTTCAAATAATCCCAATTCTTTAAGCTGTCTCTAGTAAGATATACATAACATCAGCTCAGTAATGTCTTACTTCCACCACCCCCCAAAAATGATAAGAAAAAATAAATTAAATATAAATTCTGTGGTTCACTGAGAGATTAGAATCATACAATGTTAAAGCTGGAAAGGATTTGAAATATTATCAAAGTCTAACTCCATTATTTTATAGGTAGGGAAACTGAAGCATGGAGAATTTAAATGACTTACCCAAAGTCACTCAGTCCAGTGCTCTTGCCAATACATCACACCATTTCAAGAAAGATGCTGAGACCATTGGAAAAATATCTACATTTATGCTATCTTTATTTTCCTTAGAATTGTTTATCACTAAAAAAGTTCCATTTGTTTTCTGCTGAAGCAGCTTGTATACCCAACAAATTAATGTAAGAAGCCTTTATTAAGCACCTAATGTGTGCCAGGCCCTGTCCCAGGTGCTGAGGATGCAAAGACAAAAATTAAAGTCTTTACCTTTAAAAAACTTCCATTCTACTGAAAGGAAAGCAGTAGGCACAGAGATAAGTAAATAATATACATGTGTATATGTGCACACATATATACATAGCTATGTACATGTGTGTGTATAAATTCTATCTCTATATTTATGATCATATTATTTTAATATGAAATAATGGGGGGTAGAAAAAGAAGTGTTAAAATTGGGAGGGGCAGGAAAAACTTTATATAGAAGGCAATATTAGAGCTTAGCTTTGAAATGAAGTAGTGATTCCAACGGACAAAGGTGATGAGCTAGATTTTTCCAAACACAAGGAACAGACTATTCAAGGGCATGGAAGTGGGACACTGCATGTCACATATTACAACTCCAAATAGACAAATTTGGCTGGAATATGAAGTAGGAGTGATGTGAAATCAGTTTGCAGAGATAGGTTATGAAGGACTTCAGATTGCAAATAGAGGAAAGTAATTTACTCTAGAGGCAATAGGAATACACAAAAGTTTCTTGAGAAGGGGAGTGACTTGGTCACTCAGGGATGCTTTAGGGATATCAATTTGAGAGTTGTAGGAGTAGAGAGAGGAAAGACTGAAAGCTGAGAAATCAACTAGGAGACCATTACAATAGTCAAGGTGGGATGTGATGAAGGTTGGAGAGTGGTGGCTATATAAAGGGAAGGAAGAGAGTAGATGCAAGACATGTTGTAAGGATAGAATTGACAAAACTTGGCAACTGAATGGATATAGGAATTAGGTAGGTGAGAGTGAGAATGAAAACTCCACAATGATTTCAAGTGTTTGAACCCGAATGACAGGGATGGATGGTAGTACCTCAGCAGAAATAGCAATTTGGATGAGAGGTGGATATGGGGAAAAGACAATAAATTATGTATTGGTAATGTTGAGTTTGTGATGCCAATGTGACAATCAGTTGGAGATGCCCAAGAGTTGTTTTGATATGTGAAATTGGAACTCATGATGGGACTAGGGTGATAGATATGAACCATGGAAACTGATGAAATTACCCAGAGAGAGTGTTGAGAGAGACATAAAAATAACCCAGAACAGAACCTTTGGGCTTACCTATAGTTAGAATGAGGGTGTAGCAAAGGAGACTGGAGAGTGGTCAGAGAGATAAGGGTAGAGAATGAGAGAACAGAAGAGAACAGTGCCATGAAAACACAACCAGGAGAGAGTATCCAGGAGGATGGAAGATCAACAGTGTGAAATGCCACAGGGAGGTCTGGAGGATAAGGATTAAGTTCAGATTATCAGATTTAGTGATTAAGATGTAACCTGGAAGGAGCAGCTTCAGTTTAGTTTGAAGTCAGATTGCAAAAGAATGACAAGTAAGAGAAAGGGGAGGAAATGGACACAAGGGAGCAGACAAAATTCCCTACAAGTCTAAGTGAGAAAGGTGGGAAATGTAAGATGACAACTTGAAGGAATGGCAGGGTCAAGGGAAGTTTTGGAAGGGTGAGAAAGGCCTGGACAGATTTGTAGGCAGCAAGGAAGAAGCCAGGAAAATAGAAATTGAGGATTAGAGAAAGGGTACTGGAGAGTGATTGAAGGGGCAAGTGGCCAGAGGACAGGAGGGAATGGGATCAAGGACATAAGTACAGGTTGACCTTGGCCAAGAAGGGTCACCTCTCCTTAAGAGACATTAGTGAAGGAGGAGAAAATGATGCATGAATGAGGTGGGAGGGGTTTTGAGATCTAGAAGAAGGAAATCAGATGTTTTTAAATTTATCATTAAAGGAGGAGATACAATTCTCTGAGGTGTGGCATTGGAGCCTTGTGGAGCAAAGGGAAGGCCTCTGGGGGCCATGTGATGGAGAATCTATTAGAGAAGAAAGAAAAGAAAGCTGTTAGGGCCTATAAAGATCAGCTAACAGAAATATGTAATGTGCCATTTGGCATAATCATGGCACTCACTATTCAGCAATAAAGTCAAAATTGGCAGAATGAAGATGTTGAGGGTATCCCAGAGCTAGAGTCTGGCAAGACATGAGCAGTGACAAATCAAAGAGGAAAGACAATTGAGATGTGATGACAGTGTGCTGTATCTTCTCATGGAGAAATACACCATAGTCTGAGGGAGTATAGGTGACAGGGTACCTGCAGAGCAGAACTATATACCCAGCCAGTCAGATCATAAATTAGCTTCCAGGGCTTAGCATTTGCAAAGTGTCACTTAGTTCCCACATCTCTTGAAATGGACACAACATCTTTATGAGGCAGGAGGCAGGCTCTTTTGTTATTATCTCTATCTTTCAGAAGAGGAAACGGAGATGAACAGAAATTGAATGTCTTGACAAGGGTCATACATAGAGTCAGAGGCAAGACTCCTCCCTTATCTCCACATCTGCCTCTTTTTTCCACAATACCACTACTCTGAGAAAAGCCATCCATTTCATCTTAAATTTTGTTGTTGTTGTTGTTGTTCAGTTGTTTCAGTCATGTCTGACTCTGTTACCCCATTTGCATTTTTCTTGGCAAAGATACTGGAGTGGTTTGCCATTTCCCTGTCCAGTTCATTTCACAGGTGAGGAAACTAAAGCAAACAGGGTTAAGTGACTTGCCCAGGGTCATACAGCTAATACGTGCCTGCAGACAGATTTAAACTCAGGAGGATGATTCTTTCTGACTTGAGGTCTGGCACTCTATCCACTACCCCACCTAGCTGCCTATTAGATTTCTCCATCTATTGAGCTAAATTCTGCCTCTCTGAAACTACCCCCTATTGGTGCTAGTTCTGCTCTCAGGAGCCAAGAAGGACAAGCTTAATTCTTCCTCCACAAGCAAGCCATTCTGAGGCCCCAACCAAATGTCAGATGAATCAATGCTTACCTATCCCACACGTTGCACTGCAGTCTGTCCAGCTGCCATACTGCCAAAAATACTCTGGTTTCTCCACATCATTTTCAGAGCTGCTATCTTTCCGTATTGTGTACTCATACTTTATGCCAGGGTTGGTCACTTGGAACAGCAGCTGAAAAGCAAGAGGAAGGGACCTCAAGCTGAGTCATGATAATTTTTTTAAAAATTGGATTTGCAATTTTATTAGTTTTAGAAGATTCCATTAAGGATTTCCCTCTACCCAGGAAGGTTGGCAGGTGAGTGCTCTGCAGCTGGTCTTAGAATAGTGCCTAGAGCACTGAGAGGCAAAGTGATCTGCTCAGAAACACACAGCCAGTATGTGTCAAAGGTGGGACTCAAATTCAGGATTACCTGAAACAGCGGCCAGGGACCTATTAACTACATCAGTCTGGTTCCTCATGACTTAATATTCACATACAAATATAGAAATCACAGAAATTATTAAAGATCTAAAATAAATATATTTGGTCTTTCAAAAAAAAGTCAATCATGGAACAAAATAACCTTAATGACCTTGAATTTTTTTTTATGTTATTTGGTTTCAGTGAGTATTTGGGTCATACATCTATGCAGTTAAACATCCTGGCTTAGTGATCAATACTCCCACAATCCATCGTTCTGAAAAGTACCACCTTATTTAGAGTTCAGTACTTCTCTGGATATCATATATTACCTGTATCCACACGGACTCATTGGTGGGGCCGGCTGCCCTCAGATTCTCTAGGTCACCTTTCCTGTCATACTGAAAGACGGTCCCTGCCAGCTTGTAGTCTCCATTCCACTGGATAATAAACCCCCCATTAAGGTAATACTTTTCTGGGTTTTCACTCCTGACAGCCAGGAAGTTTCCAGCTTCTTCAACCTCCATGACTCGAATGTCTCTTGCTCCTTTTGGAATAAGCCCAATATCAACATAGCCTAAGGAGACAAGACAGATGAACAGATTAAATTCACCAACTGTTTATTAAGTGCCTCCCATATGTGGTACACTTGTGAAAATACAAACATCAATAAAACCCAGTCCATGTCAGCTCTTGTGGAGCTGACAATAGAGGAAGAAGAAATTATATATGTAAAAAGTGGAATTATATTATATTATATACAAAAATTATATATGAAGTGGAAAGAGAGCTGGATCTGACTCTGAGGATCTGGGTTTAAATGTTTATTCTTCCACTTACTTTAGGCAAATCACTTAACCCCTTTGGCTATCTTTGGTTTTCTTACTTGAAAAATGAGGAGGTTGCTCGGGTCAGAGGTTCTTAAATTGGGGTCCATGATCTTGTTTTTTATATATTTTGATAAGTATATTTCTGTATAATTGATTTTCTCTGTAATACTATGTACTTTGTTTTATATGTTTAAAGACATCATTCTAAAAAGCAGTCCACAGGTTTTGCTTCAGTGCCTAGGGCTCCACAACACAAAAGAAGGTTGAGAACCCTTTCTCTAAAGTCACTGTCTTTTCCTAACAGTGACGATTACTGGACACGAGATTACTGATGATCACAGGACACGACAAATCACGGTTCAGCCTGGTGGGCTGATTAAGTTGTTGTGGTGTAAGAAGCACCAGACCTGTTGTTTAACTGAAAGACCTGAAAGGGTGGCTGAATAACCTGCTACTGTCTTCAGTCTGGGCTCAGCAAGCTTGCAACCATAGCTGGTATCATGGACCTTGAGAAAGTAAGATGAAAACACACAGGAAGAAAAATCCTGGGATTCTTCTTCTTCTTTTAAGCCTACAAATGAAATGCTCCATTGAGGAAAAGTAAAACCTATATAGATTGATAGACAAGATAGATAGATGACAGATAGGCTAGACAGACAGATGGATGAAGCATCAAGATTCCCAAGGTGGGTGAATGATGGTACCCCTGACCAAAATAAGAAGGAATTCAGAAGGAGCAATTTTTTTTGAAGGGGAAGGATGTAGACCATAAGTTCAGCCTTAGAGATGTTGAATTAGAAGTACCAGTGGAAAAACAAAGTGATATCTAGTAGGCAGTTGGAAATGTAGGTATAAAGCCCAGGAAACAGGTATATCAGTGTCTCATATGAAAAAAAAACTATATTTCTGAAGATGTATGTATCTCCCCTTACCATGCCATCTTCCAGTACCTCAGTATATGCCTTGGTTATTTATTGAGAATGAAAGAGTACCATAAAACAAGAAAATTTGAGAAACTCCGTGCTTTAAAAGAAGCTTATGCTCATCTCTCTCTCTCTCTCTCTCTCTCTCTCTCTCTCTCTCTCTCTCTCTCTCTCTCTCTCCTCTCTCACACACACACACACACACACACACACACACACACACACACACACACACATATATATATATATATATATATAGAGAGAGAGAGAGAGAGAGAGAGAGAGAGAGAGAGAGAGAGAGAGAGAGAGAGAGAGAAAGTTATATTTCAAAAACTAGCTTAATATTGTTAGGTGAATTAAATTTAGAGGGAAATCCTCAAGATTTAATGGTTGATTTTCTGTTATATAATTTTTATTAAGTCAAATATTTTACAACTCTCAACTAATCTCTCTTCTTTTAGTCTCTCCTTTCTTCAATCTATCCTCCACACTGCTTCTGGACTATTTTCCTAAGGATACATGCTAATCTTAGAATTTTAGTGTTGAAGATACCATCAAATTATATCTAGTTCATTTCCTCATTGAATGAAGAGTCCTTCCTAACAGCTTCAATAATAATAAAAATAACTCATCTTTCTATAGATAAGAATTAGTATCCTTATTTTACAGATAAGACCCAGAGATTAAATAATCTTTCCTGAGTCACATAACTAAGAAGTTTCAAAGTTAATACTTGAACTCAGATCTCTTCTGATTCCAAATCCATCATTGGCTTCATATTCCACAAAGGTCATTTACTGTTTTTTGAATGTCTCAAATAATGATAAGTTCAATACCTTTCAAGTTACTTTCTTCTGCTGTTAAAATTCTTTTTATCAGGGGATCTCAACCTTTTTTTTGTCATGGGCCCCTTTGGCAATCTGGTAAAATGTATTCTCAGAAGGATATTTATACATGCATAAAATAATATACATGTTATTGCAAAGAAAACCAAAAGTTAGCAAAAATAAAGATGTGTTTTTTTCCTCATTCAAAGTCACTGACACACTGAAATCTATCCACAAACTCCACAGGGTTCTATTAACCACAGGTTAAGAAATGCTCTTCATCATTAGAATGGGGGCTAAAATATACCTCTAACTTTGATTAATCAAATGGGACTAACCATTTAGAGAAACAAACATTACATGAAAACTGAAAACTTCTTTTTCTGATCCAATCAATACCTCAATTTATAGCTGAGGCTATAGATGGCTAAAGCCTTTGTGATTTTAACTTTTTTTAAAATAAGCAATTAACATATTAACATAAAATATTAATATATTAAGTGGGTCTGTTTTTTATAAGGAGTTAAGTGAACAGGAAATTCCTTGCCTTTAAGGAGCTTAAATCTCCTGGTAATGGGAATAGGTGGTTAGGTAGTACAGTGGATAGAGTGCAGGGCCTAGAGTTAGGCAGACTCCTTTTAGAGAGTTCAAATCTGACCTCAGGCAACTTACTAGCTGTATGACCCTGGGCAGGTCACTTATCCCTGTTTGCGTCAGTTCCCCATCTGTAAAATGAGCTGGCGAAGGAAATGGCAAACCATTTCAGTATCTTTGCCAAGAAAACCCCAAATGGGGTCACAAAGAGTCATAAACAATTCATTAAAGTCTCTATTAAAAAAATAAAAACAAAATCAAACAACTGTCTTTCAGTGAAATTTTAAAGTTGAAATGAAATGTCTGTTGAATCTAACAATTCCAGTTGAGTTTGCACACTTGGAGAGGAGAACTAATTAAAACCATTAATGAATAAACTCCATTTGGGAAGAAATATGCATTTTTGAAGAGGACCAATGACATTATAAGTGCTGTCCTGATTTGCCCATGAATTGGATTTAGGTAACCAACAGGTAGAGGGGTCTCCTAGGCATAGAGACTCATAAAAAAGACCTGACAGACTCTAGTGTCATCCATACCTAAAGGCAATAACTGAAGCTATGTGCATCTTTGAGGGAATGAGCCCTTCAAGGGAAAGAATGTACAGATTTTTAAAAAAAGAGAACTGAGAATAAAATCTTGGGGGATATATAAACTTAGAGGTAGTGAAGTGACCAAGGAGGAGTGGTCAGACAGGAATAGGATAATTAGGTGAGAACAATATCACGGCAACTAAGGAATGAGAGTATTAAGAAGGAAGAAATGGTCAACAAGATTAAAAGTTGTAAAACGACCAAGAAGAATCAAAACTTGGGAAATATCTTAATTAGATTTTGTAATTAAGTCATTGGAGCCCTTGGAGCAGAACTATTTCTGGAAAAAAAGATGAGGATGAAATCCAGAGTGTATAGGGTTGAGAAGTGAGGTTAGTAATGAAGTGAAGGAAGCAAGTATAACCTATTCCTTATTTGAAAGATCTGACAAAAATTACATTATCTGATAAGCCTTTAGTCATAAATGCCAGGTGAAACTTAAAATAGGGAAGTGTATGCTCTCCAGAGCAGTGACTGGCACATAGGGAGCACTTAACGAATGTTTATTGACTCAACTTGGCTCCAAAGCTGTTTACCCCCTCTGCTGGAGGTAAAGGCAGAGTCATGGTTGAGGAGGGATTTTTTTATAAAGAGTGAGGTCCAAGAGACGGCTAGGTTGCTCAGTGAATAGTGCACCAGACCTGGAGTCAGGAGGACCTGATTTCAAATCTGGTCTCAGATACTTGACAAACTAGCCATATGACTCTGGGCAAGTCACTTAACCCCAATTACCCTCTAAAAAAGAAAAAAAAAAGAGTGAGGTCTTTCAGATACTCCTGTTTGCAGATGACATTGTGCTGGTTGTGTCAAACCCTAGAATACTTCAAAGTATCCTAGACAAAATCTGCAACTTCTCGAGAGTTTAGCTTAATCATCCAAATAGGAGAAATTACATGAATAGAATACCTGTTATTTGGAAAATGACAATCAGAGGGATATTATATCTACAGATATACACATAGATATGCATGTGGAGATATGTATATACACACATGGACATGCATATACACACATACCCATATATTCACACATATAAGGTGCTATGGTTAAAATGAACTTGAAAATCAAGAAGACCCAAATTCAAATCCTGCCCCAGATTCTTATCAGTTGTGTGACCTTAGGAAAGTCACTTAACTTCTCTCATCTATAAAGTAAGGGTTATAGCAGAATCTTTATCAAAGGGTTCCTGTGAGGATTAAATGAGATAATAATGTGAATTCATTTGGGGTCATAAATAAGGAAGAGAGTGGCTGGATTGGCTTTAAAAATTACAAAGCTCCTTTATTGACTTTTCCAAGAAACAAAGGTCCACCTTTTTGACAACAATACTCAATGCATGTTATTGTATGACTATGAGACATAGTACACAACAGTCTCTGGAGAATTTTAAAAAAAAAAGGACTCCTCGGAGGACATCAGAGTTGTGAACAGACCCAAATATGCCTATTACTGTACTAGTTCTGCCTGTTCTTTTCACTGAATTGGCCAGTAATCTGATTGAATTGCCTACTTTGATTGGTGTCATGTAGAGACATGATCAGAGTAGCAAATGTGGGAGGATCCAATATTATTTTTATGGACTGCAGAGAACTTCCATGGCCTGACAAATGTTAAAAACAAATGTATTTAGCAGGCTCCTTTACTCCTCAATTTTCCAGTGACATGGGGAGAACATATTCATAATGGTAGGTATGAACAGACTATAACTCATAACAGACTGCAACACATAACAAATAAGGAATTATGAAAAAAACCCAAACAAAGTAAAGGCTGTCTTTAAAGTCTGCATGATCAAAAAAGGAGAGGGGCTTGCCATGTGAGGAAGGCTAGGGATGTTCCATTGGTATCCTTGGGACATCAGAAGGAAGCAAAAAAGGCCCCCAGCACATTGTGGGAGGGGATGACCCCATGTGGCATATTAAAGAGATTAATTTTAAATTAGATTTTTGGCAATTCTACTAAAATTTCCTAACATGCACCTACTCACACATATGTTTTGATGTCCGTGTTTTTTTTTCCTCCTATTAGGGGCTACAAATCGTATCAATCATATACCATGCAAACAATACTTTCTGATGTCTTAAAAAATGTGAGTACTGACTGACTCCTCTCCCACCCTCATTACATATTTTATTCTTCTCCTGAATAAACTCCCTTATCAATGTTCAGTGCTTTTCTCTGAATTAACTCTTTACCACACTAATTGCCCTTGGAGGGGTTACCCCTTTTTGGATGCTCTGACGACTTGCCAGATGAGTTTTCTACAAAAGATGATTCTTTTACTGCATGGATCACATTTATAAGGTTTCTCCCTTATTCAGATTTTTCATACACATAAAAACTTTATTATCCTGAAATGCCACAATCACTCTGTGAGAATTATTACTGGACCCATCAAGGCCCTCAATTTTGCCAAATGATTTTACATGGGAGACACCCACTTTCTCAGGCTGCCTTAAGTCACAAACACTTCCATGATTCTCTAATTTAATTTTGCCTTAGGCCCCAGGCATCCTAAGACCTCCTGTGAGATGTGTCTTGAATATCCCAAATGCATCCTCAATTTTCCTTGGAATCCTCACCTGAAAACTGCTGGTATTCTCTCTTCTTTCAAACTAATCACTTTCTCTGCTTTCATCTATTACATTCTGCACTCCATTACAAATCCCTAGCAGCCACCTTCCTAAAACACCAATTCCACCAATTGCCAGTATCAAGAAGATGGCCTTTTGTTATCCTATGGACTGGAAAAGGGTTGGGAGGGAAGGATAAGGGGTATTTCACAGTTACAGGTCATTGTGAGTTTTCTTCCTCTAAGCACACAGCTGCCACTTTTTCTAAGGTTTACTTCTTCAGCAGAACTATTAAGTCCTCATCCAGGTAGAGTTGGGGGGTCTGGGAGGTTTTTACCCTGAGGAAGGAAGCTCCAGCCCTAAGGGTCAATAGAAAACTACATTAGCTACTGTAGAAGATTTGTCTGCCTATCCTTGAGTCTTGGGAACTCCAGAATGAGAATCTCAGAATGGATTCTCATAGGGTTGTCATAAAAGCCTTGAGCAACCAACAGACTATAACTTTTCAAATAAAAGATCAGGTACAATGAAATATTCAAGCTAAAGCAAGTCTTTTTAACTGTGCTCTAGAGCCTAGATAAAATTCCTTTGGTTTCTAAGTTCTGTCACTCTTAATGAAAGATATGTAAGTAAAAATGGTTTATAATATCAACCCCAGGCAAGTGATCTATAACCACTGGCTTGCTTTTCTGTATGATTTATACTGTCACTTGATAGAATGTAATGCAATTCTTACCGAAGACCAAGGACTAATGATTTATGTGAAAAGAGTCTAGGGAAAGAACAATTTATGATCTCAGTGAGTTCCAGTTCTCCTTAACAGGCAGATGTCTGCCTTTAATAAAAACCCCTACTTTATGGGCCCAAAAGCACAATAGAAGATAGGTGGCAAATGAAAACCATACTAGGCCTTTCAGAAAGCTAAACTGCTTCCCTCTACATCATGAGTTTTAGTCTGATTTCCTTATATCTATTTCTCATTTGATCCTTGTAACAACCCTATGAAGTAATTGCTATGTATATCATCCCATTATAGCTGAAGAAACCAAGCCGGAGAAAATTTCAGTAATAAATATCTGAGATAAGACTTGAAGCCAAACTTTATTGAGCCTGACATTGAGACCCATTATGCTACAATCAGGGTAAAAGATAGAGTGAACAACAGAACCAAATACTCTTCTATAACTATACAGATTTTAATCTTTTCTCTTGTAAGTAGTTCCTATCTTAAAGAGAAGGGGACCTTTGTAGAGTAGAACAGAGTAGAGTAGAGCCTGGAAATGAACTTTTTATCCCATTTTTTTTGCAGGGGGAATTTTTAAAAACATGTTGAATCTTCCAGTTTTGAAACTGAGTTGGATTTGTGTATATCCCAGGTAGAGGAAGTTGTAGTTAATTTAAAGTGATTAAGTCAAGAAAGCTAAATTAGTCACTGTAGTTTTTAAATCTGTTAATAAGCAATGCTCATGGATTAAATGGAAATCTCACTCCACAAGTAATGCCATGAATCTTGAAGATTTAGGTGCTGAGCTTGGTCTTTTCTAAGGGGACTTCCTTAATTGTTGCTAGAGGAGCAGAGAAGTTAGTTACTGCTCTTTAGCCAAATGGTGTAACAATTGAAATGGAAATTACAAAACATTCTTCAAATTTCAGCTTTTATTGCTATGTCTAGAACTGGGCAGAAATCCAGACAGAAAAGGGGGCCAGGACCATGGCCAGAAGTTTGGCTAAACAAGAAAGAGTTTGGCTTCAGGCACCACAAATTGGGAAGGCTCAGCAATCAATACCTGGAAACTCAGTAAAGGTGAGGAAGAAGAAACAGATAGATATTGTAGCTTGAAGCACACAAGACATTTGGGATCAAAAAGTTCAGGTAGCAGAGATTAGGAAGCCATGTTTACAAAGCTAAGGAAGGGAGAGGATCCCAGTAAAGGGTCCAAGAAATGAGCACTTATGAATTCAGAGTATGAAATAAGGGATCACAAGAGTATAATACTCAGCAAGGGGCATAATAAGCACAGGGCAACATCAGGAGTAATAAAGTTTGAACTCTTATGTGTCAGTCCTCTGATAAAAGAGTTTTGTATATATATTTACTGAGCAGGATCCAAAACAGGCTCAGAATGGGAACAGGCAGAAGCAATGGCATCTAGCTGGAGTGGATACTTCCTTCTTGATTTTCATAACACTACTTTCTCCAGATTTGCCTCCTACTTGTATGACTACTTTTCAATCTTCTTTGCTGTTTCATCATCCATATCATCCCACCTTATTGCAGGCATCCTTCAAGGCTCTGTAATTGCCTCTCTTCTCTTTTCGACCCTCTCACTTGATGAGTTCATCAGCTCCCATTGGCTTAATTTATCATCTCTGGACTTACAAACCTATATATTGAGCCCCAAGCTTTCTCCTGAGCTTCAGCTCCATATCACCAGCCACACATTGGGTATTTAAACTGGATATACCACAAACATCTCAGACTCAATGTTACCAAAGAATAACTCATTTGTATTTTCCCCTTAAACATATTCTTCTTTTGAACTTTTCTATTTCTGTAGAGGATACTACAATATTTCTTGATGGAGAAAAGAAGATTATAAAAATTTTAAATATAAAAAAGATGAGTTCAAAACTGATCAAATAATTCCCCAAATGGTATGAATTAGATCAATGCCAAACTGGATAAAAGTGTCTAATAAAATGTCACAGGGCCCAGTCCCTGGCCTTATTTTCATCACAGGATTACAGATCTTGAGCTAGAAGGGACCTCAGAAGCAATCTAATTCAATAAGGACCCAAGACACAGAGATATTAAGTGGCATTCTCCAGGTCACACAGTAAATGGGTCTTCTGAATCCAAATACAGTATTAAATTTTTTTGATGACTTCTATGATGTCAGAGGTGGAATGATTATTATCATAAAGGCAAAATATATAGCCAATCCACTGGATGAAAGAATTTTGATCCCCAAATGCCCTCATAGGCCAGAACACTGGGATAGTAAAATGAAATTTACTAGAGAAAAAGGAAAATTCACAGACTCTCAGAGTTGGAATGTAGTTTAGAGTCAAATCAGTCCAATTTACAATTAACTAAGAACTCTCTCTTCAACACATACAAAGGTCATCCAGTCTAAATAGTTTTTGTAAATTTCAACATCTGCTCTGTATTTGACCCTTTGGGCAGGCAGGGCAAGTCTAATCTTCATTCCAAACCCTTCATTTGGGTTCAAAAGCCAAATGGCACAAATACAGGATGGGAGAGGCATCAGTAGACAATAAGTCGTATGACAATGGGCTGGATATTTTTTTAAGATTATGTAAGGTAAATATGAGACATTACTGCAACATGGCAGCCAAAACTGCTAATCACATCTCATGTTTTAGGAAGGAAACTAGGAAGTGTAGGAACATCTAGAGGTGGTGATAAGGAGGATGTGAGGAAGGAAAGAAGGTTTTAATAGCCTAAAGAAGAGAATACTTAGGGGGCATGATATCTATCTTCACGTTTTGGAAGGGCCATATGAAAGAGGAATTAGAAGTTTCCTCCCCTGCTATATGATCACAACTCCAAAACACTTCTCACACAAATAAAGTCAGATCTAACTATTTGGAAAAATATCAATTGCTCGTGGCTGGGTTGAGTTAATATAATAAAAATGACAATTTTACCCAAACTAAATTGTATATTTAATGCCATACCAATCAATTTACCAAAAAACTACTTTATAGAGTTAGACAAAATAGTAACAAAATTTATTTGGAAGAACAAAGTCTAGACTATGAAGGGAATTAATGAAAAGAAATGCTAAGGAAGGTGGACTAGCTATACCAGATTTTAATCTGTATTATACAGCAGCAGTCATCAACACTGCTTGGTACTCGCTGAGGAATAGAGTAGTGGATCAATGGAACAGACTGGGCGCACGAGATCCAGCAGTTAAAGAGTATAGTAATCTATTGTTTGATAAACCCAAAGACCCCAGTTTTGGGGATAAGAATGCACTATTTGGCAAAAACTGCTGGGAAAACTGGAATATAGTATGGCAGAAACTGAGCATAGACCATTATCTAACACCATATACCAAAATCAAGTCGAAATGGGTGCATGATCTAGGTATAAAGGATGATACTGTAAGCAATCTGGGAAAGCAAGGAATAGTTTACCTGTCAGATTTGTGAAGAGGGAAAGACTTTAGGACTAAACAAGAATTAGAAAGCATTATAAAATGCAAAATGGATAATTTTGATTACATTAAATTGAAAAGCTTCTGTACAAACAAAGCCAATGTAACCAGGATCAAGAGGGAGGTGGGAAATTGGGAAAAAAATTTTACAACCTATGTCTCTGATGAAGGACTCATTTCTAAAATATACAGAGAATTGAGTCAAATCTATAAGAATACAAGTCATTCCCCAATTGATAAATGGTCAAAGGATATGAACAGGCAGTTTTCAGAGAAAGAAATTAAAGATATCTATAAGCATATGAAGAAATCACTATTGGTTAGAGAAATGCAAATCAAAACAACTCTGAGGTACCACATCTCACCAGTCAGATTGGCAAAGATGACAAAACAGGAAAATGACAAATGCTGGAGAGGATGTGGGCAAATTGGAACACTAATGCATTGCTGGTGAAGTTATGAACTTATCCAACCCTTCTGGAGAGCAATCTGGAATTATGCCCAAAGGGCTATAAATAATTTCATGTCCTTTGACCCAGCAATACCACTTCTAGGGTTATATCCCAAAGAGATCATAGAAGTGGGAGGAAGACCCATATGTACAAAATATTTATAGCAGCTCTTTTTGTGGTTGCAAAGAATTGGAAATTAAGGGGGTGCCCATCAATTGGGGAATGGCTAAACAAGTTGTGGTATATTCATGTAATGGAATACTATTGTGCTATAAGAAACAAGGAGCAGACGGACTTCACATTTACCTGGAGAGGCTTATACAAACTGATGCTGAGTAAGAATAGTAGAACCAGGAGAAATTTGTGTACAATTACAGATACAACATATGTGTGATGACCAGCTATGACAGACTGGACTCTTCTCAGCAATGCAGTGATATAAGTCAATCCCAAAAGACTCATGATGGAGAGAGATGCCTACATCCAGAGAAAGAACTAGAAAGAACTGAGTTTGAATCCTGATGGAAGCAAACTACTTGATCTTTTTCTTTTCATTGTTTGGTTTTATTTCCTCTTTACCATTTTTCATTCCATCTATCACAATTAGCCTTTGTAACCTGACTAATGTCTAATGTGAAAGTATTTGCAGACCCTTTACTGGATTATATGCCATCGTGGGGGGTGGGGGAGGGAGGGAAGAAAAATTTGAAATTCAAGGAACTATGGAATTGAATCCTGTAAACTAAAATAAACAAATTAATAATAAAAACAGAAGTTTCCTCCCCTTCTTTTGAGGGGAAGGTAATCAGAGCTAAATGACTTGCCCAGGTTCACATGGCTAGTAAGTGTCTGAGGCCAGATTTGAAGTCTTGACTCCAGGGCTGGTGCTCTATCCACTGCATCATCTAGCTGCCCTCCCTTTTAACTTGATGCTGGGGAACAGGAATAGGAGTAGGAGGTGGAAATTACTATTAGACATATTTTGGCATGCTATGAAGAACTTCGTAACAATGAGAAATATAAAAAATGGAATGGGTTGCCTTGGGAGTTAATGAATTCTACATCATTCAAAGTATTCCATTTGGTACGGGGTGACTACTTTTCTGGGATATTATAGAATATATTCCCACTCAGGTACAATTTGGATCTCTGATGTCCCTTCCAACTCTGAGATCCTGTCACTATATAATTTTATGTCCCAGTAAAGGACATAGAATAGGGAGATGTGCACTAAAGGGAAAGTCATTGGCATCTGGTGACAAAAAGAAAAAAAAAGAAAAAGACATCTGTTGCTAAGACAACCCATTGAAACGATGGGAAGAGAAACCTCTTGGCAACAGCACTGAGGTTTTCATCATTCAGATCTTAAAAAACCCCACAGATTGATTGTGCTAATATAAAACCTACAGACAGAAAATTCCCACCCCATTTTCACTTATAATTATTATCTCTCATCTTTCTTTCAGGGAAACTTAAAAAAAATAAATGAAATCTAGGATTTGAATGTCATTTCAATTCCTTTTCCCTGTCCATCCTCTAGTGATGTTGACAAGGAGAGAAGAAGCCAAAGGAGGGGCAACATCAGGAGAGATGGGGAGAAAAAGTCTGCCCAAAAGACAATGAAATGGCACCCAAATGGGAAAGAATTGATTGGAATGTCATTTCATGTGAAGAGAGTACTTTCCTCTGAGATCAACCATTTTATAGATTTTCTCATTTAATCCCTCAAGGTAGGGTCAGGTCCAATTACTACTTGACAAGAAACAGGGGTTTATGGAATCCTCCTGAAGTTTTATTGGTTTACACAAGGAAAACATCCCTCAAATTTAACGGTGCTTCATCAGACATGACTTCCTTTTATTTTGGCTTTATATTGAACCCTAATTTATTTCATCAGTATAATAACCTCACTTAAAATTATTCTGAATTCAATAAATTATAAATATAACAAAATAAAAAGATGCAAAAAGATTGTATTTATGAGTCTCTATTCCCTCTTCCCCTCTTGCTCTCATCTGAAAGTATATAATAAATCACTTCCAAAATTCTACTGCTCATCTGTGATCCCTTTTGAACTACCTTCCATACTTCTTTGTGAGTTTTTATAAAGTATTTCAATGCCCTCTTTCTTTTTGCATCACTCTTAATACCCTCTCCCCCATATCCACTCCCAAATGAATGGGGAGAGGGGATCACCTTATAAAGAACAAACACAGTCAAGCAAAGCAAATCCACATGGTAGTTATGTCCAGAAATGGATGTCTTCTCCCAGACCTTGAATACATCACCTCTTTGACAGGAGAGAGGTAACATGCTCCACCATTGGTCCTCTGGAGAAATGGTTGGTCATTGCTTTGAGAAAAGTTCTTAAGTCTTTCAAGGTTGTTTTTCATTACAGTTCTGTGATCGTTGTATTCAATGTTCTCTTTGTTCTACTTTACTCTGCATCAGTTCCTGCTTCTGAGGATTCTATGAAATAGTCCTGTCATTTCTTACTACTTGATAATATTCTTTTATATTCATATGCCACAATTGATTCAACCATTCCCTAAATGATCAGTACCCTTCTAGAGTCCAGTTTTTGATTTTTCTTTTTCCTTTAATCTCCTCTTTGGGATCAGGATGTTTGTTTCACTTGGAACTATTCCTTCCATAGTGTTATCCTCCCTCTTAATCAACTATCTCCCTATCCTTGATCATTTTCCTATTGCATTTACTGTATTTTTACACCAAACTCTTTATGTATTCAACTCTTCTTTGTAGATTTCAGATAGAGTGAGGTTTTGTCAGATGCCTTCTTTCCCCCACTCTTTTCTATGTTTATACAAAATTCTACATAATTCAACTACGAGAAATTGCAAATTGCACCCTCTTCTTAAATAGTTTCCACTCTAATGTATCCTTTTTGCCACTCCTTTTTTTTCTCCTCTTAAAAACTTCAGAACAGAACAAATATATCACACACTGCTGTATTTTTCTTATTTAACTCCTTTAATACCTTTTGAAGACATTAAAGTTCTAAGGGACACATTTCTTTTTCTAGAATGGTAGTCCTTCATCACTATACAGATCTTTTGAATTGCTCAAATACAATTGCCTTTCTCTTGTGCTTTTGAGCTTACACAAGTTTCTCTTGTGCTTGCATTTCAATGACCCTACTTAGCACTGGTTTGTTTTTTTTAATCGGAAATTATTTATAGTGCTCAATTTCATTTCAATTCCACTTCTTTCCCTGTAGTATTTTACTCAGTGTTTCAGGGTAAGTTATTCTTATATTCTATATAAGCCATTATATTTTGCCTACTGGAATATTTTATTTCAAGATCTTTGAGTATAATAGAAGTTGCTGGGTTTTGTGTGATCCTGACTATGGCTCCTTAGTGTTAGAACGTTTTTTTTTTCCTGATATAATTTTCTTTGTGGAATTTTTTATTTTGACTATTATATTTCTGAGATTTTTATTTTTGTAGTTTCTTTTAGAACACGGTAGATGTATTCTTTCTATTTTTCATTTTCTCTCTGGTTCTAATAGATTTGGAAACTTTTCATTTATAATTTCTTGAAATTCAGTGTCTAGGTCATTTTAAAAATTGTGGTTTTCAAAGAATTTGATGATTCAGACAATCTCTCCTTGGCCAATTTTCTAATTGTTCTGGACAGCAGATACCTTAGTGGGCTTTTTTCCTTTCTATTTTTTCAATCTATTGAATGCTCTTATTAAAGGGTTAAATGGAATAACGGTGGGAGACGTACATAGGACTCTAGTAGTTTAGGGGAAGGAAGGAAGGTTGACATTTGGGGCAAAGCTAGCTTTTTTTTTTTTGGAGGGGTGAGGCAGGGCAATTGGGTTTAAGTGACTTGCCCAAGGTCACATGGCTAGTAAGTGTTAAGTGTCTGAGGCGGGATTTGAACTCAGGTCCTCCTGGCTCCAGAGTCAGTGCTCTATCTACTGAGCCACCTAGCTGCCCCCAAGGCTAACTTTTAAGAGAGAATGGCATATGAGCTTAATATTTGATGGATAGGAATCAGTTAGGAAGAGGAGGGAGAGAGGGTATTACAGAGGGAGGGTAAGCAAAAACACAAAGACAGATCAAGAAAAGACAAAAACACAAATCCAGGAGGAATTCCTAATAATAAACTTTCCACATTCAAAAGGTCTGTGTCCTATGAGAGGGGTGTGAAGAGATGGGGAAATTCTCCTCCAGGCAGTCTGTCTAATGGACAAATGAGGATAGGGACTAGATGTGTCATTTCATTGGGACAGGAAACCCCTGGGTGAAGAAATTCCCTATATCAATGCAGGCTTGTCCCTTTTCTGCAATTTATTGTCTTAGAAAATTACCCATGGAAAGTAAAGGAAAAATTTTTTTTTTCATTTTAGGTTTATATCTATTAGAAACTGTACTTGATCTTAGTGTGTGTGATCTTAGGTGGAATGAGAGATAATTGGTAGGAAGTACAAGGGGCAAGGAACCCTTTCCTTGTATGACACTCACTTTTGTAATACTGCATATTCTAAATAATTATATCTGTGTTGCTTTCTTGTACCCAATCAAACAAACGCTTTGAGGATAGGAAATAAATCTTTTCTAAACATCGAGGCAATAAACAGTCATGTTTGGAGAGCATGAAGGTAAATTTCAGGTTGGGAAGGTACAGTGGATGGCTTTGACATCTGGTTAGAATTCATCCTATACTCTTATATTTTCCTAAAGCATAAAAAAAACCTTTGGTGTATGCTATTCTGTATTGAGCACCAAGTCAATTGGTTTCTGGCTGCTTTAGCTGACTGCCAAATTTTCATTAAAAAAAGGACACAAAGGGGCGGCTAGGTGGCGCAGTGAGCAGAGCGCTGGCCCTGGAGTCAGAAGGACCTGAGTTCGGATCCAGCCTCAGACACTTAACACATACAAACAAAAAAAACCTAGCTGTGTGACCTTGGGCAAGTTACTTAACCCCAATTGCCCCCCCCCAAAAAAAAGCAAAAAAAGGACACAAAGACCATTTCTCCATGGCCCTGATGAGCCAGTTCAGCCACACAGTTCTCTTGGGTGTTTGATATACAACCACTGAAACAAAATTCCACCTCCCAACATTCAAAGACTGAAGTGCTCTGGACTTAAAAGCACACTGTTTGACAATATACCATGTAAAACCATAAGCCAACTCCAAGACAATGACCTTTAAAGGTCAATGGAACATCTATTATCCATGTCATGGTAATAGCTTGGCATCCTTTAGAAATGATTCCCACTACTTGCCACAGAACATAAATTTTAAAAATAGCCTTGAAGGGAAAGAAGAGTAACTGAAGACCTAAATGGCCAGGAGAAGGATGGACAGCATTTAACTTTTTAACAAGGCTTATTAAACTCCTAAGGCTGGTTAGGGTTGTTCATGTTAAAACAGAACAATGGCATCCTAGCTAGTCAAATGCAAGATGTAAAAGATTTTTAAAAATCTGACCCAGGTCACCAAAAAACCCCCAATAAAGTGGCAGATAGTTATCAATTTGCCTCCACTGTCACACTAAACCAAAACTTGATCAATTTCTTGAAGTTTTCTTATTGAAGCATAACGCTAATTAAATATGTATAGAAGACCTGAGTACAAAGCCCTGCTCTGTCACTTACTACCTCCATTATTCTTAAGAAAGTTACTTCATCTCTCAGACCTAAGTGTCTTCATGTGTAAAATCCAGGAAATGAATTAGGTTAGTCAAACGAGCTCTTAAGTACCGACTATGGGCCAACTCTTTATATGTGTACATGTGTATACATACATATGTGTGTATAAACACACAAACATGCACACAGCTTCCTTTGATACAATAACCTGAGATAGATTCCATTATTATTCCTATTTTATAGATGAGCAAACTGAGACCCAGAAAGATTTAAATGATTTGCCCAAAGTCACATAGCTAAATATGAGGCATGATTTGAATCCAGATGTTCTTAACTCCAGGTCCAACACACTACCAATAACATGTTGCCTCCTAAATATGAGATGAAATACAAAGCCAGACATAAGAAACAGTCACTTCAGTCAGAGAGCTCACAGTTCTATGGAAGAAACAAGATAAGATATACATAAAGCGACAGCAGGATAACAACACAAAACAGTGGCTAAGTACCCAAACATGTAGGATGGACCCCCAATGCCCTCAGGATTCAGGAAAGAAAATTGTCCTTAATAGTCAATTAAAATTTTGGTATTAGTGATTTAGTAAGGAAACTCCCTGCTTAAGAAAGTCTCATTATTTTGCAACAGAGACAAACTGCTTTGCCTCTCACATGCTGGCATTTCTATGTAGAGTGGGCTGGTTGTAGCACATGGCTTCTATAGTAACACCCAATATTTTAAGACTAGATTTACTCAGCTTAAGATGAAGTGACAATCTGATGATGTAATCAGTGTTATCAGCCAGAATGGAGGATTTTGAGCCCAAGGTGGATGTTTGCTCCATTTCCTAGTCACTTTATAAAAAGATTTCAGTGCATTACCAGGCTTACTTGGGTAAGACTGCCAACAGGAGTAAGTTCAGAAATAGCTTAAAGGATTCACAACTCAGTGAAAAGAAAAAAGTTGCCTGGAAAACTCTAGATGGCAAATGAACAAGAAATTGAAAAGAAGACCACAAATAACAAAAGACCACAAATGACCATAATGAAGGCATCAATCTAGGAAGGACCAAGGAGCCAGAGAGATCAAAGATTCTTATGCAAAAGTCAAACACTTTTGGGAACCTTGAGTCAGATACCAGTGTGGCAAGTTTCCCAAGAGTTTGCAGGGATGAAAATCATGGCTTCTAAGATTGTTAATCTGGTTTTCAATGTTTTAACTCTGATGTTAGGGGGTTTTTTTTGTTTGTCTATTTTGTCTTTTACTAGATCTATGATTTCATTGATAGGGAAGCTCCCTCTTGCAATACAGACTGTAAATTATCTATAATTTTAGAGAGTTCCCTGAGGCACTGAGGGGTCAGATGATTTGTAATGGGAATGGGAATTTGAAGATCTTCCTTGCCCCTTGTATTGGCAAGGTAACAGGTACTTAGCACTTAGTTTTAAGTTAAGTATTAAGACCCAGAACTTGTGAATCCCACGGTGGGATAGACTTGTTGACATAACAGGAAGGGGCTGAACAGGGAGGAGCTAATACCATATATAAGGAAAAGTTGAAGCTGAGAGAGTCCAGAACTTCTGGGAGAAAGCATCTGGAGGCTGGGCTGCTTCTGGAGAGAGAGAAGAGAACTGAGGACTGAACTGAGAATTGAGAAGAACTGAGAAATGAGAAGAGAGGAGAACTGGAAGGAGGCATGGCTGTGGTGCTGGTACTTTGTCTGTTTTGATGTTACTTTGTCAGATTTGTCTGCTGATAGAGGATGGTGCTATTATTACAGAAGCCTTGGGACCTTGCTGCTGGTTCAGATGCCCTGAAAGAGGATTTTCTTGTTGTATGTTTACAGAAATCCTGGAGGAGGGTCTTGCTGATGATTTCAGAGGCCCAGTGACTATGATGTGTGTGGATGATGTGTGTTGAATCCTCAGACCATGTTGTTGGGTCTGTGTTGATTTCTTAGGCAGAAAGTGAATTGATGAGGATGCTAGCAATATGATTGAATGTTATTGTGGTTTTGTTAAGATTTGTCTCCCCAGGAATAGAAACTGTGAAGGACTTGAGGTGGACTAGACACTATGAGCTTCAGTATGGAACAGGAACTGGACAAGGAGCTGGACAATAAGGAGCTGGCAGAAGCTGCGACCATGGAAGGGGAACCATGGAAGTGGAGAGCCAGCCTCAAGTTAAGATGAAAAGACCTCTCCTTGGGTATTTAATGCAGACTGAGAAGATCATAATTTACTAGGGGTGGAGAACTTTGACCTTTACATTTTGATGATTGAGTTAAGGACTTACTAATTAAGGATGAACTGCAAACTAATCTCCAAGAAGAAAGAAGATTTTTTGATTGAAGAGATTAAGACATTGTGACCTAGGGGTAGAAAACTTTTGACTTCTGTACTTTGTATCAATTAAGGACCTCCTTAAGAATGATTGAGTTACTAAATGAAGGTGCTTTGTTCAAAACTATGTGACCACTTTGGTGAAAACTATGTGGCCATTTTAATGATAAGTTCTTATGCCATAACATAGTGAATGCTGTATTTTGATTTCTGTGAATATTTTTGCCTTAACTTGTTACTGAATAAATAAAGTTCACTATACTGTGTAATTAAGAACCTTGAAAGCTGTTCACAGCAGCAGTCCTCTGGAAAGCTGCTTGTGCTTGGCTTTACACTTCTCCAGGGACCCATGATAAGTTTATATAAGAGGAAGGAAACAATTCAGGTCTTCCTAACTCCAAAGACAGGTCTCTGTTTACTGTGCTTGATTGCCTCAATTATTACAAAAGTTCTTAATCCCAGAGAAGAGACAGAAGAAAACAAAGGTTGATTGTTTTTGAACCCCCAACATTTTTGTAATTCATTTAATTATATTCACAATGTAAAAAAAAATGAAAATTAGTTACACAATGGAAGGATTTTGAAAGGCTTGAAAAACACTTAAATCATCATGAAATACTTAAAATATGCTGGGTTACTACATTCCTAATAGCTAATTCAAATGTTATCTTTCACCCAGAATGAATCTGTCAGTGAAGTAATTCAAATACAATTCTCCTAATGGACATTCTTCATGGGTCCAATGATAATTCTATAATAAAGTAATCATATTTCATCCTCCTATGTAGCCTAATTAATTCAAAATTCAAGGATCGCAAAACATGGATTGAGGACTTAACCAGATTCAAAATACTCCTTTTTCAAAACAAAAATTAAAGAGCAACAGGTCATCTGACCAGCTAAAGAGTGAAGCTGCTTTGAATTATATGGAATTTAACTAAATTTCATCATATGTAGGAACCTTAGATACCACTGCTTCCTGACTCATTTAATAGATGAGGATACCAAAGTCCAAAGAGAGTCTTATTCAATTAGCACACAAGAAATTAATGGCAGGACAGGTACTAGAAAATTGCCTCCTGTTTAAACTTGAGGCAATCTTTTGAGTGCACACACTCAATACACAGATTACCTGTAGCTAGGACCCAACATTAAGAGGCAATGTGGTATATTGGGAAAAGGGCTGGATTTGGGGTAAGAGGGCTTGAGTTCAAATCCCAATTTTTCTATATTTTTTAGCCTTATATTCTTGGGCAGGTAGTTTAACTTCTAGCAACCTCAGTTTCCTCCTCTATAAAAAGTGAGGACTGTACTAAATACTCTCTGAGTTACCTTCTAGTTCTATAACTATTATCTAATGATCACACACACACACACACACACACACACACACACACACTCCCTCCCTCCCTGCCCTGCCTCCCCCTCCTCACCCACCATATAATCCCTGCCCTGAGAGTTACCTTAGAGTCTGTTTTACTTGCTCCTAGGCTAAACTCATCCTCTCTTTGAAGCATGTAGAATTTCCAAAGAAACAGTCTCCAAACAAAGGTAGCAGTTTGGCTATATTCATCTATGGAGAAATCTGAATTGGAGTGTCATATTATATAGCATAAAATAATCTATTTTTTTCCTCTCTTGGAACCCAAGGATTATCAATAGTCCAGATATTTCTAAGAATCATAAAATCATAGATTTAGAGCTAGAAGGGACCTCACCAGTCATCCAATCCAACCCTACCATTTTACAGATTTAGAAACTGATGTTCCAAGAAGTTGTATGACTTGACAAGAGTCCCACAGCTAGCAAATCCCACAGGCAAAATCTGAACCAGGTCTTTCTAAGTCTATAATTCTATTCTCTCTACCATGCTATCTCTCTAGAAGACAGCTTAGCTAAAGCAAATCAATGAAAATGGGTAATGGAGGAAGTACAAATGTAAGCCAGGACGAATTGTGAGACCATAGAATTATAAAATCCTAGAGCTGGAAGAGGCAGTAGAGATGGTGTAGCCCAACTCCCTTGTGATACAGATGAGGAAACCAGGACTTAGAAAGGTGAAGGGACTTCCCCAAGCAAATAAAAACAGGGGCACTTTGGGGAAGGAGAAGAAAGTGTCAAGAGGGCAGAAGCCACTTGTATATTGTCCATATATTTCAAATGGCAGTCCCTTCTCCTAATCTGGAACCTGAGCCCTCATTACATTCTAGTGAAAAGAAGTAAATATCCTAGTTATTGTTCTTAGTAAATCAGATTGTGTTAGGGGAAAATACCAGGTAACCACTAAGTTTTATCCCCACTCTCTGTCTCAGTCCCATTTTTTTTTCTTACCAAATCCTTCCTTCTGTTTGAACGTCTTCTTCACAGTGTGGCAGGCAGAGCCATCTCCCAGGCACACACCACAGCGATCTTCAGTGGCATTGGAATCAATTTCATAGTCACAGCCAACCATCTGAGGGAAAAGAGAATTTCCAATTTAAGTGAGTAACCCATCAGGAACTGTATGGAGCATCTGACTGGGCAGTCTCCTATAGGTCTTTCTCATTTTCACTGCTATATAACATTTGGGGTTATACAAGGTCCCTTATAGTGAGAGCAAGGGAAACAGATGGCACATAAACTAATATCAAAAAGAATATCAGTCAGCTAGTCAACAAACACCAGCACACGTGGTATGCTAGCTGGGGCTACCCTTTCCTGGCCAGCAGGGACTTCCCAAGGCATGACTGCAAACCCCTAGGGAAGAACCAATAGTTAAAGTTCAAGTAGCCATGGAACTTGTACCCAAGACTCCTGAGGTGTGCCCTGGCTCCTTCCAGGTGATTGAAGTCATGGACCCTTCTCTTCCTGTTTAATACCATTTTCTGCAGGAAGCCTTTCCTGTTTCTCCAACTGCTAGTGTCCTTCCTCCCACACCACCCTGCATTTAACTGCTTTGTATATATTTGTATCTTTCACTCTATATTTATGCTTTTTGTTGTTGTTACTGTTATTTATTTATTTCAGTTGTGTCCAACTCTTTGTGGCCTGCTTTTGGGGAGAGGGGGCTTCTTGGCAGAGATACTTGAGTGATTTGCCATTTCCTTCTCTAGCTCATTTTATAGATGAAGAAACTGTTGTAAACAGGGTTAAGTGACTTGCCCAGGATCAAATAGTTAGTATCTGAAATCAGGTTTGAACTCACAAAAGGGAGTCTTCCTGACTCCAACACAGTAATCTATCCACTGTGCCACCTAGCTGCTCCCTCCCCTCCTCTTTCCATACATGTATACTCACACACACACAAAAACACACAGACACACACACACACACATATATTTACATATATATGTATTTATAATATATATACGAAGAGATGATGGATAAGTATCGTAAACACCTTGCCAGAGATATTGCTTCATTTTTTTATATCTCCACTTCCTAGCATAGTGTCTGGTACACGGTAGGTGTTTAATAAATACTCACTGATTGATCAACTGAGGCAAAATTATCAACAGTCTGGTTCCTCAGTAATTATTATCTAATTGGAGGAATGGCTCCAAAAACTTTTGTACCAGATGGGATTATGAATAGGCCCAAGGCATTCATTCTGAAGGAGACCTCAGGAATCCTCTGGCACACCCTCTTCATTTTGAAGATGAGGAAACTATAGCTCACAGAGGAAGAGTGACTTGCCTGAGGGTGCACAGTTAGTAAGTAGTAGAACTGGATCTGAACCTAATCATTCAGATTCCAAATCTTTCCACTACATAGTGTTACCTTAGCTTGCCCCAGGTGCCTTTCTTAGACCTCCTGCCTCCTGTAACCTGCCACATAATCACAGAACCAAATAACAACATTGGAGAATGTATGTCCATCATACACCCAAATAATGTGCATTGTGGATATTCTTCCTTTGTCTTAATCATCAAACATTAATTGAATGCTATGTGCCAGGCACTGTGTTAGGACCTGAGGACACAAAGGCAAAGCAGTACCTGCTCTTGAGAAGGTTCAAATGCTCCCTCTCTGGTGGCAACCCCCACCCCATCCCCCAAAATCTGACTTGCTATAGCAGCTATGCTTATTGTTTTCTTGGTTTTCCTTACTTCACCTTGCAATCAGTTCATATATGTCTTCTGAATGGAGCATTTTCTGAGCTCTTTCTTATTTGTTTTAGGAAAAAAATTGGGGTGAGTGACCAAGTGGTTTTAGAATGACTGTTGCTAAGTGTGACTATGGTTGTGGAATTATTTTTCCTGGCTATGTAACCACTACTGTACATTTTAAAGATTTCTTTCCTTCCTCCCCTCCTCCCTCCCCTTCCTTCCTTCTTTCCTGCTTTCCTTCCTTCTTTCCTTCCTTCCTTCCTTCCTTCCTTCCTTCCTTCCTTCCTTCCTTCCTTCCTTCCTTCCTTCCTTCCTTCTTTCCTTCCTTCCTCACTTCCTTTGTCCCTCCCTTCCTTTCTTGTGGCCAAGCTTCTAAATAGAGTGCTGCCAGTCAACCATCCACTACAGACCAATGGAGCTCAGAAGTACTAAGCTTTAGGCTCACCACATGATTGACTTTCATCCATGTCCTCTGGGAAGAATTTTGAAGTGATACAGTCCCAGAAATAGGTAAGAGGCATAAATATGTAAGTAAATAAAAGATGGTGGGGCATGGAAGGGGGGCAACTTCTAGTTAGGATTAGAGAAAAAGCATCTCCAAATGGGGCAATGGCCCTTACATCCTAGTTAGAGATGTCCCTGAAACACTGCAATCTGCATGGTTAAAAAAGATATTTGTAATCACCAAAGGAAGAGATACTTAATCCTGTTCATCAAGAATGGAAGAAAAGAAATTGTCTAGATGTGGCCATTCAATGGATGTGAGTGAATAAAATGTCAAACATTTAAAAGGGATGTGATCATGCTAAGAGTGGGCACCATAATAATAAGCTGACCTTTAAAAATCACATTCCCACTGCCCTTTAGTCATTCAAAAATTCAGAGTAAGTCAGGGGAACTCAGCACAACAAGAAGCCTTCTGATTCATTTTAAAGTATTCTTTTTCATACAGTGCCCAGATCCCAGGCAGATTTAATATTTTAAGAACAAAGAAAAGTTAAAACAAGATAAAATACCATTCTATGGTAGGAAGATAACTGAGTTTATCATCAGAAGGCCTGGGTTTAAGCTCTACTACTAACTGGCTGGGTTGCATCGAGTAAATCACTTTCCCTAACCTGACCTCAGTTCCCTTATCTGGAAAATGATCTCTAATATTCTTTCTATCTATAAAATTCTAGGATTTTATAGGGGACCCTTTGAATGGATGGTCAAATTTCCATAGTAAAAAAAAATTAAGTAGCGATTGTGTCGATTGATACCAAGGGGAAAATATATTATTTTGACTCTTATCTCATTACATTTTCCCTCCCTTTCACTGTGCCCACTATGAAAATGAGTTAATTAGGTGTTACACTTTTTTTTAATACTGCTAAAATGTGTTAGACTTGAAAGTGAAAGAGGATCTGTAGTCATGAGGTCCAAATTTGATTCTTGACTCTAATGCTCCTGATGCAGAGGACTGACTGCTGGATTTGAAGTTTAAAGAGCTTATGACTTTAACTTGCTAGCTGTGTATAACCATGCCTAAATAGCTTAACCCTCTGAAACTCAGTTTCCTCATCCAGGACAATAGAGTTAAAGTTAAGACAGAGTTAGAGTTAAAAAGGGACTTCAGAGATCATCTACTACTTATCTTTAACAGAGAAGGAAACTGAGGCTCAAGAAGTTTAAGTGACTTGCCCAAGGTAACATGGCTAGATGGAATTTGAACCATAATCCTCTAATTTCAAATTCAGTGCTATTTTTCATATATCACACTATCTCCCTATAAAATGAGAGTAATATTTTTTCACTGTAAATATTCCATAGGATTGTTATAAACAGAACACCTTGGAAACCTCAGAACACCCTCTAAATGTGATCTATTATGTTCTCACTTAGAATAGACCAAGAATACCACAGGGGGACAAAAGGGGGTACCTCACAATATCATTATTTTATCTTGTGTTCAGCTACATGGGTCCAAAAGGGCGTGAGTCTCTTATCACCAGATCAAGAGATGGATTTGCTACTGCCACCAAACCATTATATTATGACCATTTCCCAAAGGATGGCACCTCCCACACTGGAAATTTTACTTTGCATGTATTTTGAATGCTTTATATATATAATTTCCACTGAAAGATGATATATTTATATATTATGAGGGCATGAACTGTTTCATTCTTTCTTTATGAGCCCACAGTAGAGCCTAGTCAAGTCAACCAACATTTATTGTCTACTATGTGCCAGGCATTGTGCTAAGCATTGAAGACAAAGAGAAAGGCAAAAAGGGGAAAGGAAATAAGCATTTATTAACCACCTACTATGTGCCAGACATTGCAAGAAGGGCTTATAAATATTATCTCATTTCATTTTCATAATAATCCTGGGAGGTTGTCATTATTAAGATCCCCATTTAACAGGGATCACAGCCTTTTGTGACTAGAGTCACACAGCTAATAAGTGTCTAAGGCCAGATATAAACCCAGGTCTTCCTGACTCTAGGTCCTGCACTCCATACACTTAACCACCTAGGGGCCTCTTAGTACAATCCCTGCTCTCAAGTCACTCATCCAATGGAAGAGATAACATACAAACAACTATGTACAAATAAAATATATACGTGATAAATTGGATATAATGTATTTTATAGACATCTTAAACTCAACATCTCCAAAACTGAGCTAATTTTCTTCTCCATCAGTTCCCTTAACTTTCTCATCTTCCTAATTTGCCTATTGCTATGGAGGACACAATCCTCTCCCTTGCCCAGGCTCCCAACTTCCTTTCTTCCTCACCTTGCAAATCCAATCTGTCACCACACCCCATCATTTTTGCCTTAGCAACATCACTTGTATACCTCCTCCTCCACCCTGGCCCAGGGCCTCATCATTACACCATGCCTGAATGATTTTAATAGACTGTTGGCTGGTTGTTCTGCCTCAAGTCTCTCCTCACTCTAGTCCATTGAGCTCCCTAAAGCATGAGTCTGACCATGCATAATAGGGATCTGAAGATCTTCCCTGCCCCTTGGCCCCTTGATAGGCTTAAGTGAATCAGAGATTTCCCTGATTTTAAAATATACTCTTCCCCCAATAGGCTGGATGTGGTCACATTGAGCCTGTGGAGGGAGGCTTGTTTTTCAGGAATGCCCACACCTTGGTGGTGTGTTATTGGGCAGTGGATCAAGAGGATGTGACATTCTCTGACCCAAGAGAAGGCTATATATACCCTGGTGTGAGGTTTTGCTTTGGGGCTCACTTTGGGAAGAGTTGTGTGATTTGGCTGGATGAGACTCTGGGCAGCCATCGAGCCCCCAGCTATGAAAACCCAGATGTTGGAGCTTCCCTCTGGTAACTGACTAGATATGAATGTAATGGTCAGACAGCTGGAAGCCCTGTCTGCTGAATTGTGTTATTTTCTATTGTAACTTCTGTTTGTATTCTTTGAAATTCAGGGTGCTGACTTTTTCCCCTGAACTAGGTAAATGGTATATGTTTGATTGATTAGAGTAAGATTGTTAACCCATTTTGAGTTGCTTTCCTTTAGAAAAGCAGAGCTAAGAACCTTTTTGGCTAGCAGCCATTGTGGGTATGCTACACCATGTCACCTTCTTGCTGTTGTTGTTAAGGCATCTCTGATTCTCCATGACCCCATTAGGGGTTTTCTTGGCAGAGATGCTGGAGTGATTTGCCATTTCCTTCTCCTGCTCATTTTACAGATGAAGAAATGGAGGCAAACAGGCTTAAGTGACTTGCCCAGGGTCACAAAGCTAATAAGTATCTGAGACCATATTTGAATTTATGGAGATAAGTCTTCCTTACTCCAGGTCCAGTACTCTATCTATTATGCCACCTAGCTACTTCCTTCCTCTCCTCTTCTCCTATTAATAAACTCCAGTGCCTCCCTATTATATCCAAGGTCAAATATAAAATCCTCTGATTGATTTTAAAGGCCCTTCATGATGTCACTCTTTCTTTCCTTTCTACTTTTCTTACACTTTACTCTCTTATTCTATGATCTAGTGACAATGGCTTTCTTGCTATTTCTTGCACATAACACTCTATCCCCCAACTTTGTGCATTTTCACTGACCTCCTGGCTTCCTTCATGCCTCAACTAAAATCCTACAACAAGTCTTTACTGTCTTCCCTTAACATTAGGACCTTTTCTCTGAGAATACTTACGATTTATCCTCTTTGTCTTATTTGAATGTAGTATTTTGGATGCTGCCTACCCCCATTAGGTTATGGGGCTTGAGGGCAAGAGTTGTTTTTGCCTTTCTTTATATCCCTAGCACTAAGCCCAGTGCCTGACATGAAGTAGGCATTTAATAAAGACTCGTGGACTTGACTTTGCTTGCCCTCCTTTTCCCAGTTTGGTATAGCACAGTCCAGACTGGACTCAAAGAAACCATGCCCTCCAGTCCCTAGATCTCCTGCCCTGGGGCTAAGTTTCCTTGATTGATTAGAGTAACTCGCCGGCCTACTCTATCAATTGGCTCCAGATGAGATCACACTTTACATCCTACTAGGTATCAACCTACACCACCTAACATGTACTCTGCTGCCACTCATTTCTCCCTTTTCCCCAATCCTACTTTCCAACTCTTGCTCTGGACAAAGTAAACAAATCAATACTCTGATCACATCAGGTAAGGGCATGCCAATCTTCTGCCCTGTGGATCAAATCAATAGCCATGACTCACCAGATCCAAACTCCCTCCCTTGGCTGCTACTTCCCTATATGGTTTGTCTCCCCCTATTTGAATATAAGCTCTTTGAGGGAAGGGGCTGTCTCAAGTTTTATTTGGACCAGGTACTAAGCACTAAAGATACCAAGAAATGAAAAAAACCAGGCCGGGTACCCGTGTGTGTGTATGTGTGTGTGTGTGTGTGTATTCCATTCAACTGAAGCAGAGTGAAAAAGGGGAACCAAAGCAATATATATAGGAACCACAACAAAATAAATGAAAAGATCTGAAAAAGGAACTGAACCCCAAGTAAATGAAACAATGGTTATCTCCCAGTAATGGATAATCAAACTTTTCTCTCTCTTCTCAGCAGAGAGGTAGGGGTCAATGAGTGTAGAATATGGCAGGCACTGTTAGAGGTGATCACTGTATTGGTTCATTGTTTTTTGTTTAATTATTTTTCTTTGTTTCAAGGCAGGGTTCATTTCCCAGGAATGGCAATGGAAGCGGGAGATTCCATTTCCAGAAATAAAACATCAACAAAACTTATCTTAAGGGAAAAAGCAACAAATATTTGCTGTGCCTGGTATGTGCTCAGGACTGACCTGCTTGCTTCCCCCCCCCTTTTTTAAAACACATCTCACTATTTTCTCTTTTGAATTTTTCTCTAAATGGTTAATATTCTCTTCATGGGAAACGTTCCCAAAAACTAAAATATGGAACCTGGAAAAGAGGAGAGCGTTAGGTCTCCTTCCCTCATCCATCCTAAAAGGAATTTCTCTCTAAAATTCTTAAGCACATTATTCAAGGCTGAATAGCAACCAAAGAAGGGAGGAAGGCAGGGCTTCTGGGTTTCTGACGACCACTTTCTAGGCTATAAAGCTTCAGTAATTTCAAACAATTAAAGTAGTGCTATGCTTATCAAAAGAGATAGATAATGGAGTCTTGTTCAGATGAATAATTGGACCAGCCACAGTGGGCCTTTCTCTGGCATTAATACATAATAACCCCTATCTTCAGAGTCCACTAATGTTATCATCAATCTAAAACAGAATTTGCAATTTTAAATGATTCTGATAAGCTTCAACAGCTCAAAATCCTGCCCATACAAATAGCAAGGGATGGAGCATCTTGTCAGACTTCAATATGGTATATGATTGTGATGAGATACTACTGTGCTATAAGAAATGAGCTCTAGGGAGCCAAGATGGTGGAGTAGAAACAGCACCTCCAAGGCTCTCTCCCCCCAGATTACCTCCAAACTATGTAAAAGGGGACTCTGAACAACTTCTGGAGCCCCAGCACCCAAAGAATGACACAGAGAAGCTAACCTCCCGCTGAGGACAGCCCAGCAGCCCTGCAGGAAGGGCCAGCACAGCACTCTGGGAGCTGGCTGTGCAGCGGGCAGAGAGCTGAGCCCAGGTCCTGCGGTTGTAGCCCCAGGCCAGCCAGGCCAACAGCTGGCTGGAGGGACCCCAGAACACCAGCAGCTGTGGCGATTCCAGAATGGTCAACATAGACATGCCTAGGACAAAGTGAGAGGTTAGTGCCCTATGGACTTTGGGACCAGTATTTGGGGAATGCGTCGGCTTCCTCCCCTGGGGGCTAGAAGCCACTGAGGAGACATGCCATTTTGCAGTTTTCAGTGGTGGCTCCAGCTCCTGGCCTGCGAACTGTAGGGAGATCCAGCGATCAGTCTTGGGGGGTAATCGCTCTTGCTTTAACCTCCCTGGATCTGGATTGTGTTCTGGGGGGGAGGTCGTGGGGCAGGTTTCCAGCTTGCCAGAAATGGAAGTTGCCCCCCCACACATTCAGGACGAAGCTCCCCTGTCTGGTGGCAGAGTTCTACTGTGGCAACAAGCCCAAAAGTCAAGTAATTAAGTGGCATCATGCCAAGGCAAAGGAAACAAAATAAACAGAAAAATGAAACCTTAGACTCCTATTTTGTGGGCAAAGAAGATCCGAAGCATGGAACAGTCAGAGGACTGTGAGGTCATAAATCCTGTTCCAAAAGCCCCAAAGGAAAATATGGTTACAGGCCATAAAGGACCTTAAGAAGGACTTTAAAAATCAAATAAGAAAAGTGGAGGAAAAATTGGGAAGATAAATGAGAAGAATGCAAGAAAAGTATGAAATGAGGGTCAACAGCCTGACTGAGGAAAACAACACCTTAAAAAATAAACTTACTCAAATGGCAAAGGAGGCCCAAAAGGGCAAAGAGGAGAAGAATGCCTTAAAAAGTCGAATTTGCCAGATGGAAAAAGAATCTCAAAAGCTCACTGAGGAGATTCATTCCTTCAGAGTTACACTGGAGCAAATGGAAGCTAGTGACTTTATGAAAAATCAAGATGCTGTTAAGCAGATCCACACAAATGAAAGAATAGAAGGCAATGTGAAATATCTCATGGGAAAAACCACTGACCTGGAAAATAGATCCAGCAGAGATAATTTAAAAATTATTGGACTACCTGAAAGCCATGATTAAAGAAAAAAAACCTAGAAATCACCCTTCAAGAAATTCTCAAGGAAAACTGCCCTGACGTTTTAGACCCAGAGGGCAAAATAGAGGTTGAAAGAATCCACAGATCACCTCCTGAAAAAGATCCCCAAAAGAAAACTCCCAGGAATATTATAGCCAGGTTCCAGAATCCCCAGATCAAGGAGAAAATACTACAAGCAGCCAGGAAGAAACAATTTCAATATTGTGGAAACACAATCAGAATAGCCCAGGACCTGGCAGCTTCTACACTGAGGGATCGAAGGGCATGGAATATGATATTCCAGAGGGCAAAAGAACTGGGAATGAACCCAAGGGTCACCTACCCAGCAAAACTGAGTATTTTGTTTCAGGGGAAAATATGGTCATTCAGTGGAATAGAGGACTTTCAAGCATTCTTGAGGAAAAAACCAGAGTTGAATAGAAAATTTGACATCCAGACACAAGAAGCAAGAGATACCTGAGAAGGTAATCAGGGAAAAGAAATCAAAAGGAACTTATCAAAATTAACCTATTTACATTCCTACATGGAAAAACAATAACTGTGACTGATGAAACTTTTCTCAGTATGAAAATAATGGAAGAAGGGTATATGGTCACATGAATACATATGTGAATGTGTGTATATATGTTTACAGTTATACATGGATATAGGGCATAGGTTGAATTTGTTGGGAAGGGAGGATACCTAAGGGGTGAAATTATGAGGTGAGAGAGGAAAGTGGCAAGAGGAGATGGGGAGAGACAGGGTAGGGTAAACTATCTCATGTAGAAGAAGCAAGGGGAAGTGACTGCAGAGGAGGGGAAGAATAGGAAGGCAAAAAGGCAAACCACATTCTCATTGAATTTGGTTCAGGAAGAGAATGACATACATACTAAATGGGATATCTCAACCTGCAGCAGAATAGGGGGGAGGGGGATGAGAGGAGGGATGATGGATGGGAGGGCATTCTTGGGAGGAGGGGAGGCTGGAAGTACCCACTTTCGAAGAGGCACAGCACCAATGTAGGGAATGGGGGGTGGGATGGGTGGGAAGGAGGGAATTATAAGCAGCCTTGTACAATATATCTACTATGGTAATATTTTGCATAGTTATACATGTACAACACATACTGAATTACTTATCTTCCCAGAGGGAATGGGTGACAAGGGAGGAAGGGAATGGATCTGAAATTCAAGGTCTTAAAATTAAATGTTTCAAATATATATAAACATTATTATCAATTAAAAAAAAAGAAATGAGCTCCAGAATGGTTTTACATATATTATATATGCCTATCTGTGTCCAGTGGTAATCATCTGGGGGGAGAGGGGGAGGAAAAAAAGAAATTCACACAATAATTTTGGTGTGTATTTGAATGGAATAGCAAATTGTGCTTAGTATATTTGCAGTTTCATGTACAATCACCTTTTTATTGTATTGTTATGGAAATGCTTGTTTTATTTCTTTTTTTCCCCTTTTTTTTCTTTTTGAAGAGCAGTTGGGGTTAAGTGACTTGCCCAAGATCACGTGGCTAGTAAGTGTTGAGTGTCTGAGGCTGGATTTGAACTCAGGTCCTCCTGACTCCAGGGCCCATGCTCTATTAACTGCGCTACTTAGCCTCCCCCCTCTCAATGTCTTTTACTCCATTTCAGTCATCTAGGGATTTTGCATCTCATATTGCCCCTAAATGTCCACTCCCACCAGGGCTTATATCCTGGATCTTTCTGTACTTTGTCTCTCTAAAGAGAGAAAGAGGAAGGAAGACACATTGATTAAATGACTGTGCTGGGCACTGTGCTAATTACTTTACAAATATAATTATCATCACATTTGATCCTCACAAAGGTAATTGTTATCACTATCTCCATTTTACTGTCTCCAAATTAAGAAAACTGAGGCAGACAAAGGTTAAGGGAGCTGTCCAGGGTCACATAGCTAGGAAACATCTAAAGCTGAATTGGAACTCAGTCATCTTGACTCCAGACCTAGGGCTCTGTCCACTGTGCTACCTTAAGTGCCTCTATGAAAGTCACTCAGGCAAGTCGCTTAACCCCTTCTCAGTTTCCTCATTTGTAAAATAAAAGGGCTGAAGCAGAAAGCCTCAGGAATCTCTTCCAAATCCAGATCCATGGCTATATGGCCAGTTTCCTTTCCACTTTAAAAAATTCTGTGAAGATCCAGAAATAAAGCCTTTGAATGGTAAAAATGAGAGCTGGCTAAAGATATGGGCACCTCTGCCACAGGCTTCAGTCCTAGAAATGAAGCTAAAACTAGGGGGATGCACTCAGGGCTTTGGTTAGGGAGATTCTGAATTGAGAGATCGAGGATAGGAAGGACAATTCTTTAGTAGCTTAGATACAGCAGAACTTTGAATCCAGATAGAATAATTAGTAGAAACAGGAAGCTAACATGGTGAGAAGGGGTGATCAGTTCTGTGTGGGGGAATGTGAAAACTTCTCAGAATGGGTCTTAGAATTTGGTGTCAGGTTTGAGTGTTGGCTTTACCCTTCCCCCTTCATTGCTGCTGTCAATCAGCAGCAAGCCCTTTTAGGAGTCTTTCAACCCCCACCTACCTTCAGTCCTTTGCCTTCTTTCCTGCCTCTGTGGGCCCCTCTTCCCAGCCAACAGAAGCCAGGGACAACCCAAGCTCACCCCCCCAACCAATGAAAGTGAGAGACAACAGGGGAAATATGACCCTGCTGTATTAGGGTTTAAAAACTCTGTTCACCCTATATTGCACACCTCCTCTTCCTGATCCATCATGGAGAGGACCTCCCTCTTCCTTCTGGGGGAAGAGAATAAAATTTCTTGTTTTTATCCTGAGAAATCTCCATGTTCTTGATTAAATTTTGAATGGGGTTTTTCATCCCACACAGCTCCTTTCCTGTCCTACCCTATATCCCCCATAGTTACATCCCTAACACTGTTCTCTGAAGACACCTTACATGCTACTTGATCCAGGGTAGTACTAGCACCAAGAAGAATTTTTCATAGTTACAACTCTACCAAGAAGGATGTGTTTGTTAAAGAACTACAGATCAAAGTTATGGAGAAGTCCATTTTGGTTCAACACAAGGACATTTTTTTAAACACTTAGAGCTTCCCCCAAATGCAATGGTACTCCTTAATGCACAGTGAGTTTCTCGTCCTTGTCGATGTTTAAAAGGAGGCTGGGTCACCACTTGCTAGGCAAGTATTAGGTAAGATTCAAGACCTGGGCATTTTACTAATTTATCTAGATCATTTACAATCTTGTGATTGTATGAATTTCAACCAATGTTTAATTATCACCTAATGTTTAGTGCATTTTACTTATCTCGAGGTCCAGATAAGTATGGAGAGCAGAGTTAACTAGTACATGAATGACATCAAATATTACTGGAGTGTAAGAAATGATAAATACAGGGAAGCAGAGACTTACATTAAATGATTCAAATTGGAGTAAGCAGAGTCAGGATAACAAGGAAAGAAGAGCAACCACAAAACAAGTGAAAATGAATGTTATAGAATTACAGAGGAAAAGTTCAATCTCACTGAAGAGATGAAAAAATCATCTCCCCCTAATCCTCTGCATAGATGGGGGTCATGAGTGTATAATATATATTTGGTAGATTTTCTCATGAGTTGAATTGTTTTGATTTTTTATTCTTTACATATTTTTTTCTTTTAAAAAATTATAATGAAAGATGGCTCCCTGGGAGGGGTGAGAAGCATACTGAGGGAAATTTGGGTGATGTCAAAATAAAGGATATCAATAAAATTGTATTTAAAAAAAGAAGGAACCTAGGAAGAGACAAAAATGCCTCTGAGCAGCAATAAAAAAAAGGATAATGAAAGGGTCAGCCTCTTTTCTCACAGAAGCTGTTTTGCTGTATTTTGTTTTATTTTTAAGCACAATTTTAAGACGTCCAAATATCAGGCTTCCTAGCCATAGCACAAGTATAGAGGCTCATCAGCTTCACAGGATACTACACTTCTATTTCCTTTGCCCTTAAGGTTTTTCTCACTGAATCATTGAAGGTTCCCTTGCCTTCGGGACTTTCCTTGGTGTTGCTGAGTCATTTCACTTGTGTCTGCCTCTGTGACCCCATTTAAGGTTTTCTTGGCAAAGACACTGCAGTGATTTGCCATTTCTTTCTCTAGCTCATTTTACAGATGAGGAAACTGAGTCAAACAGGGTTATATGATAAGTGTCTAAGGCCAGATTTGAACTCAGGAAGTTGAATCTTCTATTCACTCTATCCACTGGGCCATCTAGCAGCCCTTCAAGACTTTCTGATGGACACTAGAACCAGAAAGCTCTTTTACTATCCTGAAATACCATGTTATCTCGACCTTATCTTCATATATCTGGTTCTATGAGGAGTTAATCATGAAAATCAATACCATGATGTTCATAACATCACAAATCTAGAGGTCACTTAGTCCAACTCCCTTGTTTTACAGATGAGGCTCAAAGAATTATGCAATTTGCCCAAAATAGCAAAAAATGGAGAACTAGGACTTGATCTCTGGTCCCCTGGCTCCAAATGAAGTCATGCTCTTCTCATGTGGGCCAGTCTCTTAGAGGGCCACAATAACTTCCTAGATACATTGGCCCTATGTGTACTTCCCCAGCAAGCTGCTCTCTGTAAAACAGAACCATGCAGTCTGAGAAAAGTTACTGTTCACAGTTAAAACCACATTGGAGATATTGAGACACTATCTTGCGTCAGAGACATATCCCATCTTCATCATCTACACCAGCCATAAAACCCAGGAACATTTTCAGCCTTCCTGGGGGCTAAATCCCAGATTATTTTGAGGTCATTCTCCTGAACAACGCAATCAACAAGTAGATGAGCTCTCATAAAAACTTAAATTTGGGTCCCTGTCAGACAAGGAACCATGAGAGGTCCTTCCACTGACTATAATTATTCTTGCAACTAAATCTCAAGCAATTTTACTTGTGTTAATTTACCACCAGCAGTCATAGAGAAACTCGTTCCAGGCCTACCTATCCACTGTGAATTTCCACTTATACCCATACATCTCTCCTACCGAGGCATGATGGACAGTGTTTTCTTACAGTCAGATTATAGACCAAGGGGGCCTGTCCAAGACATTATAAGTAGTTACATGGTACCATTGTTGTCCATAACAATAATATGTCAAGAACTCACTGAGTTAGTAACTAGGCTTGATTAAAACAATTAAAAACCCAGACAACTCCCCTCTATACTATGGGGCAATAATGTTAATTTCATCATGGATCTGTTCCTCTCCCAGAGATATAACCCTACCTTGATAGTAATAACCCACTTGACTAAAATGGCTTACTTCCTGTGAGAGGAGACAGGAAATGTTTCATGGATGGAGGAGGTATTTGGAGTGAATCTTGATGGTTATTAGGGATTCTTTGAGACAGTTAAGGTAGATACTAAGCATATTAAACACACACTCACACACACACATACACACACACACACACACACACACACACACACACACACACACACACACCCCTAAACCAATGGAATATCAAATTATACCATTTGGTTTATATTGTGTCTACCCTGTTATACAAGCTTGTGAATTTAGCATTTCAAGAACTATTAGATCTGGGGCAAGAGGTGAAGGGTGTTGTTATCTCTCTGATATCTTTACCTACTTACAAGACTCTATATAGTAGACTAAATTAGCCAGATATTCTCTCCTGTCTATATCAGCACCAACTTGGCCCCTCCAAAACCACCCTGTACCTTTATACCTTTCCATGTACATAATGTCACCCCTGGATTGATTGTAATTACATTCCTTGAGAGTAGGAACTGTTTTACTTTTGTCTTTGTATCTCCAGTGCCCAGAAGAGTACTTTGGATACAGTAGGCACTTAATAAATGGTTTTTGATTAAATGACTCCCTAATAGACATGGGTTCATTCACATCATCCTTTCTTTTATAGAATCATAAAATGGCACTGGAAAGGGCATAAAAATCATCATATTACTTGAGTCTATCCTTGATAAAAGTAAAGTCTAGGTATGTGGCTGTTTTATGATTATTTCTCCCAGTGCAACAGGTAAAGTAGGAGTATAATTCTATGAGACTGGACTGATGACATAAAGACTGAAGTTAATCCTCTCTGGACTGCTACAAACCAAAAATGTTTTCCTTCTCCCTCCCTCCCTTCCCCCCTTCTTCTTCTCTCTCTCTTTCCCTCTTCCCTCCTCCCTCCCTGAATGTCTCTCTTTCTTTTTCTTCCCTGCTTTCCAATAAGGAATGAATAAGGATTATGTAACCTTTTCATGCTTGCTCTTTTATTGTGTTAAGTGTGTATATCTAACTGTATATGTACATTTGCGTGTGCGTGTGTTAAGAGAGAGCTTATATATGTGTTTGTTTGCATATGTACATGTATGTAAATGTAAATGTAAATATATATTTACATGCACATGTACATGCATGTAAATATATATGTACGCACACATGTACATATATATAGGTCTGTGTGTATGTATATGTATATATAGGTATAGGTATAGTTATAGATAATCTTTATGCTATGCCTCCTTTACAAAGAAAGGCACTGGAGAATTCTAAATGTTCATGCTTCTTGTAAGGCTCCAGATTCAGAAGATGTCAACGAATAAAGGGCATTTTATTAAGACAGCTAGATGTTGAAGTGGACAGAGTGCTAGGACCAGAGCAGCAAGACCTGCCCGTGTTCAAATCTAGCCTCAGACACAGGTTTTATGACACAAGGCGAGTCAGCAAATCTCTCTCAGCCTCAGTTTCTTCCATTGTAAAATGGAGATAATAAGAGTCCCTTCCTTGCAGGGTTGTTGTGAGAATGAAATAAGATCATATTTGCAGAGTATGGCACCTGACACACAGTAGGCACTGTATAAATATGAATTCCCTTCCGTTCCCCTTCCCGTTTAATTATTGTGTGTTATTGCATATTCCTATTGTTGCCTATAAGACTAATGGCAGAGTACAGTGTTACTGCATATATCTATTAAGGGTTAGAGCTAAGAACCAGTTAATGAACCAGCTAATGGCCTGGAGTTGTCCATTTCAGTACCAGAAAAATACCAGATTCCAGGGTCTCCCGAATTTGGTTGTTTCTGAAGCCACGTGGTTGGTGTCCTTTGCCTCTAGCTGTTCTGATTTTAGTATCCCAGACCCTTTATTTAAGACTGCTTTGCACTTGCTTCTCACTGTTAAGTTTGTGGCTTTCAAACATGTTCCAAGGCTGATAGGATCAATTTTTCACCACAGATGTGACCTTAGGCTCTCTTAGGAAGTTGTAATCATCATAAAACTCACCCAATATCAGATCCCCAACCCTGCCCATATCTCCCTAGGTTATTGAGGAAGGTACTAACATATATAGTCACAGAACACAAGACTGATGGGAAAAGAGAAGCTTAGATATATACTTGACTCCTTTGGCTACCTTTTGACATCTTAAGGGAGGCCCAGTGGTTGCCCCCGATAAGGACTTCTCCCTTAATGATGTGATTTTTCCTGAACCTTGGAATCATTGTCATTCTCCAAAAGGAATTTCAGCTGCTCCAAATTTTCACAATAGTGTCTAGACATCTACTACTACTACTACTACTACTACTGCTACTGCTACTGCTACTACTACTACTACTACTACTACTACTGCTACTACTACTACTACTACTACTAATCTTACCACAGCTACTACTGCTGAACACTTATATAGTGCCTCAAGGTTTGTAAAATGTTTTTTAAAATATTATCTCATTTAATTCCCACAACAGCCCTTGGAGGCAGGTTCTATTATTATCATCTAAATTTTATAGATTAGGAAACTGAGGCATGTCTCAGTGACTTGCCTATGGTCACAGAGTTAGAAAGTATTTGAGGCTGTAATGGAAATGCAGATTTAAAGATCTTCCCTGCCCCTAGCATAAGTGCACCTGGAGCCTGTGGTGGGAGGCTTGTTTTTCAGGAAAGCCCACACCTTGATACTTTGTGATTAGGCAGTGGGTCAAGGAGGTTGTTACATTCTCTGAGCCAAGAGAAGGCTATATAAGCCCTGAGGAGAGGCTTTGCTTTGGGGCTCACTTTGAGAAGTGTTGTGTGATTTGACCAGATGAGACTCTGGGAAGCCGTTGTTGAGAGCCCCCCGGCTTTGAAAACCCAGATGTTGATGCTTCCCTTTCTGGTAACTGTGATTTGGTATTGATATAATGGTAGGACAGTTTGGAAGCCTGTCTGTTTGATCTGTAAGTTCTGTAACTCTGAAGTTTGGGGTGCTGACCTTTTTCCCTGAACTAGGTAATGTGTGTTTGTTTGATTAAAGTAAGCTTGTTAACCCATTTTGAGTTGCTTTCCTTTTGAAAAGCAGATCTAAGAACCTGTGTTGGCAGCTACCCTGGGGATATTGGGGTGCTTGCTGCTACAAAATGGCGACGAGGATGGGATCTGCTGAGTAAAAGGAAAGTATGGGGGCTGGGATAATTGTTTGTTTCCCAGTTGTGGTAGCTGTGATTCTGTGGAGCCATGGAGCAGGAGAGAAAGACCTGCATGCTAACTTCACTGAGCTGAGAGCAGGAATGGTGAGCTGCCTGCATGGAGATCTGTGGAGAAGCCTGGAGCTGCTGCCTTCTGCTGGAGGAGAAGGAACCCAGGAGTTTGGAATTCAGCCACAGGACAAGATAAGGACTGTGTGGCAAAGCAGGGGCACTGATTGTGTTTCCTTGCTGCATCCCACAGTTTGGGACCCAGGGGGAGGATGGACTTGTGACTGGTGGGTGGGGTGAAGTGCCATGGACCCCAAGGACCCCACTTTGGTTTTGTTGCCCAGCTCCCTCTCTGGACTTGGAAGCAGGGGCTGGAGCAGTGTTGTGTGAAGGACACCCCCCTCCTCCCAAGAGATCTTTATATGATATATACTTTGTATTTTGTGAATTGATGTGAAAATGCAATGTACTTTGTTTAAGGCCCAGTGGCCACTTTGGTAACTTTAAATGTACCTTGAAAATATGACTTAAGAGATGGTTAGTGCTAATTGAAATGTAAATTGTCTATGCTATGGGCATCCTTAGTAAGACTTTACTGAATAAGGTACTGGTTGTACTTTGAGATATTGTTACAGATAAGAGACTAATTGAGCTAATCAAGACTTTGCCCCATGAGTGGAAGACTTGTACTTTGAAAACTGATGTAACTGATTGAGTTAACTTAAGAGTGACTATTTTTTGATTTTACTGATAAGTGGACTGAGTTAACATTTGCCCCATGAGTGGAAGACTTGGACTATTGTATTTTGAGATTATATTGTGATTTTCTTATGTACCTGGAAAATGTGACCTAAGAGATGTTTAGTGCTAATTCAAATGTAAATTGTGTATGCTATGGGCATGAAAGATCTTGGGGCCGAATGTAATGGAAATGCAAATTTAAAGATCTTCCCTGCCCCTAGCTTAAGTGCACCTGGAGCCTGTGGTGGGAGGCTTGTTTTTCAGGAAAGCCCACACCTTGATACTTTGTGATTGGGCAGTGGGTCAAGGAGGTTGTTACAATCTCTGAGCCAGGAGAAGGCTATATAAGCCCTGAGGAGAGGCTTTGCTTTGGGGCTCACTTTGAGAAGTGTTGTGTGATTTGACCAGATGAGACTCTGGGAAGCCGTTGTTGAGAGCCCCCCGGCTTTGAAAACCCAGATGTTGATGCTTCCCTTTCTGGTAACTGTGATTTGGTATTGATATAATGGTAGGACAGTTTGGAAGCCTGTCTGTTTGATCTGTAAGTTCTGTAACTCTGAAGTTCGGGGTGCTGACCTTTTTCCCCTGAACTAGGTCATGTGTGTTTGTTTGATTAAAGTAAGCTTGTTAACCCATTTTGAGTTGCTTTCCTTTTGAAAAGCAGATCTAAGAACCTGTGTTGGCAGTCACCCTGGGGATATTGGGGTGCTTGCTGCTACAGAGGCTAGATTTGAACTCAGGTCTTCCTGACTCCTTGCCTAGAGCACTATGTACATCACTACCTTTATTACTACTGACAGGAAGGGCCATCATTCCTTCTTCTTAAATCTACCACTCTAAGACTCCCTCCCCAAGACAGATCCATCAAAACAATGCAATAAAGATAAACTAAAAATGGCTTTCTGCTATCTTTTGACTCTTCTATAAATGCTGAGCAGCCCTGATGCCTCTGACCAAGGTGCTGACTATAGCTGGCTCTACTTAACTCTAGGATAACCCTTAGGCAAGTCAGTGTCTCTGAATTTCAGGTTCCTTATCTAAAAAGTAAGAAGCTTGGAATAGATGCTTTCTAAAGTTACTTACAGTCTCTAAATCTATGATATTTTAATCTGCTGTCTCTTAAGTCTAGAAGTAGTAATAATATAGTGCTGGGGCTCTTCACATTTTCTGTATTGGGATCTCTTGACAATCCGGTGAAGCCTTTCCCAAAAGAACTTTTTAAATATATAAATGTTTTTAAAACCCATAGGATTATGAAAGAAACAAAATATATTGAAATAAAGTTATTAATCTGTTTTTTTAATTTCATAGACCCTAAGCTGAGAAATCCTATACTATACTAAGAAGAATACTGACCTAGAAGCCAACAGATCTGGCTTCAGATCCTGGTCCTGTTACTATCTTGTTGTGTGGACAGAGGCAAATCTTCAAACCTCTCTGGGTCTCTGAACACCTATCTGTAAAAGGGGAGTGTTGAACTAGATAATCTCTAAGGTCCCTCCACATCTGGAACTCCAAATACTCACTAGGACCTGGTCGCTTTCTCCCTTCCAGCAGTTTGATCTCCAATCCCAAAATGAAGCCACTTCAATAGATGCCATTGGTTTGCTTATATAAGTTTTTGGCAATCTATTCCCTCTGACATTTAGAACATGATACAGAATAAAAAAGGTATAGATTATCAAATGAGATACTATTTATTGCTCAGAGTACCCTGTCCTGAACGATTTATGTATGATCTTCCACTGTCAGGCCCTCCTGCCCCAGTGAGAGGCCAGAAAACAAGTCCCTGGGAGTCAGCATTTGGATTAGAGGTGTTTAAATAGCGACCACTGATTCATATGTGAGCAATTAGAAGGAAAGAAATTAAAAAGCTGTGCTGGGACATGAGGGTAAATTTGTTGTTGGTGCTCATTATCTATTTTATTTTTTTTTTTTAAGCAATTGGGGTTAAGTAACTTGCTCAAGGTTACACGGCTAGTCATTATTTGTGTGTGGGTGCTCATTTTCTGAGGCTGGATTCGATCTCGGGTCATCCCAACTCTGAGGCCGGTGCTCTTACTCACTGCGCCACCTAGCCGCCCCTTCTATTTTATTTTTTATATTTGGAGGGAGAACTGTGACTATGACAAGGCCAATGAGGACAACTCATGAATCTTTCATAGCCATTTATGACCTTCAGGTTACTATCCTGTCTTCTTCAATTATTCCAGGCTCTTGGCTTAAAATCTTCCTATCTACCTCAAGCCCTTAGAAACATCAATATTTATGATGATGTCATTTCTAATACCCGAACTATCATGCTATCAAATTCACCTCATTTAATTCCTTCTCCACTGTGTCTCAACCACCCCCAGGGGTAGTTACTACCTCTAAGATCATGAACTTGAACACCTTCTGCTCTAATAACAATTCCCTACCCCTTTACTTTTCCCATCATTTCATTCTTCAGGAACCTACATTTTCATGACTTCTACTCCTTCTATCCATCTTTGTTCTTCAAGTCCATCAGTAAGGGCTTTCCTTCTGGCTTTTTGTAGTCTTTATTCTATAGTTAGCCATTTCAACAAAGTAGTCTCCTCCAGTTTTGAACTAATGACACCCTTGACCTTCTGCTTATTCTCATATTGCTAATCCCTAGACCTTCTTTGTTGCTACTTCTGAGCCATATAATGCTCCTGGAAGGAGTCACAAAAAAATGAAAAGAAAAAGACTGGGCAAGTCTACTGCAAATTTCTGCCATCTAACCTTAAGTTAACCCTTATCACTGTAGATTAATCCTATTTGCCTGTGAATAACTTCTGATCACACCAAACCACCAACTGCAATCTAATGGGTATGGGGTAGAAACTCAAAATTGCTTTAAGTTGCACTCCTCCAATTATTAGTGATTTTTAACATTTTTTTCACTTCACCCATCTTGTTATAGTTTCTCATAAAAATAACTATCAGGTAATCTTCATTTGTCAAAGGGGATGGAAGCTCAGCTAAGAGGACTCAGATACATGGCTTCATCTGACTCTATAAGACATTCTTTGGGCCTGACTATGGACTATACAAGGTCCTCAGGAAAACAAAGAAACATCACCTTAGCACTTGAGAGACTTTACTTTCTAAGATCCAACAGCCAGAACCATATGTTACAAGATCATGGAAGACAGGAGGTAAAAACAATGGACCAGCAGAGCTGAACTACAGTCTACTCCTCTCCTTTCTTATATAATGAGCTATACTTTGCAAAGGGGGTAGGTCAGTCTCAGAAGAGTATTCTAGAACTAAAAGTGGTGAAGAAGGGACTTAAATATATGCTCCATGTTATTGGAAACAATGACTCTGGAGTCAGAGGACCTAGGTTCAAACCCACTTCTGACGCTTAGCAATGTGTGATTTAATCACAAGTCACTTAATCTCCCTGGGCCTCAGTATCCTCATCTATAAAATGAAGACAGACTCTGAGATCCCTTCCAGCTTTAGATTTTTGATATTAGGATCCTGCCCTGCTGGATATGGGTACAATTTGTAATGCCCATCTCTGATAGAGAGTCACTATGCTCGTTGCTACCAGCTTGGTGCTGGTCCCTGCTGGTAAGCCTCAGCTAGGCTTCTTTATCCCTTTACTGCTCACACATCCTTTCTTTTCCTATGGTATGAAAGAAAGTCTTCCACCCTGTACCCATGTATCCTATCTCCTCTATCAACTTGCTTCAGCATTCAGTCCTTCTCATTAATCTTCATTCTCTCTCTGGATTAGTTCCTTCCTGTGTTCCTATAAACATACTTAGGTGTGCCTTCTTCATAGACAGACATAGATAGATAGATAGATAGATAGATAGATAGATAGATAGATAGATACACAGACTAGACAGACAGACGACACATAACAATTTTCCCCTATGTTTTTCCTGTATCCTTCACTGATATAAACTGCGTATTGAATCCTCAATCAACTAAAATGTAGCTTCTTTCCATACCATAGCTCTTTTCAACTTTATCAGAGGCCTAGGAGCAAAGAATGCTTTGCCAAAGGCACCACCAGAGAGTTCTTGTAGGCACATGCAGACGCGTGCGTGCGTGCGCGCACACACACACACACACACACACACACACACACACACACACACACCATTGCATAGATAATGAAACTGAGGCTCTCAGATTCAGTGACTCAGCCACAGTCAAGTGGCCATAAAGTGGCAGACTAAGGACTTGAACTCAGCTCTGAGGACTCTCAATATAGTTGTGCTTTCACCCTCCTACTCCCTCCACTTCAGATTTAAATTCTTAGACTCCCTGTCTCTGTGTCAAGTTGTTAACACTGTCCAGAAATAGTCAAAAGCTCTTTAATGCAAAGGAAATTTTAGTACTTCAAAATAACTTATTTGGCCTTTTTATTATGCGAATTTCTGCTCTGTCAAAACTCAAAGTGGGGCAAATGTTTATAAGTAAAGGAACTACAGACCCAGCTAGATGGATAATGGAAGAAAGCCAGTAGCAGCTCATATAAATGAAACAGCTGATTTCATGCTTTGGTGGGCCCTTGACTTTCTGGTGCCATGTCTTACTCCAGATGCTTTTCTTTAATTTTTTAAAAACCATCATTTACAAGCTGGTCATTCAGCAAGCATTTATATTAAGTATTTGATATGTGCAAGGCATTATGCTAAGTGCTGGAATTACAAAGAAGGGCAGACGTAGAAGCCACGTTCTCAAGGGGCTCACAGTCTAATGCAGGAAGAGAGCATTCAAATAACTGTATACATACAATATCTACATAGATTAGATGGGAGGCGATCTCAAAGGGAAGGCACTAGGGCTGAGGGTGGATGGTGAGAGGATAAGAAATTCCTTTCATTGGTAGGGATTTTAGTAGAGTCCTGAAGGGAGTCAAGGAACATAGGAGGCAGAGGGAAGGATGGAGAGCTTATGATGCATGAAGGACAGTCCTTTTTGCAGAGTTGGGAGATGGAGTATCACATGGAATATCACATGTAGGAACAGCAAGCAGACCAGTGGTTCTAGATCACAGAGTACATGGAGGAGAGTAAGATATAAGGAGCCTGGCAAGGTAAGAAGGCGTCAGGTTGTGAAGGGCTTTAAATGCCAAAGAGAGAATTTTATATTTTATCCATAAGGTATTAGGGAACTAGGGTCATGATTATGTGATAGAGAGAAAGGAGATGTATATGAAAGATGTTGTGAACAAAGAAATGATAAAATTTGACAACACATTGCATATGTGGTATTGAAGTGGCAGTTAGGTTCCCATAATGCTAGCTCCTACACAAGGCCCCTCAGGGGGCCCCAGAAACCTAGCATAAAGGTATGACCATTGTGAAACCTTGCCCCGTACCTGCCTTGTAACTAAGATGTAACTAAAACAAAGAACTGACCCATTAGCCTGCAGCCCTCCCCCCCCCCCTTAGTTTACATCCCTATGGAGCAACAGTTGCCTTGCTGACCACTGTTTGTTTCAGGAAGTACTTTTTACTGTATAAAAGCTTGCTGGACAGACAGCTCAGGGCTGTCCTTTTGGGGACAGCTGCCGGCTAATAAAAGCACTCCCCCAAAATATTAATTGGCTATGCCGTCCTGTATCTGCATCAATTGTCCATTACAGTATGAGTGTAAGTGAGAAAGTAAAGTCATGTACCTTGTTGCTTGGGAAGATGGTGGCAATAGGAAAGATGGAAAGAAGGAAGGGTTTGTTCTTTTAAGGGTCAGGGAGATAGTAAGTTCTAGATGTGTTGAGTTGGAGATGTCTTTGGGATATGCAAACTGAATTACTGAAGATCAAAGATAGAAAGATCACTGAATCACTCAAAAAGTGATTCTGGATTGTAGACAAGGGGGTTTCATTCTCTATCCTTACCTCTAAACCTCCACTCCATTTCCTTTCCCCCCTCCACTCCCTCATTATCTCTCCTTTTTTCCTTTTCTTCCTTCTCTCCTTCTTTCTGTCTCTTTCCCATTTCCTCTCCTTCTCCTTCCCCCATATGTATGTGTATAACATGGAATCCCCAAACTTTTGAGACTTCATGTATATGTGTGCCTACATGTATATAGGTATACATATGTATGTGTCTATATTTACAAAGCATGCTTATGTGTGTATATGGACATATATGTCTGGGAATAGATGATAGTTGATCCAATGGGAGGTGATGAGATGATCAAGCAATACAGGACCAAAGGAAAGTAGAAGAGGGCTAAGGATATAGCTTTTGGAACCACCAGCATGTAGTAGATGTGACATGGATGAAGATCTAGCAAAAGAGATTGAGAAGGAACAGTCAGGTAGGAGGAAAACCAGGAGAGAAGAGTGCACAATAACCCACAGAGGAGAGAGTATCTGGGAGATGATTGTGGTTAGTGGGGTATAAAACTGCAAAGAGGCTAAGAAGAATCGGGATTGAGAAAAGGGTATTAGAATTGGTAAGTAAGAGGTTATCGGTCACTTTAGAGAGTAATTTCAGTTAAAAGATGACTATATTGAATAAAGTGAGAAGAGGCTTATGACTTTCAAGTTTAGCTAAAAAAAGACAAGAGAGAGGACAGTGGCTAACAGGAATGGGGGCTGATCTAGCAAAGGGTTGTTTCTTTAAGGACAGATGAGACATAGGTATATTTGAAGGCAACATGGAAGAAGAGTGGATAGGGAGAGACTGAAGGAGAGGGGTAGGGAGGGAGACAGAGACAGAGACAGGCAGAGATAGAAAGTCAGAATGATAGATGGGGAGACAGTTGGATACACAAGAGGTGATATGATCAAGACTGCAAATTTACTTTGACAAAGAGAAGGGCACTTCTTCATGTGAAAAAAGGAATGATGGAGAAGATGGAGAAGAAGAAGGAAATGTTTGATAGGAGAAGGAAATAAAAGGGAAGAAACTCTTATTCAATGGCCTCATTATTTTTCAGTGCCAAAGGACTTCAGCTGAGAGGGAGGGCAGAAGGAATGCCCTGGGAGGCTTTAGGAGTGATTAAAAGGTTTGAAACAGCAGCTGTGGTGAATGGAAAGGAGCAAAGCAATTGAATGGAATGTAAAAGGCTTGCTTTGTTTTATATAGCAGGAGTCCAATTACATAACCTAAATTTGTACTGTAGAGAAGTTATGTGATTTGCCCTACTCACTTAGGGTAGTAAGAAGGAAGGAAGGAAGTAAAGTAAGTAAGTAAGTAGAGCCATGATTTGAACCAAGGTCCTCTGACTCCAAACACAGCAATCTGTATTGTTTTCCCCCATTTTATATTTATATGTATATTTACATTCCCCCATGAGGAAACTGAGGCTGGCAACATTTTGACATGGCTCTAGAAATGACAGGCAAATAAGAGCTAGACTTAACCTGAACATTATGGCATGACAAAGTTCAATGATTCCATTATATTCCCCTTTGCTGGATGAAACAATTTCTTTTTTAAATGTAACCTGATTGTTTTATCACTAGACTTTGCTCAGTTCACAAGGGTCTTTGCTCCTTTTAAGATAAACATCAAGCTATAGCCTCATGACATAATACAGTCCACCTTAAAAATGCTTTACAAGTCAGGCTTAAGTAAAAAATCACAATTAAAGGATGCACTGAGGTATAAAGTCATGAACATTGTGGGAAGAATTAACAATCTGGGTTTCAAAACCAACTCTGACACTAACTAGCTATATGACATTGAACAAATACGGTATGTCAATCTCTCTGAACTTCAGTATCCTCAACTATAAAATAAGAGGTCATCTGAAGAGGAGCTCCAAGATACCTTTCCGTGCTAAAATACTATGACTATGGGTTGTATCCTTGGACAGGGACATATTCTCACTGGGTCTCAATTTCCTAATTTGTGAAAAAATTATAATAACCATACTAAGAACTATGCTCCATAATGCATAGAATACTGGTCTTGAAGTCAGGGAACATCAAGGTTCAAATCTTGTCTCTGACACTTAGTAACTATGCAACCATGGGCAATTGACATTCTTTCTGAATCTGAAGAAACTCGAAGAGTTAATAAGCTATGTTATGTATTGAAACAGAGAAGGGTGGGAGATTACCATACTAGAAGCTTGTACTGGCTAAATTACAGATTTTCCACATAATGTCAATTACCTGCCTTGCTTACCTCACGGAGTTGTGAGGATCAAATGAGATAATGAATGTGCAAATGATTTGAAAAGATGAAAATATCATACAAGTATAAAATTCTATGATTAACCTTGATTTTATCTCACATGTTACTTCATTGACAAAGTAAACAGAGTATTTTTTAAGAATGCAAAATCTTAAATGCCATGGAAACTCTTTAAATTGGGTTTGGGTTCCTGTAGCAGCAACCACACCGGCATAACTGCTAACACAGGTTCTTAGATCTACTTTACTGGGAAAGACAGCTGTTCAAGGGATCAATAATCTTTCTAAATTACATTCATTAGTTCAGAGGAAAAATCAGTACCCTGAACTTCAAAGAAAATCCAAACAAATAAAATAGAGAAGATACAAGCAGAGATATAAAGAGAGGACTTCTGTCTGAGAAATTAGAACAGATCAACAGACAGATCCAACTGTCTGATCAATACATACTTAGTTACCAGAGAGAGAAGCACCAATATATGGGTTTTTCAAAGCAGGGGTGGGGTCCTCCTTAGCAGCTACCCAGAGTCTTATCTGATCAAATCTCAAGAACACTCTTCCAAATGAGTGAGCCCCAAAGCAAAATGCTAACCTCAGCACCAATTGGTAGGTGGGGATCTTAAATCCCATTAATAATACTGTTCACCAAACATTTATCATTTAGATGCTAAGTTCCTGGATGGGAGAGGTCTTATAACCCTTTTCCTGCAATCCCCTCTCCAATGGCTGGAATCTAGACCCACACCAAAGAAATGGTAAGTGCTCACAAAATACTTTGACAATAAAGATTCCAGCTGTTCAAACTACTCAGCTCTTCGGTATTACTAATGAAAGTTATGAGGAGGGGGGTGGCTAGGTGGCGCAGTGAGTAAGAGCGCCGGCCTCGGAGTTGGGATGACCTGAGATCGAATCCGGCCTCAGAAAATGAGCACCCACACATAAATAATGACTAGCCGTGTAACCTTGAGCAAGTTACTTAACCCCAATTGCTTTTAAAAAAAAAGAAAGAAAGAAAGAAAGAAAGAAAGTTATGAGGAGGCACAAATGATTGTAAGATTTAGAACTGGAAGGAACATAGACATAACCACTTCATTTTCTATACTAGGGAACTGAGTCCTGGAGAGGTCACTTAGCCAAGGTCACATAGATAATAAATGACAGAATTGAGATTTGAACCCAGTCCTCTAACTCGAAATCCAGCCATAGTTCTACTGAACCACAAAGGGAAAAAATAACATTTAAGCAAAGATGCCTAGGAGGAAAAAAAAAATTGAAAACATCCTCATAGACCTAAGAACTACCTGAGGGTCTATTGCCACTATCTATGGTGGACTGACCTTGAGAACTATGGGACCATAGGGACAAAATGAAATTTCAACTCAAGAACTGATAACAAATTTAAACATCTTGAACCAAAATGATTTTAACTCAGCTTCATCACTTTTATGATTGCACAAAGTTGGAGATTAAGGAAACATACCCAATACCTTACATATGCCATTAATACAGACATTTCTGCTGTTGCCTCCTTCAAAACAAGGTGTACCATCAATAACTGCGTCTAGCATTTTCTCCGAAAACTGTCCATCAATGGGTCGGCAGTAGAGTTCACAGGGATATTCTGCAATGGAAATAAAAAAAGAGAGAGAGAGAGACAGTTTCAAGTAAGCATTTTGATTAATATTAATGATTTCTCCAAAACTTTTAAAAATTTGTGACATTTGATCATCCTTTGATTTTGAAAGTCCTAAAAAGCATAAGAATCTCATTTCCGGGATAGTTGGGTAGTATAATGAAAAGACTGCCTGATTTGGAGTCAAGAAGACCTAAATTAAAATACTGCCTCACATACTTAGTAGCTGTGTGACCCTGGACAAGTCACTGAATCTCTTTCAGCCTCAGCTTCCTTGTCTATAAAATAGGGATAAAAATGGCATCTACCTCACTGGGTTATAGTGAGGATCAAGTAAAATCATATATGTAAAGCACTCTCTAAACACAAACTAAGAACTATTTTTGTTATTATTTATTGCTATTGTTGTTATTAGTATATATATTTAGAAATGGTAGCATGGTGGTATCCTATAAATCCTTAGGCATATAACAGGCACTGAGGAATACTTGCTTTTCAGCACATTTGAAATACGTGTGCATATGCTGTGTGTGCATGTATATATACATATATGTAATATTTGGGTGTACATATAATATATATAATATATGAACATGATTTACATATAAATGTAGTTTTATAAATCAGTACATGGTCTGCAGGGATCCATAGGTATAGTTTTGTGCCCCCTTCCCATTTCTATTTGAGTTTGACCCCATTGACCTAGAGGTGCAAGGAAGAAAATACCTTGTCTTAAGATCATTCAGTTAACATGTGTCAGAGATGGCATTTCAATCTAGGTCTTGCTGGCTCTAAGGTTACTCTCTATTTTCAGTTCCATACTGTGTTTTTGACTTTTATACAGTATTTTAAATTTGCAGTGTGTCTGCGTGTGCCTGCATATGTGTATGCATGTGTGTGTGTAGCAAGTAATAAATACTGATTGACAGGGATGTTATGAGGTTCAAAGATTATACTTGTGTGTGAGTGTGTACACACATACACACTCACAAGACAGGCACTGTGTGAAGCATTGAGAATAAACACAAATATGATAAAAAAAAAAAAAGAAATCCTCATCTCCAAGGTGTTTACACTTTCCTGGGGAAAATAACATGTTGATGGGCACAGAAGGAACACTGACAACTTGGGGAATCAGGAAAGGCAAATGAGATAGGTATTATAGGTATTATTATCCCCATTTAATGAATGAGAAAACAGAGGGCTCATATCTCAGAGAAGTAGAAATTGAACTCAGGTGTTCAGGACCCCAAGTTTATACTTCTACTCAATCTGAATTTGGCTTTTCAATAACAGGAATGTAAACTGTTTGAGCATAAATATGAGAGCTCAATGAAGACACTACGTTCCTAAGCAAATATTACCCATGCCTTTTGTTAAATGTAAAGTTAACAGATCTCTAGGGGGGGTCAGATTCTCCGTAACTTTTCTTTCCTGCAATTTGGGGGACTGTACTAGTAGGATTAAAGACTATGGATAGTAGGATTAGAGACTATGACAGCAAATGGGTGCCATGAATGGAACTTTGCAAATAGGTAAAGGTGAGGCAGTTAGGTGACCCAGTGGATAGAGCTCTAGATCTGGAGTCAGCAAGACCTGAGTTCACACCCAGCCTCAGACACTTACTAGCTGTGTGACAATGAGCAAGTCACTTAACATCTACTTATCTTAAAATAAAAGACTAATGACCTAGAAAATAGATCCAGGAGAGATAATTTAAAAATTGATGGACTACCTGAAAACCATGATTAAAAAAAAAAAGAGCCTAGGCATCATCTTTCAAGAAATTATCATGGAAAGCTGCCCTGTTATTCTAAAACCAGAAGATAAAATGGAAATTGAAAGAATCCTCCTGAAAGAGATCCCAAAATGAAAATCCCAGGAATATTCTAGCCAAATTCCAGAGCTCCCTGGTTAATAAGAAAATCTTGCAAACAGCTAGAAAGAAAGAATTCAAATATGGAACCACAGTCTTGTTATCCATAGGATAATGCAAAATTTAGTAGCTTCTATAGTAAAAGATCAAAGGGCTTGGAATATGATATTCTAGAAGACAAAGATACTAGGAATATAACCAAGAATTATCTACCCAGCATAACTGAGTATAATCCTTCAGAGGAAAAATGGATATTGAATGAAATAGGGGACTTTCAAGTATTCTTGATGAAAAGAACAGAGATGAATAGAAAATCTGATATTCAAATAAAAGACTAAAGAGAAGCGTATAAAGGTAAAAAGGAAAGGGAAGGGGCGGCCAGGTGGCAGTGAATGCCGGCCCTGGAATCAGAAGGACCTGAGTTCAGAGCGGGCCTCTGACACTTAATCCACACAAAACAAAAACCTAGCCCTGTAACCTTGGGCAAGTTACTTAACCCCAATTGCCCTAAAGGAGCGGCTAGGTGGAGCAGTGAGTAAGAGCCCCGGCCTCGGAGTTGGGATGACCCGAGATCGAATCCGGCCTCAGAAAATGAGCACCCACACATAAATAATGACTAGCCGTGTAACCTTGAGCAAGTTACTTAACCCCAATTGCTTTAAAAAAAAAAAAAAGGAAAGGGAAATAATGAGGGATTTAAAAAGATTAAGCTGTTTACATTCCTATGACCCTTATAACTCACAAGAATTTTCTCATTATTTAGGCAGTTAGAAGGAACATAACACAGAGACATGGGTGTGAGTTGAATATGATGGAATGATATATAAAAAATAAATTTTAGGAGTGAGAAAAGGAATGTACTAAGAGAGGAGAAAAGGGGATGTATAATGGGGTAAATTATTTCATATGAAGAAGACATGAAAGAGCTTTAAAGTGTTGGGGGGAATGGGGGAGGTGGGTGGGAGCAAGCAAGTCTTACTCTCATTGGAATTGGCTTAAAGAGGGAGAAACATGCACATGAAGTTGGGTAAAGACATCTTTCTTACCCTGTAAAAAGGTAGAAGAGGAAAGAAATAAGAAAAAGGGGGATTGATAGAAGGGAGGCAGTAGTCAGAAGCAAAACACTTTTGAGGATGGACAGGGTGAAAGGAGAGAGAGGGAATAGGATAAATGGGGGAAATAGGATGGAGGGAAATACCATAAGTAATCAGAACTATGAAAAATATATAGTAAGTTTTTTTTTTCTGATAAAGGCTTCATTTCTCAAATACATAGAGAACAGGATCAAATTTATTTTAAAAAAATAAGAGCCATTCCCCACTTGATAAATAGTCAAAAAATATGAACAGGAAATTTTCAGTCAAAGTAATCAAAGCTACATATAGTCATATGAATTTTTTTTCTAAATCACTATTGATTAGTGAAATACAAATTAAAATGACTCCAAGATACCACCCTATAACTATCTAATTAACTAATATGACAAAAGGAAAATGATAAATTTTGGAAGGGATGGAGGAAAATTGAGACACTAATGCACTGGTGGAGTTGTGAACTGATTCAGCCATTCCAGAGAACAATTTGAAACTATGCCCAAAGGGTCTTTGACCCAGCAATACCACTACTAGTTCTGTATCCCAAAGAGTTAAAAAAAAAAAGACACTGGAAAAGGATTGATACATACAAAAATATGTCTAGCAGCTCTTTTAGTGGTGGCAAAGAAATGGAAATTTAGGGGATGTTCATCAATTGAGCAATGGCTAAACAAGTTGTAGCTTAAGATTATGATAAAATACTATTGTGCTGTAAGAAATGATAAGTAGGATAGTTTCAGAAAAACTTGGAAAGACTTATATGAACTGATGCAAAGTGAAATAAGTGGAACAAGGAGAACACTGTCCAGAGCAACAGCAATATTTTATGATCAACTGTGAATGACTTGGATATTCTCAGCAATACAATGATCCATGACAATTCTGAAGGACTTATGATGAAAAATGTTATCTCCATAGAAATAACTGATGGAGTTTGAATGCAGATCAAAGCAAACTTGTTTTTACTTTCTTCATTTTTTCCTGTTTTTTTAATCTGTGTTTTTTTCACAGCATGATTAATACAGAAATAGATTTTATATGACTATTATATGTATATGACTGATATCAAACTGTTTGCCATCTCAATGACAGCAGTAGGAGAGAGGGAAGGAGAGAATTTAAAACTAAAAAAAAAACTGTTAAAGACTGTTTTTACATGTAATTAGGGAAAATATTTTAAAAAATAAAATCTACATCATCAAATTGAAGGGATGCTCATCAAATGGGAAATAGCTGAACAAGTTACGGTATGTGATTATGATGGATTACCATTGTGGTATAAGAAATGATGAGCAGGATGGTTCCAGAAAAACCTGGGAAGAATTATATGAACTGATGCAAAGTGAAGTGAACAGAACCAGGAAAACATATATTATAACAGCAATGTAACAGTAACAATGATCTACTGTGAAAGACTTAACTACTCTGATCAACACAAGGATCCAAGACAATTCTGAATGACACAAAATAAAAAATGCTATCCACAGCCAGAGAGAAAACTGACGAACTTTGAATAAAAACTGATGAATAATTTCCTTATTTTATTTCTCTTGGTGTTTTTATGACATGGCTAATATAGAAATATGTTTTGCATGATTTCACATGTATAGTTGATATCATATTGCTTGCCTCATCAGTGATCCTGAGAGGGGCCAAAGAGAAGGAGAGAATTTAAAACTCAAATTTTAAAAATGTGTTAAAAATAAATAATTTTTAAATTAAAAAAAAAAAGAAGACAGCAAGAAGAAAAGGATCAAAGGATTTAAGGAAAAAATGTCTGAGAAAAACTGAGAGGTAGGATTATGTCCAAAAACCCTTCCTTCATTTTCAACTTTTGCGGACATTATTGGCTCACTGTATTAACTGGAATAAAAAGGATATTTCCAATGTCACCTAGAAAGAAATTCTGATCTACCAGTGATAAAAGACACAAACCCAGGTACATAGAGTTCAGAGAAATCATTTCCTGAAACTGCATGGTTGCCAAGGAGAAAGAAAGAAGAAAAGGATGGGGTGCTGCTGGGCTTACATAAAGCAAAGATACACTGCTCTGAGCCCTTCTAGAGCTTTCTCTGATGTCTGTGCTGTGGAAAAAGGAATGTGTCCAACAAGACTCCCTAGGAATAATCTAGCCTCACTCCTCTCTTTATGCTAAGTTTATCCAGCTGACTATTATAACATACAACAGTGGCTCTTCTTAAACACTTATTGTGCTTGAGGCACTGATCTTAAAGATGAATAAGCCTCCAGTGTGGGGGAGTAGGAAATGGTATCACAAGAGGAGGGAGAAACCACTAGGCCACTCAGGCTTCAACTTTTGTGCATAAAGAAGAATACTCCTAAGAAGATTGGAAAGATAAGGTGAATCCTAATTATGGACAGTCTGAAATAACAGATGAAAAGATTTGTTTTGTTTTTCTTATAGGCAAGGAGGAGTCATTAAAGCTTTATAAGGGGTAGAGGAGCGACACAATCAGAATTTAAGAAGTCTATTTCAGTTGTGGTATGAAGAAGAATTGGGGGTGGGGCTAGGTTAGCAGCAAGATGACCAGTTAGAAGCAATGAGGGTCTCAACTAGGATAGTGGGAGAATAAGTACAAAGGTTGGGAAAGATGCCTGAGATATTTTCATATTGCAGAGGTAGAATTATAGTAGTTTGGTCCCCAATCTAGGGATCAAGTTCAGGGATGACAATGATGTTCAGATGTTTTAATTTATTCAGATCTTATATTTGGTGTTAGACTGATTCCCAACTAGACAAGACTTTATTGTTTACCTAATTATTTCCATAATGCTTCAAAGTAAGGCATTAAATGCTCACTGGAAGGGCTTCATTTTCCCCAGGGAATTGTGTCCTTAGTTAGATACAAGGAGCATTATGTCAGTAGTCTGTTAGTAAGTTATAAATTTCTAGGAAAGAAGAGAGAACAGGAAAGGAAGCATTCATGACAGTGCCTGACTATCAGAGAGGGATAGTCACCCCAGCAAAGCCTACTTGCTGACTGCAGAGAATAAAAAAGAAAGAAAGGCAACCTCCTATGGTGACTGGAAAAACCAATTGCCAACTGGCCAAGAATGAGCCAGCACTCTGTTCTGGGTGCCATATCTTATGAATGTCATTAATAAACTGGGGACTATTAGGAGGTAGGTAACTAGGAAGCCAAAGGGATTCAGGTTCACATCATGTGAGGAATAGTGGAAATTTACCCTGGAGAAGATATGTCTCTAAGTATTTGAATGGCTGTCATCTGAATAAAGGATTAGATTCCTTTTCTTAAGCCCCAGAGAGCAAAACTGGGAGCAAAAGGTAGATGCTAAAGAGGCATAAGAGGAAAAAAAATGTTCTGATATAGTACAGAGGAATTATTTTCTGGGTATGGATTAGACTAGCTACCCCCTGAAATTCCTTCCAACCTCAAATTCTGTGATTCAGTAAGATAAGAGATGCTACATGTTCAGTCTCCACTCTGTTGAGGGGTTTATAAGGTAGTTTCCACATGCCCAGAGTATGAGTAGTCAACAAAGAATGTGTTGTCAGGAATTCTCCCACTATTCACTAAAAGAACAAGACTAAAATTCCCTGAGTTAGTAGAGAACATTGGTTCTTATTATTTCTCCAATGGTTTTAATCCCGATTATTTTTTTTAACTTTATAATGAATATTCTTGTTGGTTTTTTTTTTTTTTGCTTTTTTGTTTGTTTGTTTGTTTGAGGGGGTAGGGTAGGGCAATTGGGGTTAAGTGACTTGCCCAAGGTCACACGGCTAGGTTGTGTGTGTGTGTGTGTGTGTGTGTGTGTGTGTGTGTGTGTGTGTGTGAAGTGTCTGAGGCTGGATTTGAACTCAGGTCCTCCTTATTCCAGAGCCAGTGCTCTATTGACTGCGCCACCTTAGCAACCCTATAATGAATATTCTTAATGGCCAATTTTTATTCCAGAAGACCTGTAAAGAAACATACTTCCCTCCTCACAGTAGAGAGAAGACAAAGGATGGGTTCAGAATATTGCATATACAGTCATTGTTGTCATCCTTGACAGGTCTTTCTCACTCACCCCATTGAGACAGGGAAGAGAAGGGAAAGGAACAAGCATTTCTAAGTATCTATTATGTACTATGTTCTGTGCTAAGCACTTTACAAATATTATCCTATTTGATCCCCATAGTAACTCTGAGAGGGAGGTGCTATTATTCTTTTACAGTTGAGGAAGCTATGGCAAACAGAGAAGTTAAGTGACTTGCCCAGAGTCACACAGCTAGGAAGTATCTGAGGTCAGATTTGAACTCAGGTTCTTACTGACTCCAGGTCCAGTGCTCTATCCATTGTGCCACAAGGCTGCCTCTACAACTTGTCCTTTCTGCCTTCATATCATTTCTCCTATATACCCCCTTCTCTTCACTCACATGACCATATTCCTAGTTCATACCTTCATAATCTCTCACTTGGACTACTCTGATAGCCTTCTAATTGGTCTCCTTACTGCATCTCTCCCTTTTCCATGCAGCTGCCAAAATCATTTTTCCAATGCATAGGTCTGACCAGTCTACTCAGCAAATTCCAGTGACTCCCTACACCTCTGGAATCAAATATAAATTCTTAAATATTTGGCAGTTAAATATTTTTACAATGTGGCCTCTATACACTTTTCTTGCCTTCTCATACATTTCTTCCCTCCCTGATCCCTATAGTTCAGTCATACTTGCCTACTTACTATGTCTGACTCACGATGCTCCATATTCTTTCTCTGTTCCTTTGGATTTATATTCCTATCAGTATTGCACCCTTTCTCCTCTTTCCCCCTCTTAGATTCCCTGACTTTGACTTTCTTCAAGACCAACTCAAATGCTATTTTCTAATGGAGGTCTTTCCCAGTCCTCCTTCCCTGATATACCCAGCTGCTCATACTTTCTCCTATAAGGTTAACTTCCATCGGTAAGTATTATAAGTCTCCCATTAAAACGTATGCTCCTTGAAGAAAGGGGCTATTTTTGCTTTTTCCTTGTGTCCTTGGCATTTAGCACAATGTCTGGGGTACAGTAAAGCCTTACTCATTGTTGGCTGATATATGGTAATTGCACTGGGTGATTTTGGTTGACTCTGTTGGTTGATTTTGCTTAGCTGTTTTTGTTTATAATTAGGAAGGGCTCAACGGCAATGTTATTAGAAAATGACTGTGGTATAAAGAATAAAAGGCATTAATACAACATTTACAAAATAAAATATTTGCTCAAGGGCTACCTTTCTGCAAATGAAACTCAATAGATCTTAAAATTCCCATATGAAAAGGGATAAGGACTTCAGGTGATTCAAGTACAGTTAAAATTCTCTGTGAAATCTATAAGGTAGTAAAAAGTGGCTATATCCAGGGGAATTCATGAAAAAAATATGAAGGAAGGCAGCTTGGCAGTACCAGAATTTAAACAATATTATATAGCAGTAATCATGAAAACAATCTGGTACTAAGAAATAGAGTAGTGGATCAGTGGAATAATTAGGTACACAATACACAGCAGTAAATGACCATAGTAATCTCATGTTTGATAAACCCAAAGATTCAAACTTCTGGGGCAAGAACTCACTACTTGACAAAAAATTGTTAGGAAACCTGGAAAACAATTTGGCAGAAGTGAGGCATAGGCCAACATCTCAAACCATATAGCAAGAAATAGTTAAAATGGATAAGTGATTTAGGGTGATATCATAAGTAAATTAAAAGAACATTGAAAATTTCACCTGGGGGCGGCTAGGTGTCGCAGTGAGAAGAGTGTCGGCCCTGGAGTCAGAAGGACCTGAGTTCGGATCTGGCCTCAGACACTTAACGCACACACAAACAAAAACCTAGCCATGTGACCTTGGGCAAGTTACATAACCCCAATTGCCCTCCAAAAAGGAAAAAAAAAGATAGTGTCATTTTGGGGCAGCTAGGTGGCACAGTGAGTAAGAGCACCGGCCTCGGAGTTGGGACGACCTGGGATCGGATCCAGCCCCAGAAAATGAGCACCCACACATAAATAATGACTAGCTGTGTAACCTTGAGCAAGTTACTTAACCCCAATTGCTTTAAAAGAAAAGAAAATTTTACCTGTTAGATCTAAGGATAAGGGAAAAGTTTATCATCATACAAAAGCTAGAGAGGATCTTGAGAAGTAAAATGGACAATTTTGATTACATGAAATTAAAAAGGTTTTGCATAAACAAAGCAGTCAAAATTATATGGGAAACAGGAAATGAGGGGGAAATTTTTACAGCCTCTGCTAAAAGCATCATTTTTTTAAGATACAGGGATTTGAACCAAGTTTATAAAGATACAAGCCTTTTCCCAGTCGATAAATGGTCAAAGGATATGAACAGGCAGCTTTCAGAAGAAGTAAAAACTATCAATGGTGATGTAAAAAAAAAAAAAGCTCTAAAACACTATTAGGGAAATGCAAAATTAAAAACCTCTGAGATTCTATCTCATGTCTAACAGATTAGCTAATATTACAGAAAAGGAAAATGACAAATGCTGGAGGGTATGTGGAAAAATTGGGACCCTAATGCACTATTGGTGGAGTGGTCAAGTAGTCCAACCATTCTGTAGAACAATTTGGAACAACACCCAAAGGGCTATAAAACCATGTATAGGGGCAGCTAGCTGGGACAGTGAGTAAGAGTGCCTCCCTGGAGTTGGGAGGACCCAGGATACGTTCCAGCCCCAGATACTTAACATCCACACAAAAATAACTGGCCATGTAACCTTGGGCAAGTTACCTAACCCCAATTGCTTAAAAAACAAAACAAAACCGTGTATACCTTTTGATCCAACAATACTACTACTACTAGGTCGATATCCCAAATAGATAAAAATGTAAAGGGAAAAGGATCTATTTCTACAAAAATATTTATAGCAGCTCATTTTCTGGTGACAAAGAATTGAGAATTGAGGGGATGTCTTTCAATTGGGGAATGGCTGAATAAATAGTAGTATATGTTTGTGATGGAAAACTACTGTGTTAGAAGAAATGAGCAGAATGGTTTCAGAAAAACCTGGAAAGACATATGTACTGATACAAAGTTAAATGAGTAGAACTAGGAGAACAGTGTACACAGTAAGAGCAATATTGTAAGGATTATCAGCTGAGAAAGATCTAGCTATTCTGATCAAGACAACTGCAAAGGACCCATGATGAAAAATGCAATCCATCTCCAGAGAAAGAGCTGATGAACTCAGAGTACAGATGGAAGCATACTTATTTCACTTTATTATTTATATGTGTGTGTATATGTTTTCTTTTGCAATATGGCTAATAAAGAAATGTTTTGCATGACTTTGCATGTAAAATTGATATCATATTACTTGCTTTCTCAAGCAGTGGGGAAGAGGGAGGAGGGAAAGAATTTGTGATTCTAAATTTTAAAAAATTACTTTAAAATTTTTACATGTAATTGGGGGATATTTAATGAAATAAATTAAAAATATATTACAAATAAAAATGGCTAAATTGATCTTAGTTGCAGTAGTGGTCATTTTGCGTATGGTGAATCAAAATTAGCTTTTCAATATTACAATTCAGAAATGCCATATGTTGCATACTTGGAATTTAATCAGGTAGAAAAAGTCTTGCTGTATCTTTATAAGAGGAAATAGAGTTTTCTCTAGGAAAAAAAATTTAATATTATATCTATTTAATGCAACAACTGTAGTGCTGCCTATTCTGAATGCCTATTTCTGGTGGGGATCTGACCTATAGTTAACAGTATAATGTTTCAAATTAGATCATGGCAAGCATCTCAAGGCCTTAAATTTAGTGAATCTCATCAAGGCTTCATTTGATCCTTTAAAATTTTTAAGTATCATGTATCCTTCTCCAAGGGGGAAAGAGAACTATAACTATTCTTCCATAAAAAGACCAATTAAGTTGGCATCTTTCTAGTCCATTAAAGACAATTATGTCTTTGGGCAATGGACTTTATCTCTTGGTCTCCATTTTCTAATCTGTAAAATGAAAAGGTGGATAAAATTGTATAAAAAGACACACCACCACTTCTGGGGGAATTTATCAAGTACAAAGATCATTGACAGGTAAATATCATAGGATCATTAAAAGGGACCTTCTGGGAGGGAGGGAGGGAGATGGAGGGGGGAGGGGGAGAAAGGGAAGGAGGGAGAGAGAGGGAGAGGGAGAGGGAGAGGGAGAGAGAGAGAGAGAGAGAGAGAGAGAGAGAGAGAGAGAGAGAGAGAGAGAGAGAGAGAGAGCAGCTGGTACACTGTGACTAGACATGTGGGCTCTACCATAGAGATTAAAATCACTGGCAAATGCAGGAGAGAAGCTTCAAGATTTTCCTTGCTAATGCCTAGGGTACCCAGGAGTAGAGGGATGAGTGGCCCAAATTAAAAAAGAGAAAATTCTTGACCACCTCATGGAGCTAGCAGATTGATCACCAAAGTGAAGAGACTAGCAGATGGGTATCAGCAGGGGTTGGTGGTATATTGGTGATGCCACTTTTAGGAGGCTAGCTCATAAAACACCCTGGATTTTGATATTAAAAAAATTTATTAATGTACAACTGTTTTATTTTTGCCTTTGTATCTCAAGCCCACGTAGGTTTCCTTACACAAGACACTCTCATTTCATATCTCTGTGCCTTTGTACAGGTAGTACCCCATGCCAGAAATGCTCTCTCTCTCCTCATTTCTACCTCTTAGAATCTCTGGTATCCTCCAAGACTCATCTTAAATGTTATGTTATGAATGAGGTTTTTCCTAGTCCTCTTCACCATCCCCAACATAGCGCCCTCTCAGAGCATGTCCTATCAACTCTCTCTATTTATATTATACCTGGTTATTGACATGTTGCTCCCCCTCCAACTGGAATTTAAGCCCCTTGGAGGAAGGATATTTTTTACCTTTCTTTCTATCTCCAAAGTTTAGCATTGTGACTTATACAAGAAGACACTTAAATATTTTTGATTGATTGGTTCAGATCTGTGATTTAATGGGTGTAGGTAATTCTTATTAAAGAAATTTGTACTCCCAATAAAGATCAGCACCTTTTAGTCTTGGAGAGCAGACTGGAACACACAGAAGCCATAAGTGACTTGCCCAAGATCACACAGTTTGTATATGTCAGAAGTGGAACGTGAACCTGGGTCTTCTTGACTCTAAATTGCAGTCTCTACTATGCCAAACTGTAGTTTGTTTACCTTTTTGTATAATATGTATAAATTTGCAAGTAAAAAATTTACAAAATTACATCTTCAAATTATTGTCTAAATCCTCTACTTTTGAAAACTTTCTATGGCAGGTTTCTGCAGTAGGTTGAATATGTTCATAGTAGAGTAAATTTAATTTCTTTCATCTCTAATCAGTGATGAGGAAAATTCTGCTACACAGCTGTAAAATGGGAATAATTCCAGCACCTACCTCAAAGAGTTACTGTGAGGATCAAATGAGATGTTTGTAAAACGCTCCGCATAGTGCCTAACACATAGTAGGTGCTATATAAATGCCTGTTTCCTTCCCTCCTGATTCTTCTAATTCAATTTGGAATACACTGACATTGCAATAGCACATTTTCTAGGTTAGAGGAAAGGAACAGAAATGCAAATATTTTCAAAATATACTTTCAAATTTCACAAGGTATTTTCTATATCCATCCCCTCCTTTCTATTTCTTAATCCCAGCCCTCATTACCTCACACAGACTAACATAATACCATAGTAAATAGTTTCTTCTCCTTCAGTCACTCCCCACTCCAAATCATCTTATGCATTGCTACCAAGTTTATATTCCAAATTCTCACTCAGATCACGCCAATCCCTTTCTCAAAAAGTATTTTCAATGGTTTTCCATTGCCTAATACGAGTTCCAAGTCTGACACTCAAGATCCTTCCTCGTGTGATGCCCAAGCTTCCTTTCCAGACTGATCTAATTGGTCTCCTACTTAACCTCTTTTCTTCCAGCCTCTCCCTTTTCCAATCCATCTTTAACACAGTGCCAAAATAATTTTCCTAAGGAACCGATCACTTCTCTGCTCAAAAGTCTTCAATAGCTTCCTATTACTTTTAAGCTAAAATGTAAAGTCCTCAAGCCAGGGATCAAAAGCTCTCCACGATTTAGATATCCCTTTGAACCCTCATAGTCTTATCTCCCTCTACTCTGTTTCCCGTACCTCATGGGGTGGGAGTTGTGAGAAAATATAATATTGGAATGTGGTTGTGCTTATCTACTCTGACTTCTGAAACCAAGCACCACAGAAGAAATGGGCAAGTAACTGTCTCAGTTTTGAATGGCCATTGTTAGCATGATGGATTTTCCGCTGTCATAGCCAATTATTCCTCATGCCAAATCTGCATCCAGCCAAAGATTCTGACAAGCTCAGGGTCACTCAATTTGCCTGTCAGGTTCTATTTCTGGTTTTCACATCTTATTTATTCTGCTTTCCATGTTCCTTATTCATTTAAGTAAAAAACTTTTGAACTACTGTAACTGATGAAGTGGAAATGACAAGAATTTTGTTAGGAAGGTCACCGCCCCATCTTAAAACTCACAGGAGCAAAAAAACACCTCCTCTTCACAGACTAGCCTGATAACCTCAACTTTAGACGAGCAAACATCAACATGTTCAGGAAAAAACAACTAAGAAACAAACAAAACCAAACAAATATGGCATGGTGACCAAAAAACCTAAAATGAAGGATGGGCAGCACTGAAACTGAAAATTCTGATAAAACTATCATGAATCATATGGAACAAATGGGGGAAAAACAAGCCGAGAGACTGGTGTGTTAGAACAGACATTTGATCTCTCTGGGCGTCAGTTTCTTCAAAGATAAATTGAGGGAACTAGATTAGACTTCAGAGTTCCTCACTGTTTTTGTGTCAAAGATCTGTGCCAAAGAGGCAGATGGGAGAAGCCTATGGGACTCCTTTCAGAATAAAGCTTTTAAATGCATAAAATAAAATGCAAAGGATTATTTTTTAAAAGCCAAGTATATTAAAATATTAGCAAAAAATAAGTTCATTGTTTAAAAAGTCCAGGTTCAAAACTCCTAGAGTAAATAATTTCTAAGGACCCTTTAGGCTCTAAATCCTGTAATAATACTGTAGTAAAAGGAGAGACCTCTCCAAGGAGCTCAGATTTTTAAAAGGATGCATCGAAAAGAGAGAAGGACAAATACAAGAGTGGCCTGTGATGAGAGTAATGTGAGTATAGCTAAATCACAGAATGAGCTGAGACTTATCAAAATAAGGATGACAAAGAGGGCTTCAAATATTTATAGATGATCCTGTGATGATGGAAGAGACCCCTCCCCATCCTTCTCTCTGTGTCTCTTTCTCTCTTCCCCCCTCTCCCCTTATGGAGAGAGTCTTTCTGTCTTTAAATATTTTATGAGGGATTCTCTCTCTACAAGGCATGGCTGGTGGCTCAGTGGATAGAACCTAGTGGTCTGGAGTCAAAAAGACCTGGTTTCAATTTTGGCCTCGGACACTGACTATCTGTATAACCCTGGGCAAGTCACTTAACCCTGTTTGCCTCAGCTTCCTCATCTGTAAAATGAGCTGGAGAAGGAAATGGCAAACCACAATAGTATCTTTGCCAAGGAAACCCCACATGGGGTCATGAAGAGTCAGACAGGATTAAACAATAAAAAACAATTAAACAATAAAAACAAGATAAGTTGAAATACATTACATATGCATTCACAAAGGTTTGGAATAAGAAAAGCAGGAGCGCATAGACTTATTTTAAATGGTTTGAATTGCTTGGGGGCAGAAAATGTTAATTGATATTAACAGAGGAAGAGAAGTATTCAAATTATTTCCTCCCTTTTTGCTCTACCAAGGAGAATAATTACAAAATTGAAAAGGCTATAACAAACGTCCTTACGGAGCAACATGATGTTGCCAAAGGAGCTAGAACAGAGGTAGATTCTAGGTTCCACCCATGTCTGATACATAACTAGCTATGTAACTGAAGAGGGAAGGGTGATAAGGAGGGGGGGAGGGTAAGTGGTTCTGCCAGGGAAACCTCTCCTGGCATCCAGTCTGGAAGGAATTCACCAGGCTCAAGCAGACTTTGAAGCCGAAATTGTAAAGTTTATTGTTACGTTACGCTGTAGAGAACAGCGGGCTAGATTCTTATGGAACCTGCAAACTCGAAGGGGCTGCAGGCATAGTTTTAAGGGGTCAATTATGCTAACTAGGTGAGTAAGGGTGGGATCAGGGAGGAGTTAAGGAGTGGTCAGTGCTCAAAGGACCATACACTTTTAATATCAACTGCGCAAGTGTATTGCCCATGATTCACTGGGAAATAGCTCAAGCGGGGCTAGCTGGAGGTGTGGTTCTAGGCCTGATATGTCACTAAAGAGTGCCCAGTCTGCCACCCACCAAGGTCATCAGAGACAGTGTGGGTATATAATTGACTAAGGAGTTACCCTATAGATAAGGTATTGAAGAATTTCTGGTGGGGCTGGCCACTCTAACTAAGGGAGATAACATTTACATAACTTATTGTTTCAAACAGAGATAAACAGGTCATGAGTTGTTGCTGGGCAGAGTGCTGGAAGGGGGGGTGGAAATGTGACCTTACAGACTGCTTTTACAAATTGATTTTACAGACATAGATCCCAAAGCACCCCATTTACAAACTGATGTTACAGATTGATACTACAGACATATATACATCACAAGGACCCCATCATAACCATGAGCAAGTCACTTTATTTCTTTGAGACTTAGTTTCCATCTCTGAAATGTGAATTTTGGTGCTTGTACCCTACAGGACTGATTTGATGAAAGTGATTTGTAAACATTTAGACAATTCTTTACGGCACAGTGGATATAAAGCCAACCCTGGAGTTAGGAGGACTGGAATTCAAATCCAGATTCAGACACTGTAATGGAAATGCAAATTTAAAGATCTTCCCTGCCCCTAGCTTAAGTGCACCTGGAGCCTGTGGTGGGAGGCTTGTTTTTCAGGGAAGCCCAACCTTGATACTTTTGTGATTGGGCAGTGGGTCCAGAAGGTTGTTACATTCTTTGAGCTAGGAGAAGGCTATATAAACTCTGATGAGAGGCTTTGCTTTGGGGCTCACTTTGAGAAGTGTTGTATGATTTGACCAGATGAGACTCTGGGAAGCCGTTGTTGAGAGCCCCCCGGCTTTGAAAACCCAGATGTTGATGCTTTCCTCTTTGGTAACTGTGATTTGGTATTGATATAATGGTAGGACAGTTTGGAAGCCTGTCTGTTTGATCTGTAAGTTCTGTAACTCTGAAGTTTGGGGTGCTGACCTTTTTCCCCTGAACTAGGTAATGTGTGTTTGTTTGATTAAATTAAGCTTGTTAACTGATTTTGAGTTGCTTTCCTTTGAAAAGCAGATCTAAGAACCTATATTGGCAGTCACCCTGGGGATATTGGGGTGCTTGCTGCTACAAAATGGCGACGATGGATGGGATCTGCTGAGTAAAAGGAAAGTATGGGGGCTGGGATAATTGTTTGTTTCCCAGTTGTGGTAGCTGTGATTCTGTGGAGCCATGGAGCAGGAGAGAGGAACGGCCTGCATGCTGACTTTGCTGAGCTGAGAGCAGGAATGGTGAGCTGCCTGCATGGAGATCTGTGGAGAAGCCTGGAGCCGCTGCCTTCTGCTGGAGGAGAAGGAACCCAGGAGTTTGGAGTTCAGCCACAGGACAAGATAAGGACTGTGTGGCAAAGCTGGGGCACTGAATGTGTTTCCTTGTTGCATCCCACAGTTTGGGACCCAGGGGGGATGGACTTGTGACTATGGTGGGTGGGGTGAAGTGCCATGGACCCCAAGGACCCCACTTTGGTTTTGTTGCCCAGCTCCCTCTCTGGACTTGGAAGCAGGGACTGGAGCAGTGTGAGGGGAAGGACACCCCCCTCCTCCCAAGAGAACTTTATGTGATAATGCTTTGTATTTTGTGAATTGATGTGAAAATGCAATGTACTTTGTTTAAGACCCAGTGGCCACTTTGGTAACTTTTGATGTACCTGGAAAATGTGACCTAAGAGATGTTTAGTGCTAATTCAAATGTAAGTTGTGTGTGCTATGGGCAAGAAAGATCTTGGGGCCGAATGTAATGGAAATGCAAATTTAAAGATCTTCCCTGCCCCTAGCTTAAGTGCACCTGGAGCCTGTGGTGGGAGGCTTGTTTTTCAGGGAAGCCCAACCTTGATACTTTTGTGATTGGGCAGTGGGTCCAGAAGGTTGTTACATTCTTTGAGCTAGGAGAAGGCTATATAAACTCTGATGAGAGGCTTTGCTTTGGGGCTCACTTTGAGAAGTGTTGTATGATTTGACCAGATGAGACTCTGGGAAGCCGTTGTTGAGAGCCCCCGGCTTTGAAAACCCAGATGTTGATGCTTCCCTCTCTGGTAACTGTGATTTGGTATTGATATAATGGTTGGACAGTTTGGAAGCCTGTCTGTTTGATCTGTAAGTTCTGTAACTCTGAAGTTCGGGGTGCTGACCTTTTTCCCCTGAACTAGGTAATGTATGTTTGTTTGATTAAAGTAAGCTTGTTAACCCATTTTGAGTTGCTTTCCTTTTGAAAAGCAGATTTAAGAACCTATATTGGCAGCTACCCTGGGGATATTGGGGTGCTTGCTGCTACAGACACTTACTAACTTTATGACCCTGGGCAAATTGCTTAACTCTGTTTGCCCCAGTTCCTCATGGGTAAAATGAGTTAGAGAAGGAAATGGCAAACACCTTGTATCTTTGACAAGAAAACCTCAAGGGATCACAAAGTTGGATACCATTAATTGACTAAACAACAACAATTAGAACTATAGGCTACCTAGGTTGCTGACCTGCATTGCTTGCTAGGAATTCCCTTTATCTATGATAACACCAGCTTGATCCAAAAGGGAGAGGCATAACAGATGTTATGTTATAATATGTTATAATGTTATTATTTATTTAATCAAATTATTAATTTAACCTAATTATTTAATCAAAACACAAGTCAGTCATTGGTCAATAAGCATTTCTTAAGTATTTACAATGTGCTGGGCACTGTGCTAAATTCTGGGGGTATAAAGAAATACAAAAGAAAATCTCTGCCCTCAGGGAACAAACAACTATGTACAAACAAGCTAGAGACAGGAAAAATTGGCATTAGTAGAGGGAAGGCACTAGAACTGAGGGGGATCAGGAATCGCTTTCTACAAAGGGGAGATTTTAGCTGGGACATTAAGAAATGAAGAGAGAATGCCAGAGAAAATGCCCTGAAGCCAAGAGATGAGTGTCTTGTTCCAGAAACAGCAAGACATTAGCTCACAGAGGTGTAAGAAAACTAACAAAAATGGAGGGGGGCGGGGGCAGGTTATGCAGGGCTTTGAATGCCAAATAGAGGATTTTTATTTGATCCTGCAGGTGATAAGGGGCCACTGGAGTTTATTGGATGGGGGAGGGAAAGTGATAAGGACATATTTTGCAGAGGACATTTAGAAGCTTTAAATGAGTTTCTAAGACATGCCAGAACACTGAAGCTAGCAACCATCTCTAGAAAAAATGAATTCTAGAAACAATAGACTCATCAATTTAGTATAGATCCTTGGTAGATCTCTAGACCACATCTGCAGCACCTGCTGCCTGCAGGCCAAAGGATTTCAGGTGACCCAAGAAAAATGTAGAGGAAAACATCCAAAGTCCTTTGGTGTGCCTGCAGAGCTGAAAGTGACGGTGGGTTACAGGTTATGTGGGTCTGTTCTAGACCAATGGCATCAAGCCAAATAAAAATGGGGTCACTAAAACCCATAAGGCTCCCTGTGGCCATGCACATTGACTTATTAACATTATCTTTGTTCTATAGCATTTTTATTATTTTATTTAGTTAAATATTTCCTAATAACATTTTAATCTTGTTGGGGCTGCACTGGAGAGTGTTGAGCTGCATTTGACACCTTTGCTGTAGATAATTTGGTCACCTTTGACCCCAGTGGTGGAGAAACTCTTCCTACCAATACAGATTTCAGCCTATCTTTGTTTTCTCATCCTGTGTGATTTTTGTCTGTGCCTTCCTATAAATCCTCCATAGAAGATCCTTCTCTGAGTCTTTCAGTATTTTGTGGTCACCACAAGCCCATGGGCTGTCCATATGCTATCCCCTGCATTCTTTATTAGCTGGGCTGATTCCTTGTCTATTCATTAGTATTTTTGATTAGGACTTCCATGCTACTTCTTGATTCCAAGTCATTGTTGGTAACTTGATAAAGCCCACTTATGTTCACCATACACTTCTTCGTTACTTGTTGGGTCATTTAGGACTTTGATTCTTCTAAGATTGTGGCATTCTACAAGTTGTAGCCATACAGTATTGCCTGGATGATATTGGGATTTTAAAATGTGGGCAGAAAACAGCCTAGAATCATCAGAAGTATAGTATATGTCTTCCAACCCACTCACTTCCTCCTTTGCAGTCTGGGGGAAGGAAGTTCTTGGTCCATCATCAGCAAGTCCCTATTCAACATACTCAATGGACTGCACATAGAAAAGCCCATCATAATTGGAAAAATATTCATTCTAAACCCATTTGCTTTTTCCTTGTAGATCATGAGGCTAAAATTCTCTGGAGCAGCAGCACATTAGGGAATTTCAGCAAAGAAGCCCTGAGTGTTCCAGATCTAAATGTCAATTAGCACAACATCATCTGAAGCAAGGAATATCTCGATCTCACCCTCTACATGAGGGGTTAGCAACTCTCTATGTGTCTGGACTCTTTTGACAGTCTGATGAAACCTCTATACCCCTGTTCAAAACATATTTTTAAACAATTAAAGGAAATGCTCAATTTCAGCTAGAATGTAGTGAAATTAAAGGGTTTTATTTTTTCCCATATCTAACTTCACAGACCCCTTGGTCCCTAGGATAAGAATCCCTGCTGTAGATCCCTACAATGAATTTAATCCCTACATTGCATATCAGGACAGGAATGACGCCTTTTGTTAAACATAGGCCTTCTTGCTTTAGGCCTCCCTTGCTATTCATAATCCTCTGATTATCAGTGGATAATTGATAATTATCAGAGGATCATTGTACAAATCACATGTATAAGGAGTCCTTTATGATCTCAGGATATGAATAGGAAATACCTTGTTGGGAAAGAGCCTTTAACGATGCATTTTGCTGTACTCAGACAAATATTTTTGTCAATAAGCAATACATGTAAAAACTAGGATCAATAAGCAAGAAGCAAAGAAGGTATTTTCATGGGATTTGGACAGAGGAGATATTTTATTATTTAGTCTACTGTCCCCAACACACACACACACACACACACACACACACACACACACACACACACACACCATATTTACAGATGGAAAAGGAAGGCAGAGAGAAATAAAGTCTCTTTGCCCAAGGTCATATTGCTAATAAGTAACAGATCCAGGATTCAAATCCAGGGTTCTTTCTTCAAATCTACTTTCCTCTCTTCCATACCACATTATGGCTCAAAGTAAAAAAGACCATTCTAACAAAGAGAGCTATTGAAACATAATGGATTATGAAGTAGTGAGCTCCCTGTTACTGAAGGTGTTCAAACAGGAGTTGAGGGCTGCCTGTCATGGATAGATATCACAGAGGAGATTCTTCCATTGGGTAGAAAACTGGTTCTCTAAGGAATCTTCCAATTCTAAAATTCTGATTCTCCTGAAGTTCCCTTTGTCTGATTAGGTCTATCAAAGAAAGTCATTTGATAAAATAATGATCATAATATATCAAAGGTTGAATTCTCAATTAAGTTGATTGCATAACTGTTCAATCTCTTCTGACAACAATCTTAAGAAATGAGCGTCAGGGGACAGCTAGGTGGTGCTGTGAATAGAGCACCGGCCCTGGAGTCAAGAGGATCTGAGTTCAAATTTGAACTCAGATACTTAACATTTACTAGCTGTGTGACCTTGGACAAGTCACTTAACCCCAGTTGCCCTACCTTCCCCCTCTAAAAAAAAGCAAAAAAAAAAAAAAAAAAGGAAGCAAAAAGAAATGAGCATCAGAAGAAAAGGGTAAATCAGATACAATATCTGGCCAGAGTGTAATAAAAGGTATCTCTAGAAGAGCATGTTCTTCCTTGTATTTCAGTTTTGAAAATGGATCTCAAACAGCTTTAATTTGGATAAAGAAGGAAGGAGAAGGAAGGAAGGAAGTCAAGTAAAGGCAGGCAGGAAGGAAACATTGAGCATCTGCTGCAATCTGCTGTTCTAAGTACTTTATAAATATCATTATCTCCTTTGATCCTCACAACAACGATGAGAGGTAGGTGCTATTATGATTCCTCTTTTATAGATGAGGAAACTGAGGCAGAGGTTAAGTGACTTGTCCAGGGTCACATAGCTAGGAAGTGTCTGAGGTCAAATTTGAACTCAGGTGTTTCAGACTCTTAAGTCCAGTGCTCTATTTGCTGCACTACTTAGATGCCTTGGAAATGCAAGAATTACAATTATATAGATGAGGGAGGCTAAGTTTTATTCAGAGTCACAAAGTGAATCAATGTGGGGTAGGACTTGGACTCAGACTGTCTGGCTTTTGCTTCAATGAGATCATATTTGTATAAGTGTTTAGTACAATGCCTGGCATCTAGTAGGCTCTTAATGACTGCTTGTCTCTCCTTGGCCTGGGGCTCCTTTGACTCTACTATGCTAGTCAGGCATTGTCCTGAGTCCTGGTAAATGAAAGGTTTCAAAAACAAGACTGCAATTTACTTTCAAACATTTCTGATTAGCTAAGGGAAAGGGCTGGGCGACCTCTCTTGCTTGGGGCTGTTCACTTCACCTCTGAGGTGCCTCCCCTTCCTCAGGTGTAAGAGGACCAGGGCTAGAATGTGAAGAAGAAAATTCCTTAGTCAGTGTTTGGCACATGCGTGCCAAAAACTAATTTGTATTAATTTAGATTAAACTAATTCTAAACATAACTGTTTAGAGAGAGGTCAAAAGGCAGGCAGAATCACCTCATCCCTTTGAAAATCTCACTAATAAAGCCTTCTTGAAGTGAATGAAATGGCAACATTTCCTAGTCCGGATTAAGCGGGGGTCCAAAATTTAGTTGACATTCTCAGGACGAGAACACCTTAAAATGTTGGCATGCCTGAGAAACTGATCTTCCTAAACCAGAGGTGTCAAAACCTGGCATCAGGGAAGTGGGGCCAAAACCAGATTAAATGTACCTGGAAAATGCTTAACAAAATAAAAAATAAATACAATGCAAGAGAAATAATGTTCATTTGTGGTTTTCTAAGTCAATGTGCAGTGAGCTTGACACCACACTTCGAAATTATTCAATTTCTATTTTGCCACTTTTTCTGAGGCTGAGGTTCTTAATCATGGAAAGGGGAGAGGGTTGTACCCCTACAGCAGTCCCACAAAGCTTAGCAACCTTTGATAATGTTCCAGCTTTGCTAGAAAAGCATCTGTAGGTAGGAAGACAGGGTTCCTGTGTGATCTAGCAGCAGGTTGAATACAGTAGTTTTGAAGTAGCAGATGAGCATAAGTGACATTTTGATATATCAACAACTATAATGTGACATGAAAATATCTATTATTTCTGTTGGGGAAATGATCACGGGTATTGCTAATACTTCTGTGATTTGGTTTCAACACTCATAATGGAAGAAAATTCTAAATTTCAGTTAGTGTCGAGCGAATGTAAAGATGCAATTTGCTTCCTATTCAGGTCCACAATCCCCTGGGACCCCCGGCTGAGATGCCCTGCTGTAAAGAAGTCTCCTTTCCATCTGGTCAAAAGGGAACTCAACACAGAGTTCCAGTAACAAGTAATCACATTCTTATTCCTCCTCTTATTCTGATCATTACTGGAATCCTGTTAAGGTGTGGGGAAAGAAATTACTGATCTTAAATGGATTAAACATGGGACACTGGGGTCAGGTGCTGTAGACAGGGTTCTAATTCTATCAGTTAAGGAGAACTGAGCTCCCTTTCTGAACTTTCACCCAGTTTCCTCAAGAAAAGTAGTTAGACTTTAGACAAGGAAAGAAGATTTAGTGTAGGGACTCAGTTCAGAATTTGATAGTTAAAAATGATTAAGATTTTCTTCCCTATGGAACCAAAGGCATCAGACTACAGTAATACCCTAATATTATTTTGTGATAAAAAGCCAAAAGACAGAACTGGAGGAACCTCATTATGTTCCCACAGCTCTCTGAAGTCCTATCCATCATTGTGATCTTATGACCTTGTAATGGAAATGCAGATTTGAAGATCTTCCCTGCCCCTAGGCCCTTTGATTGGTTTGGGTGACTCTGAGAGCCTTCTTTGATTTGAAAGTATGCTTGGCCTGATAATGGGCTGAATGTGGTCACATGGAGCCTGTGGCAGGAGGCTTGGTTTTCAAGAATGACCACACCTTGATGCTGTGTGATTGGGCAGTGGGTCAAGAGGGTGGTTACATTCTCTGAGCCAGGAGAAGGCTATATAGACCCTGATGGGAGGCTTTGCTTTGGGGCTCACTTTGAGAAGTGTTGTGTGATTTGACCAGATGAGAGTCTGGGCAGCTGTTGAGAGCCCCCCAGCTTTGAAAACCCAGATGTTGATGCTTCCCTCTCTGGTAACTATGATTTGGTATTAATATAATGGTTGGACAGTTTGGAAGCCTGTCTGTTTGATCTGTCTGTATACTCTGAAGTTTGGGGTGCTAACCTTTTCCCCCTGAACTAGGTAATATATGTTTGTTTGATTAAAGTAAGCTTGTTAGCTGATTTTGAGTTGCTTTCCTTTACAAAAGCAGATCTAAGAGCCTGTGTTGGCAGCCACTCTGGGGATGCTAGGGTGCTTGCTGCTACAGACCTCCAAAGGTCCAGGATTCCCCGCTTTGTCAAAAGTAAGGATTCCTAAGGTCCCAATCACTTCTCCCAAAAAGAACTATCCCTCCGACATGAATACACAGCACTACTCCCATTTTCCCTAGCATCCTATCCCACATAGCCAATTCTTGAGTCTATCAGGAGAAGACTATAACTGCATTGCACTGGCTCTAAATTTAATCTTTCTTGGAAAGGTCAATGGCAACAAGCACCAGCAGGCCTTAATGGTAAGTAGCAGATGAGAAAAATCATTTACCTAAATGATGGCAAATGAGGCTCATTGTTAAAGGGGAGAAAGAAAACATTTCAATGGAGAGGAAAATTCCAGGAAACTCACAACATTTAGTACAGATACCAGTCATTTCCTAAAAGAGGATGGGGGAGAGAACAAATTTCATTCACTAAGAGCTAATAAGATTTGCTGCTCCTTCAATGACCAGTCAGGAGATCAAAGGAACTCTATAAACAGTTACTTACTCAGAGCCATTAACATTTCGACTCAATAAATAATATAGTCTGCCAATTGCTATGTGACCTAAGTCAACTCACTTTAGTGTTCTGAGATTCTCTTTACCCCTCTGCAAAATGAGGGTATTGGTTCCATCCAACCCCATTTAGAACTATGATCCTATGATCTCACTTATTTTAGTCCCTGGGAGGTTTCTAGGGAAAAGCTATGGCACTGAAAAACCAGGATGGGCTACTCAATTCAGGGGAATATATTTTAAATCCATCATGTTTTTTCATTTCGTGTGTACAGGACCAGCATGGGAAGCAGGCTGTAAGGAGATGGGAGGGGGAAAATAAATTGTGCTGATAAAAATCATACATGTAGCAGCTACTCAGGTGAGATAAGAAGCCAACACTGGCCAAAGTATGGAAACACAGAATCTCAGAATTAGAGAGGACCTTGGAGATCATTTGGTGCATTCAGTGCCTTCATTTTATAAATGAAGTCCATGGAGACAAAGTGACTTGTCCTAGATCACACAGTGATTCAGGGGAATATAGGAAGAATATACAAAGAGTCTCAGAAGTATTGGAGGGTGTCTGAGTACAAGCACAAAGTGGGTTGACAATGTAGTGCTTAGCTTAACTCCCTCATGTTTGAATACGGTATCAGTCCTAATAGGTACAAAAAGCTTAAAGCAAAGAAAGAGGGATAATGCATCCTGTCCTTCATCTAAAAAGAGTATTTTTCCTATTTCTAATTTAATCAAAAGAATTACGTGAATTATAGAATCGTAAGATTTCAGAACTGAACATGACCTCATCTGCCATCTAATCCAATCCATATCTAAAAAAGAATTCCAATAACACGTAAGATTTTAATACCACTGGGGATGTTTTTCAGTCCAATACTTTTGTCTTCCATTTATGGATTTAAAAGCATAAATCTTTTTTTTTTTTTTTGGAGGGCAATTGGGGTTAAGTAACTTGCCCAAGGTCCCCAAGAAAGATTAAAGGCTAGGTTTTTGTTTGTGTGTGCGTTAAGTGCCTGAGGCCGGATCCGAACTCAGGTCCTTCTGACTCCAGGGCTGATGCTCTGCTCACTGTGCCACCTAGCCGCCCCTAAAAGCATAAATCTTAACCCCATCTCTCCTTCAAATGTCTCTATTTTTGTTAAGGGCTCTACCACTGGCCTCGTCAAAGAGTCTCATAATTGTGAAGTCTTTTCATTCTTTCTCATCCTGACTCAAACATCAAATCAGTTGCAAAGTCTTGTCAGTTCTATATGTATGATATCTCTTATCCATCTCCTTCTCTCCACTCACACAGCCACTACCCTAGCTCAGGCCTCATCACCTCTTAGCTGGATTACTATAATAGTTTCTTAGTTTTTTTTCCTAGTTTCCATTTTCTCCTTCTTCAATCATCATCTACACTGATGCCAAAATCATCTTCCTAAAATATTAGCCTGACCAAGTCACTTCCCTGATGAAAAACTTTCAGTGACTTCCTAATACACACAATGGTAAGTACAAGTTATTTACTTGGCAATTTAAGGTCCTCTACAATTTGCCTCCAACTTGCCCCCTTTCATCACTGACAAAGTTAATAAACTAATAAATTAGAGAAATGCTGTAGTCATGCTTTATCTAGATTTTCTTAAAGACTTTGACAAAGTAAGTACTTCCCTACTATTCTTGTAGAAAAATGCAGGCTATATAAGAATGCATTTAGAAGGATTCAAAAGTGGCTGAATGGTATGGCTCAAAAAGAGGAACAAATGACTCCATATAAATTTCAAAGCAGTATGGTGTAGGCAAGAATCAATAAGTATTTATTAAATGCTCCCATGTTCCAGATACAGTGATAAGTGCTGGGGTCTAGAGTCAAAGAGCAGAGTGAAGAGGCAGATGAAGGTTGGCCCTTCATTCAGTCAAAATAGAGGCCTCAAGAGGGCCTCATCAATGGGGTAAGGGGGGCAGCCTGGAAAAGAGGTGCTCCAGTGTGAGATGGCAGCAGTCTAGAAAGTCAGAGTCTGGTGGATAGAAAAGTTGGCTTTGAATCCAGGAAGATTCGGGTTCAAGTCCTGCCTATTTGACATAGCTTGACATAGGTTGGTTGTTCGACTCCCAGCAAGTCACTTACCTCTCAGTTTTCTAGTCTAACCTCTCTATAATTTATCTAACATGATAAATTACAGAGAAACCTATCAATACCAACCTGCATTGGTAGAAGGAGTTTCTTCATTCAGGAGTTCCCTACTGAAATGGAATAATCAGTCCAGTTCCTATCCACATCCCTATCCTATCAATTTGGAAAGAGGTCTCCAACAAAGTAGGAGCAACCAGTAGATAGAGCATTGGGACTGGAGTTAGGAAGATTTCAGTTCAAATTCAGTGTCAGACACTTAGTAACTGTGTGATCCTGGGCAAGTCACTTGACCCTGTTTGCCTCAGTTTCCTCTTCTGTAAAATTAGCTAGAGATGGAAATGGCAAACCATACCAGAGTCTCTGCCAAGAAAGCCCAAAATGGAGTCATAAAGAGTTGAATGTGACTAAAAGGTGACTGAACAGCAGCAACTCCAACAAAGTGCCTCAGAGATCTGTTTTTGACCCAATGTTTTATTTTGGTTCAATGCTATTTAACATATTTATTAGTTTCTCAGATAAAAACAGACAGCATCCTTATCAAATTTACAGATGACACAAAACCAAGAGATAGCTAACACAGTGGATTAGAGAGTCAGGATCCAAAAATATCTTGACAGGCTGAAAAATTGTGTGGAATCTAAAACATGAAATCTGCTAAGGAGTCATATAAAGTTTTACATCTAAGTTTAAGAAAACTGCCTTACAAGTACAAAGTGGAAAAGACCTGGATAGACAGTAGTTTGTAAAAGATCTGGGGCTATTAGCAGACTGACGGATCCCTGAGTGTTAGCAGTGTAATATGAAAGCTGAAAGAACCAAAGAGATCTTCGGCTGTATTAAATTGAGAGAGGCTGTGCTTCCAGGAATGGAGGAAGTGACCAGACCACATCTGCAATATTATGTTAAGTTTGGGGCATCATATGTTAGGAATTAGTGATATTGAATGAATGAATTAAAGAAAAACACATTTATTGAGCATTACTAATTTATTATTATTTATTATGTACAAAAGCACATAGAAAACACTTAGGGGATGGGAGTCACAATTGTGAAGAGCTTCAAGATGATGTCCCATGGAGATTCATTGAAGGAACTGGGAATGTTTATTTTGGAGAAGAAAAGACTTAGATGGGATATAATAGCTTTCTCCTGGTATTTGAAGGGCTGTCTTATAGAAGAAAAAGATGGACTTGTTCTGCTTGGCCCCGGAGTTCAGAAGTAGGAGAACTGGGGTAGAAGTTTCAAAGAGGTAAACTGAGGCCTGATGTCAGGAAAATGTCACTGATGACGGGGAAGCTAGGTGGTACAGTGAACAGAATATTGGCCCTGGACACAGGAGGACCCGAGTTCAGATCCGGCCTCAGACACTTAACACACTTACTAGCCGTGTGACTTTGGGCAGGTCACAACCCCAACTGCCCTCCAAAAAGTAAAAAAAAAAATGTCACTGATGATAAGAGTTACCCAAAAGTCAAAAGGACTGCCTCCAGAGGGAGGCTCCTCCTCCTGGAAGTCCTGAAGCAAAGGCTGCATGGCCATATGTCACATGTCTTGTAAAAGGCTTGCTTCTTCAGGCACAGGTTATACGGAGTGTTTTCTGTGGTGCCACCCATCTCCAGAATTCCATGGTAACCTTTGCAGTCATTTTGCTCCTTAGTCCCTTTCACACACTCGAGTCCTAGCCAAACTGGACTGCTCATTCCATCTCCTGCCTCACTGCACTAACACAGAGCATCCCTTGGCTTACCATGCACTCCTCCTTTGACTCCTCTTTTCTGAATCCTTCTCTTCCTTCAAAGCTCAGTTTAGGTACTGCCACAAAGCCTTCCTGATTGCTCCAATGGTTAATGTTTTCTCCCTCTACAAATTACTTTATCGAATTGCTGCATTCCTTGTTTGAATGCTGTGTCCTTTTCACTCCAGTTCCTAAGAGAAGATAAGCTTCTAGAGGTTTTCTTCTCATTTTTGCCTAGTATTCCCAGGGCCTAGCATCAGTGCCTTCCACTATGTGAGGCGCATAATAAACAACTCATTGAGTTGAATTATTAAACTGGAAACTATTTGCAAACTCATTATTTTGTTTGAACTTCATGATAGCCTTTTATGGGATAAGCAGGACAAAAGTTATTAACTCCGTTTCATAGATGAGGAAACTGGGGTCCAGAGAGACAAGGTCACTAGTTTAGAGTTTCATGGAAATTTAAAGGCAGATCTAGGACTAGAACCTAGATCTTCTTACTCTAGAATGCCTTTCCCTACCCCTACTCTCTACCTAATCTACAACATTATTACCAAAATGTCCCACATTAGACCATAAGGATGCAAGCACAGTCACAGTAAGTCAGATCTAGGAGATACTGTAATGGAAATGGGAATTTGAAGATCTTCCCTTCCCCTTAATAGACCTAGGGGGGAATCTGAAGACCTTCCCTGCTTTGAAAGTAAACACTGCCCCCAATAGGCTAAATATAGTCACATAGAGCCTATGGTAGGAGGAATTTGCTGAAGGGAAGCAGAGCCTGCTGGGAGCCAGAGCTAGCAAGAGGGTGGGAGAGAGAGAGAGGAGCTCAGGCACAGAGATAGAGAGGTTTGTGAGTAAATATTGATCTTGTATTGGTTTGTGGGAAGGCTGGAGGATGGCATGGGCTCTCTGTCTTGTTATGGGTTGTTAACTTCTTTGCTACTTTGATGAAATCAGCTTATTGGTTTTGGGATTTAGTTTTCTGGTATCTAAATAAGTTCTTCAGTTCTGTCCTCTATATGGGGAGTTTGTTATATTTTGCGATCAAATGTCATGTAATATTTATAGTCACAGTTTTTATCATGATCATGGGCACTGTAGATATTGCACTGGCACTACAGGCATGCAGCCCAATAGTCTGTCTTGGATACTAGCTCTAGGGAAAGTGTTGTGGGAAAACAAGTTTGGCCTCCATAAAGTTGATCTAAGAATTAGGGTTTTCTCCCCAGACATCCAAGATTCCCATGTTATACACCTCAAATACACACACACACACACATTTATATATAATATATTCTTGAACCCTTATCATATACCAATCCTAAATCAAAACAAAATAGATAAGAATGTCAAGTATCTAGATTATAACATGAAATTGGATGAGGGAACCTATCAAATTATTCCATTAGTGTGTATGTTTTTGTCAGGAAATGCAGGTGGAAAATGCTCCAAGCCCAGAATTGAGTAGAAGTAGGACATTGAGTTTGGTTACATAGAGGAAACCTGAGTGTTTCTAATCAACCCAAACTACATGTTACCTCAAAAGCCCATCTAGTTAACACCATCATGCCCCCCTCCCAGTGACACTACATGGCTGTGAATTATTGACTACCTCAATTTAGAAACAAGTGGCATTGATACTCTGTCATTAACATTAACCCATTCACTATTACCTCACTAGCAGAAGAGTGAGAGTGGCATGCTAGGGAATTGTGACTCTGAGACATCCTTGTTGGATGAATATAAGCTCTCTACTCTAGTTTCCTCTTTGGCAAAATGGGAAAGTAGATAGAGGGCCACTTACGGAGTGAGGAAGAACCGTATTGAGGGACCACTTTTCACACATGTTAACTGCATGACCACAGCCTCTCTCAGTTCCAAGGCAACTTTCTAAGGCTGTAAGTTATGGACTAGCTGCCCATCTGCATTGATATTGAGAGAATATTCCCCATACTGGCAAAATCATAGATCCGTACCCCTGCCTCCTTCTGCCACCCAATTTTATGTACATGATTTTATCTTATGCCAACGAATTCACCAATCTAATCTCTAAATGTAAAATACTTTGAAGACCTGAAAAAGCACTTTAGAAATGTCAATTACTCTTATTTCCATGGGTTTTAAGATTCATAAGGCACTTTTCTCACAACACCCCTATGTAGCTTTTGCTGTTGAGCTGTTTTGGTCATGTCTAAGTCTCCATCACCCTGTCTGGGTTTTCTTGGCAAAGATACTGGAATGGTTTGCCATTTCCTTCTCCAGTTCATTTTACAAATGAGGAAACTGTGGTTTCTTAACTGAGGGTTATATGACTTGCCCTGGGTCAAATAGCTAGTGTTTGAGGCTGGATTTGAACTCAGGTAGGTCCTCCTGACTCCATGGCTAGTGCTCTATCCACTGAACCCTAGCTCTCCCTATGTAGCTAATAGCACAAATATCATTATCACTCCAATTTTCAGATGACCAAAATTGATGAGCAAAGAGGTTGAGGAATTAGTCCATGGTCACAGAACTTACAAATGTGAGAGTCCGGATTTTAATCCAGGGCTCTGTCCTGACTCTGAGTGAGATTGTTACTCCTTCTACTACCACATACTACCAGATAACTAAATTAAACATCTTCAGTGAGGTAAACGCAATTAGGTGGCATAGCAGATAGAGAGCCAGTCCTAAAGTCAGGAAGCCTCATCTTCCTGAGTTCAAATCTGGCCTCAGACACTTACTAGCTGTGTGACCCTGGACAAATCACTTCAGCCTATTTGTCTCAGCTTCCTTATCTGTAAAATTGACTGGAGAAGGAAATGGCAAACCACTCCAGTATCACTGCCAAGAAAACCCACACGAGGTGCCAAAGTCTTGGATATAATTGAACAACAGCAAAGACAAAAAAGGGTAAAGGACTGTATGTTCCTGCTCTACGGGGAGCAGCATCATCAGTATCTCTGAAAATAAAAGCCAGAACATTAAGGAATATTCTTTGGAGGCTCCTTAAGTGATGCCCTCAGCACTGCGAGGGAAGACTTCCACACTCCCACCAGCATGCCCATCATCAATGACTCATCACAGTCCTATGACTCAAGATCAGGCAGGGACCATTTGGAGGGCCATGTCATCTTTTGTTATTTTAGGTTGTCAGGTGTTTGGATCTCACGTGTTTCCTGTGATCAGACGCATATCTCAGAAAGATACATAGGATTTTTAACCAACAGCATGAATTGATGCTTCTTTGTTAGAGAGGTAGATGTTGCCCTTAACAACTGTGTAGCTATTTATCTATTTCAGGTTGAAAACCAGTGGAAAAAATGACATTAATAACTGGCATTTCCATAGAGTGCACCATAGTTTTCAAAGTTTACCACCAGTCTGAGAAGTAGGAAGTGTAGGTATTATTATCATCATTTTATGTATGAGGAAACAGAGGGACAGAATAATAACAAATGACTTGACCAAGCTTACACAGAGGAGCTGCCAAGCCAGGATTTGAACAAAGGTCTTTAGAGCCCCAATCCAGTGATCTTCCCACCATACCGCAGCCACTCCGAATGCCATGGCACTCAGCTCATAGTCCAGGAGTGGAACTTTTATCTTTTTGCTAGTAAGTAAAACTGTGATTTCATATCCTCCCAAGTTCATTTTCAGTCATTATAGAACCAGGTACCAGGGTTGACAAGGGCCTGGAAAAATCATCTATCTTGTCCCACTACCTTCAGTAAGGACCACTTCCAAGCCAGTGAGAATCTCCCCTAACTGGTTCATTTCAGTATCAGCAGTCACCCATGGAAGTGAACTTACTTCTTATGGACAACAGGCATTTTTTATGGTTTGATTCCTGGAGTGTTGCCCTTACACATGGAGGACTCCTGGCCATTACTCTGATCAAAGCAGATGAGAAAGCCTCTCTCACCCATTATTCCTGGACACAGAGCTGCTGAGGCTACCCTATCTCTATCTCAATTATACAATGCTGATCTATATAGAACATACTTCATAGTCAAACATTACCTCAGTTTACTACTTTTATCTTTGGTTTTGTAGTTTCTCTACTGCTCCAAGCCCACATATAGCATGTTCATTTACAACTCTGTGATTCTGGTAAAGCTGCTTTCCTTCTCCACTCTGATAACCAAATCTTACCCCCTCTTTGAGGCCAATTATCAGTTTGATTTTCTCCAAAAAGCCTTCTCTAAATATTTCAGCCCGTACTCATCTTCTTCTATAAATCTATTTTTTGTACATATAACTAATACTATTGATTAACTGTCATTTGTCCTTCATTCTAGAAGAGGACCATGACATCAGGGAGATGATGCCATAACTTGCAAGTGAATTGGACTTAAGTGAGGCAGGGCTGTGCAAAGTCATGGGCCTCACTTTCTCCTCCGGAACCATCTGGGTCCAGTGACAAAAATATAGATCAGGATAACTGGAAACAGCCCTTGAGATGAATTAGCAAACACTTATCACGTGCCCAGGCCTTTGTTCTCCTACTGTTCACATCTGCTAGTTGTAAAAGTTCCATGAGTTCCTTCTCTGGGGAAAGACATAACACTTGATTATGCTGGAGGGAGGGAATGAGGGAGAGAAGGAAAGAGAGAGAAAGAGAGAGAGAGAGAGAGAGAGAGAGAGAGAGAGAGAGAGAGAGAGAGAATGTGTGAGTATTCTTCAAGGGGCAGGGACTGTACCATATATGTCCACTGAAACTCCCTCCCAGCATACCTCATTGAACATTGAATGTACAGGGCACCTGCTAAGTACTTACTGATTGATTTATCCATGTCAAGGTAGCCTGTTTCAGTTTATAAATTCCCAGAGGACTGGACTTGTGACCACACTTTTCTCTGTGTAATGTACCCAGCTCAGGTGCCATTGGCAATTTGACAAAATTACCTTGGAGACTGATGGCAGAGGCCCAGGAACTGGGATGAGCTCACTTTCATCATGCCTTACCTGAGTTAAAAACTGGAAACCAATGGTAGAACTCATTTTTGTAGGGAACTGTGTCAAATTCACTGCACTGCATCTGCCGAAACGTTGGCACATCCATGCGGCAGGGGTGAATGTTGCAAAGGCGATAGCGCTTTCTTTCTCCAGTGCAATACTTCCCTCCAAACTTGGGTCTGCCAATGAAATAGAGTGTTTTGAAAATGTTCTCAAAGGTTAAATATATATATATATATATATATATATATATATATATGTGTGTGTGTGTGTGTGTGTGTGTGTGTGTGTATGTATATATATATACATATATATGTGTATATATATATATATATATATATATATATATATTTTTTTTTTTTTTTTTGGAAAAAGCATTCACTGGAATTTCTCACTACAAAATCTCTGCCAAACTCATGTCCTTTTCTGCCTTCAAAAGTCACCTCTTTTAGGAAGCCTTCCTGACTCCATACATTATTGAATGGTCCATTCTCCCCAGCATGTTTTCAGTACTTCATCACATAATAATATCTGATAACACAGAGACAGTGTGGAATAAAGGGACTTCCTTAGAGAAACCTGAGTCTTAGTGCTGCCTCTGATGCTGGCTATGTGACCCAGGGGAGGCACTGGATTGCTCAGTGCTCCCAGGGCAGCCTGCATTGATAGAGAGAGTTCCTACTGTCAATGTTAGTAAAGGAAATCTATCTATATCCACATTGATATCATCTATATCTACATCCATATCAATAGAATCTATATCTATACCCATCTATATTTCCATCTCTCTATCATCCATATCCATATCTATCTGAATGACGTAAGACATCCCCTCATACCAATTCGCAGCCAATGGGCCATGGAGGAGGGAGAAGGAAGGGGAAAGAGAAGCAGCTAATACTATAAATACAATTATCTCACTTAATCCTCACAACTCTCTGAGACAGATGCTATTATTTTCCCCATTTTGCATCTGAGGAAACTAGAAGAAAAGTTAAATGATTTGTCCAAGGTCACACAGACGGCATCTGAAGTAGGATTTGGAGTCTTTCTGACTCTAACTTGAGTTGACTATCTCTGATTATCATTACCTATGAATATCCCTAAAATCCATGATTCCAGCATAAGAATGCTCTTCAAGCCCAGCCCTTCTACCTATTGGCTTCTGGTCTTCAAGAGTTTCAGGATAAAAAAAATCATTTCTTATGGCTACCCTATGGATTTAGAGAGGTAAGTCTCTGGACAATAGTCATACAAGCTATTTATTGCTGGACTTGTACTCAGAGGTTTTCCAAGTTGGAAGGACGTGCCAGGATTTGTACGTCACTGGTACAATCTTCAAGAAATCAGGGTCACCTCGTATTATAAAGACACTGGAGCAGGGGCTCTTAACTTTTTTTGTGTCATGGACCCCTTCAGACGTCTTGTGAAGCCTCTGGACTGTTTTCACAATAATATTTTTAAATACATAAAATAAAATACATAGGATTAAAAAAAGAAACCAATTCTATTGAAATAAAGATGTCATTTTTTCCTATATGAGTTCATAGACCCCCTAATATCTATCCATGGACCTCTAATGGGTCCAAGAACCCCAAATTAAAATCCTTGCACTAAAGGAATAAGATCATATCCTCATCATCATGATAATAATCATAATTTTATTAATTTCATCTGGCCCTGGGATTTCACCAGTGAAGGGAACTTCCATTGTGGAAAGTACCCAGTATGTCAGATGCTGTACTTGATGCCAAGGCTTCCTTGGTCAGCTCTCTATATGCTAAGCCATGCCATATCTTAATAATGGAGTAAGGTTTTTATATTAATTAACAATAAGTTAATGGACAATAAGATTTGGGAGGCTGGGGCCAATTATGCTAAAAGTTTTCTCAAATGTTCATGCTTTTTCTTTTCTAGGTCACAGTAAAACAAACCTCATTTTCTGATTGTGAGTGGCAGCACATTCTATTAACTTTCTGGTGTAGTACTTGACTGCTCTCCAGCACAAAAGGGACAATACGAAGCAATGAGAGTACCATTTAGAGCTAGAAGAAGTGAAAGGATTTAGATCCAGCACCATACAAACACAGAATATATATTTTTTAAATCAGTAATTTCACCATGATACCTAAAGCTTCCAATGGCAAAACTAACTCACTGACATCTCTACCCATTTTCCCCAAACAAGTTTCTGTGGAACTCAAGGATTCTGTGAAACACAGTTTGGAAAACTCAGAATTAGGCAATTAAAAATCCTTAGTTTATGGGGTGGCTAGGTGGTGCAGTAAGAGCGCCGGCCTCAGAGTTGGGATGACCTGGGATCGAAAACAGCCTCAGAAAATGAGCACCCACACATAAATAATGACTAGCCGTGTAACCTTGAGCAAGTTACTTAACCCCAATTGCTTTAAAAAAAAATCCTTAGTTTATCTACATTATTAAATATTTCAGCAGTCATCATAGGATGCACAGAAGGTGCCCTTAACAAATTTTCACTGATATACTGAATCAGACAGAAACCTTTCCCACAAAGATTAATTCTACATCTATGGACTCTGGTGAAATTTTTTTGCCCCTAAGTGAATGAAGTTATTCAGAAACATTACAGTCAGGAGGACCTGAGTTCAAATCCAGCCTCAGACATTTAACACAAAAAACTAGCTTTGTGACTTTGGGTAAGTCACTTAACCCCAAATGCCCTCCAAAAGGCAAAAAAAAAAAGAACAAGAGAGAAAAACATTACAATTGCATATCTGTACATAAAAAAGCCAACCCCAAATTTAACCATAAAAATGAGAACTGGCTCATTTGTCCAAACCATAAAAAACCCAAAATATTAGAAGCAGGCTTAATAATTAATCAAACATAGAGCCTAATAGACTCTTAACATCCTTTGTCATTCCTTTTTATTCTTCTTTGATTGAGGTTGAAGAGAACCAGTGTTTGGGTTTTTTAACAGCAAGCTTGGAATTACAGGGATTATGCTCATCAGAGTTTCAAATCCCAAGGCTTTCAAAAAAGAGGGAGAGAAAATGAAGGGACAGACTTACTCAGGGTTGTTGCAGAGTCTCTCTGCACTCTGAACTCCAGCCCCACAGGTCCTGGAGCAATGTGACCACGGTGACCAGCGGCCCCAACCTCCAGGGATGCTCTCCGGTTTCTTTCCCACTGTGATGCACTTGCCAGCCATACACCACTGAGAGATCAGGAGAAAGTGAAGAAAGAAGGAGAAAGATAGCTCAGGAAGCTAGCAATCTCACAGTAAACATCAATTTAGCCCTCAGGGAGCTGAGAAGATATCTTCACAGCAGGGAAATTCAAACTCAGGACCTTGCTTTCACCACCAATTTTTGAAGCAAGTAGCTCTGAACTGAGTCAGAAATAAAGGCAAAAGAGAGTTTCCTTTGAGAGTTCTGATCTTCATAATCACATAATATTAGAGTTGGAAGAATTCTTAGATATCGCTTAGTAAAACTACCCACTTGGTGCAGGCATCCCCTCTAGAATGCCCCTGACAAGTTGTCAAGTAGCCTTTGACACTTCTAGTCACAGGCAACTCTTTTCTGTTTGAAGTAGTGCTTCAACAGTTCTTTCAAAAGAAATAGGAATGAATGAATAAGGAATGTCTTCTTCTTAATCTAAGCTATTATTTTTAATTTTACCCTCTGAAAAAAAATAAGTTAGTTTCCTTCCTCATGTGACAACCATCCAAAAGTTTCTTTTTTTTTTAATTTAATTTTTTTGGTTACATTTTAAGTTCTGAATTGTCTCTCCCCACCATCCTATACTAGGGAAGGTCATCATTTGATACAGATATGTAAGTATATACATATATACACATGGGTATATATGTATGTATGTAAAACCATACTATACATACTTCTATTTATCAGTTTTTCTCTGGAGATCCTTTGTAGTTGATTTGAGTACTTATAATATTCAGAATAACTTAGACGTTCATTTATTTTTAAACAATATTTATGTTACCGTATAAAATGTTCTCTTCATTCATTTCATTCTACTATTTCATGCAAGTCTTTCCATATTTTTTTTATAAAAAACTAACCCGATCATCATTCTTACAGGACAGTAGTATTACATCACAATCATATACCACAACTTGTTTAGTCATTCCTTAATTGACAAGCATCCCCCAAGTTTCCAATTTTTTGCCATGAGGAGAGCTACTATAAATATTTTAGAACATATAGGTTCTTTTCCTTTCCCCCCTGATCACCCTGAGAAACAGATAGAAGAGTGGTATTGCTGGGTCAGTTTTATAATTCTTTGGGTATAATTACAGATTGCTCTTCAAAATGTTTGGATCAATTCAAAGGTCTACCAAGCAACCATCCAAATATTTCAAGTCAGCTATCAGTTTGGGAAAAGTAAAAAGGAGAAGGCAGGGATGAACAAATAAATATATCATATTTATAAGCTAAGCCCACATTTCTTGGAGGTGCTGGGCAATTTTTATCTGCTTGTCATATTTTCCTCTCCAGTTCAGATGACCCTGATATCTCAAGAAGTTCATGGGTCATTCTACCTCAAAAATGAAAAGAGAAGCTGCCCAAACCGGAAGGCTCATTTATACTTCTTCTAAATACCACAGGCTAAATTGGAAGATACTAAAGAACCAGTTCTCAAGGAAGTGCTTTGGAATCCAGTATTATATTTTGGCAGGCTGAGAATATCTAGCCTTAGTGCCTAGCGAAAAAGACAAATGTTGTGAGCATGTAGCCAGAATCAGGTGCTAAAGAAGGAAGTTAATGGCCCAAATCAGGCATCCCCAGAAGGAAATGCCTATTGACTTGTCCAATTTATTCTTCATTTAGGAAAAAAAATGAAAAAGAGAAAATTGGGTCTTTGGATAATGAATCCAGAAAATTTCACTGTCAGAAACATCCCCCGTCTCTCAAGAATAGCCAACCAGACCATTAAAGGTGTGTGAAGTATTTGGCCAGAGGTCATTCAGTTAAATGTGGCTTCAAGAACTATTCCTCTCTAACTGCATCTTTGCACAGGGAAATGCCAGGATTAGTATCAGAAATGAAAATGCCTGACTCTGGGTGCTCTGCCTGGAATGGTTTCAGTTGCTGGGCACTGACTGTTCTCCTGTGACCTCTGTCCTCAACCTCAGACCCCTCTGTTCCTCTAGCCTTCGATCACAGTCTGCAACATTACCTTTTTCTCTCCACACCTTGTCCCATCTGCAGCAGCATCCAGCTTTGAGCGGCAAGAACCTTTCACAGAGCACCACAATGTCTGGCAAATATTCTGCAAAACCAGGAAAGGTGCAAGCCATTAGTAATAAAGACAACAATTCCTACTGATACAGCCTATGGCAATTTGCAAAGTATTTTACCCTCAATCATCCTATGGGGTAAAGAAATGCATTATTATTATCCTCATTTTGTATATGAAGAAATAGAGGCTCTCTAAGGTTAAGTGACTTGTTCTTCATCACAGAACTAGTGAAGGAAGGAATGAAGGAATGAAGGGAGGGAGGCAGGGAGGAAGGAAAGAAGGAAGGAATCTAGCCAGTAAACCCCAAGTTAAGTGGGCAGCTTCTGGCCATCACTCAAATCTAAGTCAACTGCAAGTCATGTCATCATTTCCTTGATGCCATGGTCCTCTTTGAAAATGAAGGACAAACACACAAATGACTGAGGCAAGATCTGAACCACACTCAATAATCTTTGGAAGGATGTAACAAAAATGCTATGATCACAGATTTAGAGCTAGAAGACAACTTTGAAGTCTGAGGGTCAAAGAGGTTAAGTTACTTACTTGATGTCATATAGGCAATGTGAGAACCAGGATTTAAATCCAGGTCCCCAATTCCAGTACTCTTTTCACTATACCATGCTACCTCCCATGACTTTAAGTCCAGCATCCAATCCAGTTCAAACACACTTGGAACTTAATTACTATATGAAAGGCAGGGACCTACAAGCCAGTGTTTCAGAAATTAGAAGATGGAACCATGTTTCCTTATAATTCAGGATTCTTTTGTTTGTTTGATTGATTGATTTTTGGAGGGCAATTGGGGTTAAACGACTTGCCCAAGGTCACATGGCTAGTTTTTGTGTTAAGTGTCTGAGGCCAGATTTGAACTTAAGTCCTTCTGACTCCAGGGCTGGTGCTCTACTTACTGCACCACCTACCCTCCTCCCCTCAGGATTTTTTTTTTATAGAATATTTAACAAGACCATAAATAACTCTTGATATATTGTAATTGGAAACCATGATCACTAAAGGTTAGTTACAGTCTCTGGGTTCTAATTATCATTCATCATTCATATATTTGTTTCAATAGGTCTCCATCTATGTTACTCTATCAATATAAGTGGAGTGATTATACCTGTCTCGTTTTCAGTGAAGGAAATGGAAATCATCCAGATAGAAAGACCTCACTACTTTCTGAGTTGCAGCTAACCAGTTTAACAGGAATATGGGAAAGGTATTGTGGGAACCTTGTATGAATGATCCACAAAGTCTCAGTTTGCTTTTCAATTAAGTGCAGTAAACACATCCATTTCCACTCAACCAGCATTTCAGATGTGGATTTTGACATGATAGAATCATAAAATATTTAATCTAGAAAGGATCTCATGAATCTCCTCCTATTTTATATACAAGAAAACAAAAAGCTCAGACAGTGACTTGCCCAAGATCATGCCAGGATTAAAGGATCATAAATTTAAAGTTTGAAGGGACCAGAGAGGCCATCTAGTGCAACCTCCTCATTTTACATATGGATAAACTGAGGGCAGGGAGGCTAAATACCTTCCAGGACCATAATCAGATTCAAAATCAAGAGACCAGACTTCAGACCCAGTATTCTTTCCCAACCAATAATGGAAGCTCTTGGAACATATTATGACCTTGTACATTTCATCTTTTATCATACTATGGAAAAATCTAATTAAAAGAAAGAATGACAAATATGAAGAAAAGGGAGAAGCATGGGAAGATTTATGAATGGATGCAAAGTGAAGTAAGCAGAACAAAGAAAACTCTCTCTCTCTTTCTCTCTCTCTCTCTCTCTCTCTCTCTCTCTCTCTCTCTCTCTCTCTCTCTATATATATATATATATATATATGTATGCGTGCATACACACACACGCCACACGATGGAAGTAGAAAGAGCAACAAAAATTGAATGTCATGTAATTATAATGATCAGTCTTGCCCTTGAAGAAAAAATGAGAAAATATACCTCCCTTTCTTCTCTGTAGAAGTAGGGGACCATGGGTTCAGAACACTGCATATACTGTTAGCCTAAGTTGATGTATTGGTTAGTTTTGCTGAACTACATTTTCCTCCTCATTCTTTTTTATTCTTTGTTATAGGGGATGGATTTCTGGGTAAGGAAGGGAATGGATATCATTGGAAATTAAGATGATGCAAAAAGATCATTGCTTTTTAACCTCAAGAAAATAAATGTAATCTTTTTTTTCCCAAATGCTAATAAATGCAATCTTAAAGGAGAATAAAAACAACAAACTTGTCCTTGAATCTGGACAGAGAAGTGGGTTGGTATTATTTATATCCCCCGCCTCCCAATATGGCTGTATATCAGCTCAGCTAAGAAGGTCTTACATTTTTCTCAGGGACTTCTCCATGTGAATTATGCTTCATTTTTCATGGAATGTGTTTTCCTTTTTATCCACTGTGCTAAAGAAATCTTTCCCCTTTATTCCTAATAAATTACTGCTTATTTCTTAGCTCTGTATGGTACTTTTTATTCCAGGAGTTGAAGGCACTTAGTGGTGAGCCCATGACAGGTAAAACCAGAGAAAAATCAAAGAAAAGAAACACCCCCCACTGCCAAGGTTATTAGTGGAATCATCACCATTATCACGATCACCATTATCACCACCACCACCACCACCACCACCACCATCACTACAATCATCATCATCATCAGGTGACCAGACAGAGAGGTCAAGTGTTGAGCCTGAAGTCAGGAAGACCTCAATTCAAATTTGTATTCAGACACTTACTGGCTGTGTGACCTTTGACTTCTGTCTGACCCTGTTTTTTTTTTTCAACTATAAAATGGAGAGAATAATAGCATCTACTTTTCAGTGCTGTTGTGAAGATCAAATGAGGATATTTGTAAAATTATTGGTGTAGAGTAGGTACTTAATAAATGTTTAGGGATAGCTAGGTGGCACAGTGCATAGAGAACTGGACTTGAAGTCAAGAAGAACTGAGTTAAAATCTGGACTCAGACACTCACCAGGTGTGTGACCTTGAGCAAGTCACTTAACCTCTCTTAGACTCAGTTTCCTAGATTGTAAAATAATAACAGCACCTATCTCGAAGGGTGATGGTGAGAGTCAAATGAAATAATAATTGTAAATCACTTAGCAGTGTTTGGCACATAGTAGGTGCTATATAAATGCTTATTCCCTTTCCTTTCCCAATAATAGCAGCCAACATTTATGTGGCACTTTAAGGTTTACAAGGTGCTTTATAAACATTATCTCATTTTAGTGGAAAGGGCCATGACCTAGGATTCAGAAGATACTAGCTAACTTAATCTGAGTCATACTGTAACTGGTGATTCACTTGCATTTCAATCTGCAAACCTCTAAGCACCTTGCTAGCTATGCCTTGGGCACAATGACTCTGCCTCCACTTAGGTCTGTTTGGCACAGTACCAGGGCTACCAAAGACATCTGGCACTTACATCGACTTCCTGACAGAAGGTTGCATTAGGACCATACTGCAGCTGGCACTGGTGATGGATGTCATAGATCACTCCAGGAGCAATGACCTTGGACTTCAGACCTTTCTTCTGGGGAACATCATCCAGGCAGAACCCCCAGCCTCGGCTAAACCACAAACATTCAACACAAGTAAATGAAGGCTAATAGTCATCCTCACCAATTCACTCAGTTGGCAGATGTGCATTCCAATCCCAAAGCCTTCTCTCCATCCCATCTTTATCATTTCATACCCTAAAGCAAAGTTCAATTCTTCATTCTTCAGAGAGCATAAACAACTACATAGCAATACAGGTGATGCCGAGACTAAGTCCATGGCTGCTCGGCTAACATTAGCCCTATGATTACAGCAGCTTAGTCTTATAACCCAAAACAATATTAGTTACTGGGCTTGCCCAGTTTGGGTTCTTCTTGCTAATTTTCAGTTGAGTTGAACTGAGGGAAAAGGCAGTTCCAAGGAGGGCTCAGATAGTGGAACAGATCCAAAGAGCTAGAACAAGGAGAATATCAGAATGGAAAAAGGAGCTGCTTCCTCCAAGTGACTCTATATGTAATGAGAGCAAAGACTACTTGGCTTATAACCCTAATACTATGTGTGTGTGTGTGTGTGTGTGTGTGTATGTGTGTATGTATGTATGTACATATTTATATGCCTTGTGCACAGAAGATAATTAATGCTTGTGGAATAGACCTGGACAAATGCTGAAGAATGTATCACTAATAGGAGCCATCCTTGTGTACAGAACTGGTTTAGAAAGCAAAGCTGTGATAAAAGGTCTCTTCTGATATCTCTTAGGTGCAATGTTCAACAGAGATCCTCCTAAGAACAACAGTAGTCATTTACCAGAAACAGGACATCCCTGGGAAACTGTTAGAGAGGAAAGGATGACTTTGAATGATTTGCCTTGGAGAGGCTCAGAACAGGCTGTCTGGTAATTAGGAAGTTCCTTCATCACTTACTCAAGGAAGCGAGTAATATAATCCTTGCTACACTTGGACCATGTGAGCGGAGTGGGGTCATACTGGAGCTGACGGGACATGATGTAGGGGTGCCTTCCCACAGGCTCACAGTCATTCTCTCTTCCATCATGCTGGATGCCAAAGCTAGAAGGAATGTACACAGAACAAGAAGTGCAATGTGAGCAGTATTTAACCAAAGAGGAAACATTCATTTCTCTAGACCAAGACAATCCATTTGCTTCACTAGGTTAAGTACCATAATTCAATGTTGGAATGAGGAAAATAGATTTCTTCAAAATACAGAATGTCTCACTCATTTAGGGTGGGAAGGGGCAAAGGGAAGGAGACTGCTATCTTGCTCTTGGTTGGGGAACACCCAACCAGGTCAAGGGTCAGGAGCTATGAGCCAAACTCTATGGTTCACTTGGATCACAGCCCTGTTCCCCACCCTGACTCAAGATCGCTTCCCCCACTTCCAGCTAATTCATGCCTCTAGTTTTGGGTTCTCTTCACCCAGTTCTGCTGAATATGGAAACACAGGTTTTTAACCCCACCCTTACATAAACTTGCTATCTCTGAAAAAATTATATAACTTTCCTTTAGGCTTCCTAAGAGTTTTCCTGCTAATAATGATATGGAAGTACATTGCAACAACAAATACCCTAGCATACCCAGGATGGCTGCTAGCACAGCAAACAGAATAACAAGCAAAAAAAATACAGACAGAGAAAATAACACAAATCAACAGAGAGGCCTTCTACCTCCCTTACCAAAGCTATACATACAGTTTCCAAAGAGAGAAGCACCAACATCTGGGTTTTCAAACCAGGGGGCTCCTTAATGACTACCTAGAGACTTGTCTGGCCAGATCACACAAACACTCTTCCAATGAGTGAACTCCAAAGCCAAACTTCACCTCAGAGTATATATACCCTCCTTCAGAGCCAGAGGCATCACAACCCTCCTGATCCACTGCCTAATTACAAAGTAACAAAAGCATTGGACCTTCCTGGAAAACAAGCCTCCTCTAATCAAGCTTCTCCTGTTGGGCTCCAGGTGAGGCCCATTAATGGGCAGGGAAGATCTTCAACTCCCAGTAACATTACACACATATATGATTATCTCAGAGAATGTGGAATTTTAGTGACATGGACACTCCCTCCAGTGTTGCAAATTATGATCCATCTATTCCTTTTCACCCTGTGAAATTCTTGTCTATGTCCACCAATAAATTCTCCATTGAGGAAATGCCCAGTAGGCTAGATTCCCCCAGGATTGCTCTCATTTCATGGGTACCATCAAAGCACTTTGTTTGTCCATCATTATTCTTTATTCTTGAATGGTTCTGGCTCCTTAGACTTCTCATCTCAACCTTTACCTATTCCTCTCTGTTGTGGCTGGTTTGTCTGAAGCAAACTCCTAAGCCGATCAGTAACCCTTGTCTTCCCTTTGGTTAAAACTTGGCTTCTCCCCCCAAAGCCTGATGTTGGCCTCTAGCCAATGCTGTGCCAGGGAGATGCAAACGCTAGAATCTTTTTCTTTAGCTTTCATTCCACATGTTGGCTCTTTGGAAAGTGACCTAAGATAATTCTCTTCCTGCTACAAAGACTATTCCTCCTGTTGGATCTTTCCCTAAATTATTGTTTTTTTGGTTGAATGACTTTTCACCCTTTTAGGAATTTTGGGCCACTGGTCCAAAGAACAGCCATGACTCACAGCATAGGCTCCTACGATCACTGATCCAGAACTGTTCTCAGAGGCTAGTTAGCCCAGCCTTCTCATTTTATAGATGAGAAAGTTTAAGTCATTTGCCTAAGGTCACAAATAAAGGAAATATCAGAGGCAGGATTTGAACTCAGATATTCTAATTCAAAAGTCAGTGAGCTTTTTAATGTACATACTCTGCCATTAGTAAAATAATTTTCATTTATATTCCAATATGTATACATGTGTATAAATGAAAATAAATATATGCACATGTGTATAAGATATGTATATATACATGTGTATATTATATGTGTAAATGATGTTTCATCTACATGTGCTCTTAATTAAATTTAAAGATAATACAGTAAAGTAGAAAGAACCAGAGGGGTAGCTAGGTGGTGCAGTGGAAAGCCATAGAGTCAGGAGGACCTGAGTTCAAATCCAGCCTCAGACACTTAATACTTACTAGCTATGTGAGCCTGGGCAAATCATTTAACCCCAATTGCATGCAAAAATAAATAAATAAACAAAATCCATCCCTCTTCTTATGCCCCTGATCCCATCCCTTCCCTTTTTCTTCACCAACTGGCCCCTTTAGTCATCCCTTCAAAAAAAAAAAAAAAGAAGGAAGGAAAAAGCCATGAACTTAGAGACCTAAGACTTGGGTTAGAATCTAAGCTTTGGTACTTAGCTTTGGGATCATGAATCATAGAGTAACAGATTTAAAGCTAGAAGAGATGTTAGAGTCATCTAATATAATCTCCTTGTTTTACAGGTGAAGAAACAGAGTTCCAGAGGAATAAACTGACTTGGCAGAAACTACATAGAGCAGATGGCAGCTTGGTGGCACCATAGTGTACAGAGTGCCAGGACTGGAGTCAGGAAAACTTATCTTCTGCGGTTCAAATCTGGCCTCAGATAATTACTAGCTGGGTGACCCTGGGCAAGTCACCTAACCCTGTTTGCCTCAGTTTCCTCATTCACAGACAAGATGTGAGGAAATTGCTTTATAAACTTTAAAGCTGACTTTATAACTTTAAGGCTTCCTATCAGTGAGTTAGGTTTATTTAATCCAGTAGAGAAGGAAAACTTATTTAGTGATATCTGCTGATGACCTTGGAATGAGTATCCCCCCCACCCAGGCTCGATTCCATCAGCCTCCCAGAAATTTACTATTTTGCCCCTGAGGTGCTTCCCTCATGGCAGTCCTGCCTCAGATTCACTGTTATCTGAAGGGGAAAATCTAAACAGGCTTTGGATGGAGAGAATATAAACTCCTGGCCATAGTTGTGCCTGTAAGCTTGTATTACTTTTGCATCAAAGCTTCTGATAAACACAAGCAGTTCTTCCTGCCTCATAACGTACAGAAATGTTTTTGGGGAAGTGAGTGATTTTTTCTCTCATTTTTCTATATCTTTTATGAGAAGTTGTATTGACTTACATATAGCCCTCATCTCATTCAGACTTGACATGTACTCACAAAAGAGCCAAAGAATTAATCTATAAACCACTCATCCCAATAATTACCTCTCCTCCAATGGAGAATGTGGTTTGATGCAATGGTTTATCTCAGCAGGTCCTCCCCAGACTGCTCAAAATTCAATCTTTTCTGACTCATCAACTCCTCTCTGAGCTTACCTGTTCAATAATTTATCAAAGTTCCAAGCCACTAGCAGTTCCCTGAGAAGCTATAGGAACTTCAATTTTTCTAACAATGTCTGCTTCCAACATACCAAGCCATACACCCAAGGACCACCCAGCACTCTGCTCTAACAGGTCTCAGGTGTTAGCCTAACCCTTTAAGAGGATTGACTACTGAAAAACACATCTTTCCATCACTTAATAGACCCAATTTCTCCAGTGATTTTTTTTTCTTTCTCCTCAGTTTTTTCCTGTTATCTTCAGAAAACTTTCCTATCTTAAAAAGAAAAGAAGCTCTAGGAAAACAGTAACAGAAACTGGATATCCCATTGCTTTGTGACAGAACTTCATTCTTGTCTTGAAGAAACCACGGCTAGGTGGCACAGTAAATAGAGCACCAGCCCTGGAGTTAGGAGGACCTGAGTTCAAATTTGACCTCAGACACTTAACACACACACACACCCCAAAAAATAAAACCACTAGCCATGTGACCTTGGGTAAGTAACTTAACCCCAATTGCCCTCAAAAAACAAACAAACAAACAAACAAAGAAGTCAAGGAAAGAAGATGTATTATGATGGAGTGGGAAAAGCCTTGCCCTGAAAATCAGGAGATGCTGGGGTTTGGGGTCTAGTTCTGCCCCCTCCCCCACTCCCTGTGGGGTTACTGGGGGAATAACAATAATGGCTCACATCTATGGAGTAATTAGGGGACCATTTACCTGTTATCATTGGTCATCTCTTGAGGATATACTGTTTCTTTTCTCACATCTTTATTTCCCCAAAGTCTAACAGTGTTTCACATCTATAGTCAAGGATTAGTGACTCCAGGGATCTGGGTAAACCTTGAAGATTTGACTGAGGTTCAGCCCATGACCTGAAGGTTACTAAGTGCCAGAGGTATGATTTCTAACTCAGGTCTTCCTGACTCCAAGGCCACCACTCTATCCATTAGACTGTGGATCCTCTGCCTTGCCCATAAGTGATGATTAATAAATGTTTATTGAACTGGATTTGATTCTCATTACAACCCTTTGAGGTAGATAACACAGATAAACTCATTTTTACAGGATGAAATAACTGAGGCTCCAGCCCATTTAGCTAGTAAGTGGACAATCCAGGATTCAAACCCCTATCTTTCTACTCCAGGACCAGCCTCATTTCCACCAGACCATGCTGCCACTTTCTAACTTGTTGGGCAAGTCATAAGCTTCCCATGTCCCAGCTTCCTTATTTATAAAATGATGGGGCTAAATTAGATTATAGGATTTGGATCTATCAAGGACTCTCAAGGTCATCTAGTTCAATCCCGTTTTACAACTGAGAGAACTTGGGTTCAGAAGAGCCAGGCAACTTTCTCGAAGTTAGACAGTGACTTAGTAGAAATAGAATCCAAAACAGGCCTTCTGTCTCCAAATCCAGTAGCTTTTCTCCCAAACTACTGGTGTGCCAGTCTCAATCTCTGCCCTGTAGACTTCTCCAAGGGGATAACAGTGATAGGGAGGTTTGTCCAGAACACAAGTTGCATCTATTTACTGAGCAGGGCTGGAAACAGGCTGCACTGACTGCTCTGTTTTGATTAGCCTTTTTCTTCTTGCTTCATTGTAACTTATTTGCTATTTATTCACTGGCCACAGATTTGGCAAGTCCATACAATAGGAGTAAATTAACAAAGAGAAAATAGATGCTAGGTAACTCAATGGATTTCATCTGCTCATTTTGACTATTTTATTATAGTATTTCTTCAAGAGGGACAGGGCTTATATCCATAAATAACATCTATTATAACATTTAGTTGTTTTTTGTTTTAACTTAATTCATTCAGCATTTTCTGAGCCTGTCATTGATACCACAACAGGGCATAGAATTCAGCAGCAGATGAAAATATGTCTCTCAAAGGTTCATACGTTTGTGCTATGTTTCTGTCACTTAAAGGGCTTCAGAGACATGAGCTAAAAGGAATTTTAAATCCTTCCTGGGTACAAATTTGTTGTCTGTCACCAGAAGGTATTTAGAGGTAGCATAGTACAGTAAAAAGGCACAGGACTGAGTTCAAATTTTAGATCAGTCACTTCCTACCTGTGCAGATTTAAGAAAGTCATTTGAGCTCCTAGGGTCTCAATCTACTCATCCATAAAAAGAAGAGGTTGGTCCAGATAACTAATCTCCTACCGGATTCTTAAATCCCTGCTTCTACTGATTTACAGTCCTACAATATTCACAGTAAATCAGTGATACAAAGTGAGTATACAAAGAGCAGTTAGTATTACTGCAGGCAAAGAGGGCTGGGACTACCCCCACTTAATGCACTTAATCCTGCTTTCCTAAAGTTATACACACATGTAGGTATGTATGTGTATAAATTTAGGAATTATTACAGAAACTAGTTCACTTCCATCTAGACAAAATAACCCACCTTATGGTGTAGTAGAAAAAGTATTGGATCAGAGGAGATCTGAGTTTGAATCACTCCTTTGTCATTCAGGTATTTTCTTTGAGTTTCAGTTTTCTCATCAAGAAGATGGAAATATTTCAAAAGGTGGTTGAGAAGATCAAGTGAGACTATGTAAAGGGCCTAGAACTCTATATAAAAGCTATACACACATATACATTTATACACATATATGTATGTATATATGTACATTATATGTGTATTTTACATAAATTTTGATCATACAGAACAAGTATTGAAAGAAACAAAACACATTTTAAAAACCCTTTAGAAACAGTTTACCAAAGGTAAAAAATGGTATACCTGATTGCTAACTTAAACCTCAATCACTTCCTTTTGGGAACATTGGCTTTCACCATGAGGGTGATTTTCATTGTTTTTGACCAGTCCACTTCCTTCCACTCAATTGCTATTTAAGAGTACAGGTGTTAAATCCTTCATTAATACATTTTTAGGGGGCTTGTGCTCACTTTAACCACTAAATGTCCTGAAATAGCTCTTAAATTATTCTGGCAAAAATTATCTCCCCTGGTCTTCAGGTTCTAGTCCTCTTTCTTATTTTCTTTTTGTTTTTTTTTTTTGCTTTTTGGAGGGCAATTGGGGTTAAGTGACTTGCCCAAAGTCAAACGGCTAGTAATTGTGTCAAGTGTCTGAAGTCATATTTGAACTCAGGTCCTCCTGACTCCAGGGTCTGTGCTCCAGCCACCCCTCTAGTTCTCTTTCTAGATTGCCTCTGAGCATCTTTTTAAAATGCTTAAATCTGTGTCTGCCCCATTTGTTTCTAATTTCCTCCTTCAAGGAAACCATTTTTATTTAAGGGATTATACACCCTTGTTTTTAAAATGAGTTAGACCCTTAATTAATAATAGCACACTCTGGTATACAACACCTCAGTGAGATAGGCAGACCAGGTAATCTCTTTAGAACCTTCTAGATTTCCCCTGTGAAATGAAAGAACTGGACCAGAGAAGCTCTCAGGTCCTTTTCAGCTCAAGTCTAAGGCTCTTATCTTCTTATATAGAAAAGGAAACCGAGGTTCTGGGAAGTTATGACTTTGCCCAATGTCCCAGATGGAGTAAACATCAGCAAACTACCCAAGTCTTCTTAAGACCTAGCCTAGCACTCCTAATACATAAATGTGATTTGAAAGGAAACAAACCATATATTTAAAGAGTTAAATGGTCTTTGTTTCCCTTGAGTACAATTTGCATTCATTAGAGTAGAGACACAATATGGTGTGGTATTAAAAGTGGGAGGTATAATGGAAATGCAGATTTGAAGATCTTCCCTGCCCCTAGGCCCTTTGATTGGCTTAAGAGACTTTGATTGACTTAAGTGACTCTGAGAACCTTCCTTGATTTGAAAATATACTCTGCCCCCTAATTGGTCTCCAGTGGGCAGCTCCTTTCCTACTCACAGAGAGTGCTTGTCATTCATTCTTGAAGATGACCATGACATCAAGGAGGTGATGCCAAGATATGCAAGTGAATTGGATATAAATGTGAGAGGACTGTACAAAGTCACCAGCCTCACTTTCTCCTCTGGAGCCATCTGGGTCCAATGGCCAGATATGGATCGGGACAACTGGAGATGGCCTAGAATATGCCCTAACTGGCTCAGAATGAATGTAAATAGCAATTGTTTCTGTTTTGGCTAGAAACCTTGAAGGCCTTCCTTCCCCTCATGATTTTATTTTTTAAAGAGGCCACTCTCTACATCATTTCTTAATCACTGAATAGGCATTGCCTCAGTCAGACTGAAAGTAGTTAAAGACCTTAACTTGAAAAGGCCTAGGTCCCCTACTGCTCCCTGGACCACCTCCAGTCATCCTGAACCACATCTGTCTGCTGGACCCAGATGGCTCCGGAGGAGAAAGTGAGGCTGGTGACTTTGCACAGCCCTCCCTCATCTAAATCCAATTCACTTGCAAGTCATGGCATTACCTTCTTGATGTCATGGTCCTCTTCCAGAATGAAGGACAAACGGCAGCAACTGCCTTAGCAAGCAAGTCACCCCTAGGGATAAGAAACCTGCTTGGAAAGAGCTCCCCACACCTCTCACAGGGCTAACATGAAGAGGATATGGAATAAATGACGTGAAAATGCTTTGAAACGCGTTAAGAATTACACAAGTATGTAGTAGTATCATTGTTACTATTATCAATATATCCCTCATTTCCTTCCTCATACCTCCTCTCAAGGATATCCATGTTTTCCTCCCCAGAAAGGAAAATCAACGTCCCTATTAAAATGATAGGCAGAATTAATTGCCCATCTGCTAATATCCTCTGAATTTCTCTCTGGTCCCCTATTCAAGTGTAGCAAATGTTCTGACACATGGAAGCACTGAGAAACTGGAGCCCATTCTTCATTAATCTCCTATCCCACTTCTCCCTTGAAGAATTTGGCAATCCTCCTGCAATTAACTGATCAAATCGAATCAGTTAATATTTGTTAATCTGGCTCTCTGTTTATTGGCATCTGCTTTACAGCTTCATAAGTTACCAGCAAAAAGCAATCTCATTTCAATGAGCTGTTTATTTCTGAACTAATCAGTTGCCAAGACATGTTGATTCTACCTCCAAAATATCTATCCTAACACTTTTTTCCATTCACATTTCCATCACACTGGGTCAGGCTGTTACCATCTCACCATCTTATTCTGTGCCCTCTACCCCACCCCTCTGATTTTCAGTTCCTTATGTGGGTTGTCTCCCCACCCCCACCCCCATTAGAATGCATGATCCTTGAGGACAGGGACTGTCTTTTTCATTGCTTTTGTTGCTTTTATATCCACAACACTTCACACGGTGCCTGGCACACAGTAGGCATTTAGTAAATATTTATTGACTGAGAATCTAGGACAATGGCTAGTACATAGCAAGTGTCTATTAAAACACTTGTTGAATGAATGAATGGTTTCACTGCATGTAAATTAAGCACTCTAGAGACAAATTATCCTTAATTTAAAAAGCACATTTCAGATGGGAGGCCTATTTTCTGGAATATTTGATTTCTTCTCTCTTATTCCAACAGGTTCAATAATTGCTATACTCAGTATATTAATGTTATTTCAAAACAATTGGTTTCCTTTGTAATCTTACGAATTTTACTTTTTGCACTTAGAAACTCTGTTCTGAGAAGGGGTCCATAGACTTTACCAGATGACCAGTGGGATCCATGACGCAAAAAAGGCCAAGACCTCCTTGGTCTAGTCCAACTGCCATCCAAGAATGAGTTGTCTTCACAGCAGCCCCAGAGAGTGCTTATCTCCACTGACAGACCTCCAGTGACATGCCCCAAGGCAGTCTTTTCCATTTCTTAGACAGATGTAATTATTAAGGAGTCCTTCCCTACATATAACCACCATGTGCCTCCCTATAGCTTCTATTCATACGTCCTCATTCTACCCTCCAGGGCCAAGCAGAATAGGTTTAACTTCTCTTCCACTCAACAGCTCTTCAAATATTTAAAGACTACTGTCAAATCACCTTTAAGTTTTCTCTACTTCAGCCTAAACATCACTAGTTCCCTTAACTGATTACTTGAAAAGGATCACTTCAAGTCCTCTTCCAGTTTCACTGGAAGAAAGAATGCAGTGAAGCCAGAGGACCTGGATTCATATTCTGGCTCTCCCACTTAGTACCTGTGTGACTAGGGACAAATTACCTCATGCCTTTGGACCTGTCTTCTTACCTATATAATAAAGTTGAACTAGATGACCTCTAAGGTCCCTTCCAGCTCCAAAGCTCTGATCCTCTGATCTCCCCCTTTCTAGTCATGTTCCAGCTTCTCGATGTGCTGCTACAGTGCAGTGCTTGGAACTGAACAGAGTACCCTAGATGTGGTCTGAGCAGGGCAGAATGAAACACAGTGAATATCATCTCCCTCAGTTTATACACAATTTTGATGGCAGCCTGGAATGATTAGTTTTTTTCACTGTCGTGTTGTAGGGTGGACACATAGGGAGCCCCAGACATCATAAATCTCCCAGATCTCTTTCATATGAACTACCATCTAGCCATAGCTCCTCCATTGTTACTTATGTCATTACCTGTGCCCAAGTTCATGGGCAATTGTGAAAGCCAGGGGGAGTCCTGAGTCTTCATTGATATTACAGCTCCGGTGAGGCTGGCACATGCCAGAGAGATGAGACAGGCCTAGGGTTTCACAGGGATGATTAACCCCAGCACAGATATCCTTTCTGGAAATAGAGAATAAGGAAAGCTGGTCACAGAAGACAATGTTTAATAAAATATCATAAGAAAGAAACCAATTTAGGTGGCTAGGTGGCACAGTGAATAGAGCACCAACCCTGAATTCAAGAGGACCTGAATTCAAATCTGGCCTCAGACAATTAACACTTACTAGCTCTGTGACCTTGGGCAAGTCACTTAACCCCAATTGCCCTTCCCCACCAAAAAAAGAAAGAAACCAATTATGGTAATAGGTTCATATCTGGAAGAGTTGGAAAATATATTTGAAATAAGAGATATACATATTAAGAAGTGATTTAAACTAAGCATCTATTAAAATAAGTAAACTTCATTTTGGGATTACATTTCATTGATTCAACACAGCAATGGGAAAGTGGAAAGAGGTCTAGCTTTTAAATAAAAGGATTTGGGTTTAGGTTCCACCTCTGATGCAGAGTTTCTGTGACCTTGGGCAGGAGATGGGGAGGAGGACAAAGGAAGAGGACAAAGGAGGAGGAAGAAATGAAGAAGGAGAAGGAGAAGGAGGAGGAGGAGGAGAAGGAGGAGAAGGAGGGAGAGCAGGAGGGGGAGAGGGAGAAGGAGATAAAGAAGCATTTATACAGTCCTTGCATTTATATAGTACCCACTGTGTGCCATGCACTGTGCTAAGTGCTTAACAAGTATTATCTGATTAGATCCTCATAACAACCCTGAAAGGTAGGTGCTACTATTATCCTCATTTTAAAGTGAGGAAACTGAGGCAGACATGGGCTGAGTCACAATGCTAGTCTGTAAGGCCACATTCGAATTCTTCCTGACTCTGCACTCTTTTCACCTTTATCTTATCATCATTAACAGGGGACAGTATGGGACAGAGGAAGGCTCGCTGGCTTTGCAGTCAGACCTGGGCTTGCGTCTCACTTCTGCCACTAAAATACTGGGTGACCTTTGTCAATTCACTTCTCTATAGACTTCAGCTTCCTCACTATAAAACATGACTGGTTGAGAAGGTCATCTCTGAATCTATGATCTTATAATCTTAAGCCATTTATCTGCCTGGCCAAACACAGACACTGTTAGCAAGCTGGCACTAGAGACATTAAATAGAAAACTTTTGAGTCTGGAACTCAAGGCACATCAGAGTATATTCCTCATTCATGTTAATATGCCTCTGTCTTTCCAAAATGGCAGGGTATTAACTAGCTATGCATGATCCAAACCATCTATCTACCTCCCACTTCCACCTTGTCAGTAGCAGGGCTCAGTAGGCAAAGAAGGAGATGGCCAGCAACTGAAAAGCATGTAGACCCATGAGGATGGCAATAGTGACCCAGGAAGGGATCAGCAATGTGAAATAGGAAGAAGGTGGGACAGTGGGTAGAGTTCTCAGGAGACTGAGAACTGGCACTGATTCAGACAGGATCACTGATCTAGAATTGGAAGGGGTCTTAGAGGTCAGCTAATCCAACTCCCTCAATTTACAGAAGACAAATCTGAGGTCCAGAGAAGTTTAAATTGTTCGTCCAAGGTTACACATTAAGTGACAGATCCAGGATTTAAACATAGGTCCTCTGATTCCAAATCCAACCCTCTTTACTCTGTACCATATTGCCTACTGTAAGGAGGTCTAGAAGTAGGTAATAGGAATCCACCCACAAGGGCTGGGACCTTTAGAGAAGGGAGAACAGTTACAAGTAAAGTATAACCCCAGTTCCAAAGGAAATGGGGCATTTGAATGAATACCAATCTTACTTCATAGCTATAGTTATTGGGTTAATGACTTAGTCACCACTGACAATGCAAGAAGAATCTGAGTTACCAGAACCAAGGGATAAGGAAGATAGATAGCAAGGATTACTTGTTATGCTTTACACATTTATAGGTACTTCTATTTCCCCTGCCTAGGGGATAGATTAGTCATAGGGAGGGTCTAAGTTTTCTAGTGCTAGTTGTGGCCCCAAATGGAGGAATGGGGGATTATGGAATCCCATTGGACCTTACACCAACCACTCTGCTCCCAGGGTTCCTTCAATTTGTTATGAAGAGTCCAGGATGTAGGACTTCCTCTTGCTTTATCAGCTGGCACTGTATCTTTTTTTCTCATTTACCAGATTCTTTATTATAACTGCAGGGGTTGATTCTAGGCAGAGAAGTGGCTTTTATGTTTCCCTTAATGGACAGCTTCCTTACAAATGTTCTCAGGGACCTCGGGACCTTGTAGGGTCCATGCAGTGCTGGTGGTGATTTTTCTTTTAGAAGAGTCTTTTAAAACATAGTTGTTATTTCTAATACAACATTCCCTTTCCCACTATTGCTGAAGAAAACCCTGACTTGTATCAAGAATTGATAAACTGACCATGTCTGAGAGCATATACTCTCTTCACCTGCATATCCCAGAAGGGTAAAAGAGCCTACCTCTCCTCCCACATACATATATACACCCAGTTATTGTTGGTTTTCCTCTGCCCCCTTGACATTGATTCCCAACAGCACCCCCATCAAAAATAACAAATAATAACAATAACAACAATAATAGTTTATATTTATGTGCCAGGTACTGTGTTAAACACTTAAGAATTATTATCTCATTTGATGCAACAAAAATAAATATAATTATTATCCCCATTTTACAGTTGAGAAAACTGAGGGAAACAGGGTTCAAGGGATTTGGCCAGGATCACACAGCTAGTCAGTGTCTGAGGCCAGATTTGAACTCAGTTCTTCCTGATTCCAGGCTCATCACTCGACCCACTGCATCATCTAGCTGTCCCAAGGTCATCACAAGTCACACAGGATATGTTTGACACAACAAACTGTTCTGACACACTTTTAAAAATATGTATTTAATGTTTTATTCTTCCCAATTACATCCAAAATCATTTTTATTTTTTGTTGTTGTTTTTTAATTTTGAGTTCCAAATTCTCTCCCTCTATCCCTTCCTACCCCACTCATGGAGAACGCAAGCAACTGACTTTGGTTCTACATATCTGACACACTTGAGGTAAGGTCATTTAAATCATTTCAAATCATGTCACCAAAGCTGCTAGTATAAGTGGTGGGATGTCTTCAGGACAAGAAAACTTTCTTTGCCAATAGATGATGCACTCAAACACCAAAGCCATCATGAACTTCAGTTCTAAGCCCTAAATGCATGGGATTTACATGGGTGCTACTTTGGCTACATAGGCTCTCCAGGCTTTGATATCAATTATGCAGTTGGAAAGATACTGGCACAGGGGAATCCTGCCAGTTTTCATTAACCCATAGCTATAGCAATAACTGGGATAATGGAGCCAGTTTCAAAGATTTCTATTTACAGAAGAGCATCATGAAAGATTTACACATGTACTTTGCTAATGGCAACAGCTGCCACAGAAATTTCCAAAATGTTTTGTTTGGTCATACACCATGGCCATTTTAATCCCTTTTGGACACACAGGAATACCAGCTAAATGTTTTTCCTACCCTAAATAATCATGCTGCCAACAGGGCTTCATAATCTATTTCTTCATTTCATTCTAAGGAGCCAGGAGTGCAGTAAAGAGAGTAGTAATATGTAAAGATGAATGGAGCAAATGGATAATTTATTAATATTTCTGGGTGGCTAGGTGGTGCAGTGAGTAGAGCACTGGCCCTGGAGTCAGGAGGACCTGAGTTCAAATCTGTCCTCAGACAATTAACACAAAAACTAGCCATGAGACCTTGGGCAAGTCACTTAACCCCAAATGCCCTCCAAAAAGCAAAAAAAAAAATTATTACTATTTCTAATGAGTACATTCTGGGGTCTTTCAATCTAATAAGTATTCGACTGAGCACCTCTTATGCATCCAACAGTGTACATTAGGCTCAAAGGAATACTGAATGCCTATTATGACATGATCCCTTACCTCAAGGTACTTACATATTGTCTAAGCCCTGGGACCACCAGTTAAAATCTGCTTTGTAGTACTTCTTGATCCAATTTCCTACCTTATTTAGAGCATTCTATAATCACTTCTCTATACACACATCAATCTTCTACTGGTTTCTATTCTAAACTATTTTTCATCTCCTTATCTACTGGTTTCTTCCCTGCTGCCTTCATTTACCCCTATCTCCATCCTGATAAAACCCTCACTAAACTCTACCATCTTCTTAAACCATCAACCTATCTCTCCATACTTTCATTGCCAAAGTTCTAGAAAAAAAGTGATCTTCACCCATTGTTTCTCCTTCCTGGTCTCTTACTCATTTCTAAACCCTTTGCAATCTGACTTCTAACCTCTCAATGACCTAAAACTGTTTCCTCCAAAGTTACTATTGATCTCTTAACTGCCATAAATGATCCTTTTCTCAATTCTCATCCTTCTTGACCTCTCTGCAGCACCTGACATTGCTGACACCCTCCTGGATACTATCTTCTCTCTGTTTTTTGGGTTTTTTTTTTTTGCTTTTTGGAGGGCAATTGGGATTATGTAACTTGCCCAAGGTTACACGGCTAGGTTTTTGTTTGTGTGTATTAAGTGTCTGAGGCCAGATATGAACTCAGGTCCTTCTGACTCCAGGGCTGGCGCTCTACTCACTGCGCCACCTAGCCACCCCTTCTCTCTGGTTTTTACCTGAGATTTTTTCTTTTGTTTCTTTTTCCCAGGTGCCTCACTACTACTTCCCAATCTCCTTTGTCAATTTATCTTCCATATCACACCCACTAACTGTTGGTGTAGTAAAGGATCTGTTCAGGGTCCTCTTTCTTTTTAAATTTTCTATTCTTTATTTCTAAATCCTCTCATGTTCTGACCCCATCAACTCCTGTGGTTTTAACTGTCACCTCCATGCAGATAACATCAGCATTTATATATTCTGCCCTAGAGTTTTTCTTAAAATCCAATTATACATTTCCAACTGCCTACTACATATTTCAAACTGAATGTCTCCTCAGCATCTCAAACTCAACGTGTCCAAAACTGAATTCATCTTACTGGTCAAACCTCCCTCCCTCTTGAGGTTCCCCATTTCTGTTGATAGCATTATGATTCTTCCATTTATTCCATTTAATACCTTCCATGTTATCCATGACTCCTCACTTTCCTTTAGCCTGTATTTCTAATCACCCGCCAAACACTGCCATTCTTACTTCCACAGATTCTCATGCACCCTTCACCTTCTCTCTAATCAAATAGCAACTGCCCTGATTTGGGGCCTCTTCTCTTCTTGACTGGGCTATTGTAATGATTGCTTTCTAATTGACCTCCTTATTTCAAGTCTCTTCCTTCGCTAGTTCAACTCCCACAGGTGCCAAAGTGATTAAAGTGTCAAATTTAACCTTGCCATTCCCCTTATAAACATAAACTCCAATGACTTCCCATTGCTTTTAAGATAAAATATAAATTCCACTGTTTACCTTTAATGCCCTTCATAACCTGACCCCACTCTACCACATCAGATTTATTATGCATCATTCCCTTTCACACTTCATGGTCTATCCAAGATTCTTTTTTTTTCTTCCATTTAATAGCATTTTTTTTCAACTCCATACAAAGATAATTTTCAACATTCACTTCCATAAGATTTTGAATTCCAAATTTTTTTTCTCCTTCCCTCTACACCCCTCTTTCCAAGATGACGTGCAATCTGATATAGGCCATACATGTACAATCATATTAAACATATTTCCACGTTAGTCATGTTGTGAAAGAAAAATCAGAACAAAAGGGAAAAAACACAAGAAAGGAAAAAACAAAACAGAGAAAATTGCATGCTTCAATCTGCATTTAGACTCCATAATTTTTTCTCTTTGGAGAATGGACAGCATGTGGACAGCACTTTCCAACGTGAGTCTTTTGGAATTGTCTAAGACAATTTCAATGTTCAGAAGAACCAAGTGTATCAAAATTGGTCATCGCACAATGCTTCTATTACTGCATACAATATTCTCCTGGTTCTGCTCACTTCACTCAGCATCAGTTCATGAAAGTTTTTTCAGGTTTTTCTGAACTCTATCCGAGCTTCTTCCTCACACATGATGCTCCCATCTCCTGTCTCCATACCTTGGAATTAACTGTCTTCCAGGCCTGGAATGCACACTCACTTCCCCTCTTCCCCTTCGATTCCTTGTTTTTTTCACAGCTCTGTTCAAGGGATATCTTCTAAATGAAGCCTTTCTATATCCCCCAAGCTTTCCTCCCCCTACAAAAGTTTACCTTATATTTATGTTGTATACACACGTGCATGCACACACGTGCGCACAGACACACACACACTTTCTCTCCAATAGAAGAGTCACTTCCTAAGGACAGTCACTATTTCATATTTGTCTTTTCATTGACAGTGCACTGGGCCCAGCACACAGTAGGTATTTAATGCTGGTTGCTTTATTAATTAGTTGGTTGAATGATTAGTCCACCTTGGATGTATTCCAAGACGAAACTACTTCTAGTGATCTCATCTGTGCAGCAAATAGTGTTAGAGTGAGACTTCAGCACAAATGTTCTATAACTTCATTTGATCATCTTAAGTCAGAGAATAAAGGTATGTTGTAGCTATTTAGAGATCAACTAATTTTCAATACTTCAAAGCTTTTTTCCTCTTTATGTGACTGCTTCTTCCAATAACATAGATGTTAACCGTTCTATAACTTAATAGCTAGATTTCAAGAACTTCCAAGGCCAGAAAATATATCACCTTTCATCCAATCTGCTTAGTGAAGCTGTCAATAAGCATTTATTAGATACCTATTATATGCAAGTTGTTGGCCATAAAAAGACTAAAATAATTCCAAGCTTACATTCTAACTAATATTTTTTTTACCAACTCCCTTTGTCATAAAATATAATGGTGATTTTTAAAAAATAAAGTATAGGGATTATACTTCAAAGGCAAGGGACAGGGGAAGTCAAGTGCCATACATGGACTTAGGAGGACCCAGGTACAAGCCCCACTTGGAACACTTAATCTCTGTGTGACCATGTGTAAATCAATTAGTATCTTTTGGAATAGGTAACTAGATCATGGTTTTCTCATCTGTACCATGATGGAGGTGAACTTGGTAGCTCAAGGTCTAGGAGTCCAAGTTATTAGAACATCTTCTTGCATTCTTCCCTTTTTGCCTCCCTCCCCAATGGGGGTTTATGGGAATAGTAAAGTAGAGAGCTTACTTCAATTTTTCCAATAGTATGTCTAGGACAAATGCAAATTTTATACTTACATTCCTCTAAAGATCTATATATCTTGGACCATAACAGAGATCACCAAAGAATCTATACCACAAGAGGCTTCTGGCTACACATACATCTTTGTCCCTGCCCTCCATGTTCCCTCTGTGCATCAAGAATAGAGCTATTCAAAAGCTGTTCCTTCATTCCAGGTATTTATTCTGGCTCCAGCTCCCTCCTGGCTCTAATATTCTGCCCCCTCACACGCTACTATGTTCCTGAGAAGCTAATCTTGGTGCATTGTAAAGAAAAGCTATAGGCAGCCATGATCAACAAGCATCCCTGTGTGAGATGACTATGGCAGGAAACATTCAAATATCTATGTTCTGTTACGAACTTTAGCAACTTAAAAGAGCTTGGTTTCTTTGGCCATTCAGTACTTTTCCACCTTCATTAACCAAGTGACATGTGCTTGATGATAACATAAGAAAAACATAATTAGGGAGGAAAATCATAAAACCATTGACTTATGCTGGAAGAGAACTTTGAGGTCAACTAGTCCAATATTCTAATTTAACAGATGAGGAAACTGAGGCTCCAAGGAGTGAAGTGATTTTCCCAAGCTTATATAGATAGTAATTGATTGATCTGGGATTCAAATCTGTTACTCCAATGTCAGAAAGGCTTTCCACTGCACCAAGCTGCTCCAAAATGCAATCCCCAAACTCATGTCAGGTATTTCAAGTAGACCTTATATATCACCCAAGATTCTGGATCAGCCATGTCGCTTTGGTCCCTCCATTAGTACAGTAATTGGAAATATTAGAAAAACTGCCTCCAAGAAATGGGAGAGAAGACAAAGATCCAGTTAGAAGGACTGCTTACTTCTTATACCCTCCCCATGTCCGTCCCTCCTCCAGGCATCCCCCAGCAGCCCTCCATCCAGGCTGGGCTCCAGCTGTGGCAGTACCTGGTTAGGAGGACGGCCACATCATGATGGGCGGGGTTGAGGTCGCTCTTAGGATTGATGCTTTTCTGCCACTTGCAGAAGCTGGCCAGCGTCTTGTCTGCATGGTGAACTATTTTCAAGCCTTGCTGGAGACAGAAAAACAAGGGATCAGCCCGAGGTGGCTGTGGGACTAGCAGCTCTGTAGTGGAGCCCCTGGAAACCCTGTGAGCACAGTAGACTGGGCCCTGGCCCAGGGGGAAGGGACTCCTCCAGAATACGAGCAGCAGCTTAGCAAGCAGGGCTTACAATACAGATGTTTACCTTTTGCTCCTCTTCTCTGCAGCTCCACTAACAGAGCTGAGCAACAAGGGCTCATAAAACTGGGAGCCAGGAAGGACCCCACGATTCATCCAGTCTAGTCCCCTCATTTAACTTGCTCAAGTCTACATAGCTAATAAGTGACAATGCCCAAACTTGAACCCAGATCCCCTCTCCAATACTCTTTCTACTGTACCACAAAACCGAAAAACTAGCATTTGGGTAAAACAGCCTCAGAAGAAAAAAAAGAAAACATCATTAAAGGCTGAGAAATCTTTCGGGGTCTATTGCCACAGACTTTGGACTTCTTCCCTCTTCCTCCTTCCACACTCCACCTCCCCCCACCAAGCACACATTTCAGAGAGCCTCTTGGCTTTGATCTTTATTAATTAGAAGATAAATAGACTGGGACTGAGTTGGACTCAGTAGTGATTCCTACAACCCTGGGGCTGCTCTGATAGTATTTTTATGATTTTTTCCTTATCTTTATATCCTTAATGCCTAGCATACTGCCTCATACACAAAAGGTGCTTCATACTCACCTGCTGAATCGAATGAGTCTGTGTCCATTTGGCACCTTCCAAGGTGGATAGGTGCAGAACAGCTGGGCCAGATTGCCTATATGACAGGGTTACCAACTATTATGCAGTTTCTAGAGGCCCACAGCCTGAACAGCAGGCCTGAAGTTCAGTTTTGGGGCCTCTAGGGAGCACCCAATGGGCAGCTGTCAAGATTGGAGTACTTCCAGATATCCCTCTCAAGTCCATGGTTACCATAAGGTGAAAAGACTTGATCTATTCCAAGTTTTAGTGTACGAGGATCCAGAAGGTAACTAAGATAGGGGCATAGAGTACCAAACCTGAAGACTTTTCCTGAGTTCAAATCCTGCCTCAGATACTTACTAGCTGCATGACCCTGAGCAAGTCACTTAACCCTGTTTGCCTCAGTTTCCCCATCTATAAAATGAGCTGGAGAAGGAAATGGAAACTACTCCAGTGCCTCTGCCAAGAAAACCCCAAATGGGATCACAAAGAGTCAGATACAACTGAAAATAATTGAACAATAACAGCAGTAATAGGAGGTAAGAATTACCAGAGGGCATGGATGGAGTAAGGAAGAAAGATCATTTCTGGGTCGACTTGTTCATTGATTCAACAAACATTTTCACAGATCTAGAAACATAAAGGACCCCAAAACCATAAAGTCTAAACCTCTCATTTTATAGATGGGGAAACTGAGAGCCAGGAGTTAACTAATTTAGCCAGAATCAAACAGGTAGGAAGCATAAGAGAGGGAAATTCAATCCAGGTTCTCTAAAAAGTGTTTGCTTGGTTATTTTGCTCTGAGAATACAAAACAAAACTCTCTGCCCTCCAAGAGCTTATGCTTTATTGGATCATGATTAAGCACCAGGGCAACTTCTCTTTGGTTAGGCTGCTTCTACAAGAGCAGCCTTCTGAGGGCTTGGACAGAGCCATTACAAGTGAAGAATGGCTCTTACCCAGAGGAGGCTCCATATTCCTGAAGCCTCTGCTCCACATCCCTAGAGGAAACTTGGTGTCACCATGGACAGAGCTCAGGGCCCCAAGTCAGAAAGATGAGTTCAGAGTTGATCTTGGACACTAACTGCACATCATTTGGCAAATCATTAATCTGTGTCTGTCTCAATTTCCTTAACTGTGAAATGATAATAATAGCACCTACCTCCCAGGGCTGTTGTGAGGACAAGCTGAGATAATATTTGTAAAGCCCTTAGCCCAGAGCCTGGCACAGGGTACACACTGAATAAGTATCTGTTTCCTTCCTCCCTTCCTTTTTGGGATCTATGTGAGCTAAGTATGCATGGGGTTTGAAATGAAGGTATAGCTGTCAGTCAGGATAAACTTGGACAGGATTTTACCACAGAAACCAGTGTCAATTATCTATATGTGGATTGAACTGACACAGTATTCAGATTATTCTGTCAGCTAAAAGGTTGCAAAACAGATGGGCATTGGGGTAGGAAGAGGATGTGAATCATGGAAGGGGTGATGGGGGTAGGGAGATTGGTATTCAGGGATAATGCAGGAACACTTTTGCTGAGGTCTCATCATATGGCCCCATTCTTTTTTTTAATTCTTATTCATTTAAAAAATGATGAAATAGTAAGCTTCCTACAAAGCCCAGCAGGGCTTTGTACCAAACAGTGAGATCTGCCAGCCTCCTTCCCACCACCCCCATGAACCACACTGCTGAGCAACAAGCTCAGAGGGCTCCTTGCTTCCCTGGAGTCGTTCATTTAAAAATGTCTCTCTCCAGCCCCCGCACCACTCTAACCCCTAACCCTGACTCCATTCCTGTCTCTCTTCCTACCCATTACAAGCTGCCTTCCCTTGGGGAAATACAAAGGAAGATGACTCTGAGAGGAAAGAAATATTTTTATCAGGGAGAATTTACATAGAATTTACATAGAAAACACATTGTTCTCCCTGCTGTTACTTGCTCTGCTTGCCCTGCCCCTCTGTGTTCTCTGTGAAGATGATCTATGGGGAAGGCAGTCAATAGACTAGGGCAGCAGCTCTCAACCACAAGAGGGCAGTGAGTCTCAAGTTTTCTTAAAGAATTGTTTCCCTGAGATAAAAAAGCAAATTTGGCTTCCAGTAAGGCAGCAGATAAAGGGCTGGCATTAAAGTGAGGAAGAACTGAGGTCCAATGCTTCCTCATACACTTACCAGCTGTTGTGGTCCCCTGGATAAGTTACTGAAGCATATTCAGTCTCAGTTTCCCCATCTTTAAAAAGGTAGATAAGTCCCTTACTGTGAGGATCAAATGACATATGTAAAAGGCACTTTCCCAAAATGCTGGCGACTATTATTATCCCCCAAGCAACAGTCATATTTCTACACTGGTGGCTTAAAAAACAAAGACAAAAGCAAACAAACAAACAAAAACAGATGAGTCTTGGGGCTCTATGCCACAACTAACATTCTAAGGTATGACATCTAAAGCAATGAGGCTGGCTGCTGCCCTCGCCAAGAATACACAGCCTATGGCTTGGTCACAGACTCTTTTAAAATAACAATTGTTTTACTTCTTTATAGGTTGTTGTTATTGTTGTTGGAGTCTTATGAATAATGCTTTTTCTACCTTATAGCAAAGACTCAGACTAGCTTTTCTGTTGTCTCCTTATGGTATATAGGTATGAGCATTAAAAATAGTCCTGTCTCTGAAGAGAGAGGACCTGACTTCAAGTTCCAGTTCATGATAGTTCCCTTAACTTTCTTGGTTATCTTCAGTCTGGACTCCTCCCTTGGACTCCCTCCCACACAGCCAATCTGTTGTGAAGTCTTGTCATTTCTATCTTTTCCACATCCCTCCTAGGCCTCCTACTTTCTCCACTCACACTAGCCAAGGCCCTCATTACTTTAGGCCTGGACTATTTCAATAGCCTGTTGGTTGGTTTCCCTGACTCAAGACTCTCCCCATTCCCATCCATTCTTCTATTCAGTTACCAAAGTGATCTTCCTAATACACAGGTCTGACCATGTGGCCTTTCCTATCTAATAAACTCCAGCAGCTCAAGGATCCTCCAGGATCAAATGTAAAATTCTCAGTTTGGCATTTAAAGCCCTTTATAACCTGGTCCCTTCCTACTTTTCTAGTCTTCTTATACTTTACAATTTAACAACACTCACCTTCTGACTGCTATTCATGTAGGACATACCACCTACCAACCTTGTGCGTTTTTTTTAAAATAAGTAGGTATTTATTTTCTTTCCCTTTCATTCCCTCCCATGGTGGGGCAGAGGACACCCTTGTAACAAATATAAATGTTCAAGCAAAACTAATTCCCACATTGGCCATGTCCAAAAATGTGTGTCTCATTACCTCTTGGTCAGGAAATGGGTAGCATTCTTCATCAAGAGCTCTTTGAAATCATGAAATTTTGCTGATGAGAGATCCTATGTCTTTCAATACTGTTCATTTTTTAAAAATAATATTTCAGGGGGCAGCTAGATGGCACAGTGAATAGAGCACTAGCCCTGGAGTTCAGGAGTACCTGAGTTCAAATCTGGCCTCAGACACTTAACACAAAACTAGCCATGTGACCTTGGGCAAGTCACTTAACCCCAATTGCCCTACCTTCCCTTCTCCAAAAAGCAAAATAATAATAATAATAATATTTCATTTAGCCCCCAATTGCATGTTAAAACAATTTTGCAACATTTGATTTTACAATGTTTTTGTTATGCTATAAATTATTATCCTGATTCTGCTCTCATGGCTCTGCATCCATTTATACAGGTCTTCCCATGTTTCTCTGAAACTTTCTGCTTCATCATTTGTAATAGCACAGTACTATTCATTAGATCAATATACCATACATTGTTTAGTCATTTCTCAACAGATTAGGTACCCCCTTAGTTTTCAGCTCTTTGCTAAAAAGAAAAAAACAAAAACTGCCATAAATATTTTTATAAATGTAACTCCATGCCTTTTCATCAGCTGGTCTTCATGCCCCAAATGTTCTGCCTCCTTACTTTTTCTTCTGGCTTCCCTGTCTAACTTCAGGATTCAGCTCTGATTCTATCTTCTGCAAAAGGCCTTTCCTGGAGCCTTCCGAGAGAGAGAGAGAGAGAGAGAGAGAGAGAGAGAGAGAGAGAGAGAGAGAGAGAGAGTGTGTGTGTGTGTGTGTGTGTGTGTGTGTGTGTGTGTGTTGACTCTCACATTAGAGTGTGAGCACTCTGAGGACAGGGACCAAGTTTGTTTGTTTTTTTTTCTTTTCATTCTATCCCTAGTGTTTTTAGCACATTGTCTGACCCATAGTAAGTTTTTAGTACAAAGCTTGTCAACTAAATAACTGTTAATTGACTGGATGAACTAAAGGATCAAGGCCTGTTTCAATTCTAAATTCTACCATCTACCTTTGAATTTAGCATCTCAGAAGAGTTTATGTAGGAATCCCAGAGGGACAGTCAACTTACTTATATAAATACAGAATAGAGATATTCCTAAAAAGCTATTTTAAATGAAATGTTTAAAAATTGAGTCATCTTTCACATAAACCAGGGAGGCAGAGCTGTACAAGATAAATACTGACTCTGAATTCAGAAGTCACCACTTAAAATCCTGCTTTTGACAATTAATTGCAGTGTGACCTTGGGCAAGTCACTTAAGAGACAAAGATAGGTGAGCTTTACAGAAAGTCTTTGGCCTTGTTCCTTCATCTGTAAAATAAGAGATCAGACTAGTTAGCCCCAGAGATAACTCTCATCACTGTATTAGCTCCAGCTAAACTCTTTGGTTAAACCTTCTATCAATGCAAATTATTTATTTGGTAAACACAAGTTTTGTAGAATGGATTTTCTTATACTCCTCCCTTTGATTTGGACATACAAGTTCAAATTAGATATACTTTTTATGTATAAATAGGTCCCATTCTACTTAAATATGCTACAGTGCTCCCCATGAACTAGAGATCTAGAAGACAAATTAGGAGGAATTGGAAATGATGAAGGAAAACTGCCACTGGAGAGAACTGGCCTAGAGAGGAGCAGAGTCTTTCAAAAGTGAAGCCCAGGAGCTTGATGCTACATCCTGGGGGGAGGAATGTCTTAACAACACAGTTTTGTGCAGAATGAGAGGGTAGAAGGAGAAACTCAGGGAGATCTGAGAAGAGGTAGCAGTAGTGAGCAAGATGGGGGATGAGAGAGTAATATAAAAAGAAAAAGGCAACTCTCTGGGTCATCACAGAGGAATTTCTAGCTAATGCCCACCACAGACATTAGCTAGACTTTTGCAAAAAATCTAATTGAAAAAATCATTTTTATGAGCTCATAGATTTCTAGAGCTGCAACCCCTTCATTTTACAAGTACTGCTAATAAAAATACCCATTCACATTTCTACAGATCATTTAGGGTTACAAGGCACTGAGCTCACATAAATCCTGAAAGATAGGTAACACAAGTGTTACTTCTACTTCATAGACAGGGAAATATTGACTCATGAAAGTCAAAGGACTTGCCCAAGGTCACACAGCAGAGAACTAGAAAGAGAACCCAGTGTCTAAACTTCTAGCCCAGTCAGTGCCTTTTCTACTAATATTACACTCATTTATGAAACACTTTCTCCCTCCATCCCTACAGTTACAATTATACTATTTTAAAGGCATTTTAAAAGGCAAATTTTAGCTGAAAATATTTTCTAAAAATTAAATTTTAATACTATTTAAATACTATTTTAAAATAACATGTATTTTAAAGAAACAGAAAACATAAAAATGTTTTATAGAATTGAATTGCTTTTAAGAATTAAGAATTACAGAGTAGTTCATAATTGCTACATTTGGGGACTTCCTGGGCATTTGAGTAATAGCCCAGTAGGGATGTAAGAGCTCTAGCCAAAGTACTTAAAATGCTTCCAGTGGGAAATCCATTGACATCTTATATTTGTTTGAAAACAGAGGGGAAGAAACTTGTAGAAAGGAAGAGCTTTTCTATTTTAAATCAATCATGATGAAACAGAGGTGAAGTGACTTACCCAGGGTCACACAGTGAATAAGCATTAGAGGCCAGACTTAGGTCAGAACTCTATCCAGAAGAGATGTATATGAATTCTGGCTCCTTCACTTATACCAGCTATGTGACCAGGAACATTCACTTTCACTCTCCTAACCTCTCTTTCCTAATCTGCAAAATAGAAATGGTGCTATTTATATTACCGACTCATAGGTCTATTATAATAAAAAAAACCTTTATGAGTTGTAAAATGGAATATAAATGTATATAATCACATAGCTATTAAGTGTCTCAGGCTAGATTTGAACTCAGGAAGACTCCTCTTCCTGATTTCAGTCCTAGCCTATCCACTATGCCACCTCACTGCACCTCATGTACTCTAGGCTTTAAGAAAATGGGGATATTGGGGCAGCTAGGTGGCTCAGTGAATAGAGCACTGGCCCTGGAGGCAGGAGGACCTGAGTTCAAATTTGACCTCAGACACTTAACACTTATTAGCCGTGTGACCTCAGGCAAGTCACTTAACCCCAATTGCCCTGCTTTCCCCCACTCCAAAAAAGCAAAAAAGAAAATGGGGACACTTGATCCCCAAAGACATCCCATGTTTTTCTACCTCCATGCCTTTGCTTATGCCATTCTCTAAGGTTAGAATACTTTCCTTCTATTGACTACTTTGCCTGAAGAAATAGTATACATCCTTCATGATCAGTTCAAATGCCAGCTCTTCCACTGAACCTTTTCTGATTTTTTCCATTAAATGTGATCTGTCCTCCATGCTTCTATAGTACCACTCATATGGTATATATATATATATATATATATATATATATATATATATATATATATATATATATATATATATATAATACTTGCACTCCAGTTATCTATTCTTTGAAGCCAGGGACTATCTCTTTTAATTCTCTATCTCCCAAAACATAGCAGAGAACTTTGCAAATAATGGTTGCAAAAATGAATACTTCTTGACTGAATGAAGGTACTTGAGGGGAGGGAAAGCCTATGATAGAGCCCTCAAAGATTTTTAAAAGAACAGAGGAGGGGGCCCCATGAATCTTGAACAACATAACTTCATAATGGACAGAAAGGAAGGACAAAAATGATATTAATAAAGAAATGAAGTGGCCCCAGGTAGACAGAAACCCTCCTTAAACTGCCCCCCTCTTAGCTGAACAAAGTAGGGAATACCTGCATCGAAATAGCTAAGTGTTACAGTTAATAGAGTATTGGACTTGGAAGCAGGAAAATCTGAGTTAAAATCTTGCCTCAGACACTTACTAGCTGTATGACCTCTCTTTGCCTTAATTTCCTTATTTGTAAAACTGGGGAATAATAGCACTTTTACTTAATAGTTGTGAGAATCACATGAGATAATATGTATAAAGTGCTTTAGAAACCTTAAAGTTATATATAAAGGTTAACTATTATTATTATTACTCTGGACACTAGAAGGGGGAAAAAGTAGCTATTAGGGCACTGATCCCTGGTTCTCAGGCCTGTTCCACATTTACCTCAGAAAACCAAAGCCCCAAGTATAACTAACTGAGTTACTCTTGAATAATGCTATCCTTTCACATTTTGCAAGTTTTAGATAATTTATCTGCTATGGGTGTTGTATTCCAATTGAGTATTTCATGGCTCCTTCTAGATTTCTGACTCCTTTGTTTTGAATTACTAGAAATCTCTCTAACAGTACATGACTACCTTCTCCTGATGGTGTTTTTTAAAGTCATATACATATATGTATAGGTGTCATATACAAATAACAGATATTCATTGTTCTTTCTTGTATTGATCAATTCAGTGATTTCCCACAAATAATGCTATCATTAAGTATGTACATGATTTTAAAAAATCTTTCAGAAATGATGGTGGATCCTGGTGTGTTTGTAAAAGTGAACAGAAATGTAAATAAGAGCCAACTTTTCTGGAGCATTGACAGAACCCATATTTCTTCAGAAGGGAGACAGAAACAACTGAGTCTGGTACTTCGTAAACAAGAATAGTTAGTGAAGATAGTAATATTCTGGAGAGCAATTTGGAACTATGCCCAAAGGACTCTAAAAATATGCATACCCTATGACCTAACAATACCGCTTCTAGGGCTATATCCCAAAGAGATCATAAAAATGGGCAAAGGGCTCACATGTACAAAATTATTTATAGCAGCTCTTTTTTGTGGTGGCTAAGAAGTGGAATTCAAGGGGATGACCATCAATTGGGGAAGAGCTAAGCAAGTTGTGGTATATGAATGTAACGGAATACTATTGTGTTATAAGAAATGATGAACAGGCGGACATCAGAGAAGCATGGAAAGACTTACATGAACTGATGTTCAGTGAGAGGGGCAGAAACAGAAGAACATTGTACACAGTAACAGCCACAGTGTATGAGACCAGATTTTGATAGACTTACCCCTTCTCAGTAATGCAAGGATCTAGAACAACCCCTAAGTACACATGATAGAAAATGCCAGCCTCATCCAGAGAAAGAACTATGGAGTTAGAATGCAGAGTGAAGCAAGCTATTTTCTTTTCTTTTTTGTTTTATTTTGTTTTGTTTTTTTCTTCTCATGGTTTTCCCCATTCCTTATAATTCTTCTATGCAACATGATTAATGGGAAAATGTTTTTAATAGAAATGTATGTGTACAGCCCATATCAGATTGCAAAGTCATTTTGGGAAGGGAGAGAAATTTTAAAACTTATGGAAGTGAATGTTGAAAACTAAAAATAAATAATTTGATTTTTTAAAAAAGATAGTAAGCTATCAAATGTTTTCTCCCCATTTCCCTAGTATTGGTCACACTTTGAGAAGGTGACCTGCTTCTAAGCCTTATCCACTTGGTTACCTCCTTGCCTGGTGGTGACCTCTTCAGTAGAAGGGTTTTCCACACCCTCCAACTGAATTAATTTTAAAAAGCTGACGCGAAGGCAGTTTTTGTGCTTGCCCCAGCTACATTTTCTTTCATCCTGTATGACTAGATAAGGTTCTAAGGGTGAACCTGACAAAAAAATGCAACAAAAGTACATTATCTCATTACCTGAGCTTGTTGAAACAGCCCTCTCCAACACCAACATTTTTCTATTTCCCTTGAAAATAAAAATACATTTCCCTTTTGACTCTTCCATCATTTTTTCACACATCATTTTTTCAAGCCAGTACCATATCCATCCTACACACCCCATCCCTAGGCTGTTGGGGATGATATGAGCGAGAGAGAGAAAGAGAGAGAGAGAGAGAGAAAGAGAGAGAGAGACAGAGAGAGACAGAGACAGAGACAGAGACAGAGACAGAGAGACAGAGAGACAGAGAGACAGAGAGAGACAGAGAGAGAGAGAGAGAGAGAGAGAGAGAGAGAGAGAGTGAGAGAGAGAGTAAAGTATGTAACTTTACAGGATCAGTGACTAGGTTCAAGGAAATTACAAACCCCCTTGAACCACAGTTCCAAGGACTAGAAGAAACTATCTGAAGGGAATATGCTTGTTGTTATAAATCACTATCTCACTTTGAAACCTCTTTTCAAAATGAAAATCCCCTGATTTATTTTGGAATCAATTATAATAACTTTTTGACTTGCTACTCAGGTTGATTGAATGTACATTGCTCTTCTTCAAGGTCCTGGGGCTGTGGGAGGGAGGAAGCATGTATTAGAGAGGAGCCAAGCAATTTTCAGGTCTGAATTCTCACACCTATAAAAGGATGATTCCCTCCCCTATCAGATGGTACTGTATCTAAATAGGAAAACTGATGGGAATGAATGTTTCACTCACGCTTCTGAATCCTATCTCAAGAAACTAGCTACTGTACTGTGGAGGCAATCTTTTTTCTCAGAGAGCTGATCTATCTCTCACAAACAGCCTGGACCAGCCACCCCAATGTCAGACCCTGAGGCAAAGTTTCCAGAATCATCAGTCCTCCTTTTCTTAAATACCAGCCCAGCTCCCCACCTGAGAAAGTGTACAAGTTAGAGATTATGTCAAATACCAATGGACAAACTACAGTTAAGTCAAAGCACAGAGAGGTACTGTGCAAAGGGCACTGGATTTTGAATGTGAGGACCCTGGGTTTGAATACATCTCTCATTCTCAACCTGTGTGACCTTGGGCAAATATCCTACCTCTCTAGCTATGGCTCCTCATTTGTAAAATGAGGGGGAGTGATGACGTTTAAGGTTCCTTGACACTCTAGATCTAGGATTCCTACCACCCAACATTATGGAATAGGGAAATATTTTATTATATTATTCAGAAGGTTATTAAGCCTAACTTCATACAAGTAGAAAGCTGTCTAACTCGGGAAAAAAAAAAACCTACTGTATAGGTCAGGCTAACCTCAGAAATGTTCCAGGGAAGTCACAGGGTTGTAAGAAATGCTTAGATCCCATCCACTGATTTTGGGGGGTCTGTTCAGGCCTTGTTCTGGGTCCACCCCAAGCTTGTGTTTTGCTTTCCCCAAATTAGATTGACTTACGTGCTGATATACGTCTCACACTGCCCTTTTCATGGAGACTACTTACCACCTATGTGAAGCCAATCAGGCAAGTGTCCTTATACCTTGGTCTGAACTCTACATAATATAAAAAGATTTGGGGAGGGTGTCATGCCTTCTTTCCAGCTCTCTCCCTACCAAATGACTTAATAAATTTCTTTCTAAAACTATTTCAGATTTTGAGGTTCATTCTCATGACTAACAATAAGATTAAGTCTCTTTCACCTTCTTCCTCTGATGTGTTCCCCCAGTGCATTACAAAAAGCAGAGTAACCAGAAAAGTGGGTCTTGGGCTTGTTTTCCTCCCATAGGAGAGGCAGAAAAACAAACTAGATATGGAGTCAGGATATTTGAATTCAAATCTTTGTTTGACCATTTATTACCTTTGTGAACTTATCACTTGGCCTTTCTGGGTCTCAGTTTCCCTGTACTGAAAAATGAACTAGAGGGCAGCTAGGTGGCGCAGTGAGTAGAGCGTCGGCCCTGGAGTCAGAAGGACCTGAGTTTGGATCCAGCCTCAGACACTTAATGCACACACAAACAAAAACCTAGCCATGTGACCTTGGGCAAGTTACTTAACCCCAATTGCCCTCCAAAAAGCAAATAAAAAAAAAAAAGAAAAAAAAAAGAAAAATGAACTAGATTATATCTATGGTTCCCTTCTAGTTCTAGATTCCATGGTCTTCTTCTCTTTTCCATATTGCTTTCTTGTATATCTAACAAAAGAAAAAAAGTCCAAAGTGGCTCATAGAATCTTAGTCAAATTCCACCACTTTGCAGATGAGGAAACTGAGACCCAGAAAGGCTGAGTTGTCCATTGTCATAGAGCTAGTTAGTAGCAGAGTGAGTCAACCAACAAGGATTTATCATATGTTTACCAGGTGGCAGGCATTGTTGCTAAGATCTGGGGGGTCCAAAAAATGACAAAAATAGGTCCTGTTCTCAAGGGACTTACATGCTAATGAAGGAAACAAAAGTGTAAAGAAATAGGTATTTATAAAGAATATACAAAGTAAATTGAAGATAACTTTAAAGGGGAAGACTCTAGCAGCTGAAAGGACCAGCAAAGACCTTCAGAAAGTGATATTTGACCTGAGTCTTGAGGAGAAGTTGGGGATTTTAAAAATGTAGAATGGAGGAAGGAAAGAATTCTAAGCATGGGTGACAGCAAGTACAATGGTATGGAGGGAGTAGGGGGAGACAGTGTCACATGGGAGGATATCATGTATGCCATTGTAGCTGGACTGTAGAGTGTAGGGGAGAAAAGTGTAAGACTGGGAAGGTACTGTAACACTACATCAGAATATGACCCAAATCAGGGTAGACACTCAGACAGGATTCAATTGGCCTCTGAGGTCATGAACTATGTGCATGCATCTGACATTTTTCAGAGTTCTGGGAGAAAGATGCTAGAAGAAGGAAAAAGCTATAGCCCAAAGGTTAAAGGTCAGGTCCCCATCATCTAGTGGGCATGTTGAATCTTTAAGAATCAAGTACTTAAAGAAAGTGGAGAAACTGAAAAAAAAGAGTACTTAGCCATTTTTTCATTTAGCCACTACCTCCTTCCTTATTTTGCTGTCATTTATAGCAAGAATATAAAGATTTATATAAAATATAATAAAATACATTAAAAAAAGAATCAAGTACTTCGTACTGAATTTGTGCTTCTCTGCTCTCTTCTTCAATGACCCTGAGTCAGCTATAGCAGCAATCATTCTGATTAATAATGTTTATTAATGTTGGATGAAGAATGAGTGACCTGCCAACATTAAAACCTGGTTGTCCAGTTTGGGTAACATGTCTGTCCCCTGCTGCCCTGAAGACAAATCCTTCCTCCCATGGCTCTGAGCTGAGGAAAAGATAGACATCCTTAACTGCAACACCACTCTGGACTTCTTTTTTATTCTTTTTAAACATTTGTTTTTAAAACTTTTGAGTTCCAGATTTTTTCCCTTCCTCCCTCCTCACCTGCTCCCACTGGGAAGACAAGCAATTCAATATACATGTGCAGTTACCCAAATCATTTCTACAGTTTTCATATTGTGAAAGACCACCTGTATTTCCCTCCATCCTATCCCACCCCCCACTTATTCCATTTTTTCCTTTGACCCTATCCCTTTTCAAAAATGTTTGCTTCTGGGGCGGCTAGGTGGCGCAGTGAGTAGAACGTCAGCTCTGGGGTCAGAAGGACCTGAGTTCGGATCTGGCCTCAGACACTTAATGCACACACAAACAAAAACCTAGCCATGTGACCTTGGGCAAGTTACTTAAACCCAATTGCCCTCCAAAAAAAATGTTTGCTTCTAACTACCCTCTCCCTTCTATCATCTCCCCTCCTATTCCCTACCCCTCTATTTTCCTGTAGGGCAAGATACTCAATTGACTGTGTATGTTATTCCTTCCTTAAGCCAAATTCAATGAGAATAAGGTTGTTCCATTCCCTTTCACCTTCCTGTTCTTCATTTCCATTGTAACAGTTTTCTCTTGCCTCTTTTATATAAGATAATTTACCCTAATCTATCTCCTCCTTTCTCCTTCTCCTGATAAATTCCTCTCACCTCTTAATTTTATCTTTTAGACATCATCCCTTCATAATCAACTCATCCTGTGCCTTATGTCTATTTTTACATGAACATACAGATGTCCACACTGACATATATATTTATATATACATACATCCTCCTATACATACATATATATACACACATATATTTCCTTCAACTATCCTCATACTGAGAACAGTCTTATGAGTTACAATTATCATTTTTCCATGTAGGAATGTAAATAGTTCAACTTTAATAAGTTCCTTATGATTTCTTTTTCCTGTTTACCTTCTCATGCTTCTCTAGCTTCTTGTATTTGAAAGTCAAATTTTCTGTTCAGCTCTGGTTTTCTTATCAAGAATGCTTGAAAATCCTCTATTTCATTGAATGACCATATTTCCCCCTGTAGCATTATACTCAGTTTTGCTGGGTAGGTAATTCTTGGTTTTAGTCCTAGCTCCTTTGACCTCCAGAAGATCATATTCCCAGCCCTGTAATCCCTTAACATAGAAACTGCTAGATCTTGTGTTATCCTGATTGTGTTTCCACAATACCCAAATTGTTTCTTCCTGACTGCTTGCAGCATTTTCTCCTTGACCTGGGAACTCTGGAATTTAGCTATAATATTCCTAGGAGTTTTCTTTCTGGATCTTTTTCAAGAGGCAATTGGAGAATTCTTTCCATTTCTATTTTGCCCCCTGGTTCCAGAATATCAGGGCAATTTTGCTTGATAATTTCTTGAAAGATAGTGTCTGGCTCTTTTTTTGATCATGGCTTTCAGGTAGTCCAATAATTTTTAAATGATCTTTCCTGGATCTATTTTCCAGGTCAGTGGTTTTTCCAACGAGATATTTCACATCGCCTTCTATTTTTTTCATTTGTTTGGATCTGTCTTATGGTATCTTGATTTCTCATAAAGTCATTAGCTTCCATTTGCTTCAATCTTATTTTAAAGGAATTATTCTCTTTAGTGAGTTTTTGAAATTCCTTTTCCATCTGGGCAATTTGGCTTTTTAAGGCATTCTTCTCCTCATTGGCTTTTTGGGCCTCTTTTGCCATTTGGGTTAGTTTAGTTTTTAAGGCATTACTTTCTTCATTGTATTTTTGGGTCTCCTTTAGCAGGCTGTTGACTCACTTTTCATAATTTTCTTGCATCATTCTAATTTCTCTTCCCAATTTTTCCTCCACTTCACTTACTTGATTTTCAAAATCCCTCTTAAGCTCCTCCATGGCCTGTAACCAGTTTATATTTTTCTTGGATGCTTTTGATGCAGGAGTTCTGACTTTATTGTCTTCCTCCCACTCCATGCCTTGATCCTTTTTGTCCCCCCAAAAGGAATCTATGGTTTGATTGTCTTTCCTGGGCTTGCTCATCTTGTCAGTCAATTACTTGATTTTTGAGTGTTTTGCCACAGTAGAACTCTGCTTCCAGAATAGAGAGCTTCAATCCCTGATCACTGGGGTTTTCACAGCTGCTGGAGCTATTAGTTGGTTGCCCTCTCTACAGCCCCCACAAGCTCTGGCTCGCTGGTCACACACCCCAGGACCACCACCCAAGACTGTGATCCAGATCCAAGCAGGTTAAAGCAAGATTGAATACCCTCTGAATGGTCACTTGGTCCCCATGCAATCTGCAAGCCAGGAGCTCCTTAGTCAGCCTGGCAATGGCAGCTGCACAGCCATAGCACCTCCACTGCTTCTCACCCTAGGGGCAGGGGCCAGACTTCACTTTTCAGTCCCCCTGTTCCCATAGAGTTCCATACTGACCTTTTACTTTCTTTTGGGCATTTATGAGTTGATAATTCTGGAAACCACCACAGCTGCTGGTGATTCTCTCTCCTGAAGTCTGCTCTGGGTCCACTGCTGGTCGGGGCCACCCTGGGGCCGGGAACCACACGGCTCATGTGGGGCTGCACTCACCTCCCAGCCTGGTGTGGTAGTTCCTTCTTGTTGGCCTGCCGGCTTCTTTTAGTGGGAGCTTTGTTTCTCTCCATCACTTTGTAGGTTCTATAGCTCTAAAGTTTGTTTAGAGTCATTTTTTACATGTACTGGAAGTGATTGGAGGGGAGCTCACACCAAGTTTGTACTTCTAATCTACCATCTTGCCTCCCCTGTGTATTCTCCCCACTCTGGACTTCTTGCTTTACTTCTTGATGAGCAGGAGTTAGCAAGGGAAAGACCTGCTTCTTTTGGCAGCAGGGTACAGCCTGATTCCCCTTCCCTCCCTGCAATTTCTCTTCTACTGTTTATTCTAGTGGCATATAAAATACAGTAGCAGCTGCTAATCTTGGTATGTGGTTTGCTGGTGGGGGATTATTGACTGGAGAAAGCAGACCCAGCCAGTTTCTAGTATAAAACTGGAAAATGGAGTGTCAGCTGAACTTTTTTTTTTTTTAACCCTCCTGGGCGTTTATCAATCCCAGTAGAGCTACCTCTGACAGATTTCTAAGCAAGCCCAAGGTGATGAGCAGGAAAATTAAAAGCAAAGATTTTAACCCAAGTCATATGTAAAGTGAGCTGGAAAAGAAAATGGCAAACCACTCCAGTATCTTTGTCAAAAAAAAAAAAAAAACACTTCAAAATGGGGTCACAAAGAGATGAACACAACTAAAAAATGCTGAATAACAAAAAATATATGTTTATGTGTATATAATAAATTAAATATTCTGTACATGTTTGTTTTTAAAATAAATTATATATATGATAAAATTATGTTTAAGCCTCAGAACCAAGGATGGAATGGAAATAAAGAGGACTGCATCTCATTGGGCTCTCTTGGCTTACTTTATTCCCATCACCCTAGCCTGTGCTAAATGTAGAGACTTCTCCCACTTCATGAGTTCAAAATACCAGAAGTATTGCCATAGTCCAAAAATGCTACAAAAGGAAGTGCTAGGTTGGGAAGAGCTTTAAATTCTAAAAGAAGACTTTATATATGATACTGCAGGTAACAGGGAACCACTAGACTTGAGTAGGGAGATGACATGGTCAGTCCTACGCTTTCAAAAAATCATTTTGGAAGCTGAATGGAGGATGGATTTGAAAGGAAAGAGACTGGAGTCAGGAGAATTAGAAGGCTATTGAAATGATATGGGGTGATGAGGCCTAAGCAAGGGTGGTCACTAGTCACTATGAGAAGGTAAAGAAGAGGCTATGTATGAGAGATCTTGTAAAGGCAAAAATGACAACAAATTAGGGAAGTTTAGAAAGGGGAAAGGTTTAAGGTAATGAATTATGTTTTGGACATATGGAGTTTGAGATGCCTGTGGGCAATCGGTTCAAATGATAATTAGTAATGCAGGACTGGAACTCAGGAGAGGTACTAAGGCTAGATATATAGATCTTAGAATCCTATGCATAAAAATTATAATTGAATCCATGGCAGTTGATGAGATCAATCAAGTAAGAGACTATAAAAGTCAAGAGAACTAGAACCAATACCTCCTGAATTCAAGTTTAGCTGGGTGAAGTATATTGCTCTAAAAGGTGAGAGGTGAAGTGGAAATTAGTGCTTGACAATTAGTGTTCTGGAGCTGTGAAATTTTATTTGGGTTGAAGAGGAAATAAAAAAAAAAAAAACAGAAGAAAAAATGTTCAATGTGAGGCCTTGTATACCATTCCCAGTTCTACTACTGCTTATCTATGTGACCTTGTACAATACTAATAATAGACTGCTAACAGGACTTTAAAGACTACAATCTATCTATATCCATATAGGTATATAATATATACATACATATATGTATGTAGATTTATATACATATACAGACATACACATATACATATGTATGTATGTGTGTATATACATATATACATATATAATATATGTGTATATATACATACATAAATATATATACATATATATTTGAGCCTCAATAACCCTGGAAGATGGTAGATTTGTACTTTTATCCCCTTTATACAGAAGAATAAAGTGAATCTTAGGTAGTTTAAGTGACTCATCCCTAACTATCCAATTAATAGAGGTTTCAAAGGCAGGATTTAAACATAGATTTTCTGATTTTGAGTCTGGCACTCTACAATAATGTGCCATAGTGCCTCAATCAACTGTTCTGGGCTTCAGGCTTTCTACCTTTCAAATGAAGGGCTTGTATCAAATGATGCCTAAGATATTTTCTAGCTGCAAATCTATAAACCTGAAAAGCAGGCTGCACATCAATATAACATCCTGGCCTTATCACACCTGGAATCTACCCTAACAAGCTCATCGAATCTTTAGGATGGCTCATAAGGTGGTAGAAAGAGCTTTAGGCTTAGAACTATTTGTAACTTATTTGTAACTGTCTCTAATTCTTTTTTAGTCACAAATTTCAATTTCTTCAATTATCAAATGGGAATAATAAAGCCTGTGTCTTAAAATGGTTTCATAGGAGGCACATAATTTATTTCTGAAATTATTTGTCCAAATAAAAGTCAATTTTCTCTACCAAACAGAGGTGAAAAACATCCAAATTACAATCTTTTAAAATGTCATTTCCTTCTTAAGAAGTATAATGTTCAAGGAGCAAAATAGGATAGGATATGAACAAATTCTCTTGGAGAATGAAGAAGAGTGATAACATGTGAGATTAATGGCAGCTTGTCCAAGATATCCTCCAGCTTTGAAATCCTATAATCTAAGATTATGTGTGACAAATCCAAGGAAGTCATCTTCAAATTTGTATTCCCAGTCCTTAGCACAGTATTGAGCACATAGAAGTTGCCTAATAAATGTTTGCTCCTTGACTCATTTTTAAAACCAATGAGGTATCCAAAAGATAGATGGAGAATTTTAGTTAGAAAGAATTAACAATGACCTGTTGAGTGAATCAATTAGAAAAGGTAAAGAATTTAGAAGCACTATTATCCAGACTCATTAATTAAAAACCAATGTAGAAGAATGCTGATGATGCTTTTTAGGAGCATAGTTCTATTTGGATTGGTCAAAGACAAGATTTAAAAAACAAACAAATAAAAATGTGAGTTTTGAAAAGAACCTTAGAGATAGTTTGTTCTATCCCCTTCCTTTTGCAGATAAAGAAACTGAGTCTCGGGGCGGAGCCAAGATGGCAGAGTAGAAACAGCTCGTCCAAGCCTCTCTGCCCCCAGATTCCCCCCAAACTATGCAAAAGGGGACTCTGAACAACTTCTGGGGCCCCAGCACCCACAGAACGACACAGAGAAGCTAACCTCCCACTGAGGACAGCCCAGCAGCCCTGCAGGAGGGACCAGTGCAGAGGTCTGGGACCTGGCAGCGCGCAGAGCGCAGAGTGCAGGAGCCAAGCCGAGCCCAGGTCCGCATGAGCTGAGGTTTTAGCCCCAGGGCGGCAGGGCCAGCAGCCAACTGGAGGAACCCCAGAACACCAGGAGCTGTGGCGACTCCAGAATTATCAACATAGACATGCCTAGGACAAAGTAAGAGGTTAGTGTCCTATGGACTTTGGGACCTGTATTTGGGGAATGCGTCTGCTCCCTCCCCTGGGGGCTAGAAGCCTCTGAGGAGACACGCCATTTTGTAGTTTTCAGAGGCAGCTCCGGCTCCCAGCCTACAAATCGTGGGGAGATCCAGTGATCAGTCTTGGGGGGGTAATCGCTCTTGCTTTAACCTCCCTGGATCTGGATTGTGATCTAGGGTGGAAGTTGTGGGTGGGTTTACAGCTTGCCAGAAAGGAAGTTGCCCCCCACACGTTCGGGACGAAAATTCCTCTATCTGGCCTTAAAGCCATAGTGTGGCAACAAGCCCAAAAGTCAAGCAATTAAGTGGCAACATGCCAAGGCAAAGGAAACAGAAAACTGCAACCCTAGACTCCTATTTTGGGGGCATAGAGCGGGAAAAGGACTGTGAGGTCAGAAGTCCTGCTCCAAAAGCCCCAGGGGAAAACATGAGCGGGTTGCAGGCCATAGAGGACCTTAAGAAGGACTTTAAAAATCAAATAAGAGAAGTGGAGGAAAAATTGGAAAGAGAAATGAGAAGGATGCAGGAAAAGTATGAAATGAGGGTCAACAGCCTGACTGAGGAAAACAACACCTTAAAAAATAGACTAACTCAAATGGCAAAGGAGGCCCAAAAGGGCAATGAGGAGAAGAATGCCTTAAAAAGTCGAATTTGCCAGATGGAAAAAGAATCTCAAAAGTTCACTGAGGAGATTCATTCCTTCAGAGTTAGACTGGAGCAAATGGAAGCTAATGACTTTATGAGAAATCAAGATGCTGTTAAGCAGATCCAAACAAATGAAAGATTAGAAGGCAATGTGAAATATCTCATGGGAAAAACCACTGACCTGGAAAATAGATCCAGGAGAGACAATTTAAAAATTATTGGACTACCTGAAAGCCATGATCAAGGAAAGAACCTAGAAATCACCCTTCAAGAAATTCTCAAGGAAAACTGCCCTGATGTTTTAGATCCAGAGGGCAAAATAGAGGTTGAAAGAATCCACTGATCACCTCCTGAAAAAGATCCCAAAAAGAAAACTCCCAGGAATATTATAGCCAGGTTCCAGAATCCCCAGATCAAGGAGAAAATACTACAAGCAGCCAGGAAGAAACAATTTCAATATTGTGGAAACACAATCAGAATAGCCCAGGACCTGGCAGCTTCTACACTGAGGGATCGAAGGGCATGGAATATGATATTCCAGAGGGCAAAAGAACTGGGAATGAACCCAAGGCTCACCTACCCAGCAAAACTGAGTATTTTGTTTCAGGGGAAAATATGGTCATTCAGTGAAATAGAGGACTTTCAAGCATTCTTGAGGAAAAAACCAGAACTGAATAGAAAATTTGACATCCAGACACAAGAGGGAAGAGATGCCTGAGAAGGTAATCAGGGAAAAGAAACCAAAAGGAACTTTTCAAAGTTGAACTATTTACATTCCTATATGGAAAAGCAATAATTGTGACTGATGATATCTTTCTCACTATGAAAATAATGGAAGAAGGGTGTATGGTCACATGCATACATATGTGAATGTGTGTGTATATGGTTACAGTTATATATGGATAGAGGGCATAGGTTGAATTTGTTGGGAAGGGAGAATACTCAAGGGATGAAATTATGAGGTGAGAGAGGAAAGTGGCAAGAGGAGATGGGGAGAGACAGGGTAGGGTAAACCATCCCATGTAGAAGAAGCAAGGGAAAGTGGTTGCAAAGGAGGGGGAGAATAAGGAAGGCTAAAAAGGCAAAACCACATTCACATTGAATTTGGTTCAGGAAGAAAATGACATACATACTAAATGGGATATCTCAACCTGCAGCAGGGTAGGGGGAAGGGGGATGAGAGGAGGGATGATGGATGGGAGGGCATCCTTGGGGGGAGGGGAGGTTGGAAGTACCCACTATAGAAGAGGGACAGGATCATGTAGGGAATGGACCAGGTAGGGGGTGGGATGAGTGGGAGGGAATTATAAGCAGCCTTGTACAATATATCTACTATGATATTGTTTTGCATAGCTAGACATGTACAACATATACTGAATTACTTATCTCCCAAGAGGGAATGGGTGACAAGGGAGGAAGGAAATGGATCTGAATTTCGAGGTCGTAACATTAAATGTTTCAAATATATATAAATACTATTATTAATACTCTTTTACTTGTAATAGGGAGATAAGATGTGCAGGCATTGGGACACAAAGATTCACCTTCCTCTAATGGAAAAGTCGATGGGGTATGGGAGAGAGCAGATTGGAGGAAGCGATATCTTGTGGGACTACTATTCTGGGAGGTTGGGTAGGGGAATAATGGGGGGAAAATGATTGTAACGCAAAATCTGGCAGAAATGAATGATGTAAAACAGAAGCTAATAAAGCATTTGTTTAAAATGTTTAAAAAAAAAAAAGAAACTGAGTCTCAAAGAGGCGAACTAACTTCAAGGTCATCCAGGTAGTGAGTGGCAGATGATATCCACATGTGATTCTATACTGAGAAGTCTTTCCATTATTTGGAGCTGCCATTCGTACACACAATTCTCTTGCTCTCTGTCTCAATCTTTATTACATTATTTTAGCATTAGAATTGTTGCCAATTGCTGTTGTAAGAATTGTCACCTTGACAAGGAGATGAAGAGGTTGGAGAGCTGTTTGTTGTGAATCAAGAAAATGAAAACTGATCATTGAGTGGACAGCAGTTCTACAGGAAGATGCCTCTGTTGTCAAATTCTGAGCCTCACCTCACTGAAGTTTAATAAAAAACCTAGGTGAAAATGATATTTGCCAAGTACCGTGATCATTCTGGAGATGGGAATTCAAAGATCTTTTTATGAAGTCTTTCTGCTTTTGCCTTGACTTTTTTCTTTAATTTTAGAAAAACGGTTTTGGATGGAAGAACAACCCAAGGTGACTGTGTTAGGGAAGCAGTGGTGAGCCAGAGTCTTCCCATTCACCCCAAGGGTTGGCTACCTTTCTGTTCTGTCCTAATGAGGCTGCTTTTTTCTTCTCCCACATTTTCCAAGCCAGGAAGCTCAGAGAGGCCTGATCCTGAAAAACCACACAGCAGTGCTCTGACTAAAGGGTTTTCTCTACAAAAAGTCCTTCCCCAACATGTCTCCCTTGTCCATTCTTAACAGCTTCTGGGTTTTATTTGTAACGTTGCACTGCTATCCATTCTCTTCCACTGTGATCTTTCAAACTGGCTCTCCCAGACACGCTTCAAATTCAGTATGTTCAAAACCCAAGTTTAAAGTTATGAGCAACTAGGTGATTCAGCAGACAAAGTACCGTACTCAATATCATAAGACCTGAGCTAGAATCCTGCCTCTGACATTTACTAGTGATAGGATCCTTCATGAGGCACTTACATTTTCTGGGTCTCAATTTCCTTCTAAAATGACAGAATTAGAATAGTCTCTAAAGGCTTTTCCAGCTCTGAGTCTAGAATTGGTCCCATAATATGTCTCTGACTCCTTTTTTATTATGAACTTTACAGATATCAAACACAATCATTTCCATATACAAAGAACAGAAAAAGAGAAATATATATGAAACCACAAATCAGTAATATACAGCTTGTTTTTTAACTATATAATAAATTTAATACTTCCTGCTCACCCCACATAGCTCAGTATTCACCAAGTCCTATTGTTTCTACTTCTACAACTTTTTCTTTCATCGGGCCTTCCTTTCCATAGCCATCCTAATTCAGGCCCACATTTATTCTCATCTAAACTATTATAATCACATCCTAACAGTTCATTCTACCCGCAGCTAGCTATCCTAGCAGATAGAGCACTGTCAGAAGATTCACGTTCAAATTTGACCTTAGGTTCAAGTCACTGAAATGCTATCTGCCTCAGTTTCCTCAACTGTAAAATGCAAATAATGATACCTCCTGGAATTGTTGTGAGAATCAAATGGGATAACATCTGTAAAGCACTTAATACAATGCCTGAGTCATAAGAAGGGGCTTAATAAATGCTTATTATCCCCTCCTTTAGTCTTTGTATACTTAGTACTTACCACAATGCCTAGCACCTAGTAGGCATTTAATAAATGTTTACTCCTCCCATTTACAGTTTCTTCCCAAGGGAAGATTGAGAGGCCTAAGACCTACGTTGAAATCTTGGTTCTATTTCTTATTGCCTGTGACCTTGGACAGAGCAATTAACTTCTCTGGACCTCTGTTTGCACATATATAAAATAAAGGGATCAGACTGGATGGTCTCTGAATTTTCTTTCAGCTCTTTCATCATAAATATAAAATTTATGACCTTATGATCCTATGATTTTTCTCCAATCCATAGTCCACTGTTACCCAAGTAATCTCCCAGATATGCTGTTATGATCACATCTTCTATGCTTCTCCTACCATATTCCACTGGTCTCCCAGTGACCTTCAGAAGGCTGAGCCCAACAGGTGAGACATTCCTTATCAAACGAATTATCAATTATTGACTGTAACATTAGAAGTCCTCCACAATCTTGCTCCAAACTACCTTATTATTCCCTTACTCTTCCCTTTTCTGTATTCTCTGTTCTCACCAAATTAGGCTGTTGTTCTTATCACCAATTCTAGTCTGTCTCTACAACTTTTCTCGCCCTTTCTCTCACAGCTAGAATGGACTCTATCTCATCCCAAAGTTCCTTCTCTCTATGCCCACTTCTCATACCACCTTCCCTTTGATATCTTCCCTGTCTTAATTCCTGATGCCATCCTCTACCCCCAAGTGAAAGCAATATCTCAAATATCAGAGTCAATTCTTTGCCCTTGTCTTATCCTTCTTTAAATCCTTTTTTTTCTTTTTGGAGGGCAATTGGGGTTAAGTAACTTGCCCAAGGTCACACGACTAGGTTTGTTTGTGTGTGTGTTAAGTGTCTGAGCTCGGATCCGAACTCAGGTCCTTCTGACTCCAGGGCCAGCACTCTACTCACTTCGCCACCTAGCTGCCCCCTCCTTCCTTAAATCCTAGTTATTTGTATAGGTGTCCTCTCCCTTGCCCTGCCCCCAACCTTAGATTATAAGCTCCTTGAGAGCAGGACCTTTGTCATATCTATCACTATATCCTCTGAACCTAGTGCCTTGCATATAGTAGGAACTTACTACAGTAAACGATTGTTGAGTTGAATTTCTCCTAATGAAGATAATATTCTTTGCTTTGTTTTCTTGCTAGCTAGGTGCCCTACATACCTTGGCAGCTCCTTTTCCATTTCACAAACTCATCTAGAGCTGAGGTTTAGTCTCACTTTATGTGTTTTCCATGTAAATTTAATTCACAATTATAATTTAGTTACGTGTTTGAAAAAACTGGACTATTTACAAGATCAGATGACATACCAATTCCCAAAGTTGCCCGTACTTTCCTACTTAATTGCCTTTGCTCACAATCAAGAATTAGAATGATCTCCTTGCCTACATCTACCTGTGGAAATCCTATTTGGGTCCAACTTGGGATTCAAGGCCCAGCTCAAACACCACCTCCTCCATAAAGGTTTCACTTATTCTTCTAGCTGGAAGTAAACTTTCCCTCCCCTTAAATCCAATAGTACTTATCTGTACCTGTTTTCTGTCTTTATCATATTTTGCCTTACATTACTGTGATTGGTAGACTAGACTATGTACTCCTTGAGAGCAGGGACTGTATCTTAAATCAGAGGATCTTAACCTGGGGAGGTATGTAAACTTATTTTTATTGTTTATTATTGATCCATTATTTTAATGTTTATTATTTTTAATACTCATTAACGCATTTTAATATGATTAGTTTCTTTTGTTATCCTGTATATGTGATACATTTGAAAACATTTTGATAAGAAGTCCATAGGTATAACACCATACATTACCATCTGAGCTACTGATGCACCCTTAGGATATCTAGGCCTTTCCATTCACACCTTCTACATGCTATCAGCCCCAATTAGAATTTTAGCACCTTGAGAACAAGAACTTTCCTACTTTTCTATTCATATCTCCAGTATTGTCCTTAGCACACAGTAAGCTTCTAGGAAATACTTTTTCATTCTTTCATTCATTCATTCATTCATTTATTCATACATGCATTTATACATGTATTCATTCATTCATATGTGAATGAAGATTCATTAATTCATCAATATTCATTAATTCATTAATATTCATCAATACATGCCTTCAAAGAATTATAGCGTTGACCTCAAAAGTCAGTTAGCCCAACTTATACCTGACCATGAACTGCTTGCACATCTCCAGAATTCCAAAGAGATTAATGACCTAAACAAAGGTCAAGAAGTTCTGCCTTAAATATTTGTTTATCCCTCACTGACTAGAACAGTAAGTCTTAAATACTAGAAGTGCTTAATAAGTATATGTTGAACAAACGAGTGAATTAAGTAAATATGGAAGGCACCTGCAAGTTTTTCATGAACAGAATGCAAAATAGTCTTAGGAAGGAACCAGTTTCCAGAGGGGATTCAGCTTCAGAGGAGACTTCTGACTCACTATTCAGGAAAAGCACCCAAGTCCTAGACCTTCAGAATACTGCTTGATCAGCAAAGGAACCCAGTGTTCTGGGTTCATCTGATATCAGTTCTAAACTTTTTCCACTGTCCTCAAGGGCCTAATCCACACTCATCTTGTTCACTCTCAATATATGATCTGTGTGTGTGTTGTTTTGTTTTTTTTTTTGAAACTGTACAGATGAAACTGAATGTGTCTGATATAATGGTCTGAAGTTTTCCTCCCAGGATACCCCTTATCCCCAAGGAGTCACAAGGTACTCTTCTCCCATAGTCTGCCAATGACCCTTTCCCCTTCTTTCCTAGTTGGACACTGATCTTCACCTGCCCCTGCCAATCTCTAGCTCTATAGGAAAGAATCCAGAATCTCCAAACCACTCAGACCCCCAGATTCATCCCTTCCCTTCCCAATGGCTGGGCTCTTCCAGGCTTCCCTACTCTGTTGAGCAGACACGGCTGCCTACACTGCTTGAATGAGAAGGGAGTCACTAAACTACCATTGTTTGATAAGATGGAGGACCACCAGACTTTACCATCTCTACTGATATTCTGTTCTCCAGACCACCACCATACATTGCCATCTGAGTTACTGATGTACCCTTAGGACATCTAGCCCTTTCCATCCACACCTCCTTTGTGCTACCAACCCAATTAGAATTTTAGTACCATGAGAACAAGGACTTTCTTACTTTTCTATTCATATCTGCAGTATTGTGGTCCGCACACAATAAATCCCCAGGAAATGCTTATTCATTCATTCATTCATCATTCATTCACACATGCATTCATGCATTCATTCATACATGTATTCATTCATTCATATATGCATTCATTCATTACTACATGCATTCAAAGAATCATAAATCTGACCACAAAAGTCAGTTACTTCAACTTATACCTGACCATGAACTACTTCCACAACATCTCCAAAAAATAACCATACAACTTCTCTCTGAAGACCTCAAGTAACAGGGAATGTCCCCACTATTCTTCTCTAGGCTAATTATTTTTAATATTTATCTATTTATTTATTTTGCTTTTTGGAGGGCAATTGGGGTTAAGTAACTTGCCGAAGGTCACACAGCTAGGTTTTTGTTTGTGTGGGTTAAGTGTCTGAGGCCAGATCCGAGCTCAGGTCCTTCGCCAGGGCCAGCGCTCTACTCACTGTGCCAACTAGCCACCCCTTATTTTTAATATTTTTAAACTGAAACTCAGATGACACAGATTCTCGGCTTCTCACCATCTTGTCTGCCCTCCTCCAGAAAACCCCATTTGTCAATGACCTTCATAAAGTGTAGTGTCTAAAATTGCATGAAACACTTGCAGATGTCATTTTACCTAGGCAGAGGAGAGGGTGACTATCAACTCCCTCACTGTAGGCTCAATGCTTTTTTGGTTTGGATTGCTTTTATTTTGTTTGCTGTGATTTTTTTGGGGGGGGGTGGGTGTGGTGCAGTCCTGTATATGGCATACAACAGTTACCTAATAAATGCTTGTTGAAATATTGATTGATTCCATTGGTACTATAGGTAATATCCTGATGAAGAAATTTCATCTCCTAGTACAGATTGGCACCTGCTCTACAATTTATAGTCTTGATTTTCTAGGGCACTGAGAAGCTAAGTGATTAGCCCAGAGTCTCACAACTGGTAGGTGTATGAAATAGGACTTGAACAGGGGTCTTTCTGACTCCAAGGCTTGCTCTATATCCACTAGGCCAGTTGTGTCAAACTAAAAAAGAAATGGATTCCTTTAGATCACATATTGACTTAGAAAACCACAAATTAACATAATCTATTTTATTATATTTGTATTTATTTTGTTACATATTTTCCAATTACATTATAATCTGGTTCAGCCACACCTGGGAGGCTTCATGCATGTGGCTTTCAGGGTACTTATTTGATACTTCTGCACTAAACTATGCATCCCTTCATTAATGCAAAATCAGGAGAGTGGTTTTTTTTTTTTTGTTTTTTGGTTTTTGGTTTTTTTTAAAGCAATTGGGGTTAAGTAACTTGCTCAAGGTTACACGGCTAGTCATTATTTATGCGTGGGTGCTCATTTTCTGAGGCCGGATCTGATCTCGGGTCATCCCAACTCCGAGGCCTGCGCTCTTACTCACTGCGCCACCTAGCCGCCCCTTTAGGGCAATTGGGGTTAAGTAACTTGCTCAAGGTTAGAGGGCTAGGTTTTTGTTTGTATGGATTAAGTGTCGGAGGCCGGCTCCGAACTCAGGTCCTTCTGATTCCAGGGCCAGCGCTCTAGTCACTGCGCCACCTAGCCGCCCCAAGTGTTTTTTTTTTTTTAACTAATTGACTTTGACATTGAAATCCAGCTAATTTTTCTCACTAGCTATTGTCTAGCTGTCCACCAAGGTATAGAACTTTACATTTATCCCCATTAAATCACTCCCTTCATCCCCATTAAATCTTGTGAAATTTGGTTCACTGTTCTTTTAAAGACAGCTGATAGGACAGTTGAGAGAGTATTGGGCCTGGAGTCAGGAATACCTGAGTTCAAATATAGAATCAGACACTCACTGGCTGTGTGACTCTGGGAAAGTCATTTAACATCTACCACAGCATGTTGTTTGAATCAATAGAGAGGCAACAGATCACTGTGAAGAAGCCCTAAATTTGGAGGCATAAGATCTGAGTTTGGATCCTGACTCTGTCCCTTAACTGTGACCTAAAGCAAATCATTTAATGTCCCTGATCTTTGGTTTCTTCATCTATAAAATAGAGAAAGGCCCCTTCCAACTTGAGATCTGTGTTCCTCCAATATTATAATTATACATCATAATATATAATTGATATATAATTATATGATATAATATATAATTATATTATACCATAATTATAATGTTTAATATACAATTATATGATACAATATCTAATTATATTGTACTATAATTATAATGTTTAATATACAATTATATATTGTAATGTGATTATGATATATAATTATATGATAATATATCACTAATTTTCCTGGGATAGATAGTTCTGTATTGTTATTTTTTTATTTTTCCTTTCCAGTTTCAGTCTGAATACTCTCCTATGATGTCTAATGCCTGTCCTACTATACATGCTTCACCTAGATCAGTCTGTTCCATCCCATTAGCCTTCCCCAGTCATTCTCCCTCCCATCTGCCCAAAGTAAGGGGTAATGAAAAACACACTCTTACCTCTTCTTCTTCTAGTAGAATGAGCCGGACCACTACAATATGAATGGCATTACCAATGCTTGGATTATGGAATAAGCCAGTGACCTACAATCCAGAGAAAAGAAATTAATTGGAGCTCAAGTTCAACAAATAACTATAGAAAGGAAAATATGCAAACCAATTCTGATGATGTTCACCTTGAAACCGTTTTTACACTGTCAGAGAACTGGTTGATGAGGTCTATCCTGAGAAAGAATGAGGCATGATAATGGCATGTTCCACCCTGTGGACAAATTACATACCTAAAGGCCAACCTTTACTTGGTGAAGGATGGCAGGCTCAGGAACAGCTGCCCTTTCTGTACTAGTCCTTCCTCAACTCAGTGTATTCCTCCTTTCTCTGTTAGCCACTTGAAAGGTCAAGCCCAGCTGATCTAATGCTCTACTTTATTTTTAATATGCTGCCTTTGTGAGAGAGGTGCCTGTCATCCACACCTGCCAGTCTCCCAGAGCATGTGTATGCAGGTCCTGAGATAAGTTTCTACTCCTGTTAACTGGTGTGTTTGTAAATAAGCAGTGTTGCTTTCAACAAAACTTTTGGCTACAAACAGGGGTTTCCTAGGAACCAAATGGCAAAAGTTTGTTTCTCTCCTGTCTTTTCTATATTCTATAATCTACATGACTTTGTATAGGACCTTAAGCATAGTAGACTTTTTTTTAACAGTAGACTCTTAATAAGATCGTAGATTTAGAACTGGAAAGAACATTTGGTCATAACTTTGCAAAAGAGGAAACCAAGATTCAAATAAGAAGCAGGGTGGGTCACATTGAGAGCTGTAAGGACTTAAAAACCGGCAGATTCACTGAGGTGGGTGGGGTTTTTGTTTGTCTGTTTTTTGGTTTGTTTGTTTGTTTAGGGGACTGGGAGGGTGGGACTGATGCCAGCAGCAAGCAGGAAGCTCAGTCAATAAGTCAGTCAGCATTATGAGGATACAAGCACAGGTCACAGGATCAAAGCATCATAGATTTGGAACTGGAAATGACCTTAGAGATCATGCAGGCCAATGTTCCTCAATTTAAAAATGAATGAAAAATACTGAAACCTGGAGGGATAAGGGACTGTTCAGGATAACACAATAAGTAAGCTTTTGAGGTAGGATTGTAACCCAGATTCTTTGGCTCCAAATTCAATATTCTTTCTACTGACCTATACTGCCTTCCACCCACAGTAGCAAAAGTAGAGGTCCTGGAAGGCAAATGGTCTAGGAGCATAAAGCAGAGACTCAGCCATATGAATAAAGATACAGGGACAGGGTTCCAGCCCCCCCGGATGAGTGAGGGGAGAAAGGTAGTATTTTAGTCCTAAAGGAGGTAAAATTCCAAGCAAGGCACCAAGGAAGTGCCTTGGACAGAAGACAGTAATCAAAAGCAGGGCCTCAGTCACTTCAAACAAAGCAAGAATAACCTGGGTCCTGGAAACAAATCTCAACATCAGAACAGGATTAGAAACAAGGCTAGTGATGCTGAGCTGATGGCCCATAGGATTGATTCCAGTCTGGCATGGGCCTAACCCTGAAGGTGGAATTTATATTGGCCCCAGTTGCAAGGACAAGATGGCAACAGGGGCTGGGAAGTGGTAGACAATTCCAGTTGTATCCCAGATCCTGAGAGCAAACCAGTGAGTGTATACTGAACAATTTTGTATGGTAGGAAGAGAAGAAGGAATATGGCTAAGAAGGGGAGGGGTTGGAGCAGGAGCACCAACAGACACAGAGCTTAGTCCGCAGAAAGGATGTGACTGAGCTGCCAATGATATGAAGATGTCTGGCTCATCATCAGTCTGTAGTCCATCGAGATTTCTCCTGGGACCCAACTAATTCAACCCAGTCTATGAGAAGTCAACAAGCAGGGAATGTAGATGTGGGCATTGCTTCAGCTATGTCTCACTCATCTGACTCATATAGCTCACAACATTTGTCTGGAAGCGTTTGTTTTCTTTGAGTTTTTAGAGGAAAAGCAGGACAAAAAAACTGCTTGGAAAACTGGGGAAGAAAAGTGGCAAACTAGACATCAGTCTGGAAGAAATTAGAAGAGGAGTTTGTTCTGGAACGTATCAAACTAGTCTGTTCCCTGCACTAAGGAAGGTTCTCTAGGAGCCTAAGGGAAAAGGAGACTCATGGACATGACTTCTCTTGTAAGATGCTTTCCTGGAAGCAGAGCTGCCCTTCTGAGAGATTTGCAAGATGGAGTGAGAGCAAACTGAGTCTAACCACTCCATCCCATCTCCATTTGCATATTCAGGGCATCCTTCCTTGAGTTCACAATAGCCTGGCCATGTATAAATTCCAGGAGAGCTGGGCTCTTGATGGTGAGAACATGAAAGTATCATGGTATCTCCTAAATCCACAGAGGCAAGATTATTTTCAATTCAAATAACCATGCCCTTTCCAGAATGTTCATTGGCACTGTTTCTACAAAAAATGTCAGAACTTGAGAAGACTTTCAATTTTTAATTACTTTCTGTGAACTGAATGAGGCTTTCTTACCTGAATCTTCCCTCATTGTTAACATGGACTGCTTAAAGTGAAATATCTGATATGGCTTTCCCATTTTTCTTCTTTTTCCTTTTTTTTCATTTTAGGAAACAAAGATTTGAAAGATTATCATAGAATTTCAGTCTTTGGGAAGAAACGTCAGAGATGAACTCTTTGATCCAAACTCTGTTTGAATAATAATTTCCTCTCTAATATCCCTGAGAAGTGGTCATCCAGCTTTTGTTTAAAGGAGAGCTTACCACCCACTTTGGGGGAAATCAAACTTCTAGGAAGTTTTTTTTTTCTTTTCGTTAAACCTACCCATGACCAATGCTTTGATTTGCTTTGGGAAAATTAAATAAATTACCTAGATTTGGGCTGTGAGGCTTTTTTGTTTGTCTGTTTTTTGGTTTGTTTAGGAGTCATGAGTTTTGATTTGGTTGCCACGGTCAATTAACATGGCCCTTTGATTACAGACAGACTTACAATTCATCATTAGACCCAGAGTAGAAGCTTTTCTGTCTTGGTAGGACCTATAAGAACTTGTGCTCTGCATTGCCTCTGAGAACCAGGGCCAATTTCAGGTGATGATAAGGCATCAGAGAAACTCTGAAGTATGGCTATAATGCATACAACCTGTTTCAAAGCAAAAAGTAACCGCCTCAATGAGATCACGAATCTTTTGAAATAATTTGCTTACTCATTTTTCATATCTATAAAACTCAGAACTAGAGAAAAATACCAAAAAAAAAGTAAACTTGCAAAGAGTTTTTTCTATCTTGATATTTTGATTCTTTAATCTTTCTTAATTTCTAGGCATCTCTGTCCTTAACTACCTTGTACATATTCATATATATGTATGTATGTATATATGTATATGTATATACATAGACACATATACACATTATATATGTATATATGCATCTATGTGTATATATATGTGTGTGTGTGTGCATATATTTCTTTCTTTCTTTCTTTCTTTCTTTTTTTCTTTCTATCCTATTGCATCCTGGAGATTAGAAGTTGTGGACACTTTTAACAGATTCTTGTGGCTTGATGGATTAATACTTTGACAAATTTGTACATGTCTTTGTAGTTTCTTTTTTCAATTTAACACACTATATAAATACCAAAGAAACATTTCTTAGGAATCTCAGTTCTAAGAGGAAAACAATCTCATTTTGAATGTTTCTCTTCACTAACCAGTAGCCCAGAGTAATATCTTAACTCCAACTGTTGAAAAAGGAACCAAAACATGACCTCTCTCACTTTTTTTGGTCTTTTTGGAAGGGGGAAGGCAAGGCAATTGGGGTTAGGTGACTTGCCCAAGGTCACACAGCTAGTAAGGGTTAAATGGCTGAGGCTGGATTTGAACTCAGGTCCCCCTGCTCCAGGGCCAGTGCTCTATTCACTGTGCCACCTAGCTGCCCTGATCCTCACTTTTTAACCAAAAAAGTATTTCCAACTACATTTATCAACGTACCATGTTCATGATGGTGAGGATATAAGATTCCACACTGTCACTTCCATGGTATTCAATCATCTTTGTATCTGCTACAACCAGCGTCTCCACCCATCGTTCTTTGCTGATGGATCTCCGGGAGAGTCTTTTCTTTGACACATTGTTTCTCTCCCACCTTTCTCGTTGTTGTTCTTGCTGTTGGAAAATGGCACGGCTATCTAAACATGGAACAAAAATTGAAAGATTCAATCATCTTTTGGCTTCATTGTTTATTTGTGTTCATAAAGTTGCAGGTATATGAGTATAATACTGTATAAAAGAAATGTTCTTATAGAAATGCACTTGTGTATATGCATGTGTATACATTGTGTGTGTATGTTTATTTCCACCTAGAAAGTCAAGAATGAATTCTACAACCAGAAGAAATACAATTACATGCCAATGAATGATATTAAATATTACTGAAACCCACTCTGAATTAAAATTCAAAGCCAGTAAAATGTTGTTAGACCAGAATGTCACAATAATCAGCACTTTGAAAACTACTCTGCTTTTAATCATCATGTTGACCATGGAGTTGAATCTTTGCTCTGCTATCAACCAGTCCCATTTGCTATTTCCTCAATGTTAAAACAGGGCTGATACTTCCCCCGCCTCCTATAGCTCAAGACTAACTTACATCTTTTTCCAGAGGGTAATATGGGGGGAGGGGAGGGTGGCATTTATTCTTAGGAAGGATGTTGTAAAGAAAACTGAATATATGAAACAGTGCACATACAGAACCAAAGTAAATCTGAACCTGAATATCAAAGGCAGTGATGATCATCACCAAAGGGACAAAACTAAGTCTCTATCAAGATTGATTTTATTTTAAAGAGAAGGATCATAGTTTAAACAGAAATGCTGATCATAATGTATAAAATTAACAAGGATATGGAAGGATGAATATGCACTTGCTCACAAAATCCCAGTGTAGCCATACTGGGGAATATTCCCTGAAGCTTAGAAAAGTGGTGATTTAGATAAAGTAAAAGCAAACACTGCTTCATATAATAATTCAAAAACACCACATTCCAAAAAGCTAAAAAGGGTGAAAATATAAACAAATGAAAAAATATCAATTCATCAATCAATTCATGAACATGATTTACTAAGGAAATATAGAGATTCAATTCAATCAAATTCTAAAAAAGCTTCATAAAGCATCTCTAGTCTCATCATTTTCCCTGCCCATCACTGTACTGGGCAGAACACTGGGCTTCCAGGCCCCAAAGGACTTTACTCTTTCCTCCCTGGAGCTCTCACTCTGTGGTCTCCTCCAGGATCAAATATAAAATCCTCTGCTTGGTGGCTAAAGTTCTTCATAATCTGATCCTTTCCTAACTTCCAGTGTTTTCAAACTACTTCCCTTCATGTATCCTTTGATTCAGTGACACTAGCATTCTTCTGGTCCCTGGATATTAGATTCCATTTCCCAACTCTAAGAGGTTTTCATTGGCTATCTCCCATGCATGGAACACTCTCCCTCCATATCTCAGTCTCCTGACTTCCCCCGATCCCTTCAAGTCTCAAAATTCCACATTCTACAATAAACCTTCCTGGTGTCTTCCCTCTGAGACTATCTTCAATCTATCTTGATCATATCTTGTGTGAATATCGTTATTGTATATTGTCTCCCTCATTAGATTGTGAGCTCCTTAAGGGCAAAGAATGTTTAAAAAGAATTTTTTTGCCTTTTTTTTTTTGTATTCCCAGAACTTAGATTAATGCCTAGTATATGGTTTTTATTGTTGTTGCTACTGTTGTTGTTATTCAGTCATTTCAGTCAAGTCTGACCCTTCATGACCCCACTTGAGTTTTTCTGCACAGAGACATTGGAGTGTTTTGCCATTTCCTTCTCCAGCTCCTTTTATAGATGAAGAAAGTGAGACCAACAAGGTAAGTGGCTTGCTGAAAGTTACACAGCTAGTAAGAGTCAGAGGCTGGATTTGAACTGACTCAAGCCTGGCACTCTATTTACTACACCAGCAAACTGCCTCTGGTTCATAGTAGGTAGATAATAAAAGTTAGCTTCCTGATTAACAAGGCCATCTATTTACCATCTATCCTACCTAAGTAACTAATAACACCCCACCCCTACTTTATTCCTCTGGAAGACATAATCAAGCCACTATTGGCTACTCAGAGGGGAATGTTAGTCAACTCCCCTATGGCTTCCAATCACCATCCTTGTGATTTCACAAACCAAAGAAGTCCTCCCTGATCAAAGATAGCCTACATGAGTTATCACCCCCATTAGAATACAAGTTCTTCATGATCATGAACTGGTTCGTTTTTTAATTAGTATCCTCATGGCCTAGCATGGTTCTTGACTATTCTTAAGTAATAATTTTTTTCCCCATTTAATCACTCTCTGTTCTAGGAACTGAAGAAAGAGAGATAAAAACAAAACAGCCCCTGCCCTCAACGAGTTTACATTAAACTGCAGGGGAATGCAACATATACACAGAAAAGAACATGGTAGTGAGTGAATAAGAAAAGAGACGTAACTAGAGTTAATGAAAAAGGGAAAGAGCATTACTAGATGGGGGATAAGAGAAGCTTCAGAGAGGAAGTAACTGAGCTAAGCCTAGAAGAAAGATTAAGAACCTGAGAGGACAGATAGCATTCTAAGCCTGAGGCATGGCTTGGGTGGGGCCAAGAGATAGCTTGCGCAATCTAGGAAATAGCTAATAATTCACTTTGATTGCAATGCTGAAGAATAATGTGAAGAAGTCTCTAGTGCTAGGTTGGGACCAAACAGCTGAAGGCTTTAAATTTCTGGCTCCAGAGTTTGCCTTAGGTGGGAATTTAAATGATGAGACATATATACTGGCATGATTGTTTCTGGTGGCTCCAGGAAGAGTCAACCAGAATAGAAATAGAACAAAGGGAGAGAGAGAACAATGATGTGGCTATTGTGACAGTGTAGTAAAGTGAAAAGAGGGGTATTTACTATAAGCCTGAAAAAAGAGGGTGGTTGTCCCGTTCTGTCAAGGGAGAATCAACAGGACATCATAATTGGAGAGGTGAAGGGAGTGAAAGAGATTAAGGAGATGAGGGCAATTCTTAGGCATGAGAATCTGGGTGATTACAAGGATGGCAATGCCCTTAAAAGAAACAGTGATTTTTGGAGGTGGAATGAACAGTCAAGAAAAATGCCAATTTAGGAGGACATAATAGAAAAAAAAAAAGAAAAAACATCAGGATGGCTCCTTTGCCAACCCTAGTATTGTGCATTATAAATCGTGAAAGACCATTTCATTTCCAAGGGGAGAAAGCTGGTCTGAATCTGACTATCAGAAAATTAAAGTGGAAAAAATCTCCAGCAAGGGCTGCTACCATCTGCCTTCAGGATTTGATGCCGGAAGAATCACAGAATTGAAAGAGACACAGAATAATGTAGCCATCTCGTTTTCTTTTCCCTGGGAGGTCTTCACTGAAGCTATGCCTCAGTATTTCAAAGACTCCAGATTTCATCAATGTGAGGGCATTCTCTATACAAATCACAACTTCTCATGGCCTTAGGCAGACTCTGTGAGCTGTGGAGAGGGAAAAATGGAAAAGAAAGAGGGAAAAAATGATCTTGTGGCCAGCCTATGCTATAAAGGTTTTAATATTAAAAGTCAAGTGAACAAGCATTTACTGAGTGTCTATTGTATACCTAGCAATGTGCTAGGCACTGAAGGGGATATGGAAGAAGTAGAAAATAAAAATTCTTCCCTTTAGGAGGTTATGATTCAATAACAAATACAAATCAATATTGTAACTTAAGTGGTATTTTTTAAAATCAGAAAATAGGTTACCCATCTCTTAATCAATCAAAAAATGTTTATAAGTGTCTACTATATGTCAGGCACTGGAGGTCAGGAATACAAAAGCAAAGCAGTCCCTGCTTTTAAGGAGCCTTACATTGTCACCAGGGCAGACAATGGGCACGTTTTTTGCCAAGAAGATGCTCCTCTCCCAAAAATAGACTCAATCTGGACTCCTATAGACCTAGTTCAGTTCTCTGGGAGCCTGACCCTGAAGAGAAAGGATTCAGGCTTTTTTCTCATACCCTCATACCTTCAACCCACAGTCCAAGGGTAAATCTCTTAAAGCTTGTTTTTGTTCCTGTGCAAAGTCTCCCCAAAAAGAGATTGACAGGATCTTTTCTAAAGAAGTTGATCAGTGAACAAAATAGTAGTTGCCAACGGCAGAACAGCTATTTATTTCCACAAAAGACTTGCTTAAAAAACAAAGGACTCATAGGAGTGCTTTCTAGGTCCCCCTGAGGCCTGGCACCATTCTCCTTCTTCAACATTTTCTTCCATTACCTCTCTCCATGCTTTCAGTGCTCGGGCCAAACTAGACTCCCAAGATCACTTGTAGACAAGCCCACGTTTTCCCGCAGCTGTGTCTTTGCTTTCCTAGAATATTCTCCCTTTCTCATTTCACCTAACAAATTCTCATGCTTACTCATGCTGCAGAACATCCTTCAAAAGCCACTTCCTCAAGGCCTCCCCTGACACTCTCACTTCACATCCAGCCACCACTCTACCACTATGTAACAACTTTTTCTCAATTCCTTAGGAACAGTGGGCCTCTCTTCAATTCCCAATGACTACCCCAAGGCTCCCTCTAACTAGACCATGCCTGGAATATCTCCCTTTTCAGCTTGGTCTCCCAGCTTCCCAGGATTCTTCCAAGTCCTACATAAAATCTCCCTTTTTACAGGAAGCCTTTCTCCATTCTCTTTCCTTCTAGTGCCTTCCCTCAGTTCATTATTTCCAATTTATCCTGAATTTAGCTTGTTTGTACCTAGTTCTTTGCATGCCATCTCCCCAATTAGATTCTGAGTTCCTTGAGGTGCAGACTTGTCTCTTGTCTTTTCATCTACAAGTCTCAGCACAGTGCCTAACATATATAGTAGGCACTTAATAAATGTTTGTTGACTGACTTCATGTCTTCTATTACCTTGCTTGTAGTCTACACTTCAGAAAGGCAAGCCTACTTGTAGGATCTGCACTACAGGATGAGCATGCCTACCACTTACAAGCCTTCGTCTCTTCTCAGTTATAATATTCTCTGCCTCCCCAATAGCATCCCTTCACCCAATGGTTCAAGATTTCAGCTCCTTTCAAATGAATCTTCCTTGATTCTGGTCCTCTCACTAGTTCTTCTGTCCCAACCCTTTGTCTGCGGGAGTGAAAACTTCTCAGGCAGTTTTGGATTTCTAACTTCCCTCTTACCCATCTCCATCATTGCTGTCAATCAGCAGCAAGCCCTTTAAGGAATCTTTGGACCCCCACCTACCTTCAGTCCTTTGTCTGCTTTTCTGCCTCTGCAGGCCCCTCCTCCTCACCAGTGGGAGTCAGAGATAGCTGGAGCTCACTCCCCCAACCAATGGGAGTGATGGACAATGGGGGAAATATGACCCTGATGTGTTAGGGTTTAAAAACTCTGTTCACCGCACATTGCAGGCCTCTTCCTCATGACCAGTCATGATGAGGTTTTTCATCCCAAACATCTTTGTAAGAAAGATGTTTTTCCTTTCTGGAACTTAAATATCTCCAGGTATAGGGAGGTGGAGGGAGGGACAGGAATATGGAGATGGTGGCATTGGGGTCAGGACAACTACTCTCCCAGAAGCACTCCCCTCCTCTTGGAATTCTGTTGTTTAGTTTTTTAGTTGTGTCCGACTCTTCATAACCCCATATGGAGCTGCCTTGGCAAAGATACTGGAGTGGTTTGCCATTTCCTTCTCTAGTTCAGAATTTGAACTCAGGCCTTCCTGGCTCCAGGCCCAGCACTCTAGCTATTGTGCCACCTATGAAATCAGGGGCAGGCATGCCAGAAAGTTACAAGTTCTATTCCCTAAGGTGACCCTATCACTAGTTGGACAGTCTAAACGTGCTTCCCATGCACAGCCTTCATTCGATTTTTCTCTTATTTTTATTTGTACCTATTTTTCTTTGAACTGGCTTGGCTTCTTCCCTTTTACTTATAAAGTTGCCAGTCTTCTGGGTCCTTTGCTAACAATTCCACTGCACCAAATATTCTCCCTGCATGTTGCCTAGAATGATGATGAGGACTGAAAGAAAGAAGGCAAAGATCAGAAAAGATAAAAAATGTCTCTCCTAACACATCAAGACTTTACCTTTAGATATTATCAACTCACCCTGCAGCTCATGTATTCCAAATGTATAGATTTTAAAAGTTTTCTAGCTTATTCTGCTAGACTGCTGAGGCCCAAGACTAAGGTCTTATCTATTAGCTTCAAAAAGCATTTTCCTGAGAGCCTGTTGAGTGCAGAGAACTGTGCCAGGTCCTGGGGGAGATACAACATTTAGATAAGACTGAGTTCCTGTAGGCTAGCCTAGCTAGGGGAAAGATGCATAAGTAGATAATGATAATACCTAATAAAATGAAGTAAGCCCATTAAAAGGGGTCCAAAACAAAGTACAGTTCAAAAGAACTCAAGGAGGACCTGAGTTCAAATCCAGCCTCAGACACTTAACACTTACTAGCCCTATGACCTTGGGCAAGTCACTTAACCCCAATTGCCCTGTTTTCCCCCTCCAAAAGAAAGCAAAAACAAATAAATAAATAAAGAGAAATGTAAAACAAAGCAAAGCATTCTTAGTTAAAGGGAGGACCTTACAGAAACAAGGAGCAGGTAGGATTTGGCCCCTGGGTAGTAGATAGAATGCTAAATTTGGAGTCCGGAAGATCTGGGTTCGAATTCCACATCAAATGTTTACCAGCTTTGTGACTCTGGTCAAGTCACCTTATGTCTGCCTGCCTCACTTTCATCATCTGCAGAATGCTAGGATTGGGCTTCTGGTTCTAAATTCATTTTCCTATAATTCTATACACTGGGTACAGGAACTAGAAAGATAAAAACAAACCATTCCCTGTCTTCAAGGAAGGAAGGAAGGAAGGGAGGGAGGGAGACATTCAACACATCCTAAAAATGGGATACAGGATATTCAAGAGCACAGAGTCAAGAAAGTAGAAAGAATGTATATAAGGTTTCATTTGGCTAGAGTACAGAGGGCATGGATGAGTGAGAGATACGCCTGGAAAACTGAAGGTGGGTCAATTTGTGGAAAGCATAAAATGCCAGGAAAAGAGTTTGAACTCTACTTGATAGGCAATAGGAAAACACTGAAGATTTTTAAGCACAGGAGGTATACGGTATTTAAAGACGTTTGGCAGCAGGATGAAAGGATTGAAGTAGGGAGAATGAAGGCAAGAACACATTAGGAGAATATTGCAATAGTCCAGGCAAGTAGTAATGAAGATAACAACTAGTTACTACTGAAGAGTAACTCCAGTAATGGCAGCAGAAAAAGAGAGGTAAGGACAGATGCATGAAATGTTGTAGAGGAACACTGGCAATTTATTTAATCACTGAGTGGAGAAAGAAATGGGGGATAAGATTCTGAATATGACTGAAACAATGAAGTCAAAAGGTAATCAACTTGGTTTTGGACATGTTGAGTTTGAAGGGTCAGCAGAACATCTAGGTGAAGCTGTCCTGAAAGGAGACACATGATATGGGGTCTGGAGCACTAAAGAGAGGTCAGGGCTGGAAATTCAAGATTCGCACAGGATGGACTATGCTAAATGTACCAATTCTACTGTGGACAGGGGAACAAACAATGAAAAAACATGTCCCTCCAAATCATTTATTCACAGCTCCAAGGAAAAAACCCTCCTGCTTTGTATACTGATGCCACAGGGAGATAGTTCAGGTAAATACATACAGGAAAGCAAGAAATATTTAAAGGACTAGCCAAGAGATCCATTATAATTCCACTAAAGAATGAAATTAAAAGCTCAAATCTAATCAGCTCTAGAAAGGAAGTTGACATAACTATGCTTTGCTTTATGAATTCAGGCCGAATACATTTGTGGGGTAATGGAAAGGTCCCTGGCCTGGAATCTGATCTGTGTTCTGAACCTTGATCTAGTTCTAGCTAGTGGAGGAATATCTGCTAAGTTATCTCTTTAAGCCTGAGTTTCTTCAGGAAGTTGGTAAATTCATTAAGTTGGCTTCATTACTGTTTAAAGTTAGGTTTGTAGTTTACATAAAACAAATGCATTTAAAAAAACAAATGAGAAAGTTACTTAACTGCTCTCTAAGGTTCCTTCTAACATTAGTGTAATGGAGGACTAGTCACTGAGAGCCTAGTCCTTATAGGAGCTGACCAGCACACACAATATGCTCTGCCTGTTGGCAATCCACATGGATGCTAGGTATAACTGCTTCTGGAAATGTATGATACAAGACACAGAGCTCTTTACATCCCTGATTCAGAACACGAACAGCTGTCCTATGGGCTTAGAATGATAAGACCGTCTATTCATTTGGACTCTGAGCAAGAACTGAGGATGTACACAAAACAGGTTCAAAAAGCTTAAATCACTCTTTCCTCCCTAGGGGCAAGTATGACAAGAAAGGGGAGGGCCCTTAGGCCTTCTCTCCTACCTGACCACCATATGGCTATGAATGCATGTTATTTCTGTTCTGTCTCTGTTGTACATTTTTTTTAACCAGTAAAAAAGTATCAGAGAAATTATGTACGACATTATGACCTCATGAGCTTTGAAAGATTAGAAGAACCACCAAAAGTCCAGCAACTAAAGTCCATAATACACTCTGCAGTGACTGTAGCAGCCAAGCACAAGCTGTGGGGAACCAGCACTGAAAAAGAACCTTCTTGACTCAGCCTGGCAGTGAATCAACCTTGGGGCTACAATACCATGTCCTGCAAGGGAGGGAGCAACTCAACCATTTATTATGCCATACTCAGAAGCAAACTGGGTAGGACTATTGGAGACCACCACTTTGAGGGTGAGTCATTTGAAGGAGTAGACTCCTGGTTTGGGGGACTTTTGTATTTTGGATCTTAGTAAATATCCCTTATTACAGTTGTTCTTGGGTTGTTTTCTAGTCGTGTCTAACTCTTCATGATCCCATTTGGTATTTTCTTGGCAAAGATATTGGAGCAGTGTGCCATTTCCTTCTCCAGTTCATTTTATAGTTGCAGAAACTGAGGCAAAGAGGGTTGAGTGACTCATCCAGGCTCACATAGCTAGTAAGTGTCTGAGGCTGGATTTGAACTCATGAAGATGGATCTTCCAAACTCCAGGCCTGCATTCTATCCACTGTACTACCTATCTACCTTTTACATCAGGTAATTAATGTTAATTTGTTAAGTGATATTAAAAAGATATTAAATGACTAATTTATAAGATAGGGTCTCATGAGCAACAGTACTAGTAAACCATCCTCTACCCTTCAGGGTTATAACCTTGAAATTTTGATCCTTGAACAGAGAATTAGTCAAGGTCTGGGGAATCTATGAAAAGAATATATACCTATATGTTTTTTATTTATGCAATACATACATACAATACATATACAAATTTATGTGTGTATACATACACATATATATATCATAAAAAAGGAAATTCAGATTTTAAAATGAAATATAGATTTCAAAATGTTTTGAGGACAGTTTTATAAATTGTACATTTTTTATCTGAAGGGAGACTTCAAGAAGACATTTTCAAGATAAGCTCAGGAAATTCAAAACAGATAAGTAACCCAGAAATCAAACCAAAGTGAAATCAATGTTAATGCCAGTGACAGAAGCAAATATGGCTAAGCCATAACTAGATTCAAAAGGTTTCATAGGAGAGAAAATCTTTGGCTTGCTCATATACCTTCAGCAAAGCTCACTTCATCTACCATACAGGAGAAGGATTTTTAAGATTATTTAATGAACTATTCATTTCTCAAAACTATTGTCTCTCTTAATAAAATTGACAGGCATTCTGGAGGAAAAGAGAATACAATCAAGGTTAGCTTATGTGGTAGATGCTCGGAAATGTCAAATACCTAATACACCTCAAACCCAGTGGTGTGTAAAGTTGTCTATCAGCAGAAAACATGAAAACTTTCCAAATGCAATTCACCCTCCAAGGGTTTAAATAACCTCAACTGCACTACATCACTTAAAGGAGAAAAGGCAAAAAAAAAAAAAATAGGGAAAGAGGATGATGGTCAGCTCAGATAAATGACAGACATAAGTTTTTTTTCTGGATAATGAAATGGAAATAGAAATCAAGGTGCCTCCAGCAAAGGAATTCATCCATAGGGGAAAAGTGGACATGGATAAATTTGGGGCATATTATTATTGCCATTGCTTAATCCTTCATTTCATTCATTACCAATGCTCCCAATGTGTAGGCAAATTTGAGTTTCCCCTTACTTTACTTTGCTTCCTGATCCTGTGGTGCTAATAAGCTGAGAATTGGTCAAAAATTGAGCAGTAGCTCAATGAGGCAGCAGGAGGCAGAATGCTGAATAATTCACAAAGTGCATAATGAGCCCCAGCACAATGGAAAGCTGATTGGATCTCATTCTTCCCTTCATCTTAGTGGCTGAGGATGTGAAGAGCAATTTGGAAACTGGAGCTTCACTTGTGACATCAAGGGTCACTCTCAGTTGCCTTTAAGGCCTTAGCTCTCTTTAAAATGCTTATATATCAGGGCGGCTAGGTGGCACAGTGAATAGAACACCAGATCTAGAGTCAGTAGGTCCTGAGTTCAAATCTAGCCTCAGACATTAAACACTTACTAGCCATGTGACCTTAGGCAAGTCACTTAACCCTAATTGCCTTGCCTTTCCCCCTCCAGAAAAAAGAAACAAAAAAATAAAATGTTTATACATCTTAGATATTGTCCAACAAAAGAATAGGCAGCCCTGTTCAGTGGTAAACCAGCAAATAAGCTCCTACCAGAAAGCAGATGATGGGTGGGTGTAGAGAGGATTGTTACATTGAAAAAGAGATTAAACTAAGTGACTGCAAAGAGCTCTTCCAACTCTAGTATTCTATAATATTTTGAATGTGGAAGAAAATTTTGTAAATCTTAAATTTCTATATAAATTTGAGTCATCATTCTTTCCTCTCTTTTTTTATTTTTTAGTTTACATCATTCATTTCCACAAGATTTTGAGTTACAAATTTTCTCTCCATTTTTCCCTACCCACCACCCCAAAACAGCGATCTCACTGAATATCCCCTCCCACAATCTGCTCCTGCCATATCTTCCCGCACTGCACCCCCCTTCGACTTTCCGGTAGGGCACCGTGGATCTCTATGTCCCAGTGCCTGTATATCTTATTTCCCAGCTACATGTAAAATAATAATAATAATATATGCATATATTTTTAAATATTTTGTTTTAAAACTTTGGATTCTAAATTCTTTCCCTTCCTCCCTCATCACCCACCCTCACTGGGTGATAAACAATTCAATATAGGTTGTACATGTATAGCTATGCAAAACATTTCCATAGTGAATATATTGTGAAAGACTGACTATATTTCCCTCCCTCCTATCCCACCTCCCACTTGTTCAATTTTCTACTTTGATCCTGTCCCTTTTCAAAAGTGGGTGCTTCCAACTTCCCTCCCTGGCCCCGCCCCCCCGCCAGCCTGCCCTCCCTTCCATTATCCTCCTTCTCTTCCCCTTCCTCTCTACTCTCCTATAGGGTGAGATGCCCTATTTAGTGTGTATGTCATTCCCTCCCTAAGCCAAATTCAGTGAGAATAAGGTTGTGAGTCATCATTCTTTTAGGAATTTGGGAGTGAGAAAAAACACTCTAAAAGAATTTTTTACACAAACATGATTGCTAGGCTGGGTGGTTTGTTTCTTCTTTTTGTGTGTGTCTTTGATCATGATGGCCTCATATGTTTTGACACTCCAGGTTCTCTGCTGTATTAGAGATGCAGAGAGAAGTCATTTGTGTCATAGATCCTGGGGAGCAGAGTTCAGACACATTGGTGAAGTACCCAAACAGGATTATCTTGACAATCAAAGGGAAACATGAAAGCCCCAAACACCTGGTCAGCAGAGAGGATGGAATGTAGAGAGGTAGAGAAAGAGTACAGAAAGGCTAAGTGGAAGGACTTCAAAGGGCACTTGAAACTGGGAGATCAGGATGGGTTTCCTGAAAGAGGTGGTACCAAACTTGAGCTTTGAAGAAAGGTAGGGATTCTTCAAGATGAAGGTGAGGAAAGAGTCCTTTTGATGAATAGGGTTCAATCCATGGAAAGACATGGAGGTAAGCAGTGGAATGTTGTATGCAGGAAAACATCAAGTAAGTTAATACATCTGGAATAAAGAGTGTATAAATGGAAAGAGTGTTTAACAACTTGATATAGCTAGTTTAGAGCCAGGCTGCAAAGGTGTTTAAGTATCAAACAGAAGAGGTCCATTTTATCTTACAAATTGGGGCCACTGGACCTGCTTTAGCAGGGAAGTAATACAGTTGGTTTTATGCTTTGAGAACATTAATTTGGTAGCTATAAGGTAAATGGATTGGAGAGAAACAGGGAGATCAATTGGGGGCTATTGCAGTAGTTCAGGTGAGAAGTGAACATCGCCTGTTTTAAGGTGGTGGTCATGTGAGGGGAGAGAAGGGAGAGATACTGAAGAGGTAGAATCAACAAGACTTGATAACTGATTTTATAGGAAGGGCAAGGAGAGAGAAGAGTCCTGACTGACTCTGAGGTTGCAAACTTATATGTCTGGAAGGGTGGAAGCACTGCTGACAGTGGGAGTCTGGGAAAGGGGATGGTTTGTGGGAAAAATAATGAGTTCTGCTTTGGACACGTGGAGTTGGAAATGCTTATGGAAAAAACAGATCAATTTCAGTGTCTTTTCCCAAAAGCAATACATCCTAATGGCCCATTTGTTAGTATACTCCTTCCTAGAAATTTGTCTTTATTCTGTATATATTTTGTGACACATCATCTGGGTTCATTTCTACCAACTCACATTGGTATGTGTTTCTGGGATAATCCTGTAGATAACTGTTTTCCTAATGCTCATGAGCTCCCACTGGTATGCTTTCCCTAACAATCAGCCAATAGAGTTAATTCATTTTTAGAATATGGTACTTGTTAATAAATAGAGAGCTCAATCAGTGGAACAGAGTAAGTACACAGTATACAGAAGCAAAAATATCTAGTACCCTAGTATTTGACAAGTACAAAGATCCTAACCACTAGGATAAAGACTCAGTATTTCACAAAAATTACTGGGATAATTGGACAGCAACATGGAAGAAATTAGATCAATACCTCATATAAAAAGAAGCTACAAATGAGCATATGACCAAGATATAAAAGGTCACATCATAAACAAATTAGAGAAACATGGAAACATTTCCTATCAGATCTATGTATCATCGAAGAGTTCATGACCAAGCAAGGATCACTGAAGATAAAATTAATAATTCTGATTACATAAAAATTTAAAAGTTTTTGGACAAACAAATCTAATCAAGATTAAAATGGACCCTATTAAATGGGGGAAAATTTTTAACAAATTTCTCTGAGTAATTCCAAGACATATAAGAAACCAATTCAAATTTATAAGAAAAAGAACCATTCTCCAACTGATAAAATAAGCTAGGCATATAAGTTGTGGTAAATAAATGTGATGGAGGATTGTAAGAAATGAGGAAAAATATTATTTCTAAAGAACATAGAAAGATTTGTATGAATTGATGCAGAGAGAAATGAAAATAAGAATATAATTTATAACATCAATATTCTAAAAATGAAAAATTTGAGGACTTTAATAAACTCATGGAGAATGAAATAAGTAAAAACAGGAGTACAAGTTATATAGCAAAAACAAAACTATAAAATGTGTACAAATTATCAAAATAATGAACATTCATGATTCCAGAGGACCAATGATGCACTAACCATTACAGAGAATTGATGAATTTAGGCTACCAAATGATATGTGTCTGTGTGTGTGTATGTGTGTGTATGTGTGTGTGTGTGTGTGTGTGTGTGTGTGTGTGTGTGTGTGTATGTAGCCATTGGGGAAATTTATTTATTTTTCTTGATTATGCTCATTTGTTACAAGAAATTTGTATTTCCATTCTTTCTTTGTCAGAGGGGTGCAGGTGGGGAAGAAAGATAGATTTCTGTTCATTGTAGTGACAGGGATTTTTGACACATGTAAAATGTTAAATTGCTTTCAACATTTCATATCTGTGATGTGAATATCACTGTGTTATTAACATAATTATTAATATGATGCTATTGTATGAATCACTAATGAGGTCACTATGTTATTAGTTTAACTTAACTGTTCTACTTTGTCATAAGAGATCTTTTATGAAGTGGGGATAATCTGAAAATATTTGTAAGATAAAAACCAAACACATCAATGAAACTTAAAGAAACAAAGAAAAAGCATTTACTTAAAAAGCAAGAACAGTAATGATGAAGTATTTTCCCTGAAACATGGGGTACATTTTGTCAACAGTGATGAACTCCACCCATACTTACAGTGATCAGCCAATGACAATTCCTAGATTCCTGCTAGGGTCTTATATAGAAGAGGGGCTGCCAATAAAGGTATGGCAGTAGTGTGTCCCTTAGGGCTTTCTCCACGAGTTTTTTTCATAAGCAGTTGAGCATTCATGCCTTAGACATTTCCTAAGGTGTGGAAGGATTTCCTCTTTACAGTTTAAAGTAGGCTCAGAGATCACTGCAAACAACAACTGTGGCCCTGAAATTTTTTAATTAAATTAATTTATGGAATTTTTAATTAAAGGAGATGCTTGCTCCTTGGAAGAAAAGCTATGGCAAATCTAGACAGCATACTAAAAAGCAGAGACATCACCTTGCCAAGAAAGGTCCACAGATGCAAAGCTAGAGCTTTTCCAGTATCAATGTATGGCTGTGAGAGATGAACTATGAGGAAAGCTGAGCACCACAGAAGTGATGCTTTTGAACTGTGTTGCTAGAGAAGACTTTTGAGAGTCCCTTGAACACAAGGAGATCAAATCAGTTAATGCTTAAAGAAGCTAATTCCAGCTATTCACTGGAAGGTCAAATAATGAAGCTAAAGCTTAAATACTTTGACCACATAATGAGGACTCATTGGAAAAACCCTCATGTTGGGAAAGATTGAAAGCAAAAGGAAAAGGTGGGCAGCAGAGTGTGAGATGGCTAGATAGTGTCATGGAAACAATGAAGAACTTGGACAGACTTTGAGAAATAGTGGAGAACAGAAGGGCCTAGCATGAAATGGTCCATGGGCTCGGGAAGAGTTAGACACAACTGAATAAAAACAACAATAAAAATATTTTGTCTCACTTTTTGCTTGAGGAAGCAAGGTGGCACAGTGGATAGAGTGGCAGGCCTGAAGTTTGGAAGTTATGAGTTCAAATCTGGTCTCAGACACTTAATAGCTCTATGACCTTGGGCAAGTCACTTAATCCTGTTTGGCTCAGTTTCCTCAATTGTAAATTGAGCCAGAGAAGGAAAGAACAACCCATTCCAGTATCTTTTCCAAGAAAATCCCATATGGGGCCACAGAGAGTGAGACATGACTGAACAACAACATCATAAACCTTTAACTTACCTGAAATTTAACAGGGCACTCCCTTACTTTTGGATTTACTTTTTTTTTCCTGCATGGATATTGTTCCTACTTCCTAAAATAATGTAAGGTCCTTGATGGAATGGGGTCATGTACTACCTGAAACACAATAAGGGCTTAATAAATGCTTGCTTGAATGTGAGGGGCTTTTAGAGATTTATTTCTGAGGACAAGAGTGAAGTTATCTGAAACTAGACATAGTTCTCTGTAAGATGTAAACATAAGCAGGCAGCATTTTTTTACTTTCTGCCATTGGGAATGGCTAAGACTATTGTAAGCTCTGAATCAGGCAGGGCATCAGCAGTGGAAGCATCAGGAGCTCCAAGCTGTTGTTTTCATTTGAGAGAGAAAGACACTGGGCCTGCAGTTAAAGTAGAAGACAAGAAGGCTTGTCATAAAATCAAATCCTGCTTTAAGCTTGTTTGAATAGGAGCCAAAGAGTCACAATCCAGGAGTTTAAACCGAGAGAAAGGCCACAGAGGTGGAGACAGAAGCTTTGTGTGGAGGGGGAATGGAAGCTGGAGTGGTCTGAGGTTTTATTGAACTGTTTCCAGGAGAAATGGGAAGGATAGGGATATTTTAAACTCTCTTTCCTCCTACCCCGACCAGAAATGGAGGAGCTTTATTACAAAGTTTCTTGATTCTTTAATTCTGTTCACATTACTGGCTGAATTCACGCTAGCTCATCAGAGACAAAATTATAAGTGGTCAAAACTTTGGAATAGTATACATTCTTATTTGTGAATAGGGAAGGGGGGATAGGAACAATAAAAGATAGTGGACAGAAAGACAGAGACAGAGAGGAGGGAGGAGGGGGAAGGGAGAGGTAGAAAGGATGGTGGGAGAGTGAGAGAGGAAGGCTGGGAGGGGGGAGAGGGAGAGTGAGACAGAGAGAGAAAGAGAGAGAGAGAGAGAGAGAGAGAGAGAGAGAGAGAGAGAGGGAGGGAGGGAGAGAGAGAGAGAGGGAGGAGAGGGAGAGAGGGAGAGAGAGAGAGATTTTTTTAAAATCAGCTTTCTGAAGCAAAGTAAAGCTATATGGGGTCATCCTTTGCCCTCAGGCTACAGTGAGTAAAACAGTTATGCTGCCTAGAAGCCTGCTAGGTGGGAGGCAGGATCCTCAAGCAAGGGCAAACCCATTGTCCTCTTTAGAAGTCAGTTAAACCCCCGGAAAGAGAATGAGCAAAGGCAAGAGTCTAGTGGGATCAGCAAAGGAAAAGCTGGGAAAGAGTAACACTACCCTGTTCAAGTGCTAGCTGGCCCGCTATGGTACCAAACACCTCCAACAGCGTTCCCGCTTACACAGTGAATGAGTTAGTCTTCTGTCCCTAATGATGACACCAGTCAAAGGTTGCTTGTTTGTCTAAGAGATCCAAAAAAGCAATGGTGTAATAATGCTAATAACAATAATACTGATAATGAATAATGGCTAGCACTTATACAGTACTGACTACTTGCCAGGCACTATGCTAAACACTTTACAAATATTATCTCATTTTGATCCTCACAGGAAATCTGGAAGTAGGTGCTATTATCATTCTCATTTTACAGTAGGGGAAACTGAGGCAAACAGAGGTTGTGATTCTCCCAAGGTCATACAACTAGTAAGTGTCTGAGAACAGATTTTAACCTGGGCCTTCTGAGTAAGTAGAGGCTACTCCAAGAAACACCCACCGAAGTCTGTAGGTAACATTCTGCTGTCTTCCTCATTTGCATCAGTCATCAATATGAAATATTGACTCCTATAGGGCAACTCAAGTCTTCCCTTAACAGTGATCTGACCCCTTCCATGCTTTGGAAAATTTATCAAAATTCCCAAGTGTCCAGGTGGAGTGTGAAACGTTTCCCTTATTGAAGCATCAAGGTGATGGGCAAAATAAGATGCTACAATAATTGTGCAGTCTCCAACTCAGTCCTTCTCAGCTAGACATTTCTTCTCCACTCAGGATGGAAATGAGAGGCAGGAAATAGAAAATTTCCCCCTAGGTTTTTTTTCTTTTAATTCAGTGCCACCAATCTGTCAGCAGCCCCAATGACAGGACTGGTCCCACTGAGAATGTCAGCAGCTCCCAGCAACAGACTGTTCCTAAGAGCTACATGTCCTCTTTCCATCAAGAGAAACTTGTCACGTCTCCCCGATGGTGGTCTTCATAGGAGATAGGAATACACTAAGTCCCAAATAGTTCAAAGGAGAGAAAAACTGCAATGCAGCAAAATGAGTTCACATGCTTTTTTCCTTCTTTTTCAAACATACAAGATGGACCTGCGTGGTGGGCTGTACTGATCATTACTTATCTGCTCTCATCAAAGGCTTGTTGCTTCATCCATTTCCACTGTCTGTGCCTCCCAGAGCCGTGTGATAGTTTACTTGACTAATAAGAATCAGATGCTTAAATGAGCACTAAACCCTTGGTGGATCTCTCAGCGGCTCTCAGGTAAACATGTCATAAAACGAAATCCTGCTTCATAAATGTTAACGAGCGACAATCTTGATGAACAGCTTTAATGATTCTTTAAGGGCAAAGAAATATCAGAAGGTACCAACTGCAATATATTTCTGAGAGTTAGGACTATTGGGCTCTCAGAGGTTGTCTAGAAGGATTAGAACAGAAAAGGACCTTTGAGGCCATCTTGTTCAACCCCATAATTTTACTTAGGGAAGTTAAATGACTTGTCCAAGGCTATCATACAACTAGAAAACATCAGAGGCAGAAATGGAAATCTGGTATTCTGGTTCTATCTCCTGTACTATGCTTCTTTTCATAGGACTAGAAGACCTTCAAAGGTCATTTAATTCATTCCCCTATGTTTCAAACTAATGCAAAACTGTTCCAACTGAATGAAACTTTTCTTGTTTTTAAAGCGCTCCTTTGAAAGGAATTTATTCCAATGCCATATGAACAAGGTATCTGGAGGCAGGGTAGTAGAGAGGAAGGAGCCTTGGAATTCAGAAGATCTTGGTTCAAGTCTGAATAGACATGCCACCCTCACCAGAATAACAGTAGTCCCTAAGGTGTCATGTTGACTAGGTTGAGGAGCTTTCCTTTCTGTTGTTAACAGGGAAGGATCCCCTTAATTGGAAACTGACTCATTCCTTGAAAAAGGGGAGATACTAACCCTGGGGTTAGAACTTGAAATGCAAAGGGTCTGATGTTGCCTCCAGATCTCAGGGCTGCTCCTCAGGTATGAGGTATGAGGGCCAGCACATGACCATAAGCTAATAAGACCTGAAATTGTAAGAAAAGTCAAAAGACATAGCTTTGCTAAGGTTTGACTGGCTTTCCACATCTTTTACCTTGATGCAAAGAACCTTAGACTGTGGTCCTCTGCTCATTCCTCCTTATCTTGATGCCCAATCATCGTCAAGAATCTCATGTTTTATTCTGGGGGCTATATGGAAAGCCCCTTCAAGTACAAATGGATATTCACTGGTAATTCATAAGAATGAACTCAAGCCAGATCATAATGCTAATGACCTTAGAGGTCATCTAGTTCACTTATCTCAGTATACAGATAAAGAAAATTTGACTTGGGGCGGCTAGGTAGTGCAATGAGTAGAGTGTCGGCCCTGGAGTCAGAAGGACCTGAATTCAGATCCGGCCCCAGACACTTAATGCACACACAAATAAAAACCTAGCCTTGTGGCCTTGGGCAAGTTACTTAACCCCAATTGCCCTCCAAAAACCAAAAAAAAAGAAAAAAAAAAGAAAATTTGGCCTGGGGGAGAGAGAGGAAGGTCTCACAGCTAGTGTCATGGCTTGGTAGTGCTGAAAGCAGGCTTTGGATCTATACTCTCTGATTCTAGAGTTTGTAATGATCCCACTACATCACACTCAACCTTTCACATAAATACCTATATGTCACATCTCTTTACGATACCATTGGAGAATTACTTCTACAGGAATATATTCTCAACTAATAGAAGTCATTTTTATAAGCTAGGATGTTTATACTAAGCTAAAGATTTCTCCAAAAGATTGCATGCTTTCTAGCTCCCATTAAATGCCTCTCCTGTTTTCTTTCCTCTATATTCTCTCATACTCATTACAGTCCTACTATACATTGCCAGATATGTCCATAAGTGGAGAAGTCACTGACTTGTAATTGGTTTAATATACCCTATTACTTGAAATCATTACAGTGCTACCAAACGTATGAGGCTGAAGCTATCATTATTGCTCTGTTATAGTTGGGGAAACTAAGGCTGAGAGATACCGAAACTAGCCTATGACCATACAGATAACTAAATATCTGAGGCTAAATTTGAACTGAGCTCTTTCTGACCCAGTATCCTGTTAACTATATGAAGCAGCTTCTTACTTTATTGGTGAATTTAAGAAAATCAGGCCATCTTTCACTTAATTAACTCAGGGATTGATTTTTCACAATATATTGGAAGAAAAGACTTTATAAGAATAGAATAAACAGATGTTCCAATTATTCCTCCTCCTCAAAATAATACCTTAGGTGGGGGGTAAACTTCAGCAACTAATGATCCATATGCCTACATTTTAATCTTGACAAAATTTTTATAAGAATAGTTTATGTGTTCATTGAAAACATCTCCATGAAAATATTAAAAGGAAACAAGTAAACTTTCAAAGATGACTTTTCTCCAAAAGATCATATCTTCAGAGTTACACAATGGCTTACAAAGTGTGGAACACAAAGCACTTTTGACTATTTTTTAATGATTGGCTCAACAGTTCAAAATATAATCATTAGGGCTTTTTTCAAACAAAATGTTTCTTATACAGGCATTTAAATTAGGTAAGGATTTATGACACATGTGAATATGAAGAGAATTTTGTTGAATGTTCCATTAAGTTCTAACATCAAGTGAAGTATAAGACAGAAAAACACAGGCTTCAAGAAGATGTGTTATTTTCATATATATCCAGAACAGTACAAAAGTTCTTCAGTGAAATCCTCAGTTATGTGAAAGAGTTTGCTTTGTTCATTCACACCGGAAAAACAAAGGGCATCAAAACCATATACTTCCCTGAGTATAACATGCAACTAGAAGTTAGCCAACTCATTTAGTTAGGCTTTCAGTTTCCACTTTTTAGAAAGATGCTGTCAATGGACAATGAACTTGGCTCTGAATTAAGTATGATGATAGAATCAGGCTAGCTCCTATTTGTATAGGACCAACTCTGTGTGTGTGTGTGTGTGTGTGTGTGTGTGTGTGTGTGTGTGTTTGTGTGTACTGCCTGTCCCTCATGCCTGGAATGCTCTACCTCCTCAGCCCTAACTTCTGGACTCCCTGCCTTCCTTCAAAACTGAGCTAAGATCTCACTTTCTGCAAGAGGTCCCCACATGCTTGTTCCTGTCTTATCTCTGAGATTTCTCCCATTTACTTAGTATGTATGTACATATAGATGTGTGTGTGTGTGTGTATGTAGACAGATTTGTCTATTCACCAATTCATCTTTTTGGTACATAGCTATTTGCATATCCCACCCCACCCTTCCTTCACCCCCTTGGACTGTGAGGTCCTTGAAAGCAAGGACTAATTATACTTTCTTTGTACCCCCAGTTCAGTGCTCACTTTAAACTTCTTCTGACAACTCTTTTAGAATAATGTTGATTGAAAAAACGAGTTAAATTCAGAAAAAAATTACTATTTCTCAATTTTCAGAAATGCAGGGGTTTTTCCTCACAGTAGTGAAGAAAATATCACAGCTATTTATTTATCTTTACATATCATTATTCTTCCAAATTCAAGAAAGCTTTGACAGTCTGATAAAGACCCCTTTGCAGTATAATATTTTTAAATGCATAAAATAAAATACATAGGATTACAAAGGAAACCAACATACTATAATATATTTCTCAACACCAACAAAATAAGCTAACAGAGATCTGTTCATATTCATGTCTATTCATGAACCCCAAGTTAAGAATTCCTGCCACAGAAGAATCAACAATATCCCTTCCAGTGGTCAGGTTCTCCTTCAGTTTGTGGTAAAACAGCCCTTCAGATAAACGAGTTGCACAAACTCATGGAAGGAAGAAATATTGATGAACTAACCCTGGGAAGCAAGGTTCTACCTGGGGTCAACTAGGCCACTAATCCATGGTGAAAGTACCAGATAGAGGAAAGAGGAAAAGGGCAGGGAACAAAGGAAGTTGGTGGCATATAAGGCCAATCATTCCTGTGAAAAAATGACCCCTCCCCCCTTTTTATTGGTGGTAAAGTTTCATCACTTTATCAGTACTACATGTATTTCCCTAATTACAAACCTGCATAAACTAGAGAAGTTGGTTGGGGGTGGCTTCTGTGGGCTGTTATTCATCTAAGGGAACTTATGGGAAATGAGTAGAAATTGTTCTTTAACTTTGCTTATTCATGGTATGTAAGACTTGTTCAGTGGTATGTTGGTAAATGTTTAACAACCAGATCTCTGGAGGAGAAAATAGTAGTCACTGCACACTTTAAGATTTAATATGAATTATTAACAGTTTCTCCATCATTTTCTCAAGACTGGACAGTCAAAAACAATGAATCAAGTTAGGATTTGTCATGTTTACAGATTACCAAGTTTTAAATGTTTACACTGAAACTTTAACAAGTAGATCTCAGAACTGCCTCCAGAATTCCCCTGGATCTGGGCATCATCCTGGCTTTGTCAAAGAGTCAAGGACAAGGCTGGAACTTAGATCAAAAATAAGTACTTGGTGAGAGTTCAGCCAGGAGGCAAGATGAAGGATTATGAGAAGGCTAGGTGGTTATCCCACCTAGCTTTCTAGAGAGCTGAGAATAGAGAAAAGAATATGCAAGAACAACAGAATCCTGAAACAGAAATACCAGGAAGGAGCACCTGGTTTCCCGGAGATCTAGATGGCACAGTGGATAGACTTGGAGTCAGGAATTCCTGAGTTCAAATCCAGGCTCAGATATTTCCTAGGTATGTGACCCTGGGTAAGTCATTTACCCTTTCTCAAGCCTCAATTTCCCCATCTGTAAATTTTAATAATGATGGTATCTACCTCCCATAGCTATTGTGAGGATCAAATGAGATAATATGGGTAAGGGGCTTTTCTAGTTATTATAGGCAACCTAGGTGGCTCAGTGAATAGCATGCTGGACCAGGAGTCAAGAAGACCTGAGTTAAGGCACTTTAACTCTGCCTCAGTTTCCTCACCTGTAAAATGGGGATAATAACAGCATCCACCTCCCAGGCTTATGAGGATAAAATGGAATAATACTCACAAAGACCTTTATAAACCTTAGAGTTCTCTATAAATCCCTATTGCTGGTGTTATATTCCAACCTCCAGTGACTGATCTAGCTATAAAATAGGACTGACTCATAGATAAGTAGGATCATATTAAGAGAGACCCCATCATCCAGGACTGACATAGAGTCAAACAACTTCTCCAGAGTCACAGAGGTGAAAAAAAGTGCCAAGTCCTGGCACAAAATGTGGATGGGCAAAGAGGCTGCTATAGAGTTTAAGCTTATCTTGTCCAAAAGCAAAAGGCCCCAGTAGGTGTGAAATGACTAACTCACTACTGAGCTCTGTTTGGGAGTCATGATATCCTTCCCCATTCCACTCCCTACAAGAGACTACCAGACAGAAGAAAAGAAGACCACAAATGAGATCAGCAGAAACACTGCACAGCTTTGGAAACTAATAGAGGCTGGAAAAGTCGAGAACTGCTGGCTTCTGTTTCATTTAAAAGTTAAAAACTGCACACAGTTTTTTTCTTCTGTCTTTGAAAAGTGTAGCTTTGGGATGGAGTTGCTTAGAATCTGTGTAAGATATCGTAACACACTGTCCTAATCCTGCTTTTCATTAGGAATGTACAGAACTGCTACTTGCATATTCAACATCCTGAAAACCCTTGTCTTTCAGAGAAGTATCTATTTTGGAACAGCATATTTTTCCTTTTTTCTCTCCTGTCCTCCTGTACCCCCAATCCTTTGTTTGTAAAAACCAGAGCAGAAGTACCAATGACTGTGGGAGGAAGAAGGAAATTCAGGTCTCTGTTCTGTCTATACCTCCAGCTGAGGAAGGAAGAACAAAGAAAACTCAGATGGTGCTAATGGAAAGCGAATAGCCATAAACCTCTGGGACATTTACAAAGGGAAGGAATTGTCCTTTCTCTTTCATAAACTGGAAGACAGAATTGGGGAGAAGCGACCCTTCTCTTATAGGTCAGAGGAAATTTCTGCTACTAATTACTTCATGTCATAAAGCTCAGAGGAGCAAATTCAAGCATTTCTTTGAAAATATTAAATCACTATATACATGTCAGCCATTGTTTTATTATTACTATTGATGATTAATAAGATAGTAATTACTTGTAGAGAGTCACATGACTAATAACAGAAACAAGATTTAGACCCAGCATTTTTCAGATGGATCTCTACAAAACCATTTCTTTAGAAATGGAAAGGTCATCTTTGTAGAGTGATGCATGAAAGCATATCGGAAATAGGCAAACTAGCAAAATGATCGATATTCTTTGTGAAGGAAAGACACTGCCCATCATTTCGGTTCTACTGATTAGCTGAGAAATGGGTCATAACTCAACTTGGAGAATAATGAGAAGTCCAACATGGAGCCAAGCCTGTCAAGACCTTAGAAGAGCAAAAATAATCTGTTCTTGAAGAACTCTTACCAAGAACAATATGGGAAAGTTTGGATATGCTGGTGAACTAATCTCATGGCAAAGGGTCACAAAGTCTCTAGGGAGGCTTGGATGCATACACTAGTCTAAACCCTTAAGTATGGAAGAGAAAACAGAACAAATGTCTGCTTCAGGAAAACCAATGAGGGTAGAATAGATGTGTCAGGTACAAACCGGACTGTCAAAGGCCAGTCAGAGTCATGGAAAGAAAAGAGTATGATAACAGTGACTTTCAGAGCAGTGCAAGACACCTGAGAAACATCTTTCACTTTCAATAGAGGAGAGCCTGAAGCCCAGCCAAGAATTCTTTGGAAGAGGACAGATAATACACAATACACACTTCCACAACACATCAGGAAATTGAACTAGGAAGGTCTTTTCCCCACTACTAAGGGACAAGTAGGAACAAACTAACCACACATTAGCCTGACCTTTCTAGCATCAACAATGAAATTACTTGGTGTCTCCCAAGTGCTTTTACCTAGAAAACGGGGGAGAGATTGTTCACTTTCACGTGGTTTTCATTACAATTTTATAATTTAAGACAGGCATTTTTATTGGTTTCTCACCTATTCTCTTACTGTTATGACCTTTTCCTTTTTACTCAGAGCATAAAGGCTCCATATATCCCCCATGATAGCTTTATAAAGCACCCTCTTGGCAATCAATATTGTATAATAACATACATCATTGTTGAGAAACAAAGAACCATTCAATTTTGTTATGATTTCCCAGTTCTTTTGAAGTGAAAAAATGAACTCTGAAACACAGAAAGGAGAAAGAAAAGAAATGATAAAAGGAGGGGAGGAGAAAAGGAAGGGAGGGAGGAAAGAAGGAAGGAAGAGGAGGAAGGGAAGAAGACAGGCAAGGCAGAAAGGAAATAAAAGAAAGTTTGTTTCTAGGCACATAAACCATCTATTCTTCTATGAAAGTTAATTGAAAGCTATGAAAATAAAACCCTGTATTTTCCATGGGGCATTGGCAGAACTGAAAGGAATTTTTAAAAATATAGGACTATACTACGTTCTAAAAAGGAAATCAGTCAACTGTGCATCTTTGAAGATGAAAGGGTATGATATATTAAGAGCCCTGGAATAGGAGTCCAAAGGCCTAGCTTCTAGTTGTGACTTCATCATTTACATGCTGGGTGTGACTTTGGGCAAGTCACACAAGGCATACTGTGTACCTCAGTTTCCTCACTTGTAAAATACATGTGCTAGATTAGATGTTCCTAATTTGGGATCAGTAATAAATTTCAAGGGTTTTATGGACTTGGGTGGAGGGGAGAGAAAGCTTACTTTTTAATTTAACTAGACTTTAGTTGAAATTTAGCTGTTCCTTCAATTATTTAAAAACTTTATTCTGATAAGGGACTTACAGGCTTTACCAGGCTACCAAAGGCTACCATGATACAAAAAATGATTAAGAAATAACTCCTAGTCAGATAGTCTTCCAAATGTAGTGTTTCTATTATTCAACATTTTAAGATTCTCACTTATTACAAAAAAGATTCAGGGGTGGCTAGGTGGTACAGTGAATAGAGCACTAGCCCTGGAGTCAGGAAATCCTGAGTTCAAATCCAGCCTCAGACACTTAACACTTACTAGCCATGTGACCATAGACAAGTTTTTAACTTAACCCCAATTGCCCTGACTTCCCCCCTCCAAAAAGTAAATTAAAAAAAAATGATTCAAATATATTCATTATATTTTCTAAGGCAAGAAAGTGAGTTCATATATCTTATAAAGTTTGTAAATAATTGTAGCTAAAATCAAATTAAAAGGCTTTCTAACTGATTCTCAGGATAATACTACGCCTTGTGATGGCAGCAAGCAAGGGGGTAAAACGGCTTCTACACATCTTCATTTGGACAGCCAGGAAAAAAATCCAATCTGGTTCCTGGAAAAACTTGTCTTTGCTTCCAGCTTGGAATGCCTTAGCGCTACTGGCAGTGCTCAGTCCGGTGAGGAATGGAGGTTATTTCCATGGAGTCAGTGATCAAACACTCCTTTTTTTTTTTTTTTTTTTGCTTATTTGGAGGGCAATTGGGGTTAAGTAACTTGCCCAAGGTCACACGGCTAGGTTTTTGTTTGTGTGTGCGTTAAGTGTCTGAGGCCGGATCCGAACTCAGGTCCTTCTGACTCCAGGGCTGATGCTCTACTCACTGTGCTACCTAGCCGTCCTGATCAAACATTCTTATCACTCCTTCTCTCCCTACCCTGGTGCTGTATACCCTCACTGACATCAATCCAAAAGTAGGACTTAGCAAAAGCTGGGCAGCTAGGTGGCACCATAGTGCACAGAGTGCTGGGTCTAGAGTCAGAAAGATTCATCTTCCTGTGTTCTACTCTGGCCTCAGACACTAGCTGGGCAAGTCACTTAATCCTGTTTGCCTCAGTTTCCTCATCTGTGAAATGAGTTGAAGAAGGAAATGGCAAACCACTGTAATATCTTTGCCAAAAAAACCCCAAATGGGGTCACAAAGAGTCAGATGTGACTGAAATAACTGCACAACAAAAGCAAAAGACAGCTTAGTGTACCTAAAACCTTTGGCATCAGAAGTCCTGAATTTGTGTGGGTTCTGACACACATTATGTGAATTTCATTCAATCTACTTGGTCTAGGTTTCCTCACCTAAAAAAAGTAGATAGCTGTAAGTTTTCTATATAGCACACAGGGATATTGTAAGAAAGGCTCTTTATAAATCACAATACAAATTTAAACCATTATCAAGTATTCAGCTGGTTCTGCTCTTCTGAGACTACTTTCTAGGCAGGATCGCCCAAGGCTGCTGGATTTGAGAAACTCTTAACTCGAATGACTATCCTTTGTTCCTTTGTTTGCTTCGAAGACTTCAATTTCCTTTTAAATTATTAATATTTCTTCTTGCCAACATTTACATTTTCCTAAGAAACTAACTCAATATACATAAAGTCTAGTCCTTGATACTGAACTCATTTATTTCTTGTGGATGTTGACTCAAGGATTTTCTCATCTACACAGAATATGAAACATGTATTTGATAACTCATGCAGGACAATTAATTCATAATCTTTCACTCAGATGAATGGGGGTAGGGAATACAGGTAGGGAGAGTGAACTGATTGATGAATATTCACAGTGTTCCAGACTCCAAAGGAATTCTGCCAAACCCAAGTTTAATCTTTCTCTGGCATACTCTTAAAGGATGTATTCAGAGATGATGGGATTTGCTTACCCCTAGATCAAAGCATCCACAGTGCTTTGTCTATCTCCATGTAAAACAACATAGTCTTAACATCTACAGGGTCATTCAATAGTCAGACTTTTACCATATAAAGTTGACCCTTAATTAAATTAAACAAGCAATGCTAAGTGCTATGGATACAAAGAAAATGGTCTCTGGCCCTGAGGAGTTTATTTTTTTACCAGGAGAGACAACCTGAACACAGATGAGTAAATTCAAAATATAAACAAAATAATGTTTAAGGGCCTGGAGAAGCACTAACAAATAGGGGAAATCAGAAGAGACAAGAGGCACTTAACTTAAGCCTTAAATGGCAGCTAGAGTTTCTGAGAGGTAAAAAAAAAAAAAAAGACATCTCCAGCTATCAGAAATGGACCATGCAAAGGCATGGAGGTAAAAGAAGTTGTGTACAAGGGAACAGCAGATCAGCAGCAACATAGATTACATGAAGGAGACTAATGGAAGTCCTATGAAGAACAGATTGAAGATGCAAGTTCCTGGAGGTAAGACCTCCAGTCAGGAGGATATTGCAAAAGTCTAGGCAAGAGGTGCTGGTTAAGGTGCTGATTGTGTGAGTGGAGAGGAGGAAACAGATGCGAGACATGTTGTGAACGAAGAACCAACAACTCCTGGTAACTGATTGGATATTGCAGGAGGGGAAAAAGAAGCGCTGAGAGTGATTCTTAGGTTGCAAACCCATAAAATGGTGGTGCCCTGAGAAGAAATAGAGAAGTTAGAAAAAGGTGTAGGTTGGAAAAAAAAGTGGTAGCAGACAATAAGTTCTGTTTTAGTGTCCGAATCTGAAATGTCTATGGAACATTCACAGATGGAGATATCCCAACAAGCAATTGGTGGTTCTGGACCAAGTTAAAGAGATAAATGATGAGTTGGTCTAGACTGTCTCAGAGGTCCCTGACAGCTCTCTACATCTCTGATAATTTCTTCCTCTTATTACATATATGTATGTCCGAGTGGTCTATGTATCACTTAATAAACCCTGTAGTCATCTTAAAGTGGTCATGGCCATATCTCTATTCCTTGAAACCCTGAATATGACTAATGCAATAACTCAGCATAGAGTACATGTATAGAGCATGTACTCCCAAGGTGCACTGGCATACTCAGTCCATGATCTATGCTGGGCAATGTAATTCAACATATTAAACATTTGAGTATTGGGTGACTTTGTTTATCAGGCAGTTAAGAAAAATAAATAAATCCATATCCAATTTCTGAGTGTTCAGTGATCATTAAGGAAGCTAGGGTACTACTAAACTCAACTTAAGACAATTCTATATCAAGACCAATGGATAAGAATATGAATGCTAAATTTAAAAGTTATTTAATGAGCATCTACTAATAATAAATAGTGTTTTCCCAATGATAATCCATAAAGTCCTTGTACCAACACAAGGGAAGAAATTTAATGGTACCCTCCACCAAAATAGGTGCCATTGGGAATCAAGAAGTATAAATCATAGACTTTTGTCCCTGAGAGTTTCCATTATCACTGGAGATAAGAAAATCATGTAAGAAAATATTTCATTGTTTCTAGTCAACTGTGAAAAATCAATTATTTCAGGCATACAGAAAGGAAGATAGAGAGGAAAGTTACATCATGTTTAGCCAGAACAGACTTCATTTACATGATGCTGAAGGTGCAATGTGACCACAAGTACCAGATTCATCCCCAGTTTGAGCTTCCAAACTTGTTTCTGTATGAGGGCAACAATGAATTCTGACAGATCACTAATGCATTGTCAGTGGGAAAGGAAGGGCCAGTCCTCATAAGAGTATCTGAGGCTTAATAAAACCTACTCAGCACCTATCTTGCTAGCTAATGCTTTCTTTTTCAATGGAAAATGGAGTCCCTGACAGACTGAACAACTTGCCAAAAGCTATCCAAAGTCAATGTGATATATTGAATAGATGCTGGGCTTGGAATCAAGAAGGCCCAGCCCAGGTCTTAGAACCCTCTAATACTCCTAAGCTATGTGACTCCAGGCAGATCACTTTACTTTTCTCAGTCTTGGTTTCCCCATCTGCAAGATGGTGATAACAATAGCACTCTGAATTGCTGTGAGGTTCCAAGGAGATAATGAAATTGACTGCTTAACTGCCACTGGCTGGTCTGATATTGATGGACAGCACAGTCAACCAGTCCCAGAGGATATGCTGACAGTCAAAAAGTATTTATTAAGTGTTTGCTATGTATCAAGCATTGTCTAGTCATGTTTCTCCCATCCTATAGTTGTGAAGGTGATTTCTCAGCCCAAAGGCAGAATTGACCCTTATAAAATTCTACATAATCCATTTAAGGCCATAATTCTAATCTGCTGAAATCTTTTTGGCCTCTTACAGTCTAAAATAGTTAATCATTCATCCTTAACTTTCTCTCCTCTGTAAATTTGACAAATATGCCATCTATTGCAACATTTATATAGTACTTTAAGGTTTGCATAGACCTTTACCAATATTCTTTCATTTGATGCTCAAAGTAACCTTGGAAAGTAGGTGCAAGGGAAAGTAAACTGACTTGACCAAGATCACACAGCTAGCAAGTGTTTGAAGCAGAATTTGAATTCAGTTCTTGCTGACTCCAAGTCTAGCTCTCTATCCACTGTGCCATCTAACCACCCCAGTCATGAATAAAATTGATTGATGAAGATAAAAAAGATAAAAGCTCAAAGGATAGAAATTCAGGTAACAGTGTAGGGAGTGTTGGAGGTAGGAAATACAAAAGCCTTACCAGCATCCCTGAATTCCAACAGAACATAGCTACAGGTAACAACAGACCTGACACCAGGCATTTCACAGGTCAATAAGTAAGAGATGGGTAGCATTCTGGCTTTTCTAGCACTGACTCTTATACTTTCCCTGTTACTTTCACTTAACAGATAACTTCAGGCAGATAAAGCTTGTGCTGTGGTAGAGATAGAAGGAGAATGCAGCATCCCATTCTTACTGAGCTCAGTGTGTTTTCAGGGCCAATACAGACACAGTATTGTCTTCAGCCTTTGTGCATTCAGTCTCCCTGCTGTTTGCCATGAGCCTGAATCCAGGAGATGCCTTCATGAGCCAGTGTCTGGAATCCAGGAAAGTCTTCTCTCTGCCCATGAGTGTGCCTCAAAATAGAAGCCACTTCCAGGTCAGGGCTAAGAGTAATTTGAAGTCTGTATGTTAAACAGGAGCTTGAGTTACAGTTACAGTCATTCCAAAGAGCCCACATTAAGATGCAGAACAGAAGGGAGTAGACTTTGGGCCCCCTTGCTCTGCCCAGTCAACTAAAAGGCATCTTTTCAGCTGTTTAAGTGTAGGGTCAGGGAGATACAATTCCCCAGTTTGTCTTTACTGAAAATACGAAAATCTCTCCTATCCAAAGAAAGAAGCCGCTTTATCTTTCCCCTTTCCCCCAAAGGTTTTTAAGCTAATGTCAAGTTAAAAAAGATATGACACCCACCAGAAGTAATTTTAAAAGATTCTTTCCAATCAGACACTAGAACAAATGGAACAAAAGAAAAGCAAGAAAACTTCCCATATATACCCTACCTCTAATCCTCAATATGATAACGATACATTAGTAGAACCAAGAAAACCATTTGATGTAGAATATAAAACACCTGAGAGTAGTGAGGTGCAGAAGTGGAGAGAACTCTGGGCCTGGACTCAGGAAGGTCCAAAAGTTCTTGAATTCAAATCTGCCCTCAAACACTTCCTAGCTGCGTGACTCACTTAACCTTGTTTGCCTCAGTTTCCTCATCTGTAAAATGAGCTGGAGAAGGAAATGTCAAACCATTCTGGTATTTTTGCCAAGAAAACCCCAAATGCGATCATGGAGAGTCAGACACAACTGAAAAACCACTGAAACCACTGAAATAAAACACCTAAAAGCCCAATCAGTACAATTACCAGAACCTTTTTTTTCTACTCTAAATTCAAGTTGACAAACATTCATTAAGCACCCGCTATGTGCCAGGCATGGTGCTAAGAGCTAGGGATTTAAAAAAAAAAAGTCTTTGCCCCCAAGGAGCTCACAGTCTAATGTGGGAGGTAACATGCAAGAAATTATGTGCAGAGAAGATTGTGTGTGTGTGTGTGTGTGTGTGTGTGTGTGTGTGTGTGTGTGTAAAATAAACTAGAGATAATCACAGCAGCAGGAAGACACTAAAAATAAGGATGACTGGGAAGGGCTTCTTGTAGAAGGTGGGGCTTAAAGGAAGCCAAGAAAGCCAGGTGCTAGAGATGAGAAAGGCTCATGTTCTAGGTATGGAGGATAGTCAGTGAAGATGCCCATAGCTGGAATATGGAATGTCCTGTGTAAGGAACAGCAAGGAGGTCCCAAGATCACAGAGCACATGGCTGGAGGTGGGGGATGGGAAGGAATAAAGGTATAAGAAGATTGGAAAGGTTACAAAGAACATTAAAAGTCAGATAGCGAATTTTATATCCACTGATGAAAAAAAGGAAAAATTATAAAGGACATATTTATTTTAATTTCTATGATTTGTCCTATCAACATAGGCTTACTGAAATCTCCCAGGCATTCTACTACTGCAGGACTTTATGGTGACAATTACTGCTCATGATGATGACTCTGACAGTCTACAAGAGTCTGAAGTGCCTCTTGACTCATTTGTCAGTTAAAAATCCAAGGCTCAGTTGACTTCTAGTGGTCTTTATTTCCCTTTGTGTACATAACTCATTCTTGGTGATGTACTGCAGCCTGCACACTCACCATGCAATTCACTCTCCATTGCTTCTAGGTGACAATTCAGAAGATGCTCTTCCATGATCCCATGCCTTATACCAGTATTAGAAATGTATTGAGCGTTGTTGTTGTTCTTGTTTTGTTGATGTGGTATAGTGTTAGTGGGAGAAGTTTGAAGTTATCAGAAATGTTTTACAATTCCCAAGTGCATCCTATCCATTCTCTTCCCACTTTTCCAGTCTGGATCCTAACTGTATTGTCTGTCCAAGGTACTGACAGAACCTGAGGGTATTGGGCTGAATCAGAGGACACACTAAAGATCATAGAAGAATAAAAAAACTCTCCAAAGTACCACCTCATACATATCAGATTGGTTAATATGACAGAAAGCAAAAATAACAAATGCTAGAGGGAAAGTGGAAAAATAGGGACACTGATGCATTGTTTGGTGGAGTTGTAAACTGGTCCAACTATTCTGGAGAGCAATTTGGAACTATACCAGGGTTATAAAACTGTACATACCCTTTGATCTGTAACCCAAAGAGATCATAAAAAGGAAAAAATAACCACATATACAAAAATATTTACAGTAGTTCTTTTTGTGGTGACAAAGAATTAGAAATTGAGGGAATGGTTGAAAAGGTAGTGGTATAGGACTGTGATGGAATACTATTGTGCTATAAGAAATGATGAACAAGACGCTATCAGAGAACCCTGAAAAGACTTAGATGAACTTATGCAAAGTGAAATGAGCAGAACCAGGAAAACATTGTATACAGTAACAGGAGTCTTGTAATGATGATCAACTATGAAAGACTTAGCTACTCTGATTAAGACAATGATCCAAAACAATTCCAAAGGACCCATGATGAAAAATGCTATCCACTTTCAGAAAGAGAACTGATAAACTCTTAATACAGATTGAAGCTTACTTTTTTCACTTCATTTTTTGTATTTTCTTTTGCAACATAGCTAATATAAAAATAAATTTTGTATGATTTCACATATACAATCAATAACACATCATTTGCCTTCTTAAGTGATGGGGGAGAGGCAAAAGAGAGGGAAAGAATTTGAAGCTTGAAATTTTGAAAAATGAATATTAAAAAATTTTGATCTAAAAAAACAAAATCACAGAAGATCTCTAAGCCCTAGACTCCACATTCCTTGACCTAATCTCTAAGTTCCTTTTCTCTAAATCTCTAAATTTATCTAAATTGGATATCCATAACCCCATCCTAACAAAAGAAATAAAAATACAATAAAATACAGAAAAACTACATTTTAAAACTAATATGCTGACCAAAGGGATATTTATGTTCAGATTGATGGCCCCTCTTTTTATTAGTTTAACCCTATTGTCATAGATCCATACAGTGTTACTAATTTTTTTTTTCAGGATATGTTCATGTATTTATTTCATCCGATCTTCCTAACAACCATGTGAGAAGTAGGTAGGGCAGGTACTGGTATGATCATTTTGCAAATTTGCAAAGGCACCGAGGATTTCATATAACCTTTTAAAGTCTCGGTTTTTTCTTCTTAGAAAAAGAAAAGAATACTAATACCACCTATTGGACAGAGTTGTGATGCTCAAAATATTTGTGTAAAGTGCTTTCAAACCTTAAAGTGCCATATAAATATCAGCTATTATTATTGAGGAATAATAGGGGAATGTAAATGGTATTTGGGAATTCCATAAAATAATACACATTTGGAAACCCTCTTTCTCTAGAGTTTACTCTTTTAAAAATAAACTGACAATTTTAGTGGAATGCCACTTCCATTCAGCTCTACCTTCCACTCTTGTGGCCAATAACTTTTTTTGTTACATATGGGAGATCAACATAGAGAATTGACAGTATAATTCAGGTCCTGAACCCATTCTCAGTTGGAATCTCCTGATGACTGAAGCAAGAAAAGCATTTTTCATATTGTGTACCCACCCTGCTAGGCATAGAATAGGCTTGAGTCAGCAAGGCTGTGAAATGATGGGTCTATAGATTTAGAGTTGGACAGGACCTCTAAGGCTATCTAATGTAACTCCCTCATTTTACAGATGAAGAAACCAAAGCCAAGCATGGTTATGTGACCCTCCCCATGTCAAATAGAAAGGAAACATCAGATGAGGTTTGAACCAAGCTTCTCTGACTCCAAATGCAGTTCTCTTCCCACTGTATCACACTGTGTAAGTAAGGTGGATTTTAGCATGTAAGGTGTATTTTTGTTATTCTTTCTTAGAGTTTAGTTTCCCAGGATCCAGGATTAGATTCCCAGATAACAATCTCTATTTCTTAGGTTCATGACTTGTAAACATCTCCACTGTGCTGTTGCGTCATTATATAATGATAACTCATATAAACATTTATGCTTAAAACTACAAATATTTATTGTGACTGTGCAGTGATATGTAACAGTGAGATAATGTAAGCTTGTGAGGCTATTGATGGCAGTATGTCTTCTCTGTGTGTTTCCCTATAAAGTAGGTGGGCACTGGTAAGTGAGTGGAGAACCCTTAGGGTTGAATGCACAAGCTGGAATGCTATACATGCCTTGATCAGTACCCATCAAGCCTTGGGAGAAATCTGTTTGCCTCAGTCAGCCCCCATTGAGACTAGAGGGAATTTAGGGGAGTGGACAAGCTGTACCTGCTTTGATTGACCCCATTGAGGCATAGGGGTAGTTGCCCTCCCCCCCACTTCACCCCAGCCCCTTGCAAAAAGGATGACTGGGGAATGCTGTAGGAGTTGGTGCTCCCATTATCAGCAATCCCTTTGAGAAGACTAGACTAGAATGAAGTAAGATTATTAACCACTTCAAAGCTGTCTTTCTGTCCTTCTGTCTGATCAGATCAAGAGTGAACCTGTGCTAGCAGTCCTGTCTTACACTTGTCTCCCATTTTTTGAACCAGGGAGAAACATAATTAAAGCAGGGCTTTGGGAAGATTTTTCTTCCTAAAAGATCCTCCTGTGCTCTTTTGCAGCAAAAATTAAAACTAAAATACAGAATGGGGAGGGGAGCTAATCCTAGAGATTAAGCCTGCTTCGGGATTCTGCTTCCTCTGACCTTCAGTTACATGCTTTTTTGATAGAAAACCTTTCCAGCAGAGGGCACACTATTTCCCCAGTAGAGCAGAGGCCTCTACAAATCACTGCCCGGGGAATAGTTATCAATTTCTGACTGCACAATAAAGGACAAAAGGCAGGGATAATAACAAAAATCTGCCACTGCACAACTGCTACATTCAGAAAGGTTATTTAGTAACATGAGTCATAGTGATAGAACAGGAAACAAATAGCTGAAGATGGAAGGAGATGGTCTCCATTCTACATTAGGTTGTCATTTTTGTAGTGCAGGACTCAAACTAAGTCCCTGATGCAAAAGAGGAAACAAAGAGACCATGAGACTGATGCATAAAACTCACAAACTCCCCTGCACCTGGATTTTTCAGAGGTTAAAGGGGGGGTTGAAAGAAACGATATGTTAGACAAGTAGGTATGCATTAATTAGCTCTACATAGAATGTGATTTCACTCAAAATATGAAAAAAAATCACCAGTTCACTTCTAACATGATATTGAAATGAATTCATTTTGCTTCACTGAATGCAAATAGCTGGACTAGATAGCAATTAAAAGCATACAGCCAATTATTTAGGTCCTATTCATTTTTTTAGGTTTAATAATATAGCCATCAGATAAATCATTCCTCTTCCCTTCCAACCCCATAAGGCCTTTTGAACTGTCAAGCATCAAGTCATGTAGATAGCAAAGTGTGTTGCAAATGTTAAGAGGCCAATCAAACTACAACATAGATTGCTTCATGAAGTAAGTTCTTCCCCATCCATCACTGGAAGTGTTCAAGCAGAGAGACTGGAAGTTAGGAGAGAGGTTAGAGCTGGATAAATAGATATGAGATTGCACAGGAATAATTGAATCCGTGGGAGGTGATGAGATCCCCAAGCAATATTGTATAGAGGGAGAAGAGAGGAGGCCCTGGGATGAAGCATTAGGAAACAGCAACAGTTAGTAGATGGGACTTAGATGAAGATTCAGGAAAGAAAAATGAGAAGGAAGAGGAGGATGGGGTAGGAGAAGAATAATGTCATGAAACCTCTATCCAAGAGAAGATGTGATCAGCAGCATCAAAGGCTGCAAAGTGATCAAGAAATATGAAGACTGAGAAAAGGTCACTAGCCTTGGCAATTAAGGAACCATTGGTAACTTTGGAGATCAGAAATCAAACTGCAGAGATTGAAGGTACCGGCTATAGTTGGCCTTATTAGGGAAGTTAGTGGGGCTAGATGGAACCAAAGCCATGGGCTCAATCCTGATATGAAGCAATCAGCTCCACACCAGGGACACCCATGGCATGCACATTCTATCCCCAGGACATATGGTGTTCACGAATATTTATCAAGGGTCATTTGGGTGCTGGGTGGAAGGGGAAAGGGAATGTTCATTTACTAAATGTTCTAAATAAGGCCAAAGAGTGAAAATATATACAAATCTTATTGGCAATCCATCACGACTTCTGGGAAAACAATTCCCTGTGCAGCAAGTCAGAAACAAGACAGATTTATAGAATGTTAAGGTTGGAAGAGATCATCTTGCCCAACCCCCTCATTTTAAACATGAGTTGACTAGGAAAGATAAAATGATAGCACATTATGCTAATGAATGAAAAAAATCATTACTAAATTCTCTACTTTCTCTCTTTTGTACTGAAGGCAACAAAGGCAGCCTTGACCACTGGCCAATTCCTTTCATCTTAGAGCCAGAGAAAGACATTAGTCCCCAGATACAGTCCAGTACTCTAGAGGCTGGCTTCCTCAGCTCAATAAGCTCATGGAATTTTAAGCACTCTCTCTCTCATTCTCTCTTCCTGGCTGTGGCTCCCCATTTTCTGTGGGTTTCTGAACTTAAGAAAAGGTTATTTACTTGGTTACCCTAGGATGACAACCTTTGATAACATGGCTGAGTTCCTAGAAAACACGTTTTTTTTTCAGCTGACTGACTTCTTGTTCCTTTTTTAGTTATCATCATGGAAAGCACATTAAATGCTTTGGATCAACAAATTACTCGGGAAACTCTGAATTAAAGATGGGGCTGAGTTGCAGCTGGCTGAGGCAGCAGGGCCTCCAATGTCTCTGTGGATCCTCATTGCACAAACAGGCCTCTGGGGTTTTTACAAACATTCAGCATATGCCTCTGCCCTGCCCCCTGGAATCAGTTTCCAAAAGGATTGGATTATGTCAATAAACACACCAGTCACCCTTTTTCTCCCTTAATCTGAAGAAAATGTTAAATAGTCCATATGAATGCATAGAATGCCATCCAGCCTCCCTCCTCTCCTTTTCCTTCTATATCATAACTGGGTTAGGAGGAAGGGTGGAAAGGTTGTTATTCTTTCTTTTTGGAAATATAATTACTGCTTTCAAAAGAACACCCTGAATCCTGGAAAGATAGAGCTGCCCTGAGGATAAACAGCAAGTGGGGCAATGAAGATTTTAATTTCCTTTTTCTTTTATTGTGGCATATTCAATAAAATATCTAACCAAAGCAACATGGGTTTCCCACACTAAAAGAATAACAATTATAAAAACAAAGGAAAATTTGACTTCAATTCGATTTAATAAACATTTATTAAGCACCTTCTACCCAAGGAGTATTGTGCCAAGTAAATTCTCTTACAAAAAAATATGAAAATGAAATCTCCCTACCCTTAAAAGCTGATGCTGTGGAAAGGGAGAGAACAAGGACATAGGTTCATGTGTGAATGTTGTAATCAGGGCTCAGAATCAAGAGAGACAGTGATGGGGCAGTACGAAGGGTGCTGAACTTGGAATTACTAGACCTGAGTTCAAATCCTGATTCTGCTTCTTATTATCTGTGGGACCTTGGATAAGGTCACTTAGTCCCTTTAGCTCACAGTTTCTTAATCAGTAAAAGGATGGGGCAGTATGAGATGATCCTAATAGGAATGCTGTCAGAAAAGGATTTACAAACTACCCACTCCTTACCCCCAGTCTTGGACCTACAGTTTCACTGGTACAGGGGATGACTTCTACCAATGCAAACTGGACCTCACCCTGTCACTAATACTCCTACAGAGTTGAGTAGGGCACTGAGGGAGTAAGTGACTAATCTTGGGTCACAATGTCTGAGGCAGGATTGAATCTAAGTGTTTGTGATTTTGAACTAACTCTCTATCCACTACACCAAACTGTTTCTCAAATCCTGCCTTGTAAGCCTTAAGCACTATGTAGATGGGTTGCCAGTGGTGACATTACTATCACTTTTTCAATGAAGTTCAGAAATGAATGATCCTGGGACAAATCAAGGTATTATGGTTAATGTTGTTTGAAGTGCTATTATATAAATGATATGGTCTCTTAATCCAAGGTACCTTCCAAATCTATGACTCTGTGTTCCTGAGAAAAGATGGCTTCCAGCTAAAATGAGCTCATCAGAATTCCTTATGCTTGAAACTGAGTCTTTGGATTCCCTGGCCCAACAGCTATCCACTGGGTCACCAAGGCCTTCCTGGAACTCTGCCTACTTTATGGATCAGGTCATAGGCCCATGGATTCATTAACAATCCATGGATAAGGATGAGACAAAGATTACAGCACTCCCCAGGACTTGGATATATTGTGACCCCCAGGCCTGTGGACTTTGGCTTGAATTGGTGAAGAATTTGTAAACTCGTGGAGGATTTGGCAGGAGTTTAATCCAGATAACAATGTTTTTAGTTTAAATAAATATAGAGCTAATGCCCCAGATTACATTCCTTACATGTAACTGACCTCCCTGTGGGAGACTCATGCTCTGGGACAAGAAGCCCCATAGGGTCACAGACTTAGAGCTGAAAGGGACCTTTTAGGCCACCTAAGTCAATTGTTTCATCAGTGAAAAAAAATGAAGAAACTGAGCCCCAGAGAGGTTAAGTGAAGTATCCAGGGTTTTAGTTAGCAAGCCCCAAGGCCTTCACTCTAACCACTAACCCATGTTGCCTCCAAGAGCATTTTAGCAGATCCAGGTATTTCTTTCATGGATCCTTAGATAACAACTATGCACACGTGTAAAGTCCTGTTCAGTTTACAAAGCACTTTCCTCAGAGCAGTCTTGGGAAGTGAGTTGTACAAGTATCATTCCTGCCATCATACAGACGAGGAAACGAAGTTTGAGACAGACTTCAGCATCTGCCCCAGGGCACAGACCTAGTTAGTGACAGGGCTCTAATGACTGAGTCAAGGGCCTGCTCCATTTTCTGTGACTTCTTTTCCTAAGCATGTTGCCAAAGCTGTGCAGGCAGGTGCCGTACTTCCCTTTCCCATCAGTCATCAGAGAAGGCTTCATGGTGTAAATAGAATATAACAAAAGGGAAAATCAGCATTTTCCAATGGGCCAATCAGGCAGCTAGAATGCAGGCCTAAGTTAGATATTATTTTATCAGGGTTTATTGTGAGGACCGGTGCCCAGTCAGCAATTCCGGTGGATACGCAGTGCCCCTTCACAAAGGACATCAAACTCTCCCTCCAGCTCTGAAAACAAACTCAAATAACAACCCCGAGGCACCAAAACTCAAAGCAAGGTTGCTCTTAGTTGACAAGGAATTCCATCCTGCTTTTGAAACCCCTGATTTAAAGCTACAAGGCTCATTATAAAATTCTTCTGATCTTTAAAACTCCAAGAACTTCACAATCACACTCTAGCTAATGGTCACAATTTGCTGAGTCCAGCTCATTCCAGATGGAAACTGGGCCTTTTTTTTTTTCAACTTTAGGGAAGACTGTGACAGAAACTCTCCTTGTTATTAAAGGAACTGACCAGGTCTGCTTTATGGATATCCTGGTAGCAAGAAGTTCCCATTTCTGTAACACATTAATATCCATGAATTGGTTTCTTTACAATAGCCTGTGAGATTAGTGCTAGAATGACTCCTGTCTTGTGCAAGAGAAAACTGAGGCTCAGATAATGGCAATTACTTGAGTAGGATCAGGGAATTTGTACCTTTCTGAGGTGGAATTCAGACTCAAGTCTCCTGACTCCAAGGCCCACATTCTCTCTCCATATACCATATTGGTTTCAGCTGATTGGCCCCTAAACACTATCATTATTACAAAGATGAGAAAACTGAGGTTCATTAGTGCAAAATTAGGAAGTGGGGAAGGGGAAGTTTGACTTTAGCATTCTTCATGCTCCCTTTGCTCCTTTCTCCCTTCTAAATTCTCCCATTCCTCTTATAAATATACAAACACACCTCTCAATGTCTTCTTTGTGCTTCTTTCTAGCTGTTTAGGGCTCCACACTGTTGGTTCCCACTCAGATCTCACCTTCCTGGGCAATTCCCTGTGGCCTGCCTTTTAACTCCATCTAACCATTCTGTTCTCTCCTCTCCAATGTAGTAGGCAGCTAATCTGATAGAGGTATTTTTGCCACTGTTTTCATGGTTGCTAATGAGTTAGTATTGGTTAGTGTCTTCCCAGACCTCCCAAGTAAGATAGATAGATAGATAGATAGGTAGATAGATACATTAGATAGATAGACAGATAGATATAGAGGTATAGATAGAAGATAAATATAGATAGATGCATATAGATCTCTCTACATATATTTATATATGCATATAAATATATAACTCCAAATAAAAATAAAATTTGATTCCAAAAGATCATTATGTATAGATAAATAAGACAGATAGGTAGATAGAGAGATAGTGATCTTTTGTAATCAAATATTTTAGCCCAAATCATGATGCTAAAACAGTAGAATCTGTAGATCTCTGAGAAACTGGGTTTTTAAAATCAGGTAAGAAGGCTAGGTCTAGGTCTTCTAATACCACAACAAGACAGATGCTTATTTTATATGAGCATAGCTTTCACCCTGCTTCTAAAGGTGTAGTGATGGCTTTTTGTTGTTTATTTCCCTTTTATGCTCAGTGTTGGAGACAGGCCTAGAACTCTGGTAGTCCAAAGTCTGACACTTGAGGCAGCCAGAAACACTAATACTTGAGAAGTTGTACCTGACTGCTGAGAGTTTGGAAGGATTTTAAAATACTTAGTAATTCAAGCCTAAAGCCATTCACCTTGTGGGCCCCAGATGTAGCAGAAAGAATGATGAACCTGTCATCAAGAGAAGTAGGTTACTGTTCAGATTCTGACACTACCGTGTTTGTAGCTTTGGGTATGTTATTTCAACTCTCTGGACCTCATTTTTCTTGTCTATAGAATGAGGCAGCTGGAGTACAATGAGGGGCAAAGTCAGGAGATCTTAGTTCAAATCTCAGCTCTTTAACTAATTCCCCATATGACAGTAAGTCAGGAGCTTTACCTCTCTGGGATTTAGCTTCCTCCTCTATAAAATGACAGGGTTGGAGGAGAAGACATCTGAGATTCCTTTTTTACTCCAAATCTATAATTTTATGGCCATATAATGATAATGCTTTAAGTTTCACACACTTTTCTCACAACAATCAGAGCTATTAAGTAACTTGCCTAGATTCACAGAGAAAATATTAGAGCAGGAAACTGGCCTCAGGTCTTCTTACTCCATCCAAGATGGGAGCAAAGCTCCCATCACTCCACTACATTGTTTGAATAACCACTAAGGTCCCTTCCAACATCAACATTCCATGATTTAAACAAGGCATCCCTCCTCTCAATCCCAACATATCCTGTAAGGAGAATTTTAATAGTATGATTAAAGGTTCTATGGTAACCCCAAGCATGTACCAAAGAATAACTTCCTTGGAGACACAAACTACAACTGACTTAACCAAGTCCTCAAAAACTCTTAAAGATGCTTATTGTGGTAATCAAGTTTTATCACATACTTGTCAATATTCTCAGCAACATCTCATATCAGAAATCACAATGGACCCATGCCTACTTTCCTTTCCATGGCCTTCCATAGATCCTTCACAGGAAGATGATTCTTTTCAATGCACTAGAAACTTTCCTCTTTTTCTTTATATATTTTAAGATTACCAGCACCCAGGCTGATTGATTTACAATACAAGGATAAGCCTATATCCTTTCTCTAGTTTATGTTTCCTTGGTGATATCAGTTGGTAATCTTTCAGAGGAAAATTGAAGCCTGTTTTTGCCCACCATACATTTCTCTGTTGTACTTCATATAATCTGCAAATTCAACTCTTGAGATATTGAGGTATTCCACAATTCACAAACCATATAGTGTTACTAAGAGAACATTTGTTTAAAAAGAAGGATCCAGGGACTGAAATGGAGTTTGGAATCACTGAAAGCATTTCACAATTTTCTAACTGCATAACAGCCTATACTCTTCTCTACATTCAGTTGTGAACCCAACTCATTTTCCACTTGCAATATCTAGCCTTGATATGTTTACTGGCATGTCAGCTTGGCAGGCTAGCCATCCTACACATCATCCATAGTATAAACAATTGGCATTTTTTCATCCATTCAGTTTATCCCGTATGAATTGTTAACCTTGTCTCATTTGAGTAACCATAGGTCTATCTCCCTGAAATACGCCTGAAGTATTCTGAGGCTTAATGTATTCAGATAAAAATATAAAACTAATTTGGATCTATTCCCAAAGGGCTATAAAAATGTACATACCCTTTGACTCAGCAATACCACTTCTACAGCTATATCCCAAAGAGATCATAAAAGTAGGAAAAGGACATGTACAAAAATACTTATAGCAGTTCTTTTTGTAGCATCTAAGAATTGAAAATCAAGGGAATGCTCTCCAATTGGGGGGATGACTAAACAAGTTGTTGTATATGATGAATGCAATGGAATACTATTGTGCTATAAGAAATGAGGATCAGACGAACTTCATAATAACCTGCAGAGATTTATATAAACTAATGCTGAGTGAGGGGAGCAGAACCAGGAGAACAATATACACAATTACAAACACATTGTATCTGTGATGACTTGTAGAGAACCATAGGCCAATGGGACTCTGGCCCTGGCTGAACAAGCCCTCTCAGCTGAAGAGCCTGCTACCAGGAGTGGATCGGTTCCCCATCCCCCAAGAAGGCGCTCAAACACACAGGTGTGAGCATTATATCCTCAAGATAAGCAGGTTATATGGCTTGGGAACAAAGAAGTGCATAATGTCCTTAGGGGAAAACAGTTAGGAAGCATCCTATAAAAGCTCATACATGGGGTAATAAAGACGTCTCTACTTTCCACCACTCTCAGAGTCTCATCTCTTTTGTGCATTCTTTCTCTTTCCCCCTCTCCCCCTTACCCCCTCTCTCCCTTTCTCTGCCTCTGGGTAGGTCACTCTTTTCAGCCCTGCTATGGGACACCAGGGCTCCCCACAATGACTTTGATAGACTTGGCTCTTCTCAGAAATGCAAGGTTATAAGATAATTCTAAATGACTCATGTTGGAAAAGGCCATCTATATCCAGAGAAAGAATTATGGGGTCTGAATGCATATTGAAGCAAACTACTTGCTCTCTCTTTTTTGTTTTATTTTGTTTCTTCTTTCTCATGATTCATTCCATTGGTTATAATTCTTCTTTACAATTTGATTAATGTTTAATGTGAAGGTATATGTAGAATCTATATCATATTGCATGCTACCTTGTGGGGGGAGAGGGAGGAGAAGGAGGGGGAGAAAATTTGGAATTCAAAAACTTGTAAAACTAAATGTTGTAAACTAAAAATAAATAAATTTAAAAGAAAAAATATAATTCTAAATCATCATCATCATCATTATCACTATCATCATTAACAGTACAACCAGCACCATCATACAGAAAATAGGTCTAAAATCAATTCAGCAAACATTTATTAACCACCTATATTCAAAGCCCCATGCAACACTGAGAATATAAAGATAAAATCAGATATAGTTTCTTTAAGGGGAAGGATCTTATTTAGATTTGACTGAGTGAAGGGAAGGCTGAATAAACATTTTAAGTTCCAGTGAAATATTACAATATTTTCTATCTCTTAATAGTAAGAATCAGTGCTAAGAGAGAAGATAAATTATCCAGGACCCTACATATGACTACAACTCCATCTGTGCCTACTTGAACAAGTTAATGATGATGAAATATGAATAAAGATATTTCAATTACAATTATCACCATTTCCTATATAAGTTTAGCTAAGGCAGAGCAACTGGCACAGTGAAGAGGTTAGAAGAGCCTAGAAATCACTGAGACCAACCAATACTTGATTTCTTTGCCAGGAAGGGACACACAGTTATCAAGGGAAAAACCAATTTAAAATATAAACTCATTTGCAAAATATAATGGAGAAGAAGAGTGAAAGATTATAAACACTATCATCTCATAAAGAGCAAAGAGCAGTGGACAAAAGCAATGAGTCTACAGAAAACCTAGACTGAGATCCAATTTGGCCAGAGCATTTAGAAATGAAGTTGGAAAAGGGATAACAAGTAGGCAAAAAAATGGAACTGAGCAGAAAGCCAGACTAACTGGATTGAACTTCAGTTCTAACACTTAATAACTTTGTAATCATCGATGAAACATGACTTCTCTGGGATTCAATTCCTAACTCACTTTGTCCGAGTCAGACAATGAACATCTGACAATGTTTGGATGATGTGAAATATTATTTGCAATCCAAAAAATGTATCCAAGTAACACTTTTTTGAAACCTATATTTTGAACTATTATATTGTGTCCATCCATTTTTGAAGAGGACCAATGATGTCATGGGTAATACCTTTCTTTTTTAAATTTTAGGCTTTGTTTGTTAATTTGTGTTTTATTTATTTATTAATTTATGAATTATATAGATTTTCCCCTTAATACTAACAAAAGAAAAGACCTGAAAGTTAATTTTAGTTAATTCTAGGTTTACATAATACAGATATTCATTTTACTTTTTAGCAGGGTTTTGTGTGAATCATTTTGCTATTATTGAAGTCGTGTAGATTTTTCTCTTCTGATTTATTTTAGATTGAATTAAAAAATAATTCACCTTAAAATCTTGCCCTGAGGGAGCCTTGTGCAGTTGGGTTTTTCAAGCCCACAAAATTTGCCAAAAACTCAATAAGCAATTTCATATTTAACTTATGTAAGTAAAATGCAGGGAAAAAAACCAGAGAAGACAATATGAAATTTTCAATTCAATAAAGGTTACTTGATTGTGTTATAAAAGACACTGTAGCCCCAAATAAAAACTAAAACAAAAATCCTGCCTTTCATGAGTTTACATTCTCAGAAGCACTAGGTCTGGATTATAAAGAGCCTGACTCTGTCACTTACTCTCTCCAATCCTGTTTCCTCCTCTGCAAAATGAGAGGGTTGACTTAGATAATCCTCCAGGTCCTTTCAAGCTCTAAATCATATAACCTATGAATACTTCTACTACCTTCCTTGAAGGGTTGCTATGGAGGGGGGAAATGCTTTGAAATCTTAAGGTACTATACAAACATGAGTTATTAAAATGTGAGCTTTTAAGCACTTTTATTATGGGGAGGATTAAAGCATCAGACTGTAGTTAGGATCTCAATTCCATTACTCTCCATCAGAGGTGTGTGTGTGAAATATTCATGTATCATAATAACATAAGAATATTTCTAAGTAAACCATAGCAACATGAAAAGAAATACAGAGAATGAGAATTTACTCAAGCATTGAAGGGATGCAGAGTAAAAGAGGAAAGAGAGTCAGGGGGGGATAATCAGAAAAAGCTTCTTGGAGGAAGAGGCTGAAGGGTAAGGTTCTACAAGAGGAGAATGGGAATACAAAGGCAGAGAGGAGGGTGTACACTACTCTAAGGGAAGCAGCACAGACAAAAGCATAGTGATGCTATCAGAGAAGGATCAACTCAACCAATAAATCACCCCATCCTAATTTAAAGTAATTAACTGGGGTGGCTAGGTGTCACAATGAATAGAGCACTGACCCTGGAGTCAGAAGGACCAGAGTTCAAACCCGGCTCAGACACTTGACACTTACTAGCTGTGTGACCTTGGGCAAGCCACTTAACCCTAATTGCCCTGCCTTCTCCCCTCCAAAAAGCAAAAAAAAAAAAAAAAGTAGCTAACTAAATGCACCAACCCTGGTACCTCCATTAAATGAGAATACTTCTATGACATCAATCTATCAAGGGCACCAAGTGAATTGTGAACAATCTAGTTAAGCAACTGGGGAATGATCAGGATGTTCAGCCATTAGATTAAATGAAATGATCCTACCCAGGAAGTATCAGTATACTCTGAATATATTTGGTCATGTCCTGAGGTTTTGGATAAAGAATAAGCCAGTTCAAGACACAGCATTTGAGTAGCAAAAGAAATCCCAGACAAGTCCTTGAGAGTGAACCACTTGGGGGAGGCAAGTAAGAAAAACACCTCTTTCCTCCCTTCTCTTTGACTAGAAAAAGACCTTGTTAACTTCACATGATTCAAAAAAGTTAGACTTCCCATAAATGCTCTTGCCGGAGCTCCATAATAGGCAACATCAGCAGGAGCCACCAAGGACAAACTAAACATACTGAGGAAAGGTAGCTTCAGGACTCTATAAGAAACTTTTAAGAAAATCAAACCATTTCTAAAGAGAAATTCATGAGGAATTTCACTAGGGGAAATAAGAAACTGATAGCAAAAGGACTTCCAGGAGCTGTTACCCCCTCTGTCTCATGTACTCTCTAAGCTTGAACCCACCTTCCTCTAGATTCTGTATGCACTTGTGTGAGAGTATGTTCTCCAACTGGGAGGGACAAGGAATGATATTATCTTAGCAAGTTATTGTTTCTAAAAGTAAATTTGGCTAGCAATTGATATCAACTAATAATCAACAGAGGAAGAAGACTGGTAGGTGGAGGTACTCTTGAGATAAGTACTAGAGAAATCACCCTGGCCAGCCTAGGGTCCCCTGGAATTTTGAAGAAAAAAGCCAACCACAATTCCCCCAGAGTACCAATGTGAAAGCAGTTAGGAAAGTAGCTTCACAACCAATGTGATATACTAGGAATCAGCAAGTTGTGTGTTAGAGATGGATTCTCAGATTGATGTGGCTAAACAAGAGGGATACTCTGGGAAATAACCAAATATGAGGTCAAAACAGAACTCAATCTCTCCTAACCTGGGAAGATAAGGACAGGATCAAACACTCATTTGCACACAGGTATGAATTAATCACAGCTAATATGGGAATTTCCAATGTGTGTTCCCCAGGAGACTGTGCTGTGCCTTGATTTACTTGGAAAGTCTCATCTATACTCTTCACTGGGTCATTTCATCATCCAATAGGTAACGTGACTTAGAGAAACTCTTAAGAAGAAGAACCATGATGAAAATACTAGAGCAAGGGAGGGACAAAGTACCCTGGTACAGTGTGCTATAAAATAGCAGGTACTCAAAAAATCTCCAAGGCCCTTCTGGCTCTAGAATTCAATGATAATGCTATAGTGATTTTTATTTTATTACATTTTAATATTATTTTTATGAGTTCAAAATTCTTTCCCTCCCTCCAGCCTCTTCCCCACCCATAGAGAAGTTAAAGAACATGATATCCATTTTATATGTGAAGTCATAAAAAACATTTCCATATAAAATTCAATGATAATAAGACTAGCACAACCTTATACAGCTCTTTACACTTTACAAAGTGATTTCCTCACCACAACCCTATGAGTAGATAATTGTAAGTTCCATTATCCCCATTTCAAAGATTAGGGAATTAAAGTTTGTGGAAGTTAAGCAACTAGTCCATAGTGACACAGTTAAGTATCAAAGTGTCAAAAGTAAAACAACAAAGCTAGACTGAGGTACATATTCTCCTAACAATATTATAGTTAATTAGCAAGGCAAGAACCTGGTAATAAAGTAGATTAGTGGCTGCCCCTCAGTTACAACAAAGACCTTGAATTAGAGGTAGAACTCCTTTTTTATAAGCATAGAAAAAAAGAAGGGAAGAGGGTATTAAAGAAACAATACAATGGTTTTAGGGTTGACAGCATCATGAGGGGGGTGGGGGGTAAAAGAAGGAACATGACTGGTTACATGGCTGAAGTTTGGGAAACAATATGATTGGTTGGAAATTAGAAACAACCCCCTCCTTCCCTCCTGTGACTAAGAAATGCTACCAAAAATATTCATGGTATATTTCTTTGTGGAATTCAGACAAACCAGTTAGAAAGCTTTTCAGGAAATTATAAGTTAGTGATCAATTTCCATCCAAAGTAACATTGATATTGAGATGAGTCTTATTGGCTCATAGTGGTAGAGAAATACAGATTATCAATTCTAAGAATTGACATTATTTTATAAACTACAGGAAATGTTTCTTCAGAATCTTTTATTTCCATTCCAAGAGGGCCAGACCCTCTAGCCATGAGCACACACAAGGGATTCTTTCTTTTGTACAAAACAAACAAACAAATAAAACACTGAGTAAGGCAGAACTAGTTGTTCTTATCAGTCAGAATAAAGAATTCAACGCACACATATTTGTGTGACCAGGAACTTGATGGCTCAGAGGAGGACAGAGATTAAAATCTATCGGATCATACTGAATGCAGTTCAGATTAATACCAGTCATATTGTTGATTAAATCATCTTTGCTCTCTTTGAAAAAACATGTTGGCTAAAATCTTAGCAATTTTATTAATCTTTTTAGTTTTATCATTTCTATAGGTTTTTTTTTTTGCCTTTAAGCTATCAGTATCTTCTCTAATTCTTAATATTTCCTTTTCTATACTTATTTGAGGTTTATTTGTTGGCTAATTTTTAAAAAGCATATGTGATTCATCAACTCTTCTTTTCTATTTTTTTAAAGTATGTTTTTAGTGATATGATTTTCCCCCTGAGGATTACTTTAGCTGCATTCCAGAAACGATGTTTTGTTCCATCATTATGATTTTCTTTCACATAATTAATAATTATATATATATATATATATATATATATATATATATATATGATTTGCTCTTTGATTCTCCTTATTTAGGATTTCACTGTTAAATCTCCATTTGGGGCTGCACATTGGGGACTTCATTCCTCCTTGAAAGATGCAATATTGTCTATTGTAAAGTGACATCAAAGGGTAATACTGTCTTTATCCCCTGTGCATTTGGTTATCTAATGGGATTTTTTAAAAAGTTGAATGAATTGTAAAGAATGAAAAAGGCCAATCTTTATGGATTATAAGGAGCGATCTGATAGGGAGTAGGTGGGCAAGATTATGGAGGCTTCATGGACTCCTTTTCCCACAATCCCTAGGGTAAGTCCCTGAGATTTTGATAGAGGTGGAGGGTATAGAGTGGTACTAAGCAACCCCAGCCCAAAGGATTCCCTTTGTGCTATATCTGGATTTTTCCCATTTTGAAGCTGCTTGGAACAAGAGATCTTCAATTCCAAACCCGGCCCTGATACTTACTACCTGTGGGATTTGAACCAAGTTGCTAAACTTCTCTATGCCTCAGCTGCCTCATTTGTAAAACAAGGGGGTTGGGATAGACCACAACCTCTGAGATCCCTTTCAACTCTATCTCCATAATTCTGGCACAAAAATTTTAAAGGCCATAAGATGCTGTTTGCATACTGGTTGTTAGCTCATGGAAGTTCTGAACTCTTCTTGAGATAATACAGAGCCCTTCTCTATTCCAATCCTGGGGTTCACTACTCCTTTCCCACTAGTGACTGGTCAGGGATTTTTTTGTCCTTTTGTTGCTTCCCAAGGTCCATTGGGCCCTACTCCTCTCTTACTTGGTTTTCCAAACTCCTAAGCCTCTTCACCTTTCCTGAAACAGCCCTCTGATATGTATTTTCTAACTTATTTAGACCTGGAGTTCCTTGAGATCAAGGATTGTCTTGCTTTCTATTTCTATTGCCAGTATTTAGCAAAGTAATTGGCACTTGGGAAGTACTTAACAAAAGATTTTCCAAACCATGCCATAAGATTATAGATTAAAAACCAGAATAGACATTAGATTTAGTCGAGATATTCTCATTTTATGAATTATGAAACTGAAGCCAAGAAATAAAATGACTTGACCAAGGTCACATAAGTCACACAGCAGGGTGGTGATTTGAACCTGGATCTTCTGATTCTAAATTCAACACTTTTTCCAGTTAACTATTTGATATTGATGTTTCCTGTATTTTTTTGGCCATTTTTATTTTTTATTGAAATTTTGTTTTTTCTCACTTACTTTGTGGCAGTCATTGTGTAGACTGTCATTTGACCAATGCTTTCTTTTTCTCTCTCTCTATCCCAATCTTCCTATATTGTTCTGAATTCTTCCCGGGTTGTTCCTTATGATACAGCATGTGCTCCATTACATAATTGTACACGTTCTATTACATATTCCATTGTGTTTATATACCATAACTAGTTCAGCTATTCCCCAATCTTTGGGCACATAGTTTACTTACAGTTTTTGCTTTTGTAAAGAGTGCTTCTATGAATATTTTTGGTTAAATGGGTCATTTCTTTCAATTAACCTATCAAATTACATGTAGAAGTTAGTCAATAGGGTGGCTGACAATGAATAGAGTACCAGCCCTGGAGTCAGGAGAACCTGAGTTCAAATCCAGCTTCAGACACTTAATACTTACTAGCTGTGTGACCTTGGGCAAGTCACTTAACCCCAGTTGCCCTGCCTTCCCCTCTCCAAAAAAAAAATAAATAAAAGAAGTTAAGCAATAGGCTGATTAAAGTAGAATTTAACCTGGACCTCTAATAAATGGGAAGAATTTAGATCAATGTAGATATAGTACAGAAATATCTGCCTCCTAGGCAAGAGGCAAAGAACAAAGACACAGAGGTGAAAATGCATCAGCAACTTGTAGAGGATAAGTAGTCGCTTAGGAGGAATGGATCCCATTGGAGGTGAAGGCACAAGTAGGGGGGAAATAAGCTTCCGTATAGAAGACAAAATCAGATTATGGATGGCCTTGAAAGTTATTTTCTTAAATAAGCACAGTGTGATATAGTGATAGGAACACAGAGCTGAGGGTTGGAAAGTCTGTTTCCAGGCTAGTCCAGGTAAATAATTGTGTGGCCAACTGTGGAACACTTCATATAATGTTGGGGTTTTCCGATTTGCTGAACCTATTTTTTTCTTTTTTTCCTCTCTAAAAAAAAAATTCTTTGTTATAAAGGATAGGTCTCTGAAAGGCAGTGAGGTAGGGAGATGGGGAGATAACAGGGATGCAAAAGTGAAAGGTATCAATCAAAATGATTATTTTTTGAAAAGTAAATGTGTGATTTTGAGCAAGTCATTTAATTTCCTTTCTCCTCATTTTCCTGATCTGCAAAATAAGGATGTTGTCTAGAATAAAAGAAAGGGAAGAAGGCCTCAGGCCAAAAAAAGAGTGTTTTGCCTCTACCATGTTGATTTTAAGAAAATTGAAAACGCATGGACCCTAACAAGGCCTCCAATTGATAGCCTTGTATATTTTCTTTTGGACCACTAGGTGGCGCTGTGATGCACAAAACACCAGGTCTGGAGTCCAGAAGACGTGAATTCAAATTTGGTCTCTGACACTAAGCTAGGAGCGAATAAGCTCCTAATCAATCTGGGGTGAATGAAGCACTTTGAACATTGGATAAAGCCAAATACAGCCAAAAAGAACAATGAGCAAGCAGGGGATCCAGAAGTAGGCCACACAATTCCAGCCAAGCCCCTAAGAGGGGAGGGAGGGAGTTCACTTGGCAAGGGAAGGCAGAGGATTCTAACCTCCCAAGCCACTGTACAAGTTTGGAAGAGCCTTCAAGTACCACTGGCCACTAGGGAAAAGGCAGCTGCGGGTCAGCTTCAGTGTTCCCCGGAGCTGGCAGGAGGGCCCCTGGAGTAGCAACAGCTGAAAGCAGCCTCCAGATTGGGAGCTAAGAATACACTGAGGACAAGACATCCCCCAGAAAGGCAGCTGTACGACTCTACAAGCGTCCCAACCTTCAGATTCCAGCAGAGAACTACACCAAAGGAGTACTTTATGAAGATTTCACCAAAGGAGAAAAAGATTTCCAGTAACTAGAAGTGGTGGGTTTGCCCTTTGAACCTATTCTCTCCAGGGACCTTATGTGTACAAGGGAAGAGTGCTCCCCCAGTTTGAAGAGATGTTTCTGTAACAATACCCTTCTCACCCCTGTAAATACCCTTCTTAAAAGCTGATGAACAATGCACAGCACACCAGTAGGACACACATGAGTGATGGTTCTAGAAACCCCAGTCCCTTAGGATTACCCCTAGGGGAATAGGGAATAGCAACCTTTGGTCCACCAATGTAAGTGGGTGGAAACAGCCCCAGAGGGATAGCTGTCTGGGCAACAGCTACATTACCTAGTGCTAGACAGAATCAGCATTCGTGATGTATAAATATTTAATTGAATTCAGAGATTAGGATACAGAAAGAACCATTAAATTCTTTTACAAAGTATTCATGGGAAACAATGATTCTGCCATCAATGACAGTTCATTCAGAATACTCAGATTTACAAAGGAAGAAGGCTGGCATTCTACTGTTTCTTCTGTGGTCTTCCCAAAAGTTCCTGATGTTCTCAGAGCTAAATGGCCTTTTTTGAATAACTCCTCCTTTGGCCGGGAGAGAAAGAAGTGAAATCTGTTGGTCTGGTAGACAATACAGACCACTGGGAGGAAGATGACATGGCACGTTCTGCCATTCCTGAGCTTCATGGCTTGGATAAGTCATTTCATGAGGCCTCCATTTCCTGACCTCCATACATAATGATTTCCAGGGTTGGGTTAACGGACTTCTAAGATCTCTTCCAGTTTTGTTTTGTCGTTTGTTATTTTTTAAATTTTACTCAACGTTGTCCTGTGAAATAGAGCATCAGTGCCTGCTTGGTCATCGAGGCAAAAGAAATCTTCTTCTGGACCTCAATCCAAACTTGCTAAAGGTTAAAGGTCTCTTCCCTCTCTCTGCCCATGCCCCTGAACATGCACTTCCTCCCAAGCTTCCTTTTCTCATCCCTCTTTAAACAGAGCTCCCCTTGAAAGGACTTATCTACTCAAGCATTTTCAAGAACATTGGATTTCCAGTAACTTGTCACTTTTCCCATTTGTATTTTTCTGCTAGAGCTATCATAAACTTTATCATCATCCTAGTCTGGAAACAGGAAATCTTGAAGACTTTGTGGGTGTCTAAGTATGCTGGGTTTCTCAGGAAATAGAAAGAAGTGGGGCTTAAGAGAAAAGGTGAAGTATATTTGAGAAGCCCACACAGACTAACAAACACGAGGCAAATTAAGAAAGAATTTGCATCCCTCCAAAGAATTCATTTCTTTTTGGAAAGCAAAATTAGCCCAGATTACATCTAAATGCTCTCCTACTGACTGCAGAGAGGGAGAAGGAAGGAGGAAGAAGGAAGGGGAAGAAGGAAGAATTTGAGTCTTCTTCACCTGGCTTCAAATTCTAATTGTCACTAACTCTGTGTGATCCTAAGTAAGTCACTTCATCTATCTGAGACACAGTTTCTTCATCTATAAAATAACAGGAAACAATCACAAATTATTTCCTGAATGGTCTCATTTGTTTTTATCTAGTGATCAAAGCACTTAATCACATTTGATTAAAGACTGATTCAATTCAGAAATCAGAGGCTTCTGTGAGTACATAAATCATATGGGGGGGGGGAGAATAAGCACCATTCCTATCCTAAATCTATGATCTTGTCAAGGAGCTTAGCCCCTCACAGTTGATCCCCTTCAGCTGATTCACAGGCCTGCAATGAACCATTTGCCCACTCATGGGAAGTGACCTTTCAGAGGAACCTTTAGGAAATTTAAGATCCAGAAATGCTGCAAAGGCAGCATTTCCTTGGCTCTGGTCCGGGCCAGCTGTTGTTTGTTCCTTCCTAGTGAGGAGGCTTCTTGATATAACAACGTCAACTCACCAGTGGTCCTGAAGGCTCACAAAGGGAGTGGCTGAGGCTCCCCGGGTGGGCCAACAAGGCTTCCACTTCTCATCACTTGACTTCTATGCATCCTTCTGCTCCCTTCATATGGAATATGCAAATCTAGACCTAGAAGAAGAGCAAATTTGATGGGGAGCTTGGCCTGGTTAGAGATGGTGGGAGGGCTCTGATGTAGAAACATAGACCATCACAACCCAAAGGGACCTTAGGGGTAATCTAGTCTAATCCCTTCACTTTGCACAAAGGATCAAGGGAGATTGTGGAAAGTGAAATCAATTATAAATTACATATTTAGTGCCTTCTGTCAGTGAGTTCAAATCCATGCTACGATACTAGTCGTCAAACTTAACTGTCATTTGCCTCAATTCCCTCTTCTGTAAAGTGAGGATCATCACAGCATCAACCTCCCAGAGGTTGTTATGAGGATAATATGAGATCGCATTTGTAAAGCACTTTGCCCCCCTTAAATCTATAAATGCTACAATGATGACAATGCCAGACATTGGGTAAATGTGAACTATTACTACGAGTGTCATTACAAATGTCAGAACAAAGAAGTACCATTATTATAGATGTCAGAACAAATAATATCTCAGAGAAACTGTGACTTTACCAAAGCAATTAATATTTGAACACAGTTCTATCTGTGGTTCCAGTAAAATTTATTTGATATTTGCTGTTGTTTTTGTTTTATTCGTAGTTGCTTTTTGTGGTTTTTCTTTTTTTGTTGTTATTGTTGTTTAATTGGGAGCAGGGTTTGCTAAGGAGAAATAATAAATGTTTGTAAAAAATAAGTATTTAAAATTTTTTTTAATAAAGGTTTTTGTTTTGGTTAAATTCGCACGGCTTTATTGAGGTATGGGTTTGTAGTTCAGGTCTTTGTCATCTGTTCACTTATAGTAATCTTTTTTTTTTTTTTTTTTGCTTTTTGGAGGGCAATTGGGGTTAAGTAACTTGCCCAAGGTCACACAGCTAGGTTTTTGTTTGTGTGTGTGTTAAGTGTCTGAGCTCGGATTCGAACTCAGGTCCTTCTGACTCCAGGGCCGATGCTCTACTCACTGCGCCACCTAGCTGCCCCTTATAGTAATCTTTTTATATGTAATCTTAGCCACCTAGTCTTGCTGAGTATTTGGTAGGTACCACATTTTTACAGGGGCAGCTAGGTGATACAGTAAATAGAGCACTGGGCTTGGAACCAGGAAGACTTATCTTCACAAGTTCAAATCTGGTCTTAGACATTTACCAGCTGTGTGACCCTGGGTCAATCACTTAACTACATTTGCCTCAGTTTTCTCATCTGTAAAATGAGCTGGAGAAGGAAACAGCAAACCACTCCAGTATCTTTGCCAAGAAAAGCCTAAATGGGACCCAACAAAACTTGGACATGACTACACAATAACAATTTTATTTTTTGTTTCACAGAATGCAATGATATGTTGCATAGTGTCTAGTGTTTCTTTGCATAATCTGTATTGGTCAATAAATCCAGCCTCCTTAAGCACAAATTTTCTGTAATTTCTGGTTACAGTGACCGGGATCGGGGGTGGGGCAGGTGGCCCTCAATTGCCACCAAAACCTTTTCCATTTCTATAATGGAAAATCCTCATGACTTAGCTTTTTGTTGAAGTGGTTAATTGAGTTCATATGGATGTTGCCTTTGTTTCTTCGATTAGATTTCACTAGTTTCTAACAAACAAACAGAGGTAAACTACTTTAAGACCCATTTGAGAAATCCAAAGGTATGGTCTTATTGTTAGCCTGAGCTATTTCTCAGTGAAGTGATGCTTGTCTGTTTCAAAAGTATTTCTGTATTTTTAACCTGTTTGTCACATCTTTCCAGATCTTCCTCTTTTGTTCATCTTTCTTTGGCAGCTTTAGTACAATGGAGCTATGTATCCTTAATACTGCATAGGTTTTTGTTCAGGTGCTTTCCAAATATATTATTATCCATTTTAAAGCACCAGAAGTATTTGTTAATACTGATACTGCAGAGATGTTCTTTGCTTTAGCCATATTCTTCTCACTGAGTTTTGATATTAGGATGCTCCTGACATTCAGAGCTAAAGCCTTCTTTCTCTTTGGCATATTTTACATGATGTGACTTGGGGCAGAATAAAACTTTTATAAATTTTGATTTTTATCTATTTTGATTTTGTTCAGTAGACCTCTGAAATAAAATTAAAACTCTTTAGGGTCTCTGTCTCTGTACATATCTCTCTCTGCATCATGTCCAAAAGACATTGTGAGATCCAGGTTCTGTTAGATAATCAAAATAGGGGGAGGGGATTGATTTTATTTATAGGTAACTCAGGAACCTCAATTTATGGTTTACCCTGGCCTACAGCCTTTCTTCTTTTTTACTCTCAATATTCACTTTTGGACAGCTTCACAAAATGATGTGGAGACTTTCCAAAGAACCTTTGCAAAGTGCTAGATCTAGGAATCAACTTTAGAGATTTTCCACTGAACACAGCAAATCTTGCCTAAGGTGATTTTGTCCCACGTCAGAGACAACTAGATGGCACAGTGGATAGAGTACCTGTCCCAGAGCTAGGAAACCAAGTTTAAATTCAATTCCAGAGACTTACTAGCTAAGTGATCCTGGGTAAGTCATTTAACCTGCATCTGCCTTAGTTTCTCCAACTGTAAAATGGAAATAATAAAAATTATTGCACCTAGCTCCCTGGGTTGTGGTGAGAATTGAATGAGGTAATATTTGTAAAACATTCAGTACAATGTCTGGTAGATACTTGGCGTTTAATGAATGTTCCCTTTTGTCCTTCTATCAGCTCTGATCTGGTGCAGAGCATCCTAGCACCTAAACTTAGCTTTACAGGTTCCACAGAGATAACTTTCTGGCCTCTCTTTGGGCCTTCATTACACAGATAATAGAAAACTGGGTGCCTTTTTAATCTGCTCCAAAGCCCTGGAGTCAGAAATCCTTCAGTGTCTCTGTGGAAGAAAACCGTTTCTTTACACAGACCTGCTAAATGTCCCAGGCACAGCAGATGAAAAAGTGGCAGACAGATGACAATCTGGCTGATCCCCAACCTCACTCTCCCCATCCCCATCCTGGAGAAAGTGCAGCTGGAGGAAGCGAGAGATGGAGGCCCCTCACAGAATCTGAAGGAAGCCATTCTCCTTTAGCTGTTTACTGAGATAACAAGGGTCAGCTGAAAATCCACAGGCTACAAGGGAAGCAGGAAAGGACCAGAGGAGAAGGCACAGGAACAGCTCTGAAATACACAAAAAAGGCTTTACAGGAAAAGCCCTTGAGAAGCAACTGCTCCCTGTTGGCCCCCTGTTTGATGTGGGATAAAATGTTTCCAAGAAATTTAATTGGGGGAAGAGGAGGAGAAGAGATGGTTTGATTGGGGGGGAGGTTTCCCTTTGCCAGGCTGAACTTAGAAGTGTGGGGGAGGTGAAATTCATTTTTTTTTATTTAAACAAATGCTTTATTAACTCCTGGTTTACATCATTCATTTCTGCCAGATTTTGAGTTACAATTTTTTCCCCCGTTTTTCCCCTACCCACCCTTCCAGAATAGCAGTCCCACAAGATATCACTTCCTCCATCCTGCTCTCTCCCATATCTTTTTCCCTTACCCCTTTAGACTTTTCCATTAGAGGAAGGTGAATCTCTGTGCCTCAATGCCTGTACATCTTATCTCCCAATTACATGCAAAAGAGTATTAATAATAGTAGTTATACATATTTGAAACATTTAATTTTAAGACCTCGGATTTCAGATCCATTCCCTTCCTCCCTTGTCACCGATTCCCTCTGGGAAGATAAGTAATTCAGTATGTGTTGTACATGTATAGCTATGCAAAATATTACCACAGTAGATATATTGTACAAGGCTGCTTATAATTCCCTCCCACCCATCCCACCCCCCATCTGGTCCATTCCGTACTTGATCCTGTCCCTCTTCTACAGTGGGTACTTCCAACCTCCCCTCCTCCCAAGAATGCCCTCCCATCCATCATCCCTCCTCTCATCCCCCTCCCCCCTATTCTGCTGCAGGTTGAGATATCCCATTCTCTCCCTGAACCAAATTCAATGAGAATGTGGTTTTGCCTTTTTGCCTTCCTATTCTTCCCCTCCTCTGCAGCCACTTCCCCTTGCTTCTTCTACATGAGATGGTTTACCCTACCCTGTCTCTCCCCATCTCCTCTTGTTACTTTCCTCTCTCACCTCATAATTTCACCCCTTAGGCATCATCCCTTCCCAACAAATTCAACCTATGCCCTCTATCCATGTATAACTGTAAACATATATACACACATTCACATATGTATTCATGTGACCATATACCCTTCTTCCATTATTTTCATACTGAGAAAAGTTTCATCAGTCACAGTTATTGTTTTTCCATGTAGGAATGTAAATAGGTTAACTTTGATAAGTTCCTTTTGATTTCTTTTCCCTGATTACCTTCTCAGGTATCTCTTGCTTCTTGTGTCTGGATGTGAAATTTTCTATTCAACTCTGGTTTTTTCCTCAAGAATGCTTGAAAGTCCTCTATTCCACTGAATGACCATGTTTCTCCCTGAAACAAAATACTCAGTTTTGCTGGGTAGGTGACCCTTGGGTTCATTCCCAGCTCTTTTGCCCTCTGGAATATCATATTCCATGCCCTTCGATCCCTCAGTGTAGAAGCTGCCAGGTCCTGGGCTATTCTGATTGGGTTTCCACAATATTGAAATTGTTTCTCCCTGGCTGCTTGGAGTATTTTCTCCTTGATCTGGGGATTCTGGAACCTGGCTATAATATTCCTGGGAGTTTTCTTTTTGGGATCTTTTTCGGGAGGTGAT